>CM050164.1:344659579-345859579 GCA_027410445.1 Discoglossus pictus | reverse complement strand
CGGCGTGTTGTGTCCGATGTTTGCGAGGTCGTAATGTCTGGTAACGTGTCTCGTATGGTGTTTGCGTGTATAGCCTCGTTTTCGTTTTGTTTGGCGGCCATTTTTTCTCTCGCATATCAAATTTTTTATTGTCCAAACTCTTTTATTTTTATTGAAACAAAGGTGTAAGTTGCATTTTTGAGGTCCTGGATGCTCCCTGTTGCTGTAGGTAAGTTTTTTATGTATGTGCTGTGTGTATGTATTGTGTTTTTAATTTTGTAATGTTCGCGAGTTGCGTCCGAGTGTTGCAAGGCCGTAATGTGTGTGAACGTGTGTGGTATGTTGTTTGCGAGTGTCGTAATGTGTGTGCCGTGTTATTTGCGTTGCGACGTTTATGGCCTCCAGCCCATGATGCCATGTCCCCCCAGGCTAAGCCTTCATGTCCCCCAAGGCCAGGCCTCCATGGGCCCAATCAGTCAGATCTATCACTATCAGTCAGACCCATCAGACTACTTACATTCATCGAAGCTGTTCAATTATCCACCACTATGCATCTCCTGCCTGTGCGTTTTTCTGCAGAGGCAGGGACTTCCTGAATGACTTTGCATGCATGTGATGTAATTCTGAAACTCCCTGCCTCTGCAGAAAATGTGCAGGCAGGGGAGACATAGCGGAGGTGAATTTAAATGCTCCAATGAAAAGTAGTCTGATGGGTGTAATGGGGAATGGAGTTCTGCTCCCTCTCTCCAGCGGCGGAGTATTGTGGGGAGGAGGTGGCTGCAGGGCCTCAGCATGAGCAACGGGCCATACGCTGTGGGCAAGGGCCTCAGTTGCTGGGATGGAGCGGGTGTAATGGGGCATGGAGTTCTGCTCCCTCTCTCCAGCGGCGGGGTATTGTGGGGAGGAGGTGGCTGCAGGACCTCAGCGTGAGCAACGGGCCGTACGCTGCGGGCAAGGGCCTCAGTTGCTGGGATGGAGTGGGTGTAATGGGGCATGGAGTTCTGCTCCCTCTCTCCAGCGGCGGGGTCTTGTGGGGAGGAGGTGGCTGCAGGGCCTCAGCGTGAGCAACGGGCCGTACGCTGCGGGCAAGGGCCTCAGTTGCTGGGATGGAGCGCCTTCGGCGCTCCATCCCAACAACAGAGGCCCTTGCCCGCAGCCCTCGCTATGCGAGGGCCGTGGCTCGCTGCGCGAGCCTGCAAGCGTGAGCAACGGCCCGTACGCTCACAACTATATATGTGATATACAAGATTGGATTATTTTTTTCTGAATTTAAATGTTTAAAATAAGATTTAAAAAATCGAAATCAGTCCAATAACATGGTTAGACCATGCATTGATAACAATGATAGTGGAAGATGGGTCTAGAACACAATATAATAAATCACATAATATAGATTCAACTCTTTTTAAATCGTTGATAGATAGGGAAAAATTAAAAATGGAAATAGAAACTTTTTTGAAATCAATGAAAACTCCATAACATCGCAAGAATACATTTGATACACGATAATAAGGTTGTAATTCATAGAAATCCAATAGATATAGGGAAATCTTTTTCTCACTTTTATAAGACCTTATATAATCTTGAACAAACAGAAAATTTTCAGAAACCTACAATTAAACCAATTGAAGTATACTTTTAAAAAAATCATTACCAAAAATACAATTAAAAGAATTGGAAAGAGTTATTACAAAAGATGAAGTCCGTCAAAGTATAACATCTTTGAAAATTGGGAAATCTCTGGGCCCTGACGGATTTCCAAATATATATTACTAGCGACTTGCCCGTCAAAAAATGACGGCAATGTGATGTATATGTTTGTGAAGTTGTTTAGTTATTTAAATATATTTTTGACCCTTGTAAGTATTGTGATATGAACATGTATTTTTGTAAAACGTTGATGTAATGGTTTTTAAAAATGAATTTTGTATCTGACGAATTGTTCACTTTAATATACATAGAATCCAGAGGAAAGTAAAAAGTAAAAAGACTTTTTGCAACGTGGCGAATTTTAACATGAAGTTTAAAATATATGTAAGGAATAACCTTGAAAGTATATATTTTTAAAATTAGACTTTATTTTTTATGTAACTTTGGAATTTTTGCAAAACATTTGTGTAATTTTGAACATTATAAACAGGAACATAGTAAATACATTTTGTAACATAATTTTGAATTAAAAGTATTAACATTTGAATGTAAAAACAGTTTAACTTTAAATTAATCAGTATTAACATGCAATTTGTCTGAGAATAATTGTTAAGTTTAATATACATTGAATGTAGAAGAAGGCATACAGTAAAAACTCTCCTTAAACCGTACGTAATTAAAGTAATTCATTACTGAGCACATAAACTGGCGATAAACATGAATGAAACATTAACATAGTGACTTAACATTTTAACATAATTTTTCATAGAAATGCAAGGCAAGTATTTTGTGAGGCGAATTATCTATAAACATGACTTCCATTAATTATGACTGAATTAAACAACCAATTGTTTAGTATTTTTGAATGTTTTTCCAAAATGTTTGCATGGCTTTAGTTTGTATCCTGCAAAGTTATAGTACTTCATAGTAGACAATGTTTTTAGTAAAAATACGTCCATCTTCTAATAAATCACCTTGACTTTCATTGTTTTCAATGTAAACTTTAATAGCCTGTGGATTTTTGCAGCGTGACAACGCAACGTACAATTGACCATGTGCAAAAACTGTTTCTTCCAAGTAAATACCCACAGATTTGAAAGTTTCACCTTGTGATTTATTAATGGTCATGGCAAATGCCATAATAATGGGAAATTGTCTTCTTTGAAGTATAAAAGGGAGACTACTTTCACTTGGTGCTAAATCTATTCTTGGTATGAAAACTCTCTCTCCTTTATGGGTCCCAGTTAAAATTTCAGCATCTATAAAATGGTCCTTTAATTGTTGAACAATTAATCTTGTGCCATTGCATAGGCCTTTTTTGGGGTTCATATTTCGCAGTAACATGATAATTGCACCTTTCTTTAGCTGCAAAATATGTGGTGGCATTCCAGAAGGAGTTAAAGAGTTAATGAATTCAGTTGAAAAGTTTGCCTGACTTTCATTGTCATCAGCAAGTACAGAATCAGCACTGTGATAATTTCTTTGTGGTGCATTAATTTTTTTAAAGATTTCATTATTGAGTATTAATGCATCTTTATTTTTACACGTCAGTATAACTTGGTTGGCAAGCTCGGAATATTCTTCGTTATTTATGCTCCCTTCAAATATAGCCAATATAATATCTTGTTGACAAATCATATGAGGAGGGATCTCTACAGTGTCGTCAGGTAAATGTAGTATTTTTTCTGTTCTGCCTTCTCCAATTTTAATAAGCCAATCATTGAAATCAGTTTGGCCTTCTGATCTCATATTTTGTTGCAGTTGAAGATGAGTAAAATGTTTCCATACTGTACTTGACTTTATACATGTTTCAATAATGTCTGTTCGATTTCCATGTACAACGACAGGTAATGTTTGTCTAAAATCGCCACCCAACAACATTACCTTTCCACCAAATGGAAAAATATTATCCATGACTTCACGAAGCAAACGGTCAATACATTGGAGGGCATAGCATGACATCATTGTGGCCTCATCTATTATAATTAATTTACATTTCTTCAATTTCTTTGCTTGTAAGGATGTCATGCGAATATCTGACACAGAATTTTCTAAAATAGGCACTGGCAGTTTAAATCCACTATGAACAGTTCTTCCACCTTCTAATAAAAGTGCAGCAATTCCAGTAGTGGCAAACGCCATTGCTATTTTTCCTTGTGCTCGTACTGAACTCATTAATAAATTGTACAAATATGTTTTCCCTGATCCGCCAGGTCCATCAAGATAGAAATAACGCTCTGTGACCATTTCATCATCTATAGCATTTTTAATGGCATGAAATGCTTGCAATTGTAGTGTATTTAAAGTTGCAAGTCTTTCTTCTGTTCTTTCTGCTTGTAGTTGAATGTCATAGTCTTCAAAGTTAATGTCATCTATAAGACCTGGATCAGGCAAATTAAAACTTGCACAACTTAATCCATGAGTTAAAAAGACTTCTTGAATTTCCATTAACGCTTTTAAGTGTGCAATGGGTTCATTGTATCGTCGCATAAAGTCTTCAGCCATATTACTTTTAAAAGTCTCCCACAAAGCTAATGCATTTGGAGCATTTGAGAAGATACAAATAAAAGCAAATTGTTCTCTCATCTGTCGTGGCATTTGACATTGTGCTGCTTCTTCTAAACATCTTTCCCACTCTGTATCATCAGCGAGTAAGTTTCTATGTCTTGCAGCTAAATGGAAGGATTCATATACAATGTCATTAACAGTTCTTAATTGTTCAAAACTTTGTGCTCCTGGAACATTTAAAAGTAATATCCGTAAGCAAAAACGTTCAACATCTCTTGGACTGACTGTGTAAATTCGTGGAATTATTTTATTGCCTCTGGTTTTTCTTGCTCTCCATAATCCATTCACAAAAACATAGTGATATGGAATTTCAATATATAAGTATTGTGTTGCTTGAGCATCAGTGGAATTTAATGCAAACCATGCAGTTAGTGTAGTGTGACGATCTTCACTTTGGGCCAATGCATTCATTTCATTTCCAGCATGGAAATAGACTAAATGTCGTTGTGGCAAATGTACTGCTAACCTATATACTGCATGTGATCTATCATGCATTTCAAATTTTAAAAGCCGCCACATAGCTTCTGGCGCACTGACATAGCGAGCATCTACATGAGATGCAAGTTCATCATGTACTAACTCACTACTTTCAGGGTTGTCTGCACTTTTGACGACTACAGTAGCTGCATCGTAACCTTTGTAAATATATTTGTAGACATATTTAATGGATTTGATGGAAGTGCAGGCTTCTACATTGATGTGGGCGTTGTACTTCATGAGTAAATGTGGATTGTAGGGTACTACATATCTATTGTCCACTTTTTTTCCACGAATAATGGCACTATCTCCTTCTCTTCTTTTATAAAGTGGATATCCATCACAATTTGCATATGTTTTGTCTCTATAATCTTTTGGAAAATCTTTTGAACATTTATTATTTTCCATACATGGTGATTGTGGATTAAGGTCTCCACAGGGTCCATGAATCATGCGATGAGTAACAATCTCATATAGTCTACCATATAGTTCTGGATCTGGTAGTTCAGCAACTATGACTGCATCCACTTTGTCCGAAGTATCTAATTTATCTTTCTCTTGAAGTATTATGAGAAGATGTGCATGTGGAAGGCCTCTTTTTTGAAATTCAATGGTATATACATAAGCAAGACATTTGCCAAATAACTGATTTATAGTGAAGTCACGTATTAATTCATTTAATTTGATCTTAAAAACTCTGGCTACTAAATCTGGTCGATCTGAAGCACTTTGTCCAAGAAGTAGATTTTGTGTAATTTCTGGCCATTGTGGATTACATGTAAATGTCACAAATAAATCGGGTTTTCCAAATTTTGTCACAATAGCCATAGCATCATTGTATCTTTCTCTCATATTTCGAGGAGATCCTTGAAAGGAAGATGGTAAAATGATGGCTTTGCCAGCTGTCATGTCTCTGCTTGTAGCCACGTCAGCAACATAGTCCATGAGTCCACAATATTGTTCTACACGTAGTTTATCTTGTTGATATTTTATAAAGTTTAAATTATTTGCCTCAACTTGCAAATATGAATGAATAATCCATTGTTGTGTTAGTTTCCCACCACATAAAATTGGATTAAATTCATCTCTAATGGCAATTTGAGCAACTTTAAATTCAAGCATAGAAACATTATTTCGTATTCTGGCTTTAGCATTTGGGTAACTGGGAAGGGTTAATTTTGGTTGCCAACCTGCTTCTCCGTGTGGGAAAAAGATGGGATATGTCATTGGATCTAAATTTGGACTTAAGATATTAATATAAATAAATGGTTGCTCCTCATTTCTGGGATATACTCTAATGTCTCTTTGAAATGGTGGTTCTCCTTCATCATTCTGAAAGACCATTGCAACCTCATTTGATGTTGGCAAGCTATAACGACGTTTATCAGTATGTCTGTCTCTTTTAAGCACCATATTAACCTTTGGCATGGGTAATTGATGTCTTTGTGCATGAAGTAGTTGTTCATTTTCTACTTCTGCCAATTTTTTGTAAGCTTTACTGTAGGGATTGTTGTCCATAATGTTATTTAGCTCTATAAAAACACTGGGTAAGCCTTTTTTATTTTCTTCCATCTGCATACGTTGGTCAACAGCTTCCATTGTATCTAGGACATATAGTTGAGCAAATTTTCTTTGCTCTCCTTCCTCTGGATGTAAATGTGAAGTCCGATGATAAATTTGTCCTTGGACTTTAAAACAGTAAGGACCATGTCCTGGTACATTAGCAGCCAATGTTGCCCCCATAGATGCAAATGATATGGCACTATTGTAGGATCTTATGTTTGTCTTAAAATTTTTGTAATTTGGAAAAGTAGGTTCAGTCATAATATTTTGTAAATAGGTTGGAAATTGTTTCCTTTCTGGAAGTTTGAACTTTCCTTTTTGACAACAACTAATAAATTGTCCATCTCTGGGTCTCTCCTGTTTAAAATAATAAGCCTCACAAAATTGACATTGAGTACTCATGTCCCCACAACTATGAACCTCTACTGCTAAAGACTTCAGTAAAGGACAATTTGCAAAGCATATCGGATGTTGACTTTCATATTCATCATATGAAAAGTCATGAAATGTTTCAACAACAGGTTCTAAATGTTTAGTTTTTTTCGTGGCTTTTCTTGGTATATATTGTCCTTGTTTGGTTGAAATGTCCTGTAAGTTTTTAGTAAGAGTTTGTAAATGTTTTGTTTTTGTAGTTGCTTTTTTTGGTCTGTCTTGACTGGTATCTTGTAAAATGTCATCTGATGTTTTAGGAACAGTTTGTAAATGCTTTATTATCTTTTTATTTTTTTTGGTTGTATCTTTCATTTTTGCAGCTGATATTCTTTTATTTGCAAGTCTTTTGCGTTCTTTTTCTCGACGAATTTCTTTCTCCTCCGGTGTCTGCTGGGCGGCCCATCTCTCTTGTCTTTCTCTAGTTTGACGTCTTTTCTTCTCTTCTTTGGTCTCGTTATCAGCCATATTAATCTGTAAAGGAAAAAAAAAATATGTAATTGTGTATATTTTAATTTGTAATTCCTATTAAAGATTCTTGTGCACAATTGGTGAAATAAAAGGCAAATCATTAATGTATCATTTATATTTAGTTAAATTTATAATTCCTGTCCTCACTGGCTAAGAATTTGGGCAATGGAATACTGCTGTAAATAAGCATGTAACATATTTTGTTAAAATAATGGTTTTATTTATTAAAAACGTTGTTTGTGGATAGATATTTTCCACTGCAAAACTTCTTTGCTAAAAAAAAAAGGGATGTGGTTATTGAGCTATGTATTGCATAGTAGCAATTTAAATAGAATAAGGGAGATAGTAAATTATTTTTTTTATTTTTCTGTTGACACGAATGCAACTGAAAGCAGTTTCTTTAGTTTTATACTCTAGTAGTTATTATACTGTACCTTGGTTGAAGTGTGATTTAAATCCGAATGTTTGTTGGTCCTCGGTTCAAAATCGTTGTCCAATGGTGTGGTCCTCTGTTGGAAGTCCTCGTCCGATGGTGTGGTCCTGTGGCGATAGCCCTCGTCCGATGTTGTGGTCCTGTGGCGATAGCCCTCGTCCGATGTTGTGGTCCTTTGGTGAAAGTCCTCGTCCGATGGTCTGGTCCTGTGTTGAAATTCCTCGTCTGCTGGTCTGGTCCTGTGTTGAAAGTCCTCGTCCGATGGTCCGGTCCTGTGTTGAAAGTCCTCGTCCGATGGTCCGGTTCTGTGGAGAAAGTCCTCGTCCGATTGTCTTCACGAAATCTGTTGTAATATAAAATAGAAAATTTTGTTTGAGTGAAATGTCATTTAAATAAGTAAAAAATTTATGATTTTGGCTGTATTGTATCAGTTATGGTTATTTTTTTCTATATTTGTTTATTTTACTTTCTGTACAATCCCACGACTTTTGTTATTCTTATTTAAGGTTCTTAGTAAGGCTTGTGGGTTGTGATAT
The DNA here is from genome assembly GCA_027410445.1 of Discoglossus pictus. Classification (NCBI taxonomy): domain Eukaryota; kingdom Metazoa; phylum Chordata; class Amphibia; order Anura; family Alytidae; genus Discoglossus; species Discoglossus pictus. The sequence continues at coordinate 345,851,473 of CM050164.1, read as the reverse complement.
ATTAAATAAGAATATAAATTTATTTTGCTATGTGTTTATGTTATTTTTTGTACAATCCTGTTTTGTGCGCACCACTTGTGGTATACTTATTTAACCTTTATTGGGATGGTTATAGTTAGTAAAACATGAAATAATATAATTAATGTAGTTTGCTATGTGTTTGTGTTAGTTTTTGACAATCCTGTTTTGTGCGCACCACTTGTGCAAAAGTTTTTTATTCTTGATTGTACTGGTTATAGGTTGTTAAACATTAAAGAAGAATGTTAATGTAGTTTCCTATGTGTTTGTGTGATTTTTTGTACAATGCTATTAGGTGCGCAACACTTTTGTTATTCTTATTTTTTCTTCTTTGTAAGGCTTATAGGTTGTTAAACATTGAATAAGAAATTCTGTTTTGTGTGTAGCAGTTTGTGTCTCATTCAATTGCGATTTGGCTAATTGAATCGTGCCCTAAATAAGCACATAGCATATTTTTTTAAAGAAGTTTTTAGTCATTGAAAAAATTTATTTTGGATAGATTTTTAGTAACTAAAAACTTCTTTAAAAAAAAATGTTATGTTGTTATTTAGAGCCCTATTTAATTGTGCAAATTGCAATTGAATGAGGGCCTTTGTGTGTACCATATGTTGCATAGTTTGCCCCTCATTCAATTGCATTTTTTACAATGTAATAGTACTCTAAGGCCGTCATTGAATTGCAATGTTGAAAATTGAATAGGGTTGTAAATAAGCACATCACATATATTTCTTATAATTGAATAAGGGCCTAAAAGTGCTTATTTATAGCCATATTTAATTGTCCAAAATAGCAATTGAATGAGGGCCTTTGGTTACTGCATTTGTTATATTGTCAGCTCCTCATTCAATTGTGTTTTGGCCAATGGAATAGAGCTCAATATCAGCACAGAGCATATTTTTTTACCGAATTTTGTATTTAGTGAACTTGTATCCAAAAGCAACGTGTTCACAAAATAAAAAGTTCCTTTAAAAAATATGGTCTGTGCTTATATAGAGCCCTATTGAAATGGGCAAATCACATTTGAGTGAGGCCCTTGGCCATTGAAGATATATAGGTCCTCATTGAATTGCAATTTTGCCAATTGAAGAGGGCTCTATATAATCACATAACATATTTATTGAGCAAAGTTTTTAGTTATTGAAAACCTTGATTGTGGTTAGAAGTTCAGTAACTAAAAAGTTCTGTATAAAAAATATGTTATGTGCTTATATAGAGCCCTATTGAATTGAGGAAGTCGCAATTGAATAAGGCTCATGGTTCTTTCTTGTTTATACTTAATACTTTACCTTGATTGAAGTGTCGAATGACAGAGGGTCCCCTCCTGCCAATCTTAATGCGCCGTTCTTCTTGTAGTGTCTGTTTGAAAAAGAAAGTGAAATAGTTATTTGTATATTTATAATTTTTCATCTAGCAAAGCATGGCCTTTTCAGCATGTAATGTCTTGTTGTATCTTACCTCTTCTTCTTTGTTGGTGTTCTTTAAAAGGGATTGTGCTTCACAGTGCACGGTGCAAATTGTTGAGGGACGCTGTTGATGCAGAGTCTGTTTGAATATTAAAAGAAATAGAAAGATTCAGCTTTATATGATCTATTGAATTGCAGTAAATTAATGTCATTTAAATATAGTTCTGTAATTATTTTCAATTCACCTTATTTTTTGTTGGGGGCTACACACATATGTCACATACATGAAGCACATTCCATAGTTTAATGTAATTATTTTGTGTACGAGTGACATATCAGTATACATGACTCATATTTAAATGGTTAAATTAACCTTATATTTTTTTTTTCCAACACACATAAATGTCTGTGTGTGAGATGTAACTATAGATGATACACATATATGTGCATGTGACATATCAGTATACATGACATATAATGTCATTTAAATGTAGTTGTTTACTGATTTTGTTTTAAGCTAATTTTGTTGCAGTGGCAATACACATAAATGTGCGTGTCACATGTCACTATACATTATACACATATATGTCCGTGTCACATGTCACTATGAAGGGGCAATATACAGAAATGTGCGTGTCACATGTCACTATACATTATACACATATATATCCGTGTCACATGTCACTATGAAGGGGCAGTACACATAAATGTGTGTGTCACATGTCCCTATGCAGGGGCAATACACATAAATGTGCGTGTCACATGTCACTATGCAGGGGCAATACACATAAATGTGCGTGTCACATGTCACTATACATTCTATACATATATGTGCGTGTCAGATGTCACTATACATTATAGACATATATGTGCGTGTCACATGTCACTATACATAAACCTCTGTTTAATATTGAATTATGTTTTTTTGTTGTTTTGTTAAATGAACCGTATTTTTTTTTTGAGCCTATACACATAAATGTGCCATATATGTCACTACATAAATCCTATTTGTTTGACCTGTCCTGATAATAAAATGTAATATATTATAGCTTACCTCTCACTTGTCATTTGCAATGCAAAGTAGTAAATTAGTAAAGAATTGTCTTCTCAAGTAAAAGCAGCAGTTATCTCAGAAGTCACTCCGTTGATCACCTGAGGAGAAATGTATTTTTTTGTTTGAAATAGGCAGTATTTATAAACTTGTAGAAAGTTCTGGAAAGTGAGACCGTTACAACGCAATACGCATGCGCTATTTGCGTTCCAGCTTACAATTTGCGTTCCATCCGCCATTTTCTGCGTATTACTGTTCAAAATGGTGTTTAATATGATTGTGATACGTTCCGCATAGTATGTGTTTCATTATTGCGAGTAAGTGTAGTGTAGTTACGTCTGAAGCCTCGTTTTCCTTTTGTTCGTCGGCCATTTTTTCTGTCGCTTAGCGATGGTATTAGTGTCTAAAGTGTTTTATTTTGATTTAAATGTAGGTGTAACTTGTTTTTTTTGAGGTGCTGGCTGGTTCCTCTTGCTGTAGGTAAGCTTTTTATGTGTTTGTTGTGTGTCTTTCTTAAGTTTTAAATGTTTGTATGTCACGATGTTTGCGAAGTCGTAATGTGTGGTAACGTGTCTCGTATGGTGTTTGCGTGTGTAGCCTCATTTTTGTTTTATTCGTCGGCCATTTTTTGTGTCGCTTAAGAAACTATTTAGTGTCTAAACTCTTTTATTTTGAGTGCAATTAAGTTGTAAGTTGCATTTTTGAGGTCCTGGGTGCTTCCTGTTTGTGTAGGTAAGGTTTTTATGTATGTGCTGTGTGTATGTATTGTGTTTTAAATTTTGTAATGTTCGCGAGTTGCGTCCGAGTGTTGCGAGGCCGTAATGTGTGTGAACGTGTGTCGTATGTTGTTTGCGAGTGTCGTAATGTGTGTGAACGTGTGTCGTATGTTGTTTGCGAGTGTCGTAATGTGTTGCGACGTGAACTTTTTTTGAAATTTTGCAAGGGTCGCAGTTGCTGCAACTGAAGACCTCGCCTTGCGAGGTCCTCAGGTGCTGGCATGGAGCGCCTGCGGCGCTCCAAGACAGCAACTGAGGCCCTCGCTACGCGAGCCGCGGCCCTCGCTACGCGAGGCCGCAGCGTTAGCAACAACTCGTACGCTCACAACTATATATGTGATAAACTATTCTCTTCTTCTATAGTGAAACATTTACAAAGAATGTATTATGAAATGAAAACAAATAGAAAAGTCCTGGCAGAAACATTAGAGGCAGCAATAACTATTGTACCAAAAATTTATATAGATCCCTCAAAATGTTGTAATTACCATCCAATATCACTTCTTAACACCGATATAAAGATATATTCTAGCATATTGGCTGCTTGTCTAAATCCATTATTAAACAACTTAATTAATAAAGATCAAACAGGTTTTATCAAGTTTAGAAAATCAACGGATAACACCCGAAAACTTTTAAATATCATTGATTTTGTACATAAGAGAAAAATACAATTAGTAGATCTATCATTTGATGCTGAAAAAAACATTTGATGGAGTGAATTGGGACTTTATACATTTAGTATTAGATAAATATGGCTTTGGATCTTTTGGATCATATGCAATTAGAGCACTTTATACAGAAGTCATTGCATATATAACAAGAGTAGGCTTTAAAACTCAATCGTTTGTCTTAAGAAATGGAACTCGTCAGGGCTGCCCTATGTCACCACTCATATTTGCTTTAATTATTGAACCTTTACTGGAAATTATTAGAAGTTGTAAACAAATAAAAGGTATAGTTACTGGCTCTATTATAAATAAAGTTACTATTTTTGCTGATGATTTATTGGTTGCAGTTACTGATCCAATTAATTCAATAATCAGCCTACTTCAGCTTATTGAAGAGTACAGTAACTTATCCTATTATAAAGTAAATATTACAAAAACAAGTGCTATATTCTAATATACCTGGTAAAGATAAATTTGTATTAAAAGAAAGATGCCCTTATAATTGGGGAAATAATCAAATAACACACTTAGGTATAATATTTAGTCAAAACCTAAATAATATGGTTCAAAATAATATGGATAAGCTACTTCTTCAAATTTCATCTACTTTAATGAATTGGAAATCTTTTGCACTATTTAAAATGAATATTCTGCCCAAAATAACTTACATTTTAAGAAGTCTTCCATTAAAGATTACAATTAAAAACTTAAAACAATTAAAAAAAATATTGGATACTTTCATATCTATAGATAAAAGACTGTGCATCATACAAGAAATTGCCTCTAGAGCCTTCTCCAAGGGAGGCTTAGCAGCCCCTTAATATTATACAGTATTCAAATGCTATTAATCTGGCTCACCTCTTAAAATTTACAATAAAAGAAAATAAAACTACATTTTTACTCATAGAAAATGAGTTAGTTAAAAATATTAACTTACAATATATATTTTTGGATAAGAAGATAGATAATAAGATACTTAATAAATTATTACTTCTTAGAATTCTTAGAACTTTAATAAAATGGTGGTTTAAATATAATTAATAAAATTAACTGGTAACAATGTCATTGGAACTAACTCCTTTTCTAAATATAACCTGGGAAAAATGGGGTCTAAAAATTCTAAGTGATATATTTCAGGGACAAAAACTGAAATAGTTTGATCTAATATCTAATGAATACCAAATACCATCTACTAAGTGGTTATTCTATGATATTATTTACACATCGATTATGAAATATTGATAAATACAGAATTGACACAATTTTAAAAAACCTTAAATGACATTAGGAAGAAATGTGCAATATCTAGATATCACAAAATTATAAAATCTCGACTAGAAATAAAAAAAAACTGATAAGATGCAAAAATGGGAAGAAAACTTTGGGACAATGTGGCATATAGACCAGTGGTGTAAAGCATTCTTAGTAACAGAGACAAGTATAAGGAATTCATCTTTAAGAGAAATATATTTTAAATTAGTGCAGCGTTGGTATATGACCCCAATCAAATAAAAAAAAAATAGCCCACAAGAAAATCAAGGTTATATAAACCAAATATGAACTCAAGAACATATGTGGTGGAACTGTGCTGACATAAAAAAATGTTGGTTATTATGTTTAATACAAATATCAAAAATTATTAAATTTCAATAGGAATTAACTCATGAGATTGTATTATTTCATATTTTTCCAAGCAAAGTTAACTATAAACAAAGTAATGTAATTATAACTCCTTTAATGGTGGCTAAGTGGCTTATAGTCAGAGGATAAAAAAAACAACCTTTACCAACATGGACTGAACTCGTGACCATTGTAGACAGAAATAAACAAATAGAATTGGATTACTTAACACTATTAGACCGATCATCAAAAAAAATCTTTTTAAAATGGTCTCTCTGGAAGACATAGCAACTTGCTTTATAGCAATATTATTTAAAAGAAAGTTAAGAAAGGAAGTGATGGAAGAGAATGGGGGAAAAGGTGAAGGAAGAAAAGAAAGAAGGAAGGGAATGATTCCATAAAACCTGTTGACTCCTCTCTCCCAGTCACTATTACTATCATAAAGGGAAAAAGACAAAATACCAATATATCTTGATATCATGAAAAAGTTTATTCCATATAACTCTATTTAATTCACCTGAAGTGTTTTGTAGTTTCCTTGTTTTTTTTCGTTTTTTTTCTTTTTTTTTTTCTTTTGAACATTTGTTTTGGAATACCACAAAAGAATCATATATTATAATTGTCTAACTGCGATTCGTCGTCACGCTTGAGACGAATCGCAGTTTGACAATGATAAACTGCGTATTGCGCAGCAGTAGCCGCGCTTGTGCAGAGTGCAGTGCGTGCCGAGAATGCGCAGAGCGCGCCGCGAGCCACGCGTGCGCGCAGCGCGAGCCGCGTGTGCGCACAGCGTGGCGCGAGCCGCGCATGCGCAGAGCGCGGCATAAGCCGCGCGTGCGCAGAGCGCGAGCCGCGCATGTGCAGAGCGCGGCGCAAGCCGCGCATGCGCGCAGCACGGCCCGAGCCGCGAGCAGATGGGAGAGTGGGGAAGAGGGGGGGAGAAGCACAGAGGGAGAGTGGGGAAGAGGTACAGAGGGAGAGTGGGGAAGAGGGAGAGTGGGGAAGAGGGGGGGGAGAGGCACAGAGGGAGAGTGGGGAAGAGGCACAGAGGGAGAGTGGGGAAGAGACACAGAGGGAGGGGGGAGAGACACAGAGGGATACGTGGGAAAGAGACACAGGGGAGGTAGAGGAGGGGGAAAAGACACACGGGAGGGAGAACAGGGGGAAGATACACATGGGAGGGAAATGGGGGGGAAGAGGGGAACAGACACAGGGGGAAGGGGGAAAGAGACACAGGCCAGGGGGGAACAGGCACAGAGGGAGAGGGGGGAAGAGGCACAGAGGGAGAGGGGTAAGAGACACAGGGGAGAGAGATACAGAGGGTAAGGGAGGAAGAGACACAGAGGGAAAGGGGGAAGAGGTACAGAGAGAAGGGGGAAAGAGGGAGGCACAGAGGGGGGGAACAGAGGAAGGGGTGAAGAGACACAGTGGCGAGACACACAGAGAGAGGCGGGGGAAGAGGCACAGAGGGAGAGGGGTGGAAGACACAGAGTGGAGAGAGACACAGAGGGTGAGGGGGAAGAGACAGGGAGGAAGAGGCACAGAAAGAGTAGGGGGAAGAGACACAGGGGAGTGAGAGGAGGGGGAAGAGACACAGGGGAGAGAGTGCAGGGGGGAAGATACACAAGGGAGGGAAATGGAGACACGAAGAAGGCCGGAACAGACACAGGGGGAGGGGGAAAGAGACACAGGCCAGGGGGGAACAGACACAGGGGAGGGTTGGGGGAGACACAGGGGGGGGAAGAGATGCATGGGAGGGAGAAGGGGGAAAGAGACACAGGGGAGGGGTTTAGAGGGAGGTAAAAACACAGGGGGGCAGGAGATACAAGGGAGGTAGACGAGGCGGAAGGAGACACAAGGGAGGGAGAGGAGGGGGGAAATAAGAAACGAGGGAGGAAGTAGACAGAGGGAGAGATTCGCAATGAGCTCCAAAGGGGCTCATTGCAAGGCCTGTGATGAGCGCCAAAGGCGCTCATCATAAGGCTAGTAAAGTAGAGGGGGAGAGGCTTATATTGTGTGGCAAACAGCATTGCCAGGCTTCAGTTTTTATTGCCGTCATTTTTGACGGGCAAGTCCCTAGTATGAATATAATACTGCGTATACTTTTGTATACAATGTTCCTATTATGTATATTTTGTCAATATTTTCTCTTTTTGTTGATGTTTATGTTTTAATGTTTGTAATCTTATAAAAACCTGAAAAAAAAGTGTACATGCCATTAAGCTTTGCTATATCTGTATACACATACTTAGGAGTCTTTAATCTTAAGGCAAATTAAGACATAGACATCTTCGATCTCTAGCTATATTAAATACTTTCTCAAATTAATTGTATCCATTATTATATCTATTTTATGCAAATATGCTCTGCATGTCTGTTAGACAGAACATTATATACGTTATATTGAAAGTTCTACATAATAATATATTCCTCTTTCACCTCACATATATAGTTGTCAGTAGTGGTGACGTTTACGATGTTGATCGCTTTTTGGCATCCCTCACAAAGCGTGGGACGCAACTGTTCGCCTCGCAAAGCAAGGCGAATAGTTGAGGCACGCTGCATTACCAACACCCGACAGGGGCTGCAATGAGTGTCATGTCATTAGCATATGCCGGTTGGACACAGCCAGAAGACACACTTCAGGGGAGAGAGCAGCAATCGGAAATTGGAGAGGGGAAAGGGAGGAGGAGGATAAGGATGGAGGAGGAGGATGATGGGAAGGAGGGAAGAGGATAAGGGGGGAAGAGACACAGGGGAGGAAGAGATACAGGGGAGGGAGAGGGGGGAATGAGACACTGGGGAGAGAGAGGGGGAAGAGACACAGGGGGGAGTGGGGGTTCAAAGAGACACAGGGGGGAGAGACACAGGGGGGAAAGAGAGCTATGGGAGGCCGAGGGCTGAAAAAAGACACAGGGGATGGAGAGGGGGAAAGAGACACAGGGGAGGGGGAAGAGACCCAGGGGAAGGGGGGGGGAGAGACACAGGGGAAGGAGTACTAAGGGGAAAGAGACACAGGGGTAGGGGAAGAGACACACAGGAGGGAGAGGGGGAAGAGACAAAGAGGAGGGGGTGGGGGGAAGAGACACGCGGGAGAAACAGGGGCGGGAGAGGGGAGAAAGAGACTGGAGGGAGAGGGGGAAGAGACGGGAGGGAGGTGGGAGAAAGACAGGGGAGGGAGAAGGGGAAAAGGAGGCACAGGAGAGGGGGGAAAAGAGACACAAGGGAGGAAGAAGACAGGGTAGAGACTTGCGATGACACAGGGGAGGGGGGAACAGACACAGGGGAGGGAGAGGGGTAGAGACGCAGGGGAGTGAGACAGGGGAGAGACACAGGGGAGGGAGAGGGGAAGAGACACAGGGGTGAGATGGGGAAGAGACACAGGGGGAGGGGGGAGAGACACAGGGGAGGGAGAAGGGGAAGAGACACAGGGGAGGGAGAGGGGGGAAAGACACACAGTGGAGGGGGAAGAGACACAGTGGAGGGAGAGGGGGAAAGGAGACACAAGGGAGGGGTAGGAGGGGGAAAAGAGACATAAGGGAGGGGAGAAATGAGACAAAAGGAAGGAAGTAGACAGGGTAGAGACTCGCAATGAGTGCCAAAGGCTCTCAGCGCGGGGCTTGCGATGAGCGCCTAAGGTGCTCACATTGGGTGGCAAACAGCATTGCCAGGCTTAACATTTTATTGCTGTCATTTTTGATGGGCAAGTAGCTATTAAGTGAATAATGACTGCATATAATATACAGAGCTAAGTAAGGTTTTTGTCACATTAGTTACCCTAAAGGGATTAACAGTTTAACAGCAAGCGATCTTCCTAGAAACCCCCTTAACCATCTTGAAAATGTAGGAGAAGGGATAAAAATGGCATACACATTCACTGGCAGAGAAATTATTACACTTAACAAGATGCAGGTAGTATGTAGCGAGCTTAAAACCCCACACTTTGTGCCCTATCCCTTTACAATAAGTTAAACAAGCAGTACAATCCTTCCCATCACCCAATGGTGCTTTAAGATGTGTGTGTTTGCTAGTAGCCGCTGCTAATGAAAACTACTATTCATTATAACAGTGGAATTGTTTCAGGGATCAGTGTTGGCACAGGTTTTGTTTAGTTTGTTTTTTAGTGATATTTCTAGTGGACTTCAAGGACAAATTTTCCTCTTTGCACATGACACACATTTAACATGATAGACATTCCAGAAGGTGTAAATTAATTTAATAAAACCAGGGGTATGGGAAGGAATCTAAAATCAAATGGTGATAAATGTTAAATTATGCAAAAAGGAATAAGTAGTTTATTGATCAAAACAAACAAAAGTGGACCAATCCCATAAGATAAGTCCAAAAAGGAAAGTGCTAGAAAGTAATATTGTCCAGACTTGGTATGTGGAAGGTATAAAATAATGTTAAGCTTAAAATAGCGCAATAATAATATTCTAGTCTTAAATACAGTCACGTAGTCCAGATGTGATATGTATACCGTAGAAGATATGACTCCTAGAAAAGTTTGTGTTGATTAACCGTTTAGTCAGATATGTGATAACGCATGCACTGTGTGGGTGTTGCTGCCTCTTCAAATAGCACCGTTCACTGTGCTCTTACATGTGAGATACAAAGAGAAGAAAAAAAAGGGGGAGAGAGGGGCCCACCTTAGTGCAGATAAAACTTTGATAACAGGTCTAAGATAACATCAGAAATATAAATGTAACACATTTTACAACCTCATGAAATGAGTTATAAGACTTGTTTGCCAGGAGATAATTTTCTCTGTTCTGTTCTTGGAGAAAGATGGTTTCCCTATCCCGGAAACTGGATGCTCCTGGCTCCAAAGACATATTATGTGGAAAATAGTACCTTATCCTGGACCCCAGAGAAAACTCTTAAGGGTCACACGTGTGTTCCTGGCAGTATTAGGTCCTTGGACCAAAAAAGCTTTCTCCAAAATATATGGAACCAGATCCAGGTGCTACTAAAAATTTGGTGGTTTATTCATAAAGTCTTGTAATCAAGTCTGAAATCAAACAATAAAGTATAGCATAAGAAACACCAAAATATTAGGTATATAAAAAATAAAAAAGTAGAACAATTATAACAGACGTGTTACACTTGTCTTAGTAAGCATTCTCAATGTTTAAAAATCCCCAAAAAAGATACAAATATATGTATGGTGAGGTCCCTATCAATCCCTCTGTAAATAGCAGCAAAAATTAAGGGAAGAGGGACCAAACATCATATTAATTGAAGGCCATGCTGTCTACACTGAACGCTGACTTTTCCAATGCTTCCTGGTTCATGATAACATCACTTCCGGTTTGATGCAAATGTCTCTTTCGCTTTGGCAATTACAGTGATATGTTGCTAGTCAGATAACTGAAAATAATCTGTTGTGACCCTAAGTGATAAAACTAAAGAATTACCTTAAGGATACTTACAATAACATGGTAAAAGTTTATAAAAAAACAGAAATACACTAAAACAAATACATCAATATATAATAATAAATAAATAAATACATCACCGATATGTCACTTCCAGTACGGCACAAATCTCATATCCGGTTTGGCTATTACAGACATATGTTGCTCTGCAGATAACTAGAAAAATATCTGCTGTTGCCAGGGATTACAAATACTAAAATCTCCCTCATAAATACTCATAATATTGGTGTAAAAGTATATAACAAATCCAGAAATCCACTTTAACAAATGCATAAATATATAATAACAAATAAATAAATAAATAGACTAAGAAGCTCTCAAAAACATCTAAACACCAATGATTATCGACATGGGTATATAGTAATAAATAATATAAAAAAATATAAAATATATAATATATAAATCACACATATCTCTGGATAACCCAACGGTACCCCCCAGTGGGAGATTAAGATCCCAACAATATGTAGCGTGAGACTTATTGAACTATAATGAAAATAGGAAAAAAGTGTGCATTAAACAAGAAACACTATTATAAAGTGTAAGAATAACATAAATAGATTATGGCACCAAAAACATATCTTACAAGCATGTTTATATATATACCCAGTATTTATTATATTTGTTATAAGGGGTTTCTTTGGTAGGAGTTTCCCTATAATTCCATCCTCCAGTAGGATTGTCCACAATTTTCTGATACTAGATGTTATATCCCTGGCCGCCTGGTTATACTTTGTTAAAAACCAACTGTTAGTGTGATTATTAGCAGCAGCTTGCTTTCTGACTTGTTTTCCCATTATAGATAATTTCTATTGAGCGATTTTGCTCTCTCTAAACCTCCCTGAACTGTTACCGGGTTATATCCCTTATCCAAAATTTTTTTTTTTAAAACCTCTTTTTCTATCATAAAATCAGATATTTTTGTACAGTTTCTACGAACTCTTTGAAAAGGGATATTTCTTATCAAACTAGGATTGCTTTTTGCATGAAGGTAGCTGTTAGTATCTGTTTGTTTCATAAACAACTTAGTAATAACCATGTTATCTTCTCCTATTAGAACCACATCTAGAAATGCTAATGATACCTTACCGGTATGCATGGTGAATCTTAGATTCATAGAATTTCTGTTCATATATGTTAAGAAGTCTGAAATAGATGTAATCTCCTTATCTTCCCAGATCATAACAATATCATCGATATACCTGTACCATCTGATGATATTTTCTGCATAAGGATTATTCTCCCAGATGTAATGGTCTTCCCAAGATTCGCAAAACTTGGAGCGAACTTAGTACCCATGGCAGTACCGGTGACCTGTAAATAGAACTTACCCTCGAACGTGAAATAGTTATGTGTAAGAATAAAATGAATTGCCTCCAGATTAAACTCTATTTGCATTTTGTTAATACTATCAAATTGATTCAGAAAGTATTTTATGGCCGATACTCCTAGTTGTTGTAGGATTGATGAGTACAAGACAGAGATGTCCAGTGTATCCCATCTGTATGTTTCTTTCCATTCTTGTTCTTGGAGGATCTTAAGTAGATCTCGAGTATCCCTAATATGTGATCTTAAGGTACAGACCATGGGCTTCAGGAAAGTATCCACGTATTCTGAAAGTTTATCAGTAAGGGATCCTATCCCTGAGATTATAGGTCTCACTGTGGATTATTAGTATCCTTATGGATTTTGGGGAGATGGTAAAATATAGCCCTCCTAGGACATTGGACTTCTAGATATTTAAATTCCTTTAGCGATAGGATCTCATTACTTTTTGCTTCTGCCAACATGTCATTATACTTAATGAGAAATTCTTCCGTTGGATCCTAACCCAAATCCACATATGTACTACTATAGCTCCACCTTTATCTGCCTGTCTAAAAAAATGGAGAGGTTCTCTTGGAGCAATTTAATTGCTTCTTTTTCACCCTTGTTCAGATTGGATTTGTTAAGAGTATATTTATTACTACAAATATTTCCAAACTCTTAAAGAATCATTTTTTTTTTAACTGGGATGTGGTTGCCCTGAGACTGAATAGGGTAAAATACCAATCTTTGTTTGAGTAGACTATGTCTAACGTGGGAATTGTCTGATTCCCTCACTCTGTCTACCAGATCATTACACAATAACCCATTAATTAGTGCTTTGTCTGTATTATCAGTATATCTGGCAAGGTCATGTAGCTGCCAAAGTACATCTACATCATGTATATCTAAAAACCCTTCAGTTTCGGGTCAGGGCATACAGGGTACAGTCTCAGTATTTTGTAGTTTCAGGAAATGCCTCTTCAGAGTAAGATTTCTAAAAAAAATTTAATATCTATAAATAATTAAAAAAGATCAGGTTCAGTAGATGGAGCAAAGGACAAACCTTTTCTTAGAACACTAAGTTCATGTCGATTGAGCACCCTATTAGACAGATTTAAAATTATCATTGTTTCATATTTATATTTTTTAGCCTTTTTATTTTGCACCCTCCTTACTGCTCTACACCCCTCTCCTACGAACTGGCTTAACTCCCTTTTCCTCCTCACTGGAGGCGGTGCTAGTTGGTGTGTTATTTGAGCTGATGTAGGGCTGTCAGTAGTAATTTATTTTCCCTGACTAAAAAAGACTCCAAATTATGTGAAGTGTCCTTAGGGTCCTCTCCCAAATTAACATCTAATGAGTTGTTCTTATCATTTGTACCTCTCTTATGATCATTTCTCCCAGGTGAATCCTTATTCCAGTCCTTATATTGTCTATTCTGTGGAATGAAGCTATCCCTCCTAAACCTTACTAAATCGAGTTTCTACTTAGACAAACACAGGGGATGGTCTGTGGTCCATGGTGTAATGTACCATTGGTCCCTTAGACATCTGTTCAGTAGAGGTAGTGACGTTTGCGGAAGTGACGTTTAAGGAAGTGACGTTTGCGTCAAACCGGAAGTGAAGTTATGACGAACCAGGACGCATTGGAAAGGTCCGTGTTTAGTGTAGGCAGCAGGGCCTTCAATTAATATGATGTTTGGTCCATCTTCACTTAATTTTTGCTCCTATTTATAGAGGGATTTATAGGGACCTCACCATACATTTATTTTTATTTATTTTTATTTTTAAAACTTTGAGAAAGCTTGTAAGGCAAGTGAAACGTGGCGGTTTTAATTGTTCTACTTTTTTATTTTTTATATACCTACATTTTTGGTGTTTATTATGCTATACTTTATTGTTTGTTTTCATACTTGATTACAAGACTTTATGAATAAATAACATGATTTATAATAGCACCTGTATCTGGCTCCATATATTGTGGAGTAAGCTTTTTGGTCCAAGGACCTAATACTCCCAGGAACACACATGTGACCCCTAAGAGTTTTCTCAGGATACGGTACTAATTTCCACATAAAACATCTGTGGAGCCAGGAGCATCCAGTTTCCGGAACAGAGAAACCATCTTTCTCCAAAAACACACCAGAGAAAAGAATCTCCTGACAAACAAGTCAAGTTCATGAGGTTGTAAAATGTGAGTTTTACATTTATATATCTGATGTTATCTTAGATCTGTTATCAAAGTTTTATCTGCACTTGGGTGGGCGCCTCTCTCAGCCCCTTTTTTTTTCTTCTATTATGTTGATCAGATGCAGAATGAAACAATGTTGTAGGAAAAGCCAGTAGGTTACTTGCGTGCAGGTCTGGAGATCTACAAAAGGATATTAACAAATTAGAAACAAAGAGTGACTAGAATTGTACTTGGCCAACAAAATGAAAACTTATAAGGAAAGACTTCAGAACCTGAATATGTCTAACTTGGAGGACAAAAGGAAGAAGGCAATTTTCTAGAAACATTTCCATGTGTAAAATAATTTAATAAAGTTCAAGAGGGCAGTATCTTCAAAATAACATAGGAAAGCAATAATAAGCGGTTATGATTTGAAATTGGAAGATTTAGGTGTAGTGTGCAAACGTACTACATTAAAGAAATTAAAGTAGATAAGTTGAACACATTTTTTGTGATGTGGTAGAGACAAATATAGTTATGGGATTCAAGCATGCCTGGTATAAGAATAAAGCTTACCTGATGTTTAATGAAGCCAATTTTTTAGGGTAGGTAGATCAGGCAGCTTAAGAGGGTCATTTGATGTTTAATTGCCATGTTGGCAATTGCTCCATGGAGGCTATGCCCATAATTGTGTGCCTGCTGGAAGTTGAGAGACTATGGTGATTGTGGGGCAAATTCAACTCTATCACTCACACAAGTGAGATCAGTGTGGCTAGGATTTCTTCAGACAGGATGACTTCCTAGGCCACATTAAAAACTCTGTTATCCAGGATTCTTACACATTTGATTGCTAATATCCAAGATAAGTAAAATGGACATGAAACTTGTTCTTTGTGTGTAGTTTTGGCCACGATAATTAATGTTATATGCACTGTAATATTGTTTTCTTACCTGTAACTAGTGGAGATACAATTTCCGCCATGAGTGTTAGAACATAGGGTTAAGTTTCTACAAGAATTTATATGGATATATGACCCCTGAGAGACCAGGCATATACTCTCTCTGGCCTCAGCTAGTCATAAAAGTTGAAAAGCTCACCAGATAGATAGATTCCTGACAGATGAACAAAACCAGGGGGCATTTGGCTATAGAACTAGGGAGATGGTTTATTTTGGATTTGTGAAAATATCGGTTTTAAGCAAGAATAAATGTCAGTCTGTTTGGCACTAAGCAATGGTATATGTGTTCTGCTGGGCTCTAAGATATTTAACGCAAAAGGCATAACCTAGAGGGAGTAAAGTGAGGTGTACATGGCCCCTCAACTCCAGGGTCGTAACATGTGTGTATAAATGTTATCGCTAGGCTTTTTGTTTTGTTTTAAATACACAACAGAATTGTTATTAGAAGAAGCTTGTGGGCATCATATATATATATACGATTTGTCGGTAGCGCACTCAAAGTTACAGGCTTGCGCATGTGTGGCCGCGATGAGCCCCGAAGGCGCTCATTGTGAGGCTCATAAAGTGAGGGGTGAGAGGCTCGCAATGAGCACTAAAGGCCGCAATGAGCGCCGGGGGGGGGGGGTTAATCGCGAGGCTGGCAAGGTAAAGGGCAGAGGCTCCAAACAGCTTCTGCTGCCTTGCGGGTTTTTCTTTTTTGAGTGGTCAGATTGATGGCTCCTCCTCAAGCCCACTCTGCTAGAATTTGCCAAAGACCATAGAAAGGAGTTTTTTTTAGGTGGTAGAAAGGAGAACATTTCCCACCTGATTCCACTAGACTAGTATGGGCTAGGGTGGGCTGTTTAGGAAAAGTCACTTTTTTCAATTTTTTTATAAATAAATATTGTGGTTGATTTTTAGCCACTGAATCGTGTCTGACCCCCCTTGACCCTGTGGACTCATCCCCGTGAGCTGATCATCCACCTTTTTCTGAGCTTGCTCAATTTTATGTTTATCACTTCAATGACCTTACATTGCCAAAAGTCCTTGTGTGTAGATCAAAATGTTAAAGTAGCATAATAAATCGTCTAGGTAAATTTGTAATTTAAATTATATTATAGTTGAGTTAGATTTTTGTTTGTTTTGGGTACTATATTATTTTTCTTTTTAACTTGGGATTTTAATGTGATTGCAAGATGTTTAGCATGGTTTTACAAAAACAGAATCTCTATGAAATGTAATGGAAATCGTATTTGCATCCAAAGTCCCTCCCTTATAACTAGGAGAACAACACATACCTGTCTTCAGTATATTAAAATTGAATAAAAAAAGCTTATAAATAAAGGAATGAGTCAAGTTGGAATACAATCTGATTACACACTGGTATATAGCCCCAAACCAACTTAAATTTTAAGGTAATTTGGGCTAAATGATAAAAATATAATACAATAACGCACTCATTGCAGCTTGCTTAGCACTCGACATTAGTGAGACAAGTTCAACATGCATTGGAATAATAATAGGTTTGAGAGGACATCAGAGAAAGACGTTATAGTCAATTATGTACCCACCAGTGGTCTTGCTGAGATATATCAGTGGATGTATTGCTTAAGGGACTGATTTGCGCACTTTATAATCCTGATGGAAATAAATGGTGCAATGATGGCAATAGTAGTACAATTTTCAAGTAAACAAAATGACCTTCAGAATTGTAAAAAAAGCAGTGATCCAAATGGAAACCCAGTAAATCCAGCATACTTTTCAATTAAAATTGATACAAATGAATTGACTGAATAAACATGGTCTATAAAAAAATTGAGAAGTAAATCAGTATATACAAACAAGAATAGTAGCCATACCCACAAACTAATGGCTTGTTTGAGTAATTAAAAGTGCAGTCCTTCTTTCTGTTGTGAATTTAGCTTAAGTGTATCAAGCTGCAGCAATCAAACTGTCATCTTTCCTCAGATCAGGTCATGAGGAAGTCCACTGTAGAAGGTGTTTTTCCAGTTGGTTTAGACTGATGTGTCAATACTAATACTTATTTAAACCAGGCATAAGGTGCAAGGAACATCAAAATATTTTATGAATATAAAAAACTTACCTTGAGCTTCCAGACTCTAATTCAATACCCAAATAGATGAGGCGGATATAATTTGCACTTGAAAAATGATTACTCCTTTAATCACTATTGTACCCTCCTTTTACAAATTAACTGCCTAATGTTTGCCTGAGCCCTTAAGCTCTTTGGATTTACTACATGCAATTGTCACTGATAACAATTGCTCTAGGAGTGACAACTTTTCTACAGCCATTTTAGCAAGAAGCAGATTCTGTTTGCTACAGCAATCAACATGATAGTTTATTTCTGCAAACAAGAACCTTCTAGGGTATTACGCACAGAAGTGCCAATGGTACTCATTTTACTTGGAAATGAGTACCTCTGATCCACATCAACTGCATACAGAAAACCAAAATTGAGAAGTGGTGGAGTATTTAAAAAGCTCCATGTACAAATGTGCTGAGGATTCTATTAAACTCGGAAATTACCCATCAAAAATTATGGCAATGCCGTTTATCACACAATGTTATGCTTTTGCTCCTCTGAGCACCTTTGGCACTCATCGTGAGCCCCTTGCTGAGCTCCTACAGCGCTCATTGCGAGCCTCTCCCCCGTGTACCTCAACTCTCCTGCTTTGCACTGATCACCTTCGGTGCTCATCACAAGCCCCACGGGGAGCGCCTTCGGCCTCTCCCGCTTGCTGTGCTCATCATGAGCTCCACAATGAGCAACTTCAGTGCTCATCACGTGGCTCGCAATGATCGCTTTCGATGCTCATTGCAACCCTATCCTTCCACCTACTGTACTAACCTTTTGTTAACCTGAAAGTTTTTTGCTTGTGAATGCCCTGTCCCTTCCCTGTGTCTTTCTCCTCTGTGTAAGTCCTGCGTGCCTGGCTTTGTTCAGCCTCGTTTTCATCCAGTTTCAGAATTTTTATGTTGTTCGTCCGCCATTTTTTTCCTTGCTTAGCCGATTTTGTATTGGCGAAAAACTCTAACCTCACCCCCAGGCTTCCTGGCTCTCTCCCTGTGTGTGAGTGTGTTATTTTTGTTAAATTAATTTGTTTGTTGTTCGGGTTTTTAGAGTTACACGCTTGGGTCGCAGTTGCGACCCTTGCAGTCGCATGCCTCAATTCCCTGCCGCCTAAGCCCCATGTGCCTCAACTGCTCACCTCGCTTTGCGAGGCAAGCAGTGCAATGTGCGCTTTAGGCGCTCATTGCAGCCTAAGTCCTGCATGGTAAAAGGCTCGCAAAGTTTGAGCAACTTGTAAGCTTTCCCCGCACTGTATGTGATATCGTAACCACTGTGTTCTTTTTAGCTTATGCTGTATGTATCCAACCCTGGCAAATTAAACAATGCAAAAGTAATAATAATCCTATAACAAAATGTATTATAATCCTAGCTTTGGCTGTTCAATCACACAAGGCTGAGGATGCCACCAAATCTATTAGCTCTTCAGGATGGCAAGAGATAGAGAGGCACAGCGCCAGACAGAAATATGTCCAAGGATGAAATCGGAGCAGGATCGCAAGGTCCCCACATTTATAGCAAAGCATAAACAGGAAGTTATAATAATGATGATTGCACATTTTTTCTTAAATATACAAGAATGAGGAGCCATTACAGGATGTTACCGTTGATGAGGCACTTTCTTTTATACAAACTTACACTCAGATATCCGAACTGAAGCATAATATTTATAGGCAATTACTAGTTTTAAACTCAAGTAGTCTAAGAGCCTCATTCAATTAAAGCCTGCATCTCGCGGTATACAGACCGTATGTCTGCTGGCTTGCTGTGGGCTCACAGTCTGCTACAATTACAGTGCTATTCAATTGAACAACCCCACAAGTTACGGCCGAAAACCGTAAACCATGCACTCGTAAAAACAGTTCAGGGCGGGAACATGATCAATTAAGCAAGACCGTAACTACCCATTTAAAAAAAGCCAATAGTAAATGAGACCGTCATCATGACATCAGTAAAACATGAAGGTTACATGTCAATTAATTAGCATTTAGAGATCTAATATGCAATCGAACTTGCAAAACTACAAAATACTAAATAATAAAGATGAATGCTGATACTGTTCTAGTCCTTGTAAATGGTGGTGATATGTATTAACTCATTGATTCCCAAGATTGATATAACCCAGAATTGAAACATAAAAATAAATTATTTTTGATTGGCGATTTGCAAGCTTGAGACTATTGTGAAATTAATTCTAATGTCTTACATCGCTTTCCCCGTCATTTACAGTGCATTATTGATTTTTGATTTGCATTTACAGTGCTACGGACATGACTTTAACCCCTTAGCGAGTCCTCTCTAGTACTCGTAGGATTTTCTCCTACACTTGCCGTTTACGGGTGTGAAAACATTTGCAGGCTTGGGGAATTGTAGCAATTGAATATTTTTACAGATGTGAAAAATCAAAGGCTTAGATGGGCTGTAAGCTTGAGTTTTAACAACCGCAGGGATTTCAAGCCTGTAACATGTTGGCCATTAACTTACAGCTTCCATTACGGGCTACTGTAACTTACAATTTCTCAATTAAATGAGGCTCTAAGATCCTGAGAGATCAGTCTTTCTTATTTTATATGTAGAAACCCCAAATCCTTGCAGGATAACCCATTATTCAGATGAGGTTTCATTATAGATTTTTTCATGGGTTAATACATTTGTGCACTCCTTCAGTAAAACCCAAGCTTTATATATGCAGCACATTTCATAAAACATTTTATTTTTATTAATATCTAAAAATCCCTCTAATGATTATGTTGATACCCCCAGAGGTGTCTACACAAGCCTTGCCCAATCAGCATGCAGCATTAGGGGATCGATTTTAACTCATTACCCACCTTCTATGCCTTCCTCAGCCAATAGGAGTGCACTGATGTAAGCCATGAAGTCACTGCTGGAATGTGCTTCCTACTGCAGTGTCTGTTCTCTGTCTCTGCTGCCCATGCCCCTCACCACAGATCAGCACAGACACGCCACATATCCCAGGCTGCTTTGCAGCACAAACAGGAGCCACACAATTCAAATGTATCAGCTTCCTGAACCTCCTTCTGATTGGCCAAAACATATTATTAATTTTATGCTAATTTAGCTAGGGTTCCAATGGGGTGTTTACTCTATTTTTCAACTGTCAGAAATTACAGACATTTTGCTAACTTCAAGGAACATTTTTAAATGTTTATTTTGGTATTTTTTCATGCAACATTTTTTTTTTCATACACTACTGATTCTCCTCTGTCCGATGCATTCATAATCCATAAAACTTACATATGCCTTTAATAAGAGATAGGATATACAGTAAACAACTTTTATGTGCAAGCTGAGGATTTTCTACAATATGTTCTTTGAAAAAATATTTAAGTAATTAATAGCTGCATGTTGCTTCACAGTCCGGAATGGTTTCTATTGACTCCATGTGAGGGATTATAGTTGTAAGGGAGGCATTCAAGAACTATCTTGAGCCAGTGTTCTAGAGGGAACTTAGCCTGGCATTGAAACTAATCTATAACTTTTATATGCAGTTTCAGGCATTGACATTATATATATATATATATATATATATATATATATATATATATATATATATATATATATATATATATATATATATATTGTTTATATATATATATATTGTTTATAAATATATATAAATGCATTTGCTTGCATACATTGCCTGCACACCACTAGCTAAAGTTCCCAACATACATGTTTACTTTTTGATTTTAAAAACCTTGATCTGTAGAATACTTTTTAGAAAACAGAAATCTCAAAAAAAGAAAGTACGGTATATATTGAGAAGTCTGCATGAAGATATTAAGGCACTCATTTTAGAGTTTAAGGCAATCGAAGAAGTAGTGTCTCATGAACATGGCTGGATTTCCATGGCTGGATAACTAGATGAAAAAGGCAGCTGCCTTGGGGTGCCTCCCTGATAGGGGAGCATCATTTGCATAGCAATCCATTTAAATTGCAGTTTGTTTACGTTTCAAACATAGACCATTCCTTTCTAGCCAAGTGCCATGACAAGTTGTTTTGGAGAAAAGAAGGTGGGTGTGAAGTGTCAGGCTTGCAGACTGCTACTTTATAGTAAAACAAACAAGTAAAACATTGTGGTTATTAGCCTTGCTTGTAAGAGGAATCATGCTTTATTCTGTGAACTGAATAATCAAGACTGAGCTTTTCTATCACATATATACTTGTGAGCATGCGGGTTGTTGCTAATGCTTGCAGGCTCGCGTAGTGAGCCCGCCCAACTGCGGCCCTCGCTTCGCCAAAGGCGCTCCTACGACCCCCTATGACTTACGACCCGCAAATGCAGACACTCGCAAAGGTGGAGGCTCCCACGTCAGCTGCAATAAGGGACTTACAATGGAAAATTTACAGACTTAGCATTCAAAAATACGACATGCGGGACTTAGAAAAAATACATTACGACCTCACAAAAATACGACCTTAACGACCGAACTGCGCGCACATGAAAACATTAAAAACACAATAAATACAGACAACAAATACATAAAAAGCTTACCCACAGCAAGGGGGGGCACCCAAGACCTCTGCAAGTGAAGTTACACCTCAATTTAAGTCCAAATTCCAGAGTTTAGACACACGAAAATCCCTTAAGCGAGAGAAAAAATGGCCGCCCCAAAAAATGGAAACGTGGCTACAGGACCCTAAACACGCAAAACAACACCAAGCACATACGGATTTTCCAAAAAGCCGTACGAGGTACAAGATACACTATTAACAAGGACAGCCGCATACCACATACACATTAGCCGCCATTTTACAACACTAAATTACACAATGCGGAAGTACACAGCTACACTAACAGCTTCCCCTCGCGTATGCAGCCTATTTACACTACACACTGCACACATTGCTGGCACTTATACCTCAGCTCCACAACAGTGCAAACCTACATTATATGCTGCAAGAACATCAAAACAGATTGTCAGCTCTTCAGCACAATGCTTCCTGCATATATTACTTCCAAATAGGTACAGTATATTCATTTATTAATGTATTCATTATTTCATTAGCATACAAAAACAAATATACACAAAAAAAAAAACACTCACAATAAACACAAAACCCATTCACTGCGCGACTCACAACGAGCGGCAACGCTGCTCATAGCACACAAAGCCTTGCAATAAGCGCAAAAAGCAGATCAACACCGTCATAACAATAACAGCAAAATCGCCTATCAGAAAAAAAAATACAACAGCCTCGCAATGAGCACCAAAGGCGCTCATTGTGAGCCACGCAATGAGAGCGAAGGCGCACAGCGCAAGGCTCGAAATGAACGCCGAAGGATCTAGGAGCACCAACAAAATTAATGTCTCCACCAAACATCATTACCTGGCTTACAATTTTATTGCCGTCATTTAAATATATATATATATATATATATATATAATTTGAAAGTATATAATATAATTAGTATTGACCAGGCTCTACCTCATCCGGTTCTTCCTTTGTTGGGTTCCAAACTGTCCTAATAGACCTGATAGATGGTTATTATATCTATTATTATTATTATTATTATCTTTTATTTGTATAGCGCCAACATATTCCGTAGCGCTGTACAGGGGATAAGAACAGGGGAAATACACGTTTAACAAAATTCAAAAGTTGAAGGGCCCTGTTTTGAGCTTAGAATCTTAGCAGAAAGTGCTTTATCCCAAAGCACCCTACAAGACTGGAAACTCGCTACTTACAATCTAAAGGGAATTAAAGGGAAGAGAACTGGGGAAGAGTAACAAATAAGGAATAGCAAGGGCCAGGAAGCAAGTGAAAGATAGAAAGAGTTTTATTTTAGAGGGGGAGGGGAGGGATCTGAGGTAAAAGACTAGTATGTTGGCTGACCTCTAGTGTTGAGATGATATATCTGCAAGTAGGAAGTCAAGTGTTTTCCATGGCTCTATAAATTTAATCTGAGTTGGGGTGGGTGGATGAGTGGAGGGCAATATTCTGAGTATCTCACAGATGTAGTAGGCCTTAAACCAGAGTGAATTTGCACTGCTGAGGTGTTGTGAATGCAGTTCTGAGTATCTCACAGATGTAGTAGGCCTTAAACCAGAGTGAATTTGCACTGCTGAGGTGTTGTGAATGCAGTTCTGAGTATTTCACAGATGTAGTAGGCCTTAAACCAGAGTGAATTTGCACTGCTGAGGTGTTGTGAATGCAGTTCTGAGTATTTCACAGATGTAGTAGGCCTTAAACCAGAGTGGATTTGCACTGCTGAGGTGTTGTGAATGCAGTTCTGAGTATCTCACAGATGTAGTAGGCCTTAAACCCGAGTGAATTTGCACTGCTGAGGTGTTGTGAATGCAGTTCTGAGTATCTCACAGATGTAGTAGGCCTTAAACCAGAGTGAGTTTTTTTTTTTTTGTTGTTGTTTTTTTTATTGTATAACATTATCCTTAAAGGGACATTGAAGACACTGTATGTGCTCTAGCCAATCAGGTATGGGGTGAAAGCATGTGGGAAAAGTGCATTCCTTTTTAACAGATTCTAACTTAATAGTTATGAACTTTTGAAATTAGCTCTTTTAGGTTGCTTCAAACCGTCCCCTGTATAAACAGAATCACATATATAGTTGTGAGCATACGAGTTGTTGCTCACGCTTGCGGGCTCGCGTAGCGAGGGCCTCAGTTGCTGGCATGGAGAGCCGAAGGCGCTCCTTGCCAGCAACTGCGACCCTCGCAAACTTTACGTCGAAACGCAAACAACATAAGAGACACGTTAACACCCATTACGACCTCGCAAAAATCGTCCGCAACCCGCGAACAGGAAAAAATTAAAAACACAATAAATACACACAACACATACATAAAAAGCTTACCTACAGCAAGAGGGAGCATCCAGCACCTCAAAAAATGAAGTTACGAGGCTACAGCACTCTAAACACGCAAAACACCACAAGAAATACACAAAACACCACAAAATACCTACAGATATTCCGCTACAGATGCATACCACGCATTAGCCACCATTTTAGAACAATGCGGAAGTACACAGCTACGCTAACGGTTTGGTCTTGCGCACGCACACTATTACACTGCACACATTCATCATGCTTACCCAGCAGCTCCAGACCATCTGAGGTGATGGAATCCCAATTGAACTATTCAAAATTCTACAGCATGATGCTGTAAAAGTGTTACTTGCCTTATGCCAACACATGTGGAAAACTCAACAATGGCCAATAGACTCAAAAAGGTCAGTCTACATCCCAATCCCAAAAAAAGGCAGTGCCAAAGAGTGCTCCAATTATCAAACAATTGCACTAATGTCACATGCCAGCAAGGTAATGCTTAAGATTCTGCAAGCTCAACACCAACAATATATGGTCCGGGAACTACCAGATGTGCAAGGCGGGTTCCGCAGAGGAAGAGGCACAAGAGATCAAATTGCCAATATCCACTGGATAATAGATAAAGCAAGAGAATTCCAAAAAAACACTTACTTCTGCTTCATAGACTATTCTAAAGCCTTTGACTGTGTGGATCAGAACAAAATGTGGCATGTCCTTAAAGAGATGGGAGCACCAGATCATCTCATCCTCCTCATAAAGAATCTGTATTTTGGCCAAGAAGCCTCAGTCAGAACCGAACATGGGACAACAGAATGGTTCAAGATCGGAAAAGTAGTGCGACATGGTTGTATATTGTCACTTTATTTATTCAACTTATATGCAGAATACATCATGCATAAGGCTGGACTGGATAATTCCAACGCCGGAATCAATATTGCTGGAAGGAATATCAACAACCTCAGATACGCTGATAATACTATTCTGATGGCTGAAAGTTAGGAGGAACTAAAGGACTTATTGATGAGAGAAAAAGAAGAGAGTGCAAAAGTTGCTGCTCAACATTAACAAGACGAAGATCATGGCATACGGAAATCTCACTTCCTGGCAAATAGACGGGGAAGAAGTGGAGGCAGTGACAGATTTAATTTTTGTTGGATCCAAGATCTCTTCAGATGGTGACTGTAGTCATGAAATTAAAAGACATTTGCTTCTGGGGAGGAAAGCTATGGCAAGCTTGGACAAGCTTGTTAAAAGTAAAGATATTAAACTATCAACAAAGGTCCTCAAAGGTCAGTAGTAACATACGGATGTGAGAGCTGGTCCATAAAGAAATTTGAGCACCATAGAATTGACACCTTTAAATTGTGGTGTTGGAGAAGACTGGACTGCAAGAAGATCCAATAAATCAATACTTCAGGAAATCAAGACAAACTGTTCACTATAAGTTATGATCATGAGGCTGAAGCTCAAATATTTTGGCCATATTATGAGATGGCAGGATTCCCTAGAAAAGACTCTGACGCTGGGAAAGTTTGAAGGCACAAGAAGAAGGGGACAACTGAGGCAGAGATGGATAGATGAGGCCACTGAAGCAATGAACATGAACTTGATGGAGCTCAGAGGGGCAGTGAAGGAGAGATGCACCTGGCGTGCTGTGGTCTATAGAGTCACAGAGAGTTGAACGTGATTGAACGATTAAACAACAATTCCAAGAACAAATATAATACAAAGAAAGTAAACAACATAGGTATATTATATTTAGTTTTCATCTGAAATACTATATTTGAATTTTTCAAATACTCTGTTACTTTAACATGAATATATTACATTTTATGTATATTTATATATCTGACATCACATTTAAAATCTGTTATCACATGTGTTATGTACGAATATACGGTACTTTCAAGAAAAACACAATACTGTCAAGGATTTTAAAACATTTATTGCAAGAGCTAAATAACTGTAAATAACGTTGAACTGGCAAAGCAGTAACAAGGATAACTGGTTAGATACGTATTCTGTCATAATCATCAAACACCCCTCACAAACTGACATAAGTACTGCAATAAGCAATGCACCCCCACCCCTTTTCACGGCTATATTGTGGATAAAATTGTGAGTTGCTATACACACAAATAATTATTTTGGAAAAAACAAATAACCATCCAATTAACAAACTTTTTCAAAAATGGTTAACTGTGGCATAAGATAATTTTCTGTAAGGAACTTTGCATGCTATTTATTTGCATAAATTTTCTGTCATGCCTTAACTAAAACCTTGATAAAATGTTCCAATTTATGTCTACGTGCAACTGAGATTCTATGAACATCAGAATTCACTTTTGGCTTAACAGAGTGATATGATATTTTCTTCTTGCCAGGCGTTGGCCAACAATATTAACAAATAGTATTTAACAACAAAAATTGATATCTAACCATTCCCGCCAACTGGCCTACTAGGAGAATGTTCTGTCACACTATGAAGGCACAACACATTAAATATTTTGTGGCTATGGTCTAAAAACACTTGTGTTATTACAATACACAAGCAACAAAGACTCATATCAGCAATATAAACTGTTTTTCATAGCTAATCAATACTATAGTTTTATAATTTGTATTTATTTATGTATATTATTTTTGCATGTAGGTTACACAATGTTTTTTGTTACATTTATGTTAAAAACGTCATTTATTTATTTTTTTAAATTAATACAATATGCAAAATCATTGTATTTTTCTTGTGTGAAATAAAGAATATATTGATATTTAAAAAATTTGCATATCTTGAGAGAACAGTTTTAATTGCCAAAAGGTCAGCATTTTTGTTTTCTACCACACTAAAGCATGTTCTTCTATATTTTAACACAAGTGTTTTGAAGTTGAAACATTATATGTTAGACAAAACACAGCAACACCGAAACACTGAAAATAAAAGCTGGAAAACCAAGAGAACAAAAATTATAGAATGCAACTTTGACACAAAATTATGCTACAGTATATAAGTGAGCTTTATAAATACACAAAAGTTGTTAGTAATAACTTGTTTCTATTTACAAGTATTTGAACACTAATTGACATACAAGTGTCCACTAACATTGTTAATAGCACAATAGGTTTCATCTTTATAGATTTAGCTGGTTTCTTTTGAAATATGATGTCAAGTATAACTGTCCCAGCACAGATTAACAACAACAAGAGCACAATTCATCTAAGTTTATATGCTTTTCGGCTACGGCAATCCACACTGAACTCTGTCTGTATTCCTATTCATATGTCTTTCTAGTAAAATGTCTCCTGCAGTCTTTAGCAGCAGTCCAGGGTAAACAAAAATAGTTAAAACGGAAATAAAATTAATTGAGTCTTTCAACTCTATTCACCAAAATAACCACACATCTAGAAATTTTATTCACATAGAGTAGGACACCACATTTCCCATGGTGCTAACACAAATGTATGCATATTTCTGTTATATGAAGCATAGTTCTAGAAGTCTACTCAGTACATGAAGCTCTGACACACAATATTAGCAAATCTAGTTTGGCTAAAGTCACTGGTCCAAAAAGGACATGTTTTATAGTTGCTGCTCCTTTGGGCTATCCAGAGCTCCTGAGACTTGTTTGTAGGACTTCAAATTTGCCAAAGGAATGTCAGTCATATGATTGCCACTGGTAAAATGTCCATCATTGCTGCCATATTGGTTTCGGTCATTGAACTGGTTTTTGTTGCTGTCTTCTTTCCAGGTTCTTGTCAATGTGTGTCCATTAACTAATTTGTCCTTTTTAAGCCAATCTTTTTGAGGTGCAAAGGTGGAAAGAGGTGATTTTGGTTGCTGGTATGGGCCAAGGCCTGGGGGCATCCAGCAGTTGTCAGAATGACCCAAAACCAGGCATTCTTGAGTACACATTTCAGTAGCCTCAGCTAATCCTCTAGGTCCAAGAGGTCCATCTACAGAAGAAAAAAATGAAAAGCATATTACATATGGATTTAATTCAAATGAAACACACACTGTAACCAGCTTTAGTAAATTATAATTCAATTTAGTTAACATTTTACATGTGCTCTGTTCATAGATAATATATAAACAACCAAAGGAAAACTGTGCAGAAATTCAATTATCTAGTTCAATAAAGGAAATACTATTAATAAATATAGAAAAAGCACAAAAGTAAAGTAAATGTAAGACCTTTATTAGTGAATGTTTATCAACTTATTTTCTACAAGAAATCTTTTTAGATAACAGTGTAGACATTTGCAAACAATCACTAAGCATTTATGGCGTAAGAACTGGTTCTCTGAAGGGTGCAATATATTTATGGGGAAATGTCCATTAAAGTGAATCACACCACAGCAACTGAGATGCTAATTAAGTTTAACTACTGTGTGAGAAAACTGATAAATGTTTCCACAGTGGTGTGATATAGCCCTTAATATCATAGCATTGCATTTGAAGAATACAACGCTTCTTAACCAGGAGTGATATCTAAACTGCACTCATTGACTCACTTATGTTAAAGGGCCACTTAATTAAGCACAACCTGGAGTACATCGCTGAATTTTTTAAATATGTGCATTTCTCAGAGAGAAATAGGTAAATTAAATCTCTTTTTTTCTATGAGACACTGGCAGTGCCCTCAGACAGACCCCCTTTAACATCTCCATGCAGCAAGCAAAATAAAAAAAAGAGTTAACCCTTCACAGATTTATCTGTGCAGAGAGACGAGTGCTAAATAGGACAGTTGTAGGTTAACATCTCCTGCTGCATACCAGAGATCAGGGAACGTAACTATAAATATTTATGTTCACAGAGCTTTCATTGCACAGTATCGGCATACGTTATTAATTATGCAACAGTCAGTAGACAAGCTACAGTGTGTTTGTAAACAGATCTAAAACTTTTCGGAGTTATTAAAAAAACAAATAAATAATTTTTACATACATCTTGTGCTCTATCACACCATGAAGAGCACCTACAGTGAGGAAAAGGGCCATTTAAAGAGCATGAAACACTGTCTATACATTGTAACAGATATTTTTTTTTTCTAAAATGAAGCATTCCTGAAATATTCAGGATTGTTTGAGCAATATTATTATGCAAATGAGTGATGCTCTTCAAGATGAAACCAGCTACCAATAGCAGTAACACTGTTGCTTTAAGTTTTTTGTATATATTGCACAGACTCCCCTAGTGAGACATCTTAGCCAACAAATGATAGTTGAATATGAAGCTTCTAAATACATCTATATTACTGCTCATTGGCTAACAGGGGCAACCCCCCAGAGCAGTTTTGCCTTCCTTTAAAAAAGAAAACACACAGTGAGAAATGAACAAATATCCTCTTTCAGATACAACACAGAAAAAAAAACTTTGGATGGTCATTTAATTTCATTTAGTTTCAAAATACATCCTCTACCAATAACAAACAAATCTACTTTTGTATCATTACACTAGAGAGCAACATGGTAACTCTTTTTTTTTATTTTAGGAATCACTGTAATGTTATAATCTCCAGAAACAATGTATTGTAGCCGTTAAATTGTATTATAGCCTCTCAGCAAATAATGTAAATGCATGTTATGCTGAAAAACTCTAACGATGACATGTTGCCTGTTTCCATTCATGATGAGCAACTATTATTTCAAATTCTTCTAAAGTGCCCTTAAATTCCTTAAACTTAACACCAACTCTATTAGAATGAATTGCACAACAGTCTCAAACTCACGAATATGTAATTCAAAAATATATTTTTTAAATGTTATTTCTGAGTAATATTGATTCCTGGACTCAATGGGTTAATACATATCATGAAACCCACATTGACTAAAACCTACATGGATCTAATGCATTTTATGTAGTGCTAGATTATTTGATTGAGAGCCTGATTGGCAAATATTACCTATTGGCATTAATTAATTTGTAGGCTCTGATTGCAGATTACTTGTAACTTCCATGTTTTACTGAGGTCATGATGACTCATTTGCTATTGGCTGTACCTAAGAAGTCAATTACAGACTTTCTTGAATATTGTCAGATCACATGATCACACCCCCTGAAATCCTACTTAAAAAAGTAGGGTTGATGAATTTAGGCTTAAGGGGGTACATTTTACAGATTTTCAAATCATTTAATTGTTTCAAAAGTACTTACAGATGTAGAAAATGTTTCTGTTGCCACTGAGAAGTAACAGCAAGTACATTTATCAGAGGAATGTAATACATTGCTAATGCTGCCTGCCGTTGTTGGATAATTAAATATGCCATGTTAACATTAGCTAATCAGTGCAATAAAGCTTACTAAATATGTATTTCTTCGTGGTCAGTTTCAGTAAGGTACACAAATGTCCTAAAATGTTTTTAAATACATCTTTCTCAGAATTGTGATTGATAAAACATAACACAAAATCCCTTTGACATATATGGTATATGTTGATCCCCCAACGAACAAATAAAGGGAAACGGATATCCTTGTTTACTTTTATGCATTTTTAAGATCATTATATGTAAAAAAAAAAAAAATTCAGAGCAGAATTAACCAATAAAAAAGCTGTTTAACTACTCTGAGGCCATGCCACTGTCTGTGTGCAGTAATACCGCTGTATGATTCATATCTCTCTAAAACTTATATCTACAGTCTCAAATATTCACTGTGTACAAAGGTTTCTGGTGAATTTAAATGAAGTGCACACAGGTTTTACTTAAAAGCTGCTTGTTTAAATGCATGAAAAAATCTGTTCCGTGTCTCTTTATAGTAATTTTTTATGCATATGTGGGTTGCATAGAGAGTAAGTGGATGAAATCAGTGAGGTAACAAAAGGCATAGAAATCCGAGAACAGCGTTTTGTTACATTTTTGTATCATAAATATTTTTTGGTAAAAAAAAATCCCAATATTACCTCATACTAAAAATGTACAAGTTCAGCTACCATTCTTGGCTTTTTAAATATGCAATGGGGTAAGTGCTGATAAAATAGTACAAGCCATCTGTCTCTGCATTTACAAAGCACATATTAAATTTATCCTTAAACCTTCTTTGTAAATATTTATGTCAGATCTTAGCAAATTTATTATTTGTGTTGTTTTATTTTGGTGTGTGACATGCCGAGTATTTAAAGCACCACTTCAGTTAAAGGAACCAGTATTTGTAAAGTACATACCAAACTAACAATACTAATATTGTTAGATGGGAAGTAAGAAACACAACATATATTCCTATACTTGGAAAATGTAAATCTTCCAAAAAAAATGTTGTCCATGGATTACACAGTTGCAAGTACAGGAATATATGTTGTGTTTCTTACATCCAATCTTGAGAGCTGGATGGCAGGTGTGTGTATTTGTAGTTATCAATGAAGAGCTGGATGTGGAAGTAGGGAACAGGCAGAAGCCCAGAGCTTTTGTTTGATAAATCTATTGATAGATCAAAATCGCCACCAAACATTTACCCCTCACTAGTCCAGAAGCAGACACCTTTATGCAACCACAGCAATGCCCCTCTCACAAACAACTTCAACCAATCTATCATGGATCCCTCCAGGGCACAGCTGTTAAACTCGGAGCACTTAGGCAATAAGAGCCGAAGGCGCTCATTTCCTGCGAGCCTCGCGTAGCGAGGGGAGCCGTTAAACTCGGAGTATTTAGCGGGACAGCAAAAAAAAATACAAGACACAGGACTTAGAAGAAAAAGATACGAGATGCAAAAAATTACGAGATTAGCGGCCGAACCAAAAACCCGAACCCGACCTACAACTAAAAAAATTACAAAATCATCACAGACAGCATTGCGCAACAGCCAGGACAACTGTGAGTGAGCTGGAATGCAAATTTAACTTGATTTAGACGATTTTCGCCACACGAAAATCGGCTAAGCGAGAAAAAAAATGGCCGACGAAAAAAATGAAAACAAGTCTACATGACTCCGGACCGCGCAAAACACTGCAAACCGCATAGCACTTTACACATCACACTACCACCTACAAGATACACTATTACAAAAGCTGGAAAATACTCACGAGACGCGTACCACATTAATAACATTACTACTATACAATGCCGCTTTACACAATAAACCAACGGCTTTACCTCGCGCACGCAGCCAATTTAGAATGCACACTTCAAACACTCCTTACACTTTATAAGCAGGGCACTGACTCAAAATGTATATTCTATGTAGACGCAAAATACAAACAGATTGTTAGCTCTTCAGCCTATTGCTCGCTGCATATATCAATTATGAATAATTAAAGTATTTTAATTTAAAGAATAAATCATTAATTATGAATTAATACATTTTTTGAATAAATCTTTAATTATTACCAAACTACATATACATAGAAATATATATCTCTCTCAGAGGAACAAAAGTACACGACAGGAGAGGCTTGCAATGAGCGACCAAAGCGCTCATTGCGAGGCATATGATGAGCACAGAAGGCGCTAAGCGCAAGCCTCGCAAACAGCGCCTAAAGTCCTCAGGCTCGCAAGAAGATGTAAATAGACATGCAATATATGCTAAAACAATGGATCATTGACTCTTTCACCGGTGAATGTGACTTGCTTTGTTTCTCACTAATTATCTCTTAGAAGCAAAATAGTTTTCTTCAACTTAAAGCAACAATTATCATACACATTACAGAGTTAAAGCTGTTTTTTCCAATTTTCTATTTTAAAAGATTTTTTTGTTATTGTCTTGTGTCCTTGAAGTTTTTCCTGTGCAATTTCATTTACAGCAGGTGCATGAATTAACAAGGCATATGAATTTGCATCAGTTTTCTAGAAAAACCTATAAAATGTTGTCTTCATTTGAATAGATGTTTGTAAATTCTCATCCCACCAAAGAGATTCATATAGATGATGCTTTTCATATTTTGCTGAAAGAAAAAATCTGTTTAACCTTGGACAACATGCAGAACATTTTCTATACAAGATGCATCTACGCTCTGAATTATAAACTAACATGCTCTTCAATAAATAATGAATCCTTTTTTTCTGCAAGAATGTTACAGAACATTTTTTAGAAATATGTAAATACTCTGTTATTTTCATTATAGCATTTTAATCTACTTTTTTTCTTTACTTTAATACTTACTTTACTTTAATAGTTTTATACACATATATATATATATATATATATATATATATATACATACATACATATATATAAATCTTTTTATTTATAATAATAATTATAAGGTGAAAATTTAGGCTATGTGAGGAGGCTTCATTTAATTACTTATTAACAAAAACAATCACTTTGATGTACATTAAATTGGTCCCTTAACATACAATTTACTGAGAACAAAACATATGGAGCCTCATTCAATTGAGGCTTTCGGGAGATCCTGATTCGGAAATCAATCCCCGTCAGTTTGCGGGTTCTGTTTGAGTTAGGGGCTATGAGTTGCGATATTAAAAATTGCAAGTCAATGCCTTCCAAGCCTTTGATTTTTCACGCAAATCGCTATTCAGTTGCTTCGATTCCCCCTCGCTAACCACTCCGTCAAGCCCGCAAATGGCAAATATCTAACCACAAGTTAATGGCACCAAGGAGGTCTTGCAAAGTGCTTAATGCTAAATTGAAATAAAAAAGCAATACTGTTCTTTTAGTAAGAGTGATGTTAGGTCTTAGAATTAATACTTTATTTCATGTTCAATTTTCAGGTTATATCGATGACTGCAATCAAAGTGAAGTCCTACGGGCTTCAACCTTAAAGCCCGTTGGACTTTGAAAAATGGAGGTTCAATTTCAAAGGTATGAGGACATTACAGAGTCTCTAAAATGAATGAATGACCCTTGACTCAATTGTCCTCATGCAGAAATATAACCTAGTCGGTTGGGGTTCAGGATTGCTGTTGAAATCCTGTTTTTTAGAATTAGATATACTTCAGATATAGCAATTGGATTTTTGGGCTAGATTCACTAAAGCTAAAGCTGGATTTTGAGGCTCGTTGTCCTTCACTGGAGGGTTTCTTATACAGGGGGAATTTACTCAGCGAGCGCAGCTAAATCCATGATCTATGCAGCGTATGGCGTTTATCGTGACTCATGTCTACACACAATGTACTCAGCTGTGTGCATTATAATAACCCTTTAGATTTTCCAGTTTTGGAAAGAGTGATGTTTCAGGGTAAAATGGTGTCCAGTTGGCATACAGTGACTCTTCATTGAGTTTGTTAATAGAATGCAGGTGAAGAATAATGCTTTGGTACACTTTTTGTACGGTTTCCGCAATGTAACAATATTAGATGAATAATCAGGATATTGCAGTATAAAGTGATACCTTTTATTGGACACATGTGTATAGTATATTGTCATGACAGAATTATTGCAACTTCCTTTGTCTAGGGTTGAGATACATTGCTCAAGTACAGTAGGTGCAGGCTCCCATAAGGCTAACAACAAACCATTCTAGTTCATACCACGTAACACACATGCATTTTAAGCTTGCCATGCTGACATAATGAAGGCCACAGCTATCTGAAGGAGATACTTATTTCATATGTTCCATGTCGTGCTCCGGGATCTGCAGCTGAAAATCTATTTATCATCCCTAGAAACCTCATAAACCCTTTGGCTGCCATGCTTTCATGTATGCTCTTCAACAAGGCCTTCCAATAAGTTACAACTCTCTTTTTTCCATCTCTTAAGCACTTTCAATCCCTTCTGGGTAAAAAGCATTGTATAAATGTATTATTTGTATTACCATTATTATAGTAAAATAGCAATTTTATAGTAAAATATAAAACCTTAAACCTAATCTTAAAGTTTTAATAATCAACATTTTAACTATGATGAGGAATATGGGTAAGATGGCAGTTTTTGCCTTTTTCAAATATTGCATAGTAAATACATGGATGCACATCACATCACTCATGCTCATTCAATACACCCATTATGTTAGCCATTAAATGTAAGGATATATGTTCATTTGTATTCCTTTATTTACTTAGGCCCTCATTCAATTGCGATTTGGCCAATTGAATAGGGGTCTAAATAAGCACATAACATATTTTTTTTAAATAAGTTTGTAGTTAGTGAAAACCTTTATTTTAAATAGATGCTTACTAACTAAAAACTTATTTTAAAAAAATATGCTATGTGCTTATTTAGAGCCCTATTCAATTAGCCAAATTGCAATTGAATGAGGCCCTAAGTATGCATAGAACAAGATCAACAGGAAAATCATTTTACATTTTTTTATAGTAAATTAAAATAATTACTATTCAATTACCTACAACACAAGGTACAATATTTGCTTTTACCGATTTTAAATCATAATAATAATGCATGTACTTGTTTATGAATTTCAAGCAAAGATCCATGTTGTTCAGTTCTCAAATGCATGACTTACATTTTGCTAAAATGAAAAAAAAAACACGGTCACCTTGAATAGATAAAAGGGAAATGCAAATTATTTGAAAAAAAGACACAGTAGGTGCAAAAATTGGGATTACAAATTTTACTATGTGTCACTCACAAAGGATTTATTTGTTGATCACAGATGGAAAGTACACATTTGCACATGGATGTGGTCCAAACATAATAACACATGGCCAGCAGAAGCATCAGATTTACTTTCTGTAATAGTGGATTTTGGATATAGCTTGGATAGAGTGTCTAGTTTAGATAGAGGTCATGATAAATGAAAATATATGAAGTTGTACCATTCTGCCTTTGTCTAAATTAAGAAAAATATATAATTTGTTTACTAAACAGGTGCTGATTAATTCCTGAACATTTACACAATGATATGCCATGCATGTTTTTAAAGAACAAGTTGCTTAAGGCACTATATTTAAAATATATTATTTTATTTTCAAACACATGTTTTGCTTGCATTGCCTTTATATGTGTTTCTGTGCTTTTAAATTGACTTATTTGTTTTGGTAAATAGATATCTTACTGATACAAAGCTGATAGAGTTGACCTGGTGACTATTGTCAGTGATAGTTACAACAATGACCCTTTGCTATGTTAAGCTCACATGCTGAAATGTCATCATGTATAATATTGTTTGTTGTTGCTTAGTTGTAGTCATGTCCTACTCTCCGTTACCCTATGGACCCCAGCACGCCAGATACATCTTGTGTCTGGTTGTGCTTATCCATAAGGTTATCTTGGCAAAGATACTGGAATGAGTTGCCAGATCCTTCTCTGGTGGACCACGGTTTGTCTGAACTCTACTATGACTTGCTCATCTTGGGTGACCCTACATGGTATAGCTCACAGCTTCAATGAAGTACACAGGATCCTTCACCATGACAAAGTAGCGATCCAGAAGGGAGTATAAGGTTTAGGTAGGTTTAAAAAAGAGAAAAATAATGGTTAAACAAACTCTTTGTACACTGTTCGAACACTTGCGAATGTATGTATTTAAATAAATAAATATACAACTTGTTTTGTGTATTTAAACATTTACTATTTACTATTTACACATTGTATAAATACCAATTTATGACAGATCTTAGATAGTACTGAACTGAAAGGATTAAGACAAGTTGAGGAAAATTATTAGATTGAAGAAGTGGTTAAGAGTTTGGAAGCTGAGATGAGTGAAGATTGATGGGCTTTGGTCAGTAAGGATGCACTTGGTAACAAGGTTCTTTTTTGGTGCCATGGGGGTCCTTATGGACCTCCATTGTTATACTTTAGGTGGGGGGATCCCTGAAGATACCCGGGCTTAAACAGGGTAGCATATATTAAGGGGAATATCAGGGATATGCAGTTGATATAGGATAGTGTATCATAGGTTGAGAGGTCTTAAACTTCCTACATTAATTTTTTAATTAGGTAGGAGGAGAGGGCACCTGGGGGTGGTACATGGCTAATAACCAGAGGTAATGACTTTTCTGAAACAAGCAGGGGAGAAGTCAACTAAGTTTAACAGACAGGACAGACGTTAGTGGGTAACATTCCACAGCATCGTTATGGAGACTTCTTAGATTCTGCCATGTAGTCTCCTGCAAGCAGGCGGTGAGAACACATTAGTGCACTCCAGGAAAGCCTCCCTGGGTAAAGTCAATACGTCTTACAGGATTCCTTTTTGCAAGAGCAATTTTGTTTTTTAAACACTCCTATAGCTATAAGTCAATCTTACAGGAGTTATTGGATAGGAGGATTTTGTGCCTTGGGGAGTCAGATATGTAAATCCGGTCCTGAAGAGAACCATGCTTTAAAGTGTAGTTTAACTCCAATATCTCCTCTTGATCCATTTAAGTATGTGACTGTTGCACGTGACAAAAGTAATCAAATTTAAGATTAAAAGCAGTGCATGTATTTGTTACTTCATACGCAAGTTTAGGTGCTGAGTAGATTCAGAAGTTCTAGGAGATTCAATTAAATATTTCTCCTAAGATTATGACATGCCTACACACCCACCTATAATGCATATGCCATTTTTATTTATTACTCAATAATTTTTTATAAGACTATTATTAATGATAAGATACAAATGATTTGTCAGGGTCATTACATTTTTACAATCCATTCCAGTAAAATAACAAATAGAGTTATTAGTATATTGTGCTAATAACATAAAAAACAAGTCTACTGACACTAAATTTGCAGTTCTAATGAAAGACTGTGAAAACTGTAAGATCTCTTATAGATATTCATTGTAATTTTGTGATATTTAAGTTATAAAGATCATTGCAAACAACTGTCAGCTTTAATATTAAAAAGTTTATATTTAGTGAAACTATTTACACGAATATATGCTTGTTTATACACTGTTTTCAGACTGTAGCTCCTCCCAACTATAAGAATATGGGCAAGGTCTGAAGCTGAATTTCCTGCAGCTGCCCTATTACTGTGTAGCTTTAAGTTTGTGACGAACAAAGTTTAAAAAAGACGGAATCAGCCCGTCTAAAGATCAAGGAGAAAGAGGTTTCAGTTTAAGCTTTCTACAAAACAATTAACTTTTTATCACAGTAAATTTGATTGTGGAATTTTTATATTATATACAACTGTACGTTATTTTCACCATTTTATGGGCCTCTTTACAATGGGAATTAAGAAGATGAACCAACATTTATATTTAGAATATCAGATAGAATATCATACAGATTTTAAGGTATACGGAAATCATTAGATGTTCTCTATACCATCATACAGAGGGTGTACAAGCTTGCAGAAAAAGGCCCCTATTCAATTGAGATCTGGTAGCCGTAAGTGAGGTTGCAAGCTAATTTGCTATTTAATTGTCGTCTTTTTGCGGGCTCTGATCGGCTTCCAAGTTACGGGCCTGAAGTAATTGCAATGGTTAAACTCAGAACTTACAGCCTCCAGAAGCCTTTGATCTCTCACTTTCACAAGGCTAAACTCCCAAATCCCTATTCAATTGCTCAATTTCCCCAAGCTCGCAAAACAAGTTGTAAACGGCAAATGAAGGAGAAAATCCAATGAGTGCTAGAGAGGACCTGCAAGGGGGTTAAACACCTATTCGTATCATTGTAAATGCAAATAAAAAATCAGTACTGCATTGTAAATAACGGGGAAAGCGATGAAAGACATTAAAATTAATTGCACAACAGTCTCAAGCTCACAAATCGGGAAGATCTGATATATATTTTTATGTTTAATTTCGGGGTTAAATCAATCTCGGGTAGCAATGAGTTAATACATATCAGGCCACTTATATGGACTAGGACAGTATTGGCATTCATTTTCATAATTCTTTATTTTGAAGGTTTTGCAAGTCTGATCGCATATCGAAAGCCATACCTAATTGATTGACAAGTAACCTCCATGTTTTATTTTCCATTGGCTGATTCAAAATGAGCGGTTACAGGCTTCCTTAATTGATCATGTCCCTGCCCAGAACTGCTCCGAACCAGTGCATGGTTTACTGTTTTGGCTTGGGGCCCTTAACTTACGTGCTTAAGCAATTGAATAGCATCGCAATCAGAGAGGAACGGTAGCCCGCAGCACACTCGCAGACATTTGAATATGGCCCAAAGTGTTTTCTTTTTCTTTTTTTTTAAACTTGCTAAACCGAACTTTAAGCTATTATAGTTCTGTAGTGGTTTTAAATTGAGTGTATACATAATGCGCTGCACAGACTATGGACATTAGTTAGAACCGACTCTTTATGAAGAGTTAGGCAGTGTTTCCAATATTTATTATTTCTTTGTTTTTTCCCCACACATTACTAGTCATTTAGATGGATAGTGTAGTGGTTAGAAAATCGAAAATTCAAGTAGTGAGTTCAAATCACACTAGATCCCCTTTTTTCTATTTCTAATAATATTTTTAATTTGGTTATAGGACAAAACACAGAAAAAAGTCATAGTCTGAATTTCATTATCATTGCATTTTTTGTGTGAGTGTATCAATGACTATACATGCAATTATTAAAACAAATAATATATGTAAATTCTTAAGGAATAGCAACTTTCCCACATGATATGACATGAGATTTGTATTTGATGGTGTACAGCTGTTTTTGGTGACTTCAATGTCCCTACAAGAACATCTTAAATGAGTTCTTGTGTTTGCTTGTTTAATTAATATTCCATCAATATAAATGTTTTGATAATACTTTACTAAACTATAATGCCATAACACTAGCAACGT
This sequence comes from Discoglossus pictus, assembly GCA_027410445.1. Taxonomy (NCBI): domain Eukaryota; kingdom Metazoa; phylum Chordata; class Amphibia; order Anura; family Alytidae; genus Discoglossus; species Discoglossus pictus. The sequence continues at coordinate 345,811,601 of CM050164.1, read as the reverse complement.
GTTGGTTGTTTGGTGATGTTATGTCACAGATAACTTATCATTTCTCTTTCAATACATGGTACAGTTGATCAGCATGGGAATGGGATCAGAAACAAGTTGCAAAGAAATACTGCCATACAACTACTCCATGACTTGAAAATGCTGCAAAATAATTTGACATATATTCCAGTTTTGCTTTTTGAAATTCTCCCATGTATTTTTACTCTATTTTGACAGATTGCCCAAAAAGGTGCTCAAGTACTATTTCTTGGTCTGACACTAAATCAGCAGTTGTATTATGATCAAGAATAATGAAAATCAAGAATGAAATTAAGAGTCAAGTAGCCTCACTACAAATTACACAGCATGATGCCAATGCTAAATGTGCAATTATTTGTTCAATTAGTACTTCTTAGAAAAGTACAGAAACTGTAATTTTGTCTTTGAGGAAAGACTGAATAAGAATGTGATAAGATGTTTTTGTATTGTCTCCAATAGTCACATTCTCAGAAAAGTCTATTAACTGCCAATACAACATGCATGATGCTTTTTAGTAAGCTTCTCAACATCTGCATTTCAGTTCCTCCCTACCTCTTAAACCCAACAATTTCATGTTTTATGCTCTAGGCATTTTCTGTTGTTCCTTTCACTTTGAGATATATATTTTAGCTTATGCACTTAAAATGAGCATTATCTATTCAAACAGGTAAACTTCCTTTGAACACTGCAGTGCTGAGCAATATATTCAGCTCTACTTACGTACCTGCAATTGTTCTTCTTCTAAAACTGAAACAGTTTTAGTGCTATGAAGGTATTTATGCATTAGAGTAAAAGAAAGCCCTGAAGCCATTAGCACAAGGGCGGCATGACTTTGGGTCCGAATTACTTGTAGACAGTATAATAAAGAATATGTATAAGAGATAATAAATTAAAGATCAAATATGGCTGAGAAACAGGAAAACATCTGATTAATTGAAAATAAGCCTGTGGAAAGGAAAAGCACTCAAGAGGCGAAAGAGGAACAGAAGTAAGAAAATTAAATATATTTATCATCCTGAATTTATGAAATGAGGAACACCCCTTTAATAAAAAAAGTGGAGCACAGTCATTAAAAAAATTTGATTAAAAGACACCATGCTGAAAATGTGTTTATTTGTTAATTAGATATTTCAAGGTTAAATATAATATTTAGCACTAATGTAGTTAACACTGTAAAATAAAAATGGTTAAAAAATTGCGATATATTTGTCACTTAACTAATGTAAGGGATTTGAAGGGCCATGAGGGGATGAAAAGACAATTTTCCACACAGCAAATAGACACTGCAGCCTTCAGCAATCTGCTTTGTAGCATTTGTAATATTGGAGAATCTAACCTATTTCACTTGAAGGACCACATACGCCACTGAGTCCTTAGGGCTTTTTATTTTACACAAAGCAAAATCACTGTAGGAAATTAACTTATTGGTTGCATGATTATAGATAATGAGGAGAGCAATATTTATGGCTACAATTAGGTACCGTTAGTTTTAGACGGATATTACGGGTGTTGTGCTCCCACTACATATAAAAACTGGGTGGCTTGTGAGAAGGGTCTCATTGCACCACTGATCTTGGTTATAGTCTACAACAGTGTAACATTTATATTCTATTTATTGTTGCTGATTACCAAAGTAACTTGTTGTAGTTACTGCCTTTCAATGCTTATGCAAATGTATTTGGTCTCATTTCCTCATTATTAAACATAATGATAACCCTGCTTTTCTCCTGGGCTATCATATCATATAAAAAATCATATTATGAGTATGTACAGCAATAAAGAAAGATGGGAGATGTGCAGGGTCGGATTTACATATTAGTTGCCCCTAGGCAGAAACTCTTTCGCCACCCCTAGGTGCACATGTTCATGTGCAATTCTGTTTCCCTAACGCCATGTTGCTCCACCAGTAGCTGTATATTATATTATAAAAACCCTTTGAAATATATCAGTCTGGGGCTGAAATTTTATATAACGACTTTATTCCTTGGCATATAGATCAGACATACATTGATATAAGTATATTTTGTTCTATGTACTATATTTTTTCCTTTTTTAAGAGCATTAAGAATTTTTTTAAATTATCTTTTTTATATTAAATATTTTTTATTTATTTTACCGGAAGTAGTGTAATAAAGTTTAGTAAAAGTATATTTATAAAGAACAAATGTAAAGAACTCCCTAAAAGTGCCCTCTCTCTGATGGAAAAGAAAATGATGTGCTGAAAAACAGAGAACGGGGAATATTCAAATAGATACAGGTACGGACAAAACATCATAATAAATAACTCAAACTTGCTTATTCAACTCACAATACAAAGTATAATTCATCATACAGATAAGGTCAAGAAATGCCTGTTCTTACTTACTAACCAAATAGAAGAAGATGGAATCCTAGGTCACACCCAACTCTTTAACAAAGAACATGCCCATGACACCAAACTGAGAAGGCAGGGTCTTTGTGGGTCCAAGCCTCCAGCTGAGGACCCAGACATATCTCCTACTCCACACTCCTGCTTCTATCTGAACTCGGGCCTATTATTATTATTATCTTTACAACATTTTCTGCAGCACTACACATGGGTTAAGTACATGTATATAGTGCTTGTTTTCTAAAGCCCCAACACGTGACTGAAAACTTGCAAATTTTAACCCCTTATCAAATTTCCCCCTGCTGGTGACTTGCTTTGTACTACAGATCAGGGAACAATGCTGCCTGTGCTCGATTTGAAGCAATAAGCCTGTCTGTCACACACAGCACCACCCAATCAGAATGACTGGGAGTGAGCTGAAGCTTTGGGACCGTTAGGGATCACCCAATCAGAATGACTGTAAGGAGCTGAAACTGTGGAGACCCATAGGGCAAACCCCATCTAATGACTGACACTGCCCGAGCCAATTAGGACTGTTGAATTGCAGAATGAAGTGCATAATGGGAGATGTAGTTCAGTGAGGGCTGTCATGCTGATAGAGCTGTTCAGGACCGAGTGAGTTGTCTCAGTCTGTCTGTTATTCTCTCTCTTTCTGTTTCTTGTTCTCTGTGACTCTCTTAATATCTCTGTGGGACTTGTACTCTCTCTCTTATATTGCCTGTCTCTTCCCCCAGACACCATGCATCTAGATAGATAGGTAGATATAGGCAGCTTCATAATGAAGACTAGTAGTTTTGTCATGACAGTTTGCTTTTAATTTGATACTGAAAAAATGGTTTCTATTCAGTGCAAAAAGCATTTATGAGTATATAGTTTGTATACAATTTTTTTTTTTTTTTACAAATTTTAATTTATTGAATCAGTCTGTGTGCTGAAGGACAAATCACCCCCCCACACACACACACACGCACACTTTATTGTTCCCTATATAATCAATCTTTCTCTCCCTCTATAGTCTCTCTTTCTATCTCCTCTTTTTTTATTATAAAAAAAACAACTCCTGACTCCTGAGTGTGCTGGGTGCAGAGCCTCCGCCATCTGAGTACTCTGTATGTTGCTGACTACCCTGTATATACCAGACAAGCCTGGAAGGAAGGCTCGTAGAGTACAGCTTGTATTCTGTATTTACATAGAAAAAGGCATCTGCATCCCTATGATGGACCTCCTTCCAGGCTCCTAGAGTACAGCTTGTATTCCTTTATTTACATAGCATAAGGCATCTACATCCCTATGATGGACCTCCTTCCAGGCTGCTAGAATGCAGCTTGTATACTATATTTACAAAGAATAAGTCATCTGCATCCCTATGAAGGACCTCCTTCCAGGCTTCTAAAGTACAGCTTGTATTCTATATTTACATAGAATAAGGCACCTGCATCGCTATGAAGGACCTCCTTCCAGGCTCCTAGAAAAACAGCTTGTATTCTATATTTACATAGAATAAGGCATCTGCATCCCTATGATGGATCTCCTTCCAGGCTCCTAGAGTACAGCTTGTATTCTACATTTACATAGAATAAGGCATCCGCATCCCTATGAAGGACCTTTTTCCAGGCTTCTAGTGTACAGTTTGTATTCTATATTTACATAGAATAAGGCATCTGCATGCCTATGAAGGACCGCCTTTCAGGCTTCTAGAAAGCAACCTGTTGTGCTCCTACAAATGTTTTCCAGGCTCCCATGTTTTAGATATTTTAATATTCCTCTCCACCCCTGTGTATGTGTATATATGTGTGTGTAAGTATGTCCGCAGCACATATTTAATGTATATGACATGTGTATATATATATATATATATATATATATATATATATTTATATTTATTTATGTACATATATCATGTAGAATATACATTATATATGTACTTGTGGAGCTTGCAATCAAGAGTTTTAGTACAGTTTAGTGTAACAGTTAACATCTGATTGTATTTAATTCAAATGATACACAGGGCTTGTAGCCAGTTTAAGACGATGGGGTATGGTACAAGAGGTTGGGAGGTTTTTATTTAATTTTTAGTTCTTGTATTGGAGTGGAGACAGATCAGGGATGGGGAGGACAGCAAGGAGTGAATTGCAGTAGTATTCCAGCTGAGGTGACTCTCTACTGCTACAATGCTTTCACTGCTAAACTTTAGTCTAATCAATGTTTTCTCTAAGTGTCGGTTAAATGTATTTGAATCTTCTCCCTCTGAAAATGTTTTACATTTCTCAAAAACGTTCTTTCTTCTACTTTCTCTCCCACCGACCCCATCCACACCCACCTACCTACAATTCTTGATTTTTTATAGCTCAGATCTCTGCACTATCACCTGCATTTCTCATAGCTACTACAGATATGCAATTATTAATTAACTTTGGGGAAAAAGCACCATGTACCCAAGATTTTACCATAGATTTTAAGCTCAAAGACAGGGCCCATTTTCCCATGTGTTAATATTGTGTTTCTTTTACTCAACCCCTGTATATTGCTACGAAATATGTTAGTGCATTACAAATAATTAATAATAATAATAATAATGTGTGAAACATAAACACAATTAAATGTAAATGTATTGTTATGCATATGAAGTGCTCCTCCCAGGGAGGTGCACAGGGGCAACTGCCTTGCTCGCTTAGTTATAAATCCAGTCATGCAGATGTGGTGCCATCTACAGCTCCACCCAGGGAAGCAGACAACTAAACTTAAAAGACAAGCCACTAACATGAGAGAACTCCAGCACAAGTAGTTCAATTTTCACTGTACCTCAAATAAAGCAACATACAAGTAACTAGTAACATAGCCTTGGGCTAATAAATGTACAAAAATTGTAATACATACATATTTGCATAACCAAACTGGAGAAATATACAGAACTATAATGTAGGTTTAAATAGTAATAACTATATTAGTATAAATCATCTCATATATTGTTCATATTGGCATAGAAAAATGTATATTTGTATTAATTAGCTTTATACAGGTTTTTTATTTTAGACTATGTTCTGATAAAATAAACTTTTTTTTTAAATGAAGTCCACTGTGTATAGCAGAGGCTGGTTGTAAAGACTATTCAGCTTTTAACCCAGAGGGAGGGATAGATTTAAATTAAATTATTTAGCAAGTGTTTCAGGTATGTCTGTCCACATAGGATATAAGCAAGTTTATGTGCAAATATGTCAATGTTCCTGCTACTAGAATAATCTATTTCACTTTGTTTCTTCTTCCTACATCCATCTTAAGGAACAATAGTCTCTGGTAAGAGATTCTGCCTTTCTTTAGTACAAGCTGCATGTACTATGTGGAGAACCTTTGCATGATTTAACTCTTATTGTTTGCAGCTTTCTTTTTATTATGAAATAATTAGTTTTTCAAAACATATTCATTACACAACTAAACAGTAATACACAAAATCTAGATCAAAGTGATTTGTAGCTAGAAACAAACAACATATTTTCTATAAATGATCAAATTATTAAACTATAGATCTCAAAACAGAGCTCCTGTGGCACTTAAAACAGTTAATGTACTATTAAACATCCAGTAGGTTCAATAATTTCCACCCTAAGCACCTGCATTTATTATTTGAAAAGCCATTGTATACAGAGAGGGGAAAACATGACTACTATATTCTTTCATTTTTTAGCTATTGTAAACGTGCTTAAGCAACAGTATAAGTGACTTTATATTGAAGGTATCGAAATGCGGGATTTCTTTAAATAATAATTACACATTGTAATTTGTATGTTTCCATTTATATGTATTTACCAGTAATTGTTTATGAAAAGAGCAATTGATTCACAATAAATCTTAGAAAATCAATGCTCATAGAAAACATCTTAAATATTTAAAAAGTGTAACTAATACTCAAAGGGTCACTACAATAGTCCAGACCTCATGATTTTTAAGGAATGCAATGTCAAGGCATTATCAGCCTTATTAAATTGTGATTTGGCCAATTGAATAGGGCTCTATATAAGCACACAGCATATTTTTTTTTACAGAAGTTTGTAGTTCGTAAAGACCTTGCTTTTGGATAGAAGTTCACTAACTAAAAACTTCTGTAGAAAAATATGCTATGTACTTATATAGAGCCCTATTCAATTGGCCGAATCACAATTTAATAAGGCTGTATATGTATACAATGTTAGTGACAGACTTTATGACATCCCTGGAGCATGGATACATGTTAAATTGAATTTGATCTTTATTTCAGTCATTACACAACTGTAATGACTCTTTTCCAGCTCACTCCATCCAACTCTTTTCACCTCTGTTTATGTTTTACTGAGATCTATTACTCCTATTAATTTCTTGAACACTTCTCCTCCTGACCATCACATTCTGCCCATTAATAATCCCGGTTTTATTCTAGTTCACTTTAATAATACCAGTATCTGTATGATTTATATAAGTATATCTCTTTCTACATCTGCATACACACAGTAACTCAGGTCACAACATTTCAAATATATCTTCTTTAATTGTTTTCCAGCATTTAACACATAATATCTCCAAGACAGACTTCTTACGTATGGCTTCTTCCATCTGCACTTTCACTTGCCATTGATGGTAATACAACAATGCTCAAATGGATCTTTCATTCATCCTTGAACAACCATCCATCAAGCATCCTGATATCCTGTTTTCATAGTATCCCTGGAGCTAAAGGATATGTTGGCACTTTATAAATGAATGATGATAATAACAATTATCTTAATACATCTCACAGCCTTGTTTTCAGAAGGAAGATGTCAACGTACCTTACATCACCCCCATTAATGTGCTCCGCATCTTTCATCACTTTATGTTACTAGCTACTTATGATTCAATAGAACAAAACCAATCTTTGTAGGTATATGTTTGCTTTAGTAATCTATAAACATAATAACAATAGTTCATCTGCTACATTCATGCTTTAAGGATTGAGATTTAAGGACATTGCTTCTATTACTCCAGTTTTTATACCACTCTCATTTTCAATGATCTTGTTTTTACTTACTTATACAACATGTATTTGATTTGGGATGAATCATCCCCTCCTGCCAGCTAAACACATTTATTTATCATTGTGTTTAATTTAATCTATTTTTTTAAGTGCAACAACACTCTTATTTAGCACATCCATTTTTTAAGATAATGAGTATAAACAACACTTAACCACTGAAAAATATATTTCTTATTTAATATATTTAATTGAGACTTAAAACAAACTCTCAAAATATGTCATGCAATGCTATAAATATCCTAGCTAATTAGGATTTTTTTTCTTGTTTGTTGCAATCTTGTATATACAACAGTCTTCATGATCTCTAACCGTGCCTAGTAGAAAGATAGTGTCAAGATTATATTTTCTTATGAGAAAATATACTCTGAGTTTCAATATAGGGATGGTTTGTGAAGTTCAAAGAAAAAAATGCTTAACAGACTTTGCAGATTTGCTATATTATGAGGGGAATTGTTCCTTATCACATTTTATAAAAAAATAAACTAGTTTATTAATGTTTAATGCAGAGCCCTCTCACTATACATAGCTTATAAACTTGAAAGATTAGGCACAAATGTAATGTCTATAAATGGTGCTGTGAAACAGGAACAAAAAGGGTGCATATATTCACACAAATTGAGATCTAATTAATAATAATATAAGTTATATATGGGGTTTTATGTGTGCTTTATAACTTAAGAGCATACCCATAAATTCATAAAAAAGATCAGTAACGTTAATAAAAAATAAAAAAATGTTAACATCACCTGGAAGAGAAATCAAAGTTGCTTTTGATAAATAGCAATAACCTCTTATTTAAGGTACTCATAAATAAATATGTTTTAGTTCTATAACAGCATTTCTTTGGAGGGCTGATGTTGGGCATCCCTCTTATATTACAAATGTGCTCTGAAAAAGAAACATTCTGTTCTTGGGATATTTCTCGCTCCATGATGCTCCAATGAAGGAAACATAAGTTAGTTAATTATGTTAACTGCACCTCTGAAGAGAAATGCTCCAAGTCATCACTGTTGCTGCAGGCGAGTAATTTGGTGAATATAAATGTGATGTGTTTTTTTTTTAGAAATTGTACTGCAATGAGGAGTGACAAATGTTACACTCGATTATAATTGTAAGATACTGTCAAAATATCTTTAAATCACAGATCTCTCTGCAGTTCAGCATTGTGCTTTGGGATAGCACTAATCAAAATTATAGAGTACTCAGGAACATCATATTCATTTAACATCAGATGTACACTTCCCATAACTTCCATGCTAATAATCTTTCCATTGAGATGGCTGCTTTCCAAAGGCTGAAGCTTTGAGAGAAAAACTATTATACTAGTGTAGTTATGAGAGAATTAAAAGCCATATTTAAGTAGAGTATTATCTTCAAAATGAGCATATTCATCTATTAAGTAGCAACTTCTGAGGCAGTGAGTCACCAAGAAAAAAATGAAAAAAATGACCGTTATACTCAGTGTGATGAACTCAGCGGAAATAACTGAAATGTGGAAATACATTATTGTTGAGCAGAGTTAAAAGAATTAGGTCTCCACTGTTCTAATTTTAATAGGAAAGCCAAAGACAGTAAGAGAAAAGTACAGTACAATTTTCTTAAATGCAATCATATTAAAATAAAATCCCTTTGATTATTACTTACATATCCACTATCACTCCTTAGCTATAAAGTAATTTACTATGTAATTGCTTGTGGGGTCTTTTTTGAATCTGAAAAATGAAGCCAGTGAGCTCTTACTGTTTCACACTGATCAAGTGACATATTTGATTAAGTAAGCTGAGAAGCATTCGTCTGTACAAGTGTCTGCCTCAGCATGTCCTGCAGCAAAGCACAGCACCCAGTAGAAGTATATGCACATACTGCATATTTAACAGGTTACATCTGGGATTCACCTGTCCTTCCTTTCTATTTCAACGCTCATAATATGATTTTAAAATACAGCTGTTGCCTCTTGGGTATGAAATTTGCTAATGGCATCCATACACGTTTGTATTCCCTTTAATATTCAAACAACACAAAATGCTCAATTAGAACTATAGAGAATTTAATTATCAATGAAACATCAAGAATTGGCAAGTGCTACATTAAGATTCCACTGCAGTGTCATAGTATGGTATGCTCTTTTGATGAGCTTGACTTGATAATGTGTAAATGTTTTTACACAGGTTGAAATAAATAATTACACACTTTAATATTTTACGATGTTTGCTTCAACAATGACAAATGCATTATGTTTAGAAACCTGGGAATGATTCATAAAAGATTTCTGTTCCCTTCTGTTGAACACTAACTTTCTAAATGGCACCCATGACTATCCAATTCAATGGAAAAGAAAGCCCCAGTAGGATACCCCTCTGCCTTAAGTTACAGACAGGCTAGCAGTCTATGATACATTCTCTCTTCAGCGCTATCTAAATATAAGATTTTCTCTTAAAAATGCTTTTTATTCATGTATTGCATACCTGCTAATGCTGTTATTTTCTTACATACTTCACAAGCATGTGAGGTTTTTCACAAACTACAGTTGTCCCTCATAATATAATTTAACTGCTTCACTATCTTAGAGAAAACACATTTGCAATATTTTTATTAGATATTTATCTATACAATAACCCTGATTTTAAAATGATATTTCACTCCTGTATTCTCAGCAGTAAATTAACACCTGAAGAGCTAATGTACTGCATTTGTCATCAACCGCAGTATTTGACATAATAAGGTTATCTACAATGCCTGTTTGCAAAATGGAATTCATTTCTGCTCAAGGGCCTTTTCTCCTATGCTTAGCAACCATTTAAGAAAAAAATAAACATAGTCTGGTGATTTCATCCTCTTTTCTTTAAATTCAATATAATATATTTAGAGAAAGTAATGAATCTGGGAAATAACATAGAATATGTATAAATGTAAGTTATCATTTTGCTCCTACTATAGGAGAAAGAATGCAGCTAAAAAATAAATAAACTTAAAGTGGAACAGAAACGTTCCCATTTATTGAAGAAATTAAAAAATATACACACAAATAAACATAATTCTGACTGATTTTAAGTACAAAGAATAAATGGAAATGCTCTAAAAGGCATGTAGAAGTTTGACTTAAATTATGTTTAAAATCATTGAATGATCAAACCTCTGAGGTAATGGTCTTATAAATAGGAATTAATTAGGATTATCAGTGGGAGTAATAAAGAAGAAGAGCATGTGCAGTTGAAAAAAGGGCAATTGTGGAAGAGATTTTTCTTCTTCTTCTTCTTATTATTATTATTATTAATAATGTTTATTTGTAACGCGTCAACATATTCCGTAGCGCAATACATGGATTGTGTCCAAAGCAAAACAATATTAACACATTGCAAGAAATGGAAGGCCCTGTCTTTGAGCTTAGAATCAAGCGCATTCCCAAAGCACTGTGCAAGATTGAAAACTCACACACTTACAATCTAAAGGAAACTACTGAAATCATTAAATGTTAGTGGTTAACATATCTGTCACTATGAGAATGTTTTTTTTGTTTGTTTGTTTTTTCAACTAAGCATACTCCTTTTCTTTAATTACCACACCTGTTAACCTTAATTAATTGCTGATGACAAGTTTCGTACCTTGGAGTGGGATCTTTCCATTAAAAAACATAGGTTTTTCTTATATGAAACAGTTCCCTTACAGAAGTTGAAATTTGTGTGTAAAGGTTTTAGCACTTTCCTTTTATTGGTACAAGACGTCTCTATATTAAATTTTGTAGGTTGATAAAGAACACAGAACATGAATGTAACTGGCACAGCTTAGAATTCAGCACAGCCTTATTGGCTCTTGAACTTTGGAGCCAATAACCTCATAGAGCTTAGTGTCAGTGGCAAAAATCAATTTTAAAATGTCAGCTTCTTCTCTCTACAAACTTGTACGAGTAACTTACAAACTAGGCAGGTTACCTAACTTCTACATAGATAATCTCCTATGAGAGTGTTTAAGATAAAATACATTTTAGGTTTAACTTTGAATTATGTGTAAAAAAAAATTCTTAACATTTGTGATGTCAATGACCAATTGGCTACCTTCTAAAGTTGAACAGGGTTATGATATGTCCAGTAAACCAGTTTTCCAATCAAAATACAGTATAACATAACTGCAGACCAGTACTTCTGTAATCTACTGATACACATCATATTATTGGAGCAGTCCTTTATATAATCAAACTGCACAAATAGCATGGTCATATAAAGGGTTCAGTGTCTTCTTTTTGCAAAACTCCTCTTGATTCTTTCACAATCGAATATGTATGTCACTATAACCCAAGCAGATAAATCAGATACAAGTTGTTCAGTCACTGATGCAAATAATAATAAACAATACTGACTGGATTAGAACAAACAAATCAAAATCACTTGCTCTCATTATATGAAAAACATAATATGAATATACACATTCCTCATAAAACTAATCTTACTGAATATCAAGCATAATTGAAAGTAATTTAATGATTGTTGTTGATAATTTAAATGGTAGAAGATTAATTAGAATATAATGCATCAAATACTAGTGCTCAAAATGCCACAAAGACACAGATTCTATATACTGTTTTTCTTACCAACAACTATGGTAATGGTTTCCCATTATTAAACACAATTACAAACCGCATTTTTTGATCAAAAAACTTTACACATGAAGAACCCATTTGGAAATGATTATGTTTATGGAATACAGACATTATAATTTACTATCTAATAGCCACATTAAATTGGGGCTACTTTTGAAAACGTAGCCCGTATCTACAATTTTACGTGTTACGGCTATTAAATTAGCCCAGTAACGCAGCACACAGAGGACTTGCAGGTTAAGATACAGAAAGGCCGAAAATCGGCTACGATTTGAGCTACGTTGAAAATCTGCGGCCGTAAATCCTTTGATCTATCAAGCCTGTAAACGCTACATTTCCAATCATGCTATTAAATTGCAACTAAGTCACTCGCGTGCAAGCCCATAAAACGCAAATGGAGCCCAAAGCCCAACGTGTGCTCGAGAGCACCCGCAAGGGGGGTAAAGACCAATACGTAGCACTTGTAATGCAAATAAAAACACACTACTGTACATTTATGAAAAGTGAAAGTGATGTTAGGTCTTAGAATTAATATTACAACATTCTGAAGCCCACAAATCGCCCTGAAAAATACTTTATTTCATGTTTATATTCCATGGTATATTGATCCCGGCAATCAATGTGTTAATACATATACTGTAACTCACATGTAACAGAATATCATATTTACTGCTTTATTAATATTGCAATATGGTCAGCTGTGGGTTCAATCGCAACTTTTAATTGAAGTCCGTAGGAATTTGAAATCTACCTTCCCCTTTTTCAGTGACGTAACGTTAACAATCTCTTTTTCCATTGGCTCTGTCTAAACCGGTAACTACGGTCTACGCTGATTGATCATCCGCAAGGCCGCAAATCCAACGTTCTACAAATGAGCTACGATTTGAGTCTCAAACCTGTAGCTCGCAGCCCCTTCCAATTTAATAGCAACGTAACTCGGACAAATTTCAAGCCCGCAGCCATTACGTGTTTCACGTGAGGCTGGAATTTAATATGGCACTATTTTTATCTATATAGATAGATAGATAGATAGATAGATAGATAATATATACTGTAGATAGATAGAAATTAATTTAATACATTAAAAGGGCTTTGCTTTATTTATAGGAATTGACAAAAAAACTGCAAAAATCACATCTATATACATGAAAAAGCCAACTGATAACTACATATTTATAGTCATAGAGCACAGAAATCCATTCAGTTCCAATATTAGGCACACCAATAGGAGAAAAAAAAACTACTGCTGCATATGTTGCATGTTTTATGATCATGAAATATAGAGACATTTCAGAACCACCATTGAGGTTTGATGATACTTTCTGAAGAAAACCATATTTGAGATTTGATGATGCTATCAGAGGAAAATATTTTCCTCTATCTCAAACTCTGAAACATCTTGCTCTGAGTATGTATCCTATTCCTACATGTTTTTAGAGGGTGAAGGACAAGAAGAGATCAAGGTAACAGACAGAATCAAGAACAATGTGCACATCACTTTACAAGATGCTAAAGAAGACTTCAAACCAAATGACAAAATGTTATAAATATGACTGAGATATTTCTGTCTGACTATGACTTTGAAAACAGGTAAACTCTCTTTTGGCACTATGGAAACATTTATAAGTAAGATATTTGTTTATACAAAATCATTTTAAATGTTTAGTTTAGGTTTCAATTTTAAAAGAAAGAATGGCAGTTACTTGCAAAATGTCATATATACGGTAATCAATTGTTACCTGAAATGAAATATCTGTCAAACTGAAGTCATAATATTTGCCACCATTCTCTTGTCTAATTCTCTTTCATTCTTTCATTGTTATCAACTCAGTTATACTGTTAACATCCTGGTTTTGTTGCATGGAGCACTGGTTCTCAGCCTTTTGTATGTCAATTAGTTCTTTAATAACCTCTATACAACTTTGACTAATGACAAATTAATACACCAGTCCCTTCTATTTTACTCAGCAATCCTAAATTGTATTCTGTTTGGGAACCAGTACCCATTTGGTTGGTCTTGACTAGTCTTGTTATTTTCTTCATTGCAAAATCATACCATGTTAATTGAATAATTGCATATCCTCCAGAATAAATGTAAAGTCTGTTTCAAATCATTTGACTGAGAAGCACTTATATACATCCTTTTTATATCTAAATATTTTCCTAATCACCCTATCAATGCATCTTGCTTTATGCTAATAATGTTCGAATATAATTCTATTCCCACAAAGAGTGAATAGATTCAGGTGAAAGAGGATTGCAGGTCTAATTTGCAGGGATATTTTTGGAAAGGAGAATAAAAAAAATAGTTAGATATCTAGTCCACAAACTGGGTAAATATATGACAAAAATAATGGCAAACAAAATGCATATAGTGTTGATTGATTTTACTATGAAGCTAAGAAAATAAGTGAGAGGGACACAGCAGATGTGGGTTATAGAGCTTTCATTAACATATTTGGCCATATTTGGACATATCTTCTTTAACATTTTAGTATGTACTTTTTGGGTTCACTGGTGGTCCAGTGGTTAAGGTTCAGTGCTTTCACCTTTTTATTCCAATCAGGGAACCAAGAGGTCACACTACCCTGAAGCCAAGCAGGGTTGGGCCTAGTCAGTACTTGGATGGGAGACCACCTAGGAATACCAGGAGCTGTATGCTGTGGCCCGCTGGATAAGGAACTGGCAACCCACTCAAGTATCTCTGCCATGAATACCAAGTGGATCAGCATGGTGTGTTGCTGTCCATGAAGTCATGGAGAGTCAGACACGACTGAACAATGCAAACACACACACATACTTTTCAATGCAAGTGAATACAAAACTAACATCAAATCTCTTATCCCTAGCACAGCTAAAAAAATCCAAATAATAAAGCATTATATGTGTTTAACAGACACAATGGGTAGCTATATTTGTATTAAACATCTCAAATACTCTGGATTAGGGTGGTTAATTTACAAGAAATGTTAGTACTTGTTTAGTTTACCATTTATCACTTTAATGTCCCATTGTATGAAATTATTTGGGGCAGTATGTATTCCTTGAACCAGTTTTATGTGGTTGACACTCTAATCGAAAAAAAATAAAAATAAAATATTGATAACAAGGTTTTCTGCCAAAAATATTTTCTTTTCAAAGGCAAATTTATTTCACTGTGTTTCAGTATAGAACAGGAGACTGAATCAGAGATAGGAACTCTGGCCCCTTTGTTCTGTACCTTTGATGGTTCATTACATTATTATTTTCCCTGATAAAGTCTCAAAAACTTTGGATAAACTATAAGTTCAACTAAGTACTTTCTTCGGGTATCCTACAATTTGTAAAAATATTTTCCTGTGCCATTTGAAAGTCATTAAAATATTTGTTTGCCTATCTGTAAAAACATATATATATATATGTATATATATATATATATATATATATATATATATATATATATATATATATATATATATATTGGATCTTGACTTTCCATTGATTTTTTATCCATGGTTAATTGTGACACTTAATAGACTACTCTTGTGGTAAGACTCATTATTTTCCCCGTATTAGCCTCTTAAAACATCTCTTTACAATCCATAACACTTGTACTCAATTTTGTACAATTTCAGTATATAAACGGACTGTATTGGAAATTAAATTTGAGAGTGTGGTTCATTGTTTTTTTATTTTTTTTTATTTCAATAGTTTTTATTAAATACAGTCATGGATATTGTTACAACCGTTCAAAACATATATAAAAACATATAAAGTTATACTGTTGCTTGAAATTTGTTTAAATAAGATTCCGGTTTGTTGTTGCCCTAGGAAATTAAAATCATCATTGGCCCAGAAACTATGTATTTGTCTTATTCCTTTTTCTTTTTTTAAGGATTAACAATGTGGTTCATTGTTTTTAAAAGCAGAAGCAATTCCCTCATTCTACCAGTGTGAACAGTTTACCATGATAATGGCAAATCTTTATTAAAAAAATAAACACTGAAGATATAAATTGAATATTGCCATTTTATCATAAGCTAATCAGCTAGCATGAGATACATGTATGTATATCATACCTACACATACATCACATTGATAAGGATATATTTCTCAATAGTTTTTCTACAAGGATTGTCAAAATGCTTTTGTCAAGTTTATGATGAGACCACAGCTTGATCAGTGTTGTATGTTTGCAGCTCTGGGAACTGCAAAGTGGGCCATAAGGCAATACATATACTGTGGAATAGTGCTGTCTAAGGTTATTCAACTGAGCACTGGACTGCTAGTCCAGTTCTGATTTCTCATATCTGCTGTTTCCTCCTGGATATAGTTAAGGCAACCAGTGTGAGACTTTAGTGCTCAGTTGTTTTGCTGTGTGCTGCAACTCAATGTTTCTGTTTGCTTTTGGATAGTCTCTTTTGGATATGTAATTTGCTTTGGCTCACCATTCCTCCTGATATTTGACTTTGGCTTGTTTACTGGAGCTTCTCTTCTTCTCTCAGCCTGCCATGACATTTGGACTGCAGTACTACTCTTCTGCCTCAGGGTACTTGGTACTTTTGCTGTCAGACTCAGTTGCCCTCGTGCTGTGGTCTCCTCCCTGCAGTGCTTTTGGCTTTACAACTTCAGTTTTTATTGCTTTTAGTTAAAACTAATTATAAGTTGTATAATAATCAGTAAATTAAGCTGATCCAACTAACTCATGCCTGATATAAAAGAGAACAATGTAGAACTGACAGAACCCAATTCATTTTGTTCAAAATGCAGTGAAAGATTATATGCAAAACATAGAGTTTACTTTACATATGTGGCTCATTGAAGACCTATCTAAAAAAGAAAAAATATAATTTTAAATAAATGGAAAAATAAATTCAGTATAACATCATATTTTAACTATTTTATTTGATAGAGAAAAAGCCAAGAGAGAATCCAAAAAAACATTTTCAATGATATATATTTAGATGGACAAATAGAAAAATGCTAATACAGTAGGCTCTCAGTTAACCAGAACTCTTAAGCAACCAGAAAAAAAAAACAGAATTCTGTACTTTAAATAAAAATTACATTTTACAGGGCTCAACAAATGCCAGGAGGCAGGTTGTCGTGCCACAAAATGCTTACAGGCACCTAGATATCATCCATTATATGTCTCTGAAATTCAGTTTCACCTGGAAGCAGACAGACATGAGTGACTGAGCCAGTGCAGTGTTGGGGTTACAATCCCCGGGTTCTGCAGTGCACCCTCCAGCCAAATGTACCTGTGTGTAAGCGAGAAGAGAAAGCTGCTGCTGCTAGACCAGCCCTCACTGACAAATATAGACCAGCCATCACTGACAAATATACTTAGCAGAGTATCCTATGTGCACCTAATCTAGGACTCTTTTAATAGTAACTCTCAAGCAACCAGAAACTACATTTATCCGGCATTTACCAATCCTTGTGGGTGCCAGATAACTGAGAGTCTACTGTACTTTACATTGCCAAAAATCAGAAGAAAAAAAAAGTTAAAGAATCATATGTATATACAGTGGGCAATATGAAGATAATAACTTATTTGCATATTAGTAAGATTTAGGAGGGCAAATCATGACAGATGTACTATACAGAATCCATTATTATGGAATATCTAATTCATGAAAATTAATAGGTAAATTTCTGTTGGATTTTGCATTGCTTATATTTTTTTCTGGTTGCTTGAGAGTTCTTATATTGAAAAAAAAATTCTCTTAAAAATGTAATCATGTTAATAAAGATACAATTATACTAGGACATTTGTAAGAAAGAAATACATATAAATTGTTTGTTACTTGATAACTATGCAGATAATGATACAGTAGCTGCCGGTTGCTGACATTGATGTTCATATTTATTGCCATAAGATCTAATCATTATGCAGGATTATAGAAGGCTATATGTGATTTAAAAAATAATGATAAATATGGCCTTGCAAAAGCAATTGCAAAAAATAATTGGTATTCAGAATGAAATGGGGTTGCCTTATTGAATATTGATTGCAAATTATGAGAAAGAGAGAAAATGATCTACACATGTTGTATTAATTTTAAATGTGTCTGTGTAGTTGGCTCAAACTTATTTATTTTACAAATGTGGAGCAAACACAAAGTCATTCATTTTCAACATATGGACTTAAATTAAAATAGACGATCAACAACCTCCTGCTTCTTTCAGTTGCATAGTTCAAGACGAAAGGTAACACACACACACACACATATTATAGACACAAACAACATAGGCAAGAAAGCAGATTATAGGCACTTTATATGCACTAAGCACTTTCTCACTATACACGAGGTGAAAAGGACTTCGGTTTTTCCCAATAGGAAATAGTGCAGAGTAAATCAAGGGATGAGCGTGAGATGCACTTGTGATGCTTACAAACACATACATATAATAATCAGATATGCAGTCAGTCAAATAAAATACATAATAGACACAAAGTATAATAAGCCAACAAACCATATATAAATCATCTTCTTCTCATGGATACATATTTCACCCCTAGGCTTTAAAGGGCTTGCTCAGCTTGACACATTGTGCTGGTTAACTGACTGCCACCCAGCCTTATCCTGGTGTCCGCTATAAGGGAGCAAAGGTATGTGTGTGTAGATGCATGAGGCAGTAAGTAGACAACTACCTGTACCAAATGTGGTTTCTATATAATATCTTAAATGTTATTTTGTGCAATTTTAATAAAAAATGCAAGTGTGTGAAATTAAGCTAGAATGACACTGCTTCAAGAAAAAATAGGCACCTTCTTCAGTCATGTCTACTCTTTATACTTGTGTTTTATATATAAAAGCCTGTGTCTGCAATTTAAGGTTTTCTTAGATAATTGTCAGATAGCGACTGGGGAAATCATGAAACACTTTCATTAGGACATTTGGGATTGTGTCTCTATCCTGAGTATCACTGTGCCCTGAACCATCCCTGCTCTCTCATCATGTCATCTCTTCACTGATCCCTGGCTCCACTCTCACAGTCTGATGACTGGGTCCCCTCTCACACCATGGTCCCTGGATTTACTATCACACCCTGGTCATTGGCTCCCATTTGTACATTGATTATTTGCCCTTCTCACACTGTGGTCACTGGCTACCTTCTCACACAACAGTCCCTGCCTCCCCTCTCTCATTGATTTCGGACTCCACTCTCATACCCTGGTGCCTGGCTCCCCTCTCACATTGATGCCTGGCTTCCCTCTCACACCCTGGTAACTGGCTCCCCTCCTACAACCTGGTCCATGGCTCTCCTCTCACACCCTTGTCCCTGGCTCCCATCTCACATCATGGTCCCTATCTCCTGTATAACAAATACATCTCCTGATTTTTGGCCTTTCTCTCACATTGATTCCTGGCTACCTTCTAACACACTGGTCACTGGCTCCCCTCTCACACCCTGGTCCCTGGCTCCATTAGCACATTGATTCCTGGCTCCACTCTCACACCCTGGTCCCTGGGTTTCCTCTCACACCATGGTCTCTGTTGCCCCTCTCACACCCTGGTCACTGTTTCCCCTCTCACACCCTGGTCCCTGGCTCCAATTGCACATATATTCAATGCTTCCCTCTCACACCCTGGTCCCTGCCTCCCCTGTCATACCATGGTCCCTGGCTCCTTTCTCACACCAGGGTCCCTGGCTGCCCTCTGACATTATGGCCCTGGCTCCTCTATCACAATCTGATTCCTGACTCCCCTCTCACACCTTGGTCCCTTCCTCCAGGTGCTAGTGCCCAGATTTTTTTACCTTTTTTAGCTATGCATTCCATGCCATGTCTATTTATGCCTATCTCTTGCTGCATTCCTGGAGCTCACCTTCTTCATGCCCACATCTCAACTCTGTTCTCTCTACATATAAATGCTCATTTGTCATTTTACTTTATGTGCCTGGCTCTAGAAGGAAAGCAAAGAAAGAAACTAGAAATAGAAGGGTGAGGAGAGAGGAAATGAGAATGGAGAAAAGAGAGAGGGGAAAGGAAAGAAATTGAAGAGAAGAGGAGAGTGGAGAAGAGAGAGAGAAAGAGAGAGAGAGATGAGGAAAGGATAGAGATCTAGATTAATTAAAAATGCAATTAATGTATACATTCAAAAATGTACTTTTCTAAAATGATCTGGTTATTTTTAACACTCAACCTTATCCTCTAGTTTCCACAAAATGCTAAAAACTGTCTGTAAAATATTGACTAGAAGTTATGTTTTCAAGAAGAAAAGCATTGTTAAATATCTTAACATATAAAGTCCATTTCATTATATTTACAGTTATATGTACAGTCAGTGTAATTAATATGGAAGCAGCTTCTCCAAATAAATAAAACTGTAATCCATTGCTTAGACTGCTAAAAGGAAATTTCCTTTACTTCAAAAGTGGCTTTATAGACAGCACATTAAATTCCCCCACTTTGTTTATAATCACTGGTAGCAAATTGAGAATTGCTACCTTATTGTGATGATCAGGCTTGTGTACCTCTATGACGCTGTGAACTATATTATGTAGGGTGACCCAAGATGGACAGGTCAAAGCAGAGAGATAATAAGAATTGTGATTAACTTGCAAAGGAACTGGCTACCCACTCCAGTATCGTTGACAAGAAAACCTTATGGTCAAGTACAAGAAGAGACATAAGAATATGGCACCCGGGTCAGAATTTGCCTACCCCATTACTGGAGAAGTTTAGTGGGTGAGTAAAAGTAGCAAAAGATTCTAATGAAATGGTTGGGCCAAAGCTGAAAGAACGGCCTGCTGCTGATATGTCTGGTGTAGAAAGGAAAGTCAGCTCATGCAAAGAACAATTCAGCATAGGAACCTGGAAAATTAGAACTATGAACCAAGGCAAACTGGACATGGTCAAACATGAGATCACAACATTAAACATTGATATCCTAGGTATTAGTGAACTTAAATGGACCAGAGTGGGACATTTCATATCAGACAATCACCAGATATTCTACTGTGGCCAAGAATACCACATAAATGAAGTAGCCCTCATAATCAACCAAAGGGTATCAAAACAGTGCGATTTGACATCACTGTGATCCAAGTCTATGTTCCAACCATGGTTGCTGAAGAGGCTTAAGTTGACCAATTCTGTGAGGACATTCAACACCTCCTAGTTATGACCCCAAGATTGAAATGCTTAAATAGGGAACCAAAAGATACCTGGAATAATCAGTGTCTTTGTTGAGTTTGAAAAGGCGGCTAAGCTGATCCTACCCACAGGTTGACCCAGTTCTGTATTCCCTTACACAGGGGACCAAGTTAGCATAACATTGGAACTTAATAGTGCCGTTATGACTGTGTTGCAGATGTTGACTCATTGTGCAAGTGACACTGGTACAGCTCTTCATGCTGAAGTGATTCTGTTAATTGAGATAGGACCTTGAGTTGCTATATTAATGTCATTCCTTTTGTGGATTAGCTCTGGCTATTCAGTGGGTCTTTGTGTGTATTAACAATACTAGTTTTAGATTCCGGATTCCACATTACAAGTCATGCTATCATTTATTTGATTAGCATACGTATCTGGTAATTACCACCTTCCCACAGTTGTAATAACAAGAAGCGTGAAGCTGCCAGAAACATCAGATACATCTGAAATCTTCAATTAAATGGTTGTTTAGTTAAAAAATTATTGTCTTCTCCAAAAAAGTGTATATACATTATATATAATATTTTAATGCTGAATATGTTACACATTTGTGTGTGATTATAATGTATATTTCATGGTATTCTTTCTTATATTAATGATTTATGATTAATAAGTCCATGAATAAGTCCATGGAATGAGCAGAATAGCATTTTTCCAAATCAATTGTATTATTCTATTTCTTTTCAGCTTGACTTTTTATGATATTTTTAGTATGTCTTACTGGCTTGATTTTGTGTACTATCAACTATAGTGTTGGCAAGATTAGAAGATCATGGCCATAGAACCAATGTGATATGATTTAAATTTATTTCTAAATTACAAATCTATTTTTTTTCTCTCCTGATTCAGTTCCTCCCATTTAACTTGTACACATTATTTCCATCTGCCATCTTGGAATGACCACTGTATCACTAAGCATTCTCATTTCTACACAATTTTATCTGATTCACATCTGGCATGATAATTGACTTATAGTCAATTTCAAGTTTAAAAATGAAGAGTTTATTTATTCTTTGTTTTATGAATTGATATAGCACTGCCAAGTCACTCTAGCATTAGCATGATTAAGTAAATTAATACATTTATGTCTACTGTGAGCAATTATTGATAATGAAACATAATCAGGTCATATGCAATTATGGAAACGCAACTATGTTCAATACAGTTTCTTATAGGATTCTCTTATTTACTGCAAAATCAGACAAAGTACAAATGAAAAAGCCATAATTGAATACTTCATTTAACATATGAATATGACACTTTTGAAGGATGTGTCCATATTTCACTCTAATATATTGATAGTTCGAGAATGGTGAATATTGTTTTTCTTCTAAAGGCCAGCATAGAAATATCAATAAATAATAATATATTCTTGGAATGAATAGCTGCCAGAACAACGTACTGGTGTGTTACAGAGCCACTATATTATGCATTTGCATGCACTAGGACATTTTAGAGTCTTCTTGGAAATAAAATCTTAAGACAATTTTTGTGCAGATGATATATGTTGGGATTTGGTCATGTTCCCGATAGTGAATTTTATCAACAGAAGTACCAGAGAAAGGTTTTCTCTCATTTTACTCCAAAGGGCAACAGCATTCAGCTGTAATGAGGTAATTTTTTTTCCAGTCGTGCACATTTGCCGTTCTGTCAGACTTAGTTGTTTAAACCTGGCACTATCCTTTTCCAAAGCAAGATAGACTCAATCACAAAACTATCAAAGGCATTTCCCCACAACATCCTTCTAACACAGGAACAATCTTCTAAACATTAAAAATGTCCAGGCAGTCAGGACTTTCAAGATGAAAGCTGCATGCTAATGAGTTGTTATATATTCAGCCTTGGCAAATGTCCTCTGTTTGCTCATATAATTTATTTCCACAGAACTCATTAACTAAGGACAATGGTGCTGATCTTAGCTACATTTACAAGGATATTTTGCATCATTTTACAAAAGGTTTTATGGGAAAGGGTGTACTGCATGCTACTACATTTTTAAATTACATGATACTGAATGTCTTGATTAAACAATTACATGCATTTCCTAGTGCATGTCAATATCTTATGGAAAACATAAAACTGTACATAAAGTACACTATATGCTTGGTAATATCAATAAACAGGTTACCATCTTGAATAAAAAATCATATTCAATTGTAGTCTAAAAAAATAATTAAAATGAAAAAATGCTTAAGCATATTGTTTTTGTAAATATTCTATAATAAAGATATTTGCGGATATTTACATCATTCTAAAGATACTAATTGTCGAATTATCTAATTAAAATGCAATGTACATGTATTTATAAGTAATTTTATTATAGCTTAATAAAAATATTTACTTATTTTAGATTTTATTTTATTGAAATGTTACATAGATTTTAATTTCTCATATGTTATTATATTTGTACATGTCTGATGGGAAGCTATTTCGTAAATCAACAATGGATTCTTCAACTGAGTTTGCCAGTTTCAGAAAAGGATCTATAAAGAGTTGTAATCCGCTTGTTAATTGCATGTATGTTTTGGTTTATAATGTCAGTGTATGAAATGTTTATGTAAATTAGATCCCCTACAAATCTGTTGTTATTACCTAAAAGTTATCCAGGTACATTTGTCTGACTAAAGCAGTTGCAGATATCCACTACACAACCCTAAGAGTGAACATAAAAAGTAAACTTAAAAAGTAGACAAAGACAACAAATCGCACCACCCATTACACATAAATATTAATTTGATGGTCGATATGATTTAATAGACCTATCTAGCCTGTCCATTAGACCTACTTGAAAAGTTTGGATTAACCAGTCCTCAGAAACGCAATATGTGTATCCCTACATGCATAAATTCCAACTTTCAAATATCCGTAACCGCACTAGTACACATGTATGTGTTACCAAAAGGTATTAATCGAGTCTTAAGTACCGGTGCTACCCCACCTATGTTAAAGATTATATACACAAGTATATTAAAAATTATTTCTGTATTACAAAAACATTTAATTTTACAGAGTTAATGAACAAAAAACACAAAAGTTAAACTGAAAAGAAAAAGCATTGACATACTAACATATATGAGCCAAAGTTCTCTATCAACTTAAAGAAAGCTCCCTTTAAACTTCAGTCAGTTTTAGGCATGTGCTAAATACAGTGGGCCACATTCAATTCCAAGCAACTCGCTTGCGGAAAGCTGCATGTCTCGCATGCCGACGGCCACATGTCTGTGATTGAGTTGCGGGCTCCCATTACCCTCCATTTCCGATGCTATACAATTCCCCAGGGATGAAACTCACTGCTCGAGATCCAAAATTGGAAACCCGGGTTTTCAAAGTAAGCAGTGCCAGGCTTGCGGATGCAAGCCCGTAGCTACTGCTTACAATGCGCCAATAGTAAATGAGACGTCAACATGAAATGAAACCTGCGGGTGCTCCCGCATTCTCCCTATATGAAACCCCGCTGCAGGGTCCCCATTGGGACCCCCGCAGGGTCCCCACATGACCTCCATGATGCACGGGTCCCAATCGGGACCCCTGCATCTTGTGTTTTATATAGGGCCCCTGCATCATGGGGGTTTCATTTAGGAGTGTGGGGGGTGGTGTGTTAGGAGTAGTGGGGACATTTCGGGGAGCATACGTAAGGGCTTCTAAAGCCCTTGCGGGTCCTCTCTAGCACTTGTAGGACTTTGTCCTTCATTTGCATTGTACGAGGTAGGATACGTATGCAAGCTTGGGGGGATCGGGCAATTGAATGAGTGGTGTAAGCTACAAGTTTGAGGGCCGCCATTTTTGCAAGGCCATAACTCGTAACCCAATCTGAGCCCGCAAACAGACTCAAATTGAATAGCAAATTTGCCTGCGACCTCACTTGCCGGCCCTCGGATCTCAAATTCGGACAATTGAATGAGGCTCAATGTTATACATCAGTAAATGGTGCACACTGTGCATTTCCTCACAAATTTTAGTTCTAGTTTAAATGGCCAATGGAGAATCTTGTCACAAGTGTAAAAACTTGTAAAACTACTGTATATTAACAAATATTTCAATGACAGTAGATAATCATTTTAATATTGTCATTGTTCAGTATATTGTAAGGATCTTATTGATTTTATTATGTTTCATAATTACTTATATTACCAGTAGTTCCGAGGACCACAGGACCTCCCCAGTGAGGCTCGTGGACCACTGGAGCCGAGTAGGCCACCATTTTGGAAACTTAAGCATAAACGATTATTCTGCTATATTGAATAACATGCATACTCTCTCAATTATTAAAATGCAATTGTTAATGAGAAATAAATACAAAAATATATCTCTGTGGTTACTACTTTTGCAGTGAAATATGAGCCTTCTGAAGTACTTTCTTATCTCTATTACTACACTGAATCAATATATATATATATATATATATATATATATATATAATCAATCATTATAGTAGGAGAGTTTAAACCATTTCTGTTGCAGTTGACATATATATTCTATCTATGTTGCAACTGACCCTGCCTTGTTGCTATTAGAATTTACTGTATATACTCGAGTATAAGCCGAGGCACCTATTTTACCACAAAATACTGGGAAAAATTAGTGACTCGAGTATAAGCCGAGGGTGAAAATGTGCTGCCCCCTGTGTCCCTCTTGTGCCCTCTGTGTCCCCCTCTTGTGTGCCCTTTTCTTGTGTCCCCCTCTCTCTCCCCTGTGTCTCTTCTCCCCTCTCCCTCCCCTGTGTCTCTTCACCCCTCTCCCTTCCCTGTGTCTCTTCCCCCCTCTCCCTTCCCTGTGTCTCTTCTCCCCCTCCCTTATCACCCTCCTCAACCCCCCTCCTCATTCTCAACCTCCCTCCTCACCCCCCCTCCTCATCCTCAACCTCCCTCCTCATCCTCCCTCCTCATCCTCAACCTCCCTCTCAACCCCCTCCTCATCCTCAACCCCGTCCTCAACCTCCCTCCTCAACCTCAAGCCCCCATCCTGATCCTCAACCCCCCTCCTAAACCTCCCTCCTCAACCTCCCTCCTCAACCTCAACCCCCCTCCTCAACCTCCTTCCTCATCCTCCACCCCCCTCCTCATCCTCAACCCCCTTCTCAACCTCCCTCCTCAACCGCAGCCTCCCATCCTCATCCTCAACCCCCATCCTCAACCCCAACCTCCCTCCTCAACCTCAACCCCCCTCCTCAACCTCCCTCCTTATCCTCCACCCCCCTCCTCATCCTCAACCACCTCCTCAACCTCCCTCCTCAACCTCAACCCCCCTCCTCAGGTATTTGTAAGGGGGGTTTTAGAATGAGGAGGGGGGGTTGAGGAATGAGGAGGGGGGAGGGTAAGAGAGACAGGGGTTTAGAGAGACACGGGGGGTATAGAGAAAAGGGGGGGTTAGAGGGACATGGGGGTGGTTAGAGAGACACGGGGGGGTTAGAGAGACACAGAGGGAGGGTGACTGGAGGATATCTTGCTTACCATTTTGAAAATACTGTATAATGTGCAACATAAAGTAAGCTTGTCTATCTCCACTTGATTTATACATACTTATATTTCAGTGGTAATTTATTTAGTAAATTGCATACTTATATTTTTTGTTTCATTATACATCTATACATTTATGTTTTTCTTGTTTCACTATGGAAAAACCCTGAGGTGAAAAGGTGATTATTTTTTTAAATGAACACCAAATTTTCCATTCTTTCAGATATAGTTAACTAGTATAGATTTTCCACTGTTGATAAAACTGGCATGTTTATTGGGGAGCTCAGCAATTCTTTTCTGCAATTGAAGGAACAATATAGCAGTGACAAGGGAGTACTGAAAAATATGTTGTATACTAAAATCTACAATAACAAAAGCTAGACTTGCAGTAAAAGAACAAACTCAAAATGTCTGTTCTATTAAAGGTGACGTCTTATAATAACTACCTAAATATCATAGCTATGAATAGCTTAAGAACAAATACTTTTTAAATATGAAATCAACAGCTGCTATTGACGGAAAAGATTTTGGAAACTGTCACTTTCAAAATGTTTCTATTGCTTCAAGATGGGGATATATATTATTAGAAATTGTATGACACTTTCAATAACACCATGAGCAGCATTTTCAATTCAAACCAAGATGTTTAAAATAATGCCCTCATTTTTTGGCAATAACAATGTAACCAGGAGCGTAAGACTCTGCAGCTCATGTGGTACAATGGGCCCTCACACTTAAAAATCAGTCCTATCATTAGCTTATGAGGAATAAAACTGAAAACTTCAGTTCATATGAGATATGACAATAATAATAATAATAATAATAATAATAATAATAATAATAATAGTATCAAATTCTAGACACTGATTAAACCATATGCAATGTTCTTTATCAATATACGTGGTGTGAATGGACTGGAAATAAAGAGCTTGCGTTGGAGAAGTTGAGGAGGGGGGGAGGCATATTTACTCTTATGTAATGTATTCATGATAAGCTGACCTAGGGCATTTTATTTATAAGCTCCAAAACAGTGTGTTATGGCACGTAATGTAACATACAGGTAATCTTAATATTGTAGGTACAGCCTTTGAATCATCTTTCAAAATCTTGCATCTATCATTCAGAATTCCCTTCCTCGTTGAAAACATCTAAGTTTAAACAACTGCTTAAGGCTTTCTTAGTCACAGTATGACAATCCATCGATCATGGAAGTACTAAAGCTCAGCATGTGCTGATGAGAAGAAATCTGAGCCTTTTTCTTTAAGGAGCTAGAGGTAATGGTTTGCAAACCCTGGGGAGGAGGAACATGGTTTTGGTGGATTTCACTTCTCCAGTGTTGCCTGAAAGATGCACTTGAATGAGAAACAAGTGTGGGCATTTAAAGCTATTAAATCACATCTTTCAATAAGCATCAGAATATTCAATAATAATTGGTCACAAAAGGTACACATAGGCATAACAGTTATGCATTGGGATGTGATAATTAATATATTCTCAGGTCATAAAACTGGGTAATGATTGATAACAATTCCAACTAAAACAATGTTTAAACATGAAAAGTATGTAACCACTGTCATATCAGCATAAAGAATAAGTAACCTTTCCACTAACCTTTTATTCGTGTGAAACGAGTGACATAAACTGAATTTTTATTAATTCTGGGTCTAATTTAGTTGGACTGAAAATATATTTGATTATTACTGTAACTGCTGTCTCTTTCCAGTTACTATTAAAATGTGATGGTTGTGTAGTGCATATGTCACTACAAACATCTTCAAAATACCAATATTTGTATTTTGGAAATAAAAAGTACATTTTCAACATAGTTCTTTATAGCTTATATAACATAACAAAGTCAGAGGCGCTCATCAGAGAACGAACTAACCTTAATAGGTTAGTTCTATAGCCATGATAAGCTACTCTGAGAGCAACCTCTTTTAGCTCACTTGTGCCCTTCACAGGGAGAAATATCCTGTAGTATATCAGTCTAGTTTAACTCAAAAGAGTGAACCAGCCCCAAAATACCAGGCAATTCTACCCTGAACAGGAGAAACAGCAAACCCCGGACGCGTTTCGGCCTTTATGGGCCTCGTCAGTGAGGTGCAGCTGAACTCCCTAAGGCACAGTGAGCAAGGGGTCCACGTCTGGAGTCCCCTATTACCTTTAGGGAGACTAAATCCTAAAGGTAATTTGCATATACAACATAACAAAGTCAGAGGTGCTCATCAGAGAACGAACTAGCTTATATAATCCTGAATTACATTGTTAGTTTAATATATTAAATTTTACTTTAGCTTGAGATATATTTTATGTTGAAGTATATTCTAAGGGGCATTGTTGGCCATAATACCTGCATCCATTTTCTGCTATTGGTTGTGCGTATAAAACAGGGCTGACTATTATTATTATTTTCACTGATCCTCACCAACTATTCTCCAGCATAACTATACTCTCCTGCCCTAATATTGCTGGACATTTCCGCTACTTTTGACACAGTTGACCGCTAACATCTTCTCCAAACTGTCAACTGCTATAAACACATTTCCTCTCTATGTCCACTCTATGTATGTTTTTTTAATACTTTTTTTATATTTGTAAGTTGTCTGTTAACACTCATATCATGCAAATATTAACAGTAACAGTCAAACAAAATCAAATTTGTTTTTGCTATTGTTAAATAAATACATTTTCTCAGTGACCCATAAACCTTTATTCATAACTGGAAGTGAGCTCGGTGTAAACCTATGTGTTTTTCATTTGCAAAAAAGAAAAAATAGAAAATATCTATCAGCCAAAAACTGTGACCATGTAATCTCTATGTAGAAGTTTTTTGAAAATGTTTTATATTTGTTGTAAACATAATGTAAAGAAGTCACCAAGATATATTGAGCAGCTAGACAACCTACATAATGTCTAATAATCATGTTCAACCAATGTACATACCCTACTACTAGAAAGCAATCATTGATCCATTCAACCTTGGATAAGTAATTAATAGAATGTAATTTATTCTTAAAATGCAATTTAATTAAAGTTACATAGTTCTAAAGATATATATTGGTGCACTATGTTTTTGGGGCCTAGATTTTACCATTGGCTACTATTACATTTCATTGCTTTTTATATCTTTCCTTCTTCTCTCTTCATTGTTTTTCTTTTCATTTTAGGTTTTCTCTACTCTTTATTATGATTTTGGTTCATGTGTTTTGATGTTTTACTGATGTTTACTGTTTCACCTTTGTAAGGACATGATATCTCTTTACTCAGACCTCTTATACTCCAATGCTGACTAATTGTTTGCTTATGACCTTAATATGTCAGAAAAAAATAGAATTCAGACACACTGGAGGTCGACTGTTTCTAATAGAAAATTGTGGAAAATGGGAGTAAGGGAGTATGGGGAACTGTAGAGCTAGTGTACTTACATTTGGCTTGTGCAAGTAATCCAGGTCAGTGAGAAATCCAGGATTCTAGTGGATACCACTGCATCAGCAATCTTCCTAAACATCCATAATACATTTATCATTTATACATTCGACATCTATAATACATTTATCAAATGACAAAATCATATATATATATATATATATATATATATATATATATATATATATATATATATATATATATATACAGTGGATATAAAAAGTCTACACACCCCTGTTAAAATGTCAGGCTTCTGTGCTGTAAAAAAAATGAGACAAAGATAAATCATTTCAGAACTTTTCCACCTTTAATGTGACCTATAAACTGTACAACTCAATTGAAAAACAAACTGAAATCTTTTAGGTAGAGGGAAGAAAAAAATATAAAAATAAAATAATATGGTTGCATAAGTATGGACACCCTTAAACTAATACTTTGTTGAATCACCTTTTGATTGTATTACAGCAGTCTTTTTGGGTATGAGTCTATCAGCATGGCACATTTTGGCTTGGCAAGATTTGCCCACTCTTCTTTGCAAAAACACTCCAAATCTGTAAGATTGCGAGGGTATCTCCTGTGCACAGCCCTCTTCAGATCAACCCAAAGATTTTCAATCATATTCAGGTCTGGGCTCTGGCTGGGCCATTCCAAAACTTTAATCTCCATTCCTTTGTTGATTTGGATGTATGCTTTGGGTCGTTGTCATGCTGAAAGATGAAGTTCCTCTGAAGGTTTTGTGCCAATATTGACTGGTATTTGGAACTGTTCATAATTCCCTCTATCTTAACTAAGGCCCCAGTTCCAGCTGAAGAAAAACAGCCCCAAAGCATGATGCTGCCACCGCCATGCTTCACTGTGGGTATGGTGTTCTTTTGGTGATGTGCAGTGTTGTTTTTGCGCCAAACATATCTTTTGGAATTATGGCCAAAAAGTTCAACCTTGGTTTCATCAGACCATAACACCTTTTCCCACATGCTTTTGGGAGACTTCAGATGTGTTTTTGCAAAATGTAGCCTGGCTTGGATGTTTTTCTTCGTCAGAAAAGGCTTTCGTCTACCCCATAGCCCAGACATATGAAGAATACGGGAGATTGTTGTCACATGTACCACACAGTTAGTACTTGCCAGATATTCCTGCAGCTCCTTTAATGTTGCTGTAGGCTTTTTGGTAGCCTCCCAGACCAGTTTTCTTCTCGTCTTTTCATCAATTTTGGAGGGAGCTCCAGTTCTTGGTAATGTCACTGTTGTGCCATATTTTCTCCACTTGATGATGACTGTCTTCACTGTGTTCCATGGTATATCTAAAGCCTTGGAAATTATTTTGTACCCTTCTCCTGACTGATACCTTTTAACAATGAGATCCCTCTGATGCTGTGGAAGATCTCTCTGGACCATGGCTTTTGCTGTGGGATGCGACTAAGAAAATTTCAGGAAAGACCAACTAGAGCAGCTGAACCTTATTTGGGGTTAATCAGAGGCATTTTTGAGGCATAATTCTGAACACAACTACATCCCCAGTTGTAAGTGGGTGTGCAGACTTATGCAACCACATTATTTTTCTACTTTTTTTTCTTCCCTCCACCTAAAAGATTTCAGTTTGTTTTTTCAATTGAGTTCTATAGTTTATAGGTCACATTAAAGGTGGAAAAAGTTCGGAAATGATTTATCTTTGTCTCCCTTTTTTTTACAGCACAGAAACCTGACATTTTAACAGGGGTGTGTAGACTTTTTATATCCACTGTATATATATATAAAACTTTTAGGGAAAGAACGGAACTCTTTTATGACTTTTGTACTGTCTGAGATAATTTTTGCCTTTATTAACTTAAAGGGACACAGCGGACCTTCATGGAGGCTATAGGGAGACACGCAGCTACCGTCAGTGCAAACGGTGCAACACTCCCGTGGGCCCCCGCGAGCCCCTGTGTCCCCCACGGCCCTCCGGTAGCCCCCATAAGTCCTGGGTGGCCTCTGCTGACCTTTTGTTTGTTTTGCCAGGCCCCTTTGGCCGCCGCAGATCCCCTGTGGCCCCCATGGTACCATAAGCCCCCCCATGGGATCCCTATGGCTCCCAGGGTCCCCAAGGCCAATTATGGCTCCCGCAGACCTCCTGTGTTTCCCCTGCAGCCCCATATGGCCCACTGTGGTCCCCACAGGCCTCAGGGGCCCACTGTACCCTCTGCAGGCCCTCTGCCCCCTGCAACCCCCAGTGTTACCCTCAGCTTCCTGTGTTGCCCCTCGCAAACCTCTGTGGCCTCCCTCAGCCCCCTGTGTTACTCCTCACCTCCTGTGGCCTCTTGCAGACCTCTGCAGCCTCCCTCAGCTCCCTGTGTTCCCCCTCACCTCCTGTGGCCCCTCGCAGACCTCTGTGGCCTCCCTCAGCCCCCTTTAGCCCCCCACAGGCCCCTGTGCCTGCGCCCACCTGGGGGGGGGATTTACTTTTTGCACCAGGTCCCCCTATGCACCAGCTCCTTCACTGACCATAGGCATTGTGTAGTTTAAAAATGTAGTTTAAAACTGTGGGTAATAACATGAACATTAGAGATTATAGAAACATAGAAGAGCACAAACTTGGTGAGCAAATCGGAAAGGCTTGATTGAAAGGTAAAAATTACAAAATTCTGTGTTTTCTGTAGAAGAATGCAGGTTCTAAAGCACTTATTATCTATAACTGTAAAGTATACAATTAAAAATTACAGTTACATTTTATTATAAATGCCACAAACATTTAAAAAACATATAAAAATAATTTAACTAAAATAATAAATTTTAAGAGAGACTGGAGAATTGAGTTTATTCTTTGGTTTGTATTTAATTGTTTAATATTAGAGAACGTTAATGCTGTTTTTTTTTTATAAAACTTTGACTAACATACTATTTATGGATGTACACCAAATCAATTAAACGCTGGGAGAAGGTCAAATACTATCGATTGCACATTCAATAATGGCTTTACGTGACTTTACTTGCATTTTATTTATAAGGTGTTCTGAATATGATTTTTCTAGAATACAATATACAGTATGTTGTTTTGGAACAACATATTGATTTATTGACAGAAAGATAATGCCTTTCTCAAGGTCTAAATATAATTTTATCATGATACACTGTCATTCTCTATTTAAAATGACATGACAACATGACAAAATATGCAGTGTTATATGGAATGTATTCCTGTAGAATATTAGCAAAAAACATGCAGAGTAACTAACATCTTCTACATAAACACATGCCTAATATATATTAAGTTTGATTCTGTATCATGAAGGCAGTGTGGAGATTTTGAAATCTACATATATAGGAAGATTTGCGTGCGTTCTGTATGCCTATTACAAAGAAAATTCAAGTAAATTTATCACGGTAATGGAAAAACATGCAATTATCATAATTGATCATAAATTAAGAGAAACTTTATTTACATGTTATAAAAGTGAGACAATATTTTATTTGTTAAATCTGTGACAGATTGCAATGTTTTACAGGTAAGTTCCATCCAACATTGAAGTGTTTAATTTGATTACTTAGATTTTTTCTTATCACTGCATATAACCATGCAGGTAATAAAATGTTGTATTCAATAGTAGCCATTAACATTACGCTATAGTGAAGCCAAGTTGTTGTTGGCATTGCCATTCCGACAACAACTTGGCTTCATCTTAATGATACAAATCCAATATGTGGCTAAAAAAGTGAATAAACAACTACTAGAAAAAAGGACTCTAATTAGTGATCTTTATTGTAATAATAATTAAAACACAAAAACAAATAAAATTATATAATTAAGATGATTGAAATAAAAATAATTAGAATATATGGAAAGGGCTTACCATTAGATACAAATTGGATTCATTTAATGAGTTAATCAAATGTTTGTATATTTGAAACATCAAACACAAACATATTGTAAATATATTTGGCCATCTTTTGTTCAGAGTAATTAAGCCTCTGTGTTCTAAAAGTGTATTGCAAATAAAACATGTGTGTATGGAAGCTCCTTATATGGCTAGCAATCATCAGGGCAATCAAATATGGGGACGAAATTGTTGCCAAAACCTACCCCAAGTAGCTAAAGCAGAAAGGACTTGTGACTCAAATAAGAGGCCTGTCTAAAGATCTTGCATGGGCTCTAAAATATTTGGAGTATAGTGTTCAGGAAATATGCTGCATGGCCTAAAATATAATTCAGAGTTATCACACAATTGTGGGGGTAACATTTTTAGAATATAGAGGGGCAGTTACTACTTTGGAACCTAGACTGAATAACAACCGGCATATTGTACCTCATATACAAGATTTTCAGTATCTCTAAGATATTTGCTTGGAGCTTTCACAATATTTACACTAAAATGAAAACCTTACTAAACTGTACATATACAGTACATCCTTTTTTTCTCCCCCTCTTTTTTTTTTAAACAGTGCATTCCAAAGCTATGTCATACTATTTTTAACTTTTCAATGACACTTGATCTGTAAAGGAGAATGGATTCCTCTCTGTTAGGTTATGGTCATTCTGATGTGCTGACCAGATGAACAATATATGTAGGAGCTATTCTTCGTTTTTATTCTTTTTTATGAATTCAATTGTCAGAGAATCAGTTCTCTTATGTGATATTTATTATGGTGTAACGACTAGATATTACATTTTTTAATGCATTTTTCTATGGTGGTAGGGGTTAGTTAGGGTTTTCATTTTATTTTTAGTCAACCTCATAACCTCTTGGGATCAATTGCACCACACTAATTATATTTGTGCATGGTCTCATGACTTTGCTGATTGCGCTTCTTGTACATTGATAATTTGTCAGCAATCTTTTCATGCTGATTCACTTAATTTGTAATGGGTGATTGTTATGCACACACTCACTAGAGCAGTGACAGTGAAGTCTGTCATGTGAGTGTCGTAAACAGTCCAAGATTTCTGTATATTTTTCTGCTTGTGTATTCTGGTTCTCTTTGATTGAGCTCAAGTGAGATATTCAATCTGTAGGAACCTAAATAAATAAGTAGAACAATACAGAAATCTTGGACTGCTGGCGGCACTCGTTACCACCAATGTATTAAGCATTATGTCATATGTTAAGATGTTAAAGGGCCACTTAATTTAGTATAATTTGGACCACATTACAGTAAAGATCTCCTAAAATCATGTTGAAATCATTTTTACCTTTTTGAATTCCGTGGCATTTTTCACAGAGAAGTTAATAAATTAAATCTCTGTTTACATGTGTCCCTGGCACTCCAGACAGACCCACAGCAACAGCTCTGTGCAAATTGATCTGTACACAGATAGAGAAGCTGGAATCAACTAAATACGAGTTATGTGTTAACATCTCCTGCTGGATTCCTTAAGTTCAGGGAAAAACTATAAATCTTTGTGCTCATAGAGCCTTCACCACTTTGTGTTGGCAGATGTTGTTAATCATGGAACAGTCAGGAGTAAATTTGAACACAGGCTGTAGATTTGTTAGCTGTTATTAGCGTAATTAAAAAATAGATTATTTTAACATACAATCTTGGGCCCTCATTCAATTGCAATTTGGCCAATTGAATAGGGGTCTAAATAAGCACATAACATATTTTTTAAAATAAGTTTTTAGTTAGTAAACATCTATCCAAAAGCAAGGTTTTCTCTAACTAAAAACTAATTAAAAAAAAATATGTTATGTGCTTATTTAGAGCACTATTCAATTGGCCAAATTGCAATTGAATGAGGGCCTTGAAGAGCACTTACAATGAGGTTAATGGCCCTGTAAGGACTACACACTGATTAACAACACATTGATTATGTTTATTATTATTGCTCATGGACATTGCAGTTTAGATACATCATATCAAATGCTAATTTCATACACATTACATGATATTAAATGGCAGGGGATACAAATCGCATATTAAGATTATTGCTGGTGGGATTGCAAATATGTGTGTTGGGTAGGTCTTAACAACAGTATTAATCAGGTATGTGCACCATTTTATAGAGAGCAGGTATTAAATTGTGATTTCATTGATTATCATTTGTTTTGTTTTTTTTGTTGCAGAGGACTGTATTGGCCTTATTTTTATTCTTTATGATATTTATTTTATTGTATGTTTTTTATTGACACTCATATCTTCTTACAAATCTCCTAAGTGTTATCACATGGAGTTTAGCTGATGTTACGGAAGGTTAATCACATATATAGTTGTGAGCATGCGGGCTGTTGCTAACGGTGCAGCCTCGCGAAGCGAGGGCAGCAGTTGCTGGCATGGAGCGCCAAAGGCTCTCCTTGCCAGCAACTGCGTACCTTGCAAAATACGAGATGCATTACGACCCATTACGACCTCGCAAAAAACGCCAAAACCCACGCACATGAAAACATGAAAAGCACAATAAACACACACAACAAATACATAAAAAGCTTACCTACAGCAAGGGGGGGCACCTAGGACCTCGAAAACTGAAGTTACACCTCAATTTAACTCCTTGAAAATCCCCTAAGCGACAGAAAAAATGGCAGCTGAAAAAAACAAAAACGAGGCTAAAGGACCCTAAACACGCAAAACACCACCAAACACCTACGGATTTTCCGAAAAAGCCGGACGACATCCGAAAACAAGGATGCTAAATGAGCCACAGCCA
This sequence comes from Discoglossus pictus, assembly GCA_027410445.1. Classification (NCBI taxonomy): domain Eukaryota; kingdom Metazoa; phylum Chordata; class Amphibia; order Anura; family Alytidae; genus Discoglossus; species Discoglossus pictus. The sequence goes on along the minus strand of CM050164.1, from coordinate 345,774,932 downwards.
GATACCATACATTAGGCGCCATTTTAGAACACTAACTGATACAATCCGGAAGTACACAGCTACCCTAACGGATTTGCCTCGCGCACGCACACTAGTACACTGCACATATTCATGACGCTTACACAGCAGTTCCACAGCACTGATGATGCAGCAACATGAAAACAGATTGCCAGCTCTTCAACACAATGCTTCGTGCATATATTACTTCACAATAGGTAAAGTATATTAATTTCTTATTTTATTAATTATTTATTGCCATACCAAAAAAAAACACCAACGCTGCTCATAGCACACAAACAACCAAGAGCCTCGCAATGAGCGCCGAAGGATCTTAAAACATCAACAAAATTAATTTTGCACGCAAACAACATTACCTGCCTTACAATCTTATTGCCGTCATTTTTTGACGGGCAAGTCGCTAGTTTGTCATATAAGAATAGGCATACTAATAGTGCCCGCAGAGCTTTACGAGATCATGTAGCATTAGCCGAGATTTCGTATTGAAGCCATGTAACAACACTTTAGCTCAAACCACAAGTAGAGCAAGGAACAGGTCACAAGTAAAATTACTTGTAAGGCTTTACACGTAAAGGTTTGTTACAGGCAGCATGTAATAGTTACATTGGCTCTTATGTGGAATTTTTACTCTTACTATTTCCTATGGAAGAACACAATGGTCACCTAAATATCAGATTCTTACTAAAAAGATTTTATGTTCTTGTCCAGAATAGCTTATAATGTTGTGATATTGTTACATACTTAACAAGCATGTGAAGCTTTTACCAAAGGACAGCAATATTTGGAACGGTTCTTCGTATTTGTTATTATAGCTTTTTGCACTACCCTTATTAAGGAGTACTTTGCATAAGAGATTAACCTGTTGTAACTAAGTAATTGCTATATTAGTATTTTTTATTTTATTATTTAAAAAGCTTATACATCCCTTAGTGCAACCAGAAGTCATTTTAAATTATTAATATGCAGTGGACATGTTTATAAAATAGTAGCATTAAATGTGTTGCTTTTAGGGTAGTTTGATATTTGGCACCCGTTGCTAACAAAACCTAGGCATCTGTGAAATGGTATAAAATAATTTTCTTCCTTGAATATTTTCCATGAATGTTAAACAATACATAACACAGTTTTGTTGTTTAAGTCTCTAGAATAGCTATCCCAATTCACATATGAAATAAAAAGAAAGACGAAACAGACACCTTGATATAATACCTAAATGTCTCTTTATAAGTTCTCAACCTGAAAATGGGGCAATTTTCACATTATTCCTATTACTCAGAGTACCACTTTTCACTGCATAAAGCACTTTTACCATCATTATACCACCTGCAAGAATGTGCAACATAGAAGGTAAAATGTTTTACAAAAAAATGACAGTTAATCATTCTCATTTGTTAGAACAGTATGAAAAAGTCCCATAAAATGTATGTGGTTTTAACTTCAGTTTTTATCCATTATTGTTTGTCTTACAAACCAAAGATTACTGAACAAGACATGGATTTCAAATATATAAATCTATCTATATCTATATCTAGTGAGCATATGCCTAAGACAAGCCATGTATAAAGTGATTTTGGAGAGTGCATTGTGATCTCATTATCATGTCCCCCCCAAGTTTCCCAGAGTGCAGTGCAATGACTGTATTTCTGGGAAACCCGAGCAGGAAATAAATGTTTTTAACTTATTTTTAGACATTCAAATGGGATCACAAATGTACTATTCATTTTCTCCCTTTATATATGTTTATATATATATATATATATATACAGTCAAGCAAGAAGTATTATATTTATGAAAGTAAATTAATATATGGAGGTGTTGTCTGTTGTTAGTATGAGCTCCTCTACTTTGTTTTTGTTTATGCAAATTACCCTTAGGGGTTTTGTCATTCTAAGAGTGATATGGGGAACTAGACATTGACTTCTTGCTCACTGTGCCTTAGGGAGTACAGCTGCACCTCAGTGATGAGGCCCACAGAGAGGCCGAAACATACGTCTGGGGTTTGCTGTTTCTCTTGTTCAGGGTTGAATTGCCTGGTATTTTGAGGCTGGACACTCTTTTGAGTGAGACCAGACTAATATACTACAGGCTATATCTCCTTGTGATAAGCACAAGTGAGCTAAAAAAAAAAGCCGCTCTCTGAGTAGGTTACCAGGGCTATAGGACAAACTTACTTAGTTGTTGACTGTTTTTAGTTTGATCACTTGTACTTTGTTTTTGTTTAGACATTGAAAATGGCCGAATAACCTGCTCCATATGTCTATAAAATAGTGCAACCTAATATGAACAGTGTAGAAACAATATGTAATGTTAAAACCTTAAAAGGGGCACTCTACTGTATATCTATATTAACTCAATTATATAGAGCATTCACATGCTACTATTTTTTTTTTATTTCCTATATTGACCTCCCTCCTCTATGCCTCAGACTGTGTCATCTAAAAGGAATGGACTGGAAGATGTGAAATTTAACATGAGCAGGATCTAGCACCACATGACCCTGTGGCTTGATAGAAAACTGCAGGCCATGATTTGTGCTCTTGAAGTCTTAAGTTTCGCAGTGATCATTAACTGAGAGTTGTACTAAAGGGATGTGAGCAGAGAATGAGACCAAAAGGACACCCTCTGGCGAAAAGTAGAGGGAAATTAAGATATTTGTAATATTGTATAACTCTATATAATGCATGAAACAACTTACACTGTAAAAAGGCGGCTACAACTTGATTTATCCCTGTCATGACTTGCTTTCTCAATGGGGCTTGATAAGATCTTGGTTCAAACCTACCCTAACAGGACCTTGTAGTTCTTGTTACCTCTGGCACAAAAGATTACTTCAGGAAAGGAACAACGTCCAAAAATATGTGTAGAGGATGCCGCAGGCAGGATACCAGTGGTTTAGGAACAGTATTACTCTCCACTCAGGATACAGGCACACAGTAAATAGCTCCACACATTGTTTATGTGAAAACTATAACTGACTCTTATTAATTCAAATCCCACATATTTATACCCTGTCCCTAGTTATGAGCAGCCAATGCCAACAATATACATTCTTGATTAGCCCGTCAATACATGCCTATGTGTGAAATGCAACATTTAGTAACCACCAATCAGGCCAATGTGCATCCTCAGTTGCCTTGGGAACACATGCGCACATGTCCAACAGAACATACCAGGTGCACAGCACCACCTGCTCTGAAACAGTCAGTTTTGCAGGTCATTTTTCCACCTTCTGGAATAACAACATACATAATACAGAGAAGCAGTATAAACGGTACATATAGATCTTTACAATAACAGTGATCCCTGACTTCAACACCAATATGTCTGGCCCAATCCAACATCAACTTATTCAGTCCAGGCCTAGATACATTGATCTTCACAATCTCTAGGGGCTTTGGCCATCACAATCCCTATAGTGTAACTTTAAATTAAAGGGCAAGTTATACCTCAACATAAGATTCCTTTATATCAAAGAGCTCTCTTGGAGAAGATTATTTATCTATGGTAAATATATGAAACCTGTCATGCTTGCCAGTTTTTCCTCCATGTTTGTAGAGAGCAAATCTGCCATTTGATATTTAACTTTTGTGACTCAGAAAGTTGAGCTAATAGAGTCCAATGTTCAATAGCCAGCTCAAGAGATACAGCTAAATTCTAAACTGTAACAGCCAGCTTCTGAGTTCTTCAGCAGTTCACATCATCTAAATGATAAAGTAATAGAATTAAAAAAATCTAAATTATTATCTACATTCGTTATTTATATATTACACTTTGGTTCTACTATATTTAAGTCATTTGCCTTGTCGCTTTAACAGTTTAAAATTTCAGGTGACAATGCTTATTTGTAAGGTAGGTAAACTTAAATAATGATGAAAAACATGTACAAAAAGGTTATATGGATTTATAACAAGAAAGAATTGTCATTTCTTGCCTGGTTGGTGTGTAAATCTGAACAAATCTCACTGATAATCCTTTTTTGTAGCTGAAAGCCTCAAGGCTTCTCATGTGTATTTCATGTGTGTTGTTCACTGTTACCAAGAGCAGACTAGACACGTATTGCACTTAAGCATAAACATATTCATTTGCAATAGTGTATTCTAGCTTCAGCAGGACAACTTGCTGATCTCCTTATAGAATATCCTGGATGAAAACAAAAAATATATAATACCTGATGTGAGTCACCATCCACGTGTATCAGATATTCATCTGTGAAAACGATGTTCCCATGCTGTTAATACTGTTATTGTTTCATGACCGTCTTTTGTATACATATGTAGTACTATTTTCAAATGTATGCCCTCATTTGGAATATGGAGTACAATTTTGGGCACCACTTCAAAAAAAGGACAATTTAGAGCTGGAAAAGGTACAGAGGAGGGCAACAAAACTAATAAGGGGAATGGATGGGCTAAGTTATGAAGAAAGACTAACCAAATTAAACTTATTTTCTCTAGAAAAAAGGCATCTAAGAGGAGATATGATTTCCAGTATAAATCTTTCTCAAGTGAGCTTTTTGTGCCAAGAGGTGTTCAACTGACAAGAGGACATCCCTTGAGGTTAGAAGTAAAAAGATTCCACCTTAAAGAAAGAAAAGGGTTCTTTACAGTAAGGGTGGTTAATCTGTGGAATTCTCTACCAAAGGAAGTGGTGACAGCGAATTCAAAAGATAGCTTTAAAAGGGGACTGGATTTATTTCTAATTAAAAATGGCATTTAGGGTTATCCTGGTTAATTGGAGAGAAAGTATGGCTAAGTTTCACTTGGTTTTTTTTTTCTGTTTGCTTCGTCTGGATCATTTAACAACTAATCCACATATTGCAGATTAGAGGAGATCTAAAAAGGTTGAACTTGATGGACTAAAATTATTTGTTCAACCTCAATTACTATGTAACTATGTAACTATGTAAAATATCTCCCACACTGTGACCAGAATAAGAACAGAGAGATACAGAAACCATGTTATTTAATATCATGACATAAAGCAATTATTGCTGATTACAGATTATGGGGTTGCCAATGCAAGACACTCCCAATTACCCTCTTCTCCCATTAAAGCTGTAACTGTCACCCACATACATGACTTTTAGCTACTATACTCCTTCTAGGGTAAATTAAAAGTTGAAGATGTGGATAGCGATATGAGTGTGAGGTTTACTGTTAAGGTTTTACTGTTGTGAGTTTCTCCATGTCATACTTAGTAGTTTAAGTTAAAATAAAGATATATGCTCATCAAGTCCAACTTCTCAGATCTCCTAGAGATAAATAGTTTCCCTGAGATATGGTGTATGTAAGCTATGATTATCACTTTCCCAATGAGTTTTCTACAGCAAATACATTTAATCATTTTACACTTTTTTTTATTACCTAATCCTGCCATAGTGTAAGAGACATTATGGCTACAGGAGATATACAGGCAAAGTTTTGAAAGATAATGCAACTATTATTTAAGACTAGCGAATTGCCCGTCAAAAAATGACGGCAATGAAATTGTAAGTGAGCTAAGGGTGTTTGGTGTATATAATGTGGCTGATGTAGCGTTGTTCGTTTTCTATGTCGTGCAACTTTTTCGGAATATCCGTAGCTGTTTGGTGGGCTTTTTCGGAAAATCCGTAGCTGTTTGGTGGTGTTTTGCATGTTTATGGTAGTGTTTTGCGTGTTTAGGGACCTTTAGCCTCATTTTCGTTTTGATCAGCTGCCATTTTTTCTCACACTTAGGTGATTTTCAGGTCTCTATACTCCAAAATTTGTGCTTAAATGGAGGTGTAACTTCACTTGCAGAGGTCCTCGGTGCCCCCCCCTTGCTGTGAGTAACCTTTTTATGTGTTTGTTGTTTGTATTTATTGTGTTTGTAATGTTTTTGGGGTTGCGCGTTTTGTGTCCTTGTTTTTTAATCTCGTAGGTGTTTTTCGGCAAATACATAGGTGTTTGGTGGTGTTTTGCGTCTTTAGACTGCTGTAGCCTCGTTTTCGTTTTTTTTTGGCGGCCATTTTTTCTCTCGCTTAGTGGATTTTCGGGTGTCTCTTTTATTTCAAGTTAAATTGAGGTGTAACTTTAGTTTTCGAGGTCCTGGATGCTTCCTCTTCCTGTAAGTAAGCTTTTTATGTATTTGTTGTGTGTATTTGTTGTATTTTTCATGTTTTCATGTGCGCGTGTTGCGTCCGATTTTAGCGAGGTCGTAATGGGTCGTAACGTGTCTCGTATTTTGATTGCGTTACGACGTAAATATTGCGATGGTCGCAGTTGCTGGCAAGGAGCGCCTTTGGCCTTTCTACCCTTGTAAATTTTGCGAGGGTCGCAGTTGCTAGCAAGGAGCGCCTTTGACGCTCCTTGCCAGCAACTGCGACCCTTTCTTCGCGAGGGCCCCAGGCTCGCTGCGTGAGCCCGCAAGCATGAGCAACGGCTCGTATGCTCACAAATATATGTGATTCTGTTCAGTGTGGTTTTTCCAGAAGAATATTTGTATGAGTAATTAGTGAGAGTAAAAGCACTGTTCACTTAGACATTCTGTGGGAAAACATGTCTTCTGCCCTGCTAGATACATTTAAGTGTACTCAGGATGATACTTCCTTTCCATATTGGTCATACATTGGAGGGTATTTCAATTACTTTTCTACCCAACATAATATACTTGCTGTCTGGTAATACTCTCTCTCCAGTCTCATTTATCAGTTGCCATAACCACCTCATACTGAAGAGCCCCATATATTGGTGCAACTGCAGTCTGTGAGTAGCTTTCTAGCATGTACACTAATCCAAGGTTATGTTCTGAAGCCTGTTGAGAGCAGGGCCTTTAGTTCTAAATGGATTCCCATGTTAAATGGGTCTAGAGGCAAAAAAGTGATATCATTTGAGCTTCATTTTCATGTCACAACCCTGAATCCTTAACATTAGTAAAACGTTGTTTCTGTGGGAAACATGTCTCTTGGCTGCTTAAGACATTTAAGCGTTCTAACAATGGTCTCTTTTTCTTTGCCATATAAAATAAATAATAATAGCAAAATGCTTAAGATATTATATAGTAAAACTTCAGAGGGATAATAGGTATTATATTAATGTCAATATGACTGTGGGAAATGCTCCAGAATTTGTTGACATTTTATCCAGAACAGAATATGTGCACATTTAATGGTTTGCATTGTCGAATTGCATGGTGTTTAATGAACGGAAAAGAAAAACATTGCCAAAAAAAGAGAAATTAAATTGCTGTGCATAATCCCATACTTTTGGTTACAATTAGCACCTCCAGCCAAGTTAACCATGTGTGTTATTTAATTTAGTTTTTATATTTTCCTGGAGTTATCACTGCCAGATCTAGGTTATTTCATCAATGTGCACACTACTTATTTGTGTTAACATTATTTTCGATCCTATCTAGTTTATGTTTGAGGTAATACTTTGAATTTGGCGTGAAGGACATATTCCACTCTTTTTTATTTCTTCCCTTGTGCAACATTTATTTCAGGAATATTGCAAAGTTGAATGTGTTGAGATTATAACCAGAAAGTAATCACTAAAATTAAGCTTTGGCTTTCTGCCATGTGATTGCAATGATCCAGCAGGTCAGCTTTATTCGCAAATTTATTTGACAATAAAATATCATAATGGAGAAGGTCAACAAAACCACAATCCATCCAAGTCCTAGTGCCTATTGTGCCTATTGAAATAACCAACTCTTTCATAGTCATTTTCCATGCGTATTAGTACCACTCTTAAATGTTCCAACTTCTTTATCAGTAACACAGCTAAAATCTATCCAAAAAAGCTTCCTGGGCTATTAATTGTTGCAATCACCCTCTCTGTTCTTGACTGCTGAATTTACTTTTAAAATGTGCTCCTTTGTATTACTAAACGTACTTATATTGCTGTTGCAAGGAAAATATTATTATTCCCACAGTGACCCTTGGGTAATAAATGTAGTGGTACTAAATAATAAATTAACAGTTCTTGTTTCTGTAAACCTCTAATTGTGCTTATTATATTGTAATTTGTATGTACACAAGCAAATTTGGTTATAATTACACAAGATGAAACATATTTTGATCTATAAACATTGCAGGAGGATGGACTTGAATCAGGTGATGAATCATATGGTATTATAGGGATTCAGCAGGTGACTATTTCCTAGATAAACCTAATTATTTTCAGGGAATATACAAGTACTAGCGATAGAAATGACGGCAAGAAAATTGTAATGTAAGGGTTTTGGTCCTCTGAGTACCTTGGGCGCTTATTGCGAGCCTCGCGCTGAGCGCCTCTCCACCAGCGCAGTGAGAGCCTTGAGTGCTCCCTGCCAAAGTTGTGCAATGTCGTAGGGATAAGCCTATGGCGCTCATCTCCACTAGCGCAGTGAGCGCTTTTGCCGCTCCCTGCCTAAGTCGTACAGGTAGCACGCATCTCCATCAGCGCAAGAAGCGCCTTCGGGGAGTCCGCATTTTTAACGTTGCGTTACCAACGTTTTTAGGCAAGCCCGTGCTGCTGAGAACTATATATGTGACTAGCGACTTGCCCATCAAAAAATGACGGCAATAAGATTGTAAGGCAGGTAATGTGGTTTGCGTGCAAAATGAATTTTGTTGGTGTTTTAAGATCCTTCGGCGCTCATTTGCGAGGCTCTTGGTTGTTTGTGTGCTATGAGCAGTGTTAGTCTTTTTTTTTGGTATGGCAATGAATAATTAATAAAATAAGAAATTAATATACTTTACCTATTGTGAAGTAATATATGCAGGAAGCATTGTGTTGAAGAACTGGCAATCTGTTTTCATGTTGCTGCAGCATCAGTGCTGTGGAGCTGCTGTGTAAGCGTCATGAATGTGTGCAGTGTGTAGTGTAAATAGTGTGCGTGCGTGAGGCAAATCCATTAGGGTAGCTGTGTACTTCCGGATTGTGTAAGTTAGTGTTCTAAAATGGCGCCTAATGTGTGCTATGCGGCTGTGGCTGATTTAGGGTCCTTGTTTTCGGATGTCGTCAGACTTTTTGGGAAAATCTGTAGGTGTTTGGTTGTGTTTTGCGTGTTTAGGGCCCTCGTTTTCGTTTTGTTTGGCGGACATTTTTTCTCTCCGAAATTTGGACTTAAATCGATGTGTAACTTCACTTGCAGAGGTCCTGGGTGCCCCCACCCCTTTGCTGTGGGTAAGCTTTTTATGTGTTTGTTGTGTGTATTTATTGTATTTCTAATATTTTTGGGGTCGCACGGGTTGCGTCCTTGTTTTCAGATCTCGTACGTCTTTTTTGGAAAATCCGTAGGTGTTTGGTGGTGTTTTGCGTGTTTAGAGTGCAGTAGCCTCGTTTAGTTTTTTTCGGCGCCCATTTTTTCTCTTGCTTAGGGGATTTTTGGGTGTCTAAACTCTTTTATTTGGAGTTAAATTGAGGTGGAACTTCAGTTTTCGAGGTCCTGGGTGCCCCCCTCCCTTGCTGTAGGTAAGCTTTTTATGTATTTGTTGTGTGTATTTATTGTGTTTTTCATGTTTTCATGTGCGTGGGTTTCGGGCATTTTTTGCTAGGTTTTAATGGGTTGCAAAGCGTCTCGTATTTTTGTTTCGTAACTCCGTAAATTTTGCAAGGTCCGCAGTTGCTGCAAGGAGCGCCTTCTTGCGTTAGCAACAGCCCGCATGCTCACAACTATATATGTGATTGCAGTGCAAGTAATGGACACATGGATAGACTAAAGCTTATTAAAGTATGTTTCTGCATTATGATATAGTAAAATGCTAAAATGCTAAACAACTTAAATTATTGCAAACTGAAAAAATATTAGTTGTTTGAAGGGCAGCTGAAGTAAGGAATACTGCTCTGTACCATCATGTAGATCACTTTTCATTAGAAGCTCACTTTTTAAAAACAAATGCTGAGTCATTCCTTATTTTTCACTCAAACTGTTTATTTAACCTGACACTAATTAGGAATCTTTGCATCACATATTCATTTAGGTTCTCAATGGACCAAAATTACAAGCTCCGTCTAAATGCTTATTTTTGTCTTTATTGCCATAATACATTTCATATTTTTTTCCCTTTGAGTTTAGGTTACAGCAATGAGACGTTTATTCAGGGTGCTTGTGATTTTTGGTCCTTGTAGAACCTAGATTCATATAACCAGCACAAAGACAGGCAGTTGAAGATAAATATTCACAGAAGAACCCTTATAAAGCAGTGAAATATGTGTATATTTAAAATAAATATTTTTTCTCTTAATTTTCAGTACTGTGATGAAATGGAGCAGTATTCATGAAGTCCATGACCACTTAAGGAAGCAAGGATATGGAATTTATTTGAAGGAGGAACTAAAGACTGAATACATAGAGGGAGAGACTGCTGAAATGTACACTATTGATTTAAACCCGTATAGACAATATTTCCTTTCTTTATTATATTTCAAGATTTCCTTTCATGTGATTTAACATTTATTCCTATGTAACTATATATGATGTGATCTCTAAATATTTTTGCAGCTACTGCTATATTAAAATAGACAAACTTTAAGATCCACAGATATGCAACAGATGCAGATAATTTAAATCAAAAGTTCAAGAATATACTATTGGAATTATGCAGTTGATGCTAATTATCCAATTTATTATAAAACATAAATGTTTACAAAGCATGTCACTGAAGAAAGCTGATTCAGAGTAAATTTATGATGCATGTGTTGAAGAAAACGCACATCCACATGTTATTAAAGAATGAGAAACGAGAGACTACTGAAAAGCGTAATAAATAGGCATGGGAGGCATTACACAGAGAAGATAAAATTGGACATAAAATAAATATCTCATACGAAAAAATATTAGGAACGGAAATAGATAGTGGAAGAAAAAACAGAAAAAAGTCATACCAATTGAGAGTTTAGTTTGCTCTCCTTCTATAGACACAGGCAGAAAATATAATATTTCACTTAGAAAAAAATCCCAGATGGCATAAAGCAATCACTGGGTGGCTAAATACTGAGAGAAAGTAGCAATTGTTAACAATCCCCTTATTAAAATCCAGCAGTGCACCCAGAATTCTCTTCTAAAAGAAAATCAAATATTTGTCTAGTTTGATAACTTTGATTGTTTTAGCACAGTCAGTGTATCACATTTTTTTCCTATTTTATTCGATTATTAACAGCACATCATGCTGGAACTTGTTTTCTTATGGTTTCTTTTTCACATTGAGCTAAATAAATGCACAGTGAAGCTTTTAAAAACTACACAGTGCTTAGAAACATAATAAGGATAAACAGTCTTTAGTGTAGATACCAAAACAACAGTGCACTGAACTACAGCTAATACATTTATTTTCAGGATTTCAGTTGGTTTTTAGAGGAAGTTTATATGTATCATGGATCTATTTGGGTGATATCAGTGCTTTATTCACCATTGTTTTGCTGTCCTGTTGGGTTTACCCACATTATCTAATACTTTTTAACATTATTAGCTGTTGTATTTCTTCCATGTTGGTGAAATTACTTGCCAAGGTTCACAGAAAGGTTATAATATTCCAGTGTTAATGGATTAATCTTGAAGGTTAACTGGTAGAAAGCCCACTTGGCCTTAGTTTGTAGCTGGCAGTTATTGCAGCTAAATGTTTAGTGATATAATTAATGATTTGCTATAAGGTTTTATGTTTTACAGTGGTTGCTGGCAAGGATAGCTGAAATAAATGCTGTGGCTACTTCCTTTGAGTTCATATGTATTTGTGTTGGAGCTTGGAAGAAATAATTTGTGCTCCATCATAATGGGCATCCTATTCGCCAGTAGTTATTTAGAAAAATAACTTTTACATTAAGCAAACACAAAAAATATATGTAGAGCTTAAAATTTATTGTGGACCAGCATATAACCAAAATTGGGACAGAACACGCAGTCTTCATGTGTAAAACTTAAAATGTGCACAGCATATGTAACCGTTTATTATCATACAATAATATACAGTTGTGCTCAAAAGTTTGCATACCCTTGGCGAATTGGTAATTGGTAATATATATACCATTTGTACCATACAGTATGTACTATTTTTAAAGAAAACATGAGTGTGCAGGTGTAGGTTATAACAGAATGGCACAATCATAAAACAAAACAAATTAAATTACCCTGTTCAAAAGTCTGCATGCCCTTCGTTCTTAATATTGGTTATTGCCCCCTTTAGCATCAATGCCAGTGTGCAGTCTTTTGTAATAGTTGTCTATGAGGTCCCTAATTCTTGTAGGTGGTATAGCAGCCTATTCGTTTTGTCAAAATGCATCAAGGTAATGCAAAGTCTTTGGTCGTCTTGCATGAACCACATGTTTGAGATCTCCCCAGAGTGGCTTGATGATATTAAGGTCAGGAGACTGTGATGGACACTCCACTACCTTCACCTTTTCTGCTGTAACCACTGGAGGGTCAACTTGGCCTTGTGCTTAGGGTCATTGTCATTCTGGAAAGTCCAAGAGCGTCCTAAGCGCAGCCTTTGTGCAGAAGAATGCAAATTGTCTGCCAGTATTTTCTGATAACATGCTGCATTCATCTTGCCATCGATTTTCACAAGATTACCCGTGCCTTTAGAGCTCACACACCACCAAAACATCAGTGAGCCACCACCATGATTCACAGTGGGGATGGTATTTTTTTGACTATAGGCCTTGTTGACCTTTCTTCAAACATAGCGATTATGGTTGTGACCAAAAAGCTCTATTTTTGGTCTCATCACACCAAATTACAGTGTGCCAGATGCTGTGAGGAGTTTCAAGGTGTTGTTGGGGCATATTGTAAGCTGGCTTTTTTGTGGTATTGGCATAGTAGAGGCTTCTTTCTGGCAACTTGACCATGCCGCTCCTTTTTGTTCAAGTATCGTATTGTGTTGTGCTCCTCGAAACAACCACACCGTCTTTTTCCAGAGCAGCCTGTATTTCTCCTGAAGTTACCTGTGGGTTTTTCCTTGTATTCCGAACAATTCTTCTGGCTGTTGTGGCTAAAATCTTTCTTGGTCTACCTCCCCTTGGTTTGGTATCAAGAGATCCATGAATTTTCCACTTCTTCATAAGTGATTGAAAAGTACTGATTAGCATTTTCAAGGCTTTGTGTATCTTTTTATATCCTTTTCCATCTTTATGAAGTTTCATTAACTGGTTACGCAGGTCTTTTGACAGTTCTTTTCTGCTCCCCATGGCTCAGTATCTAGCCTGCACAGTGCATTCACGTGAGAGTTAGCAAACTCATTGACTATTTATACACAGACACTAATTGCAATTTAAAAAGCCACAGGTGAGGGAAATTGACCTTTAATTCCCTTTTTAACCTGTGTGTGTCACCTTGTGTGTCCATAACAAGGCCAAGCATTCAAGCGTATGTAAACTTTTAATCAGGGCCATTTGGGTGATTTATGTTATCATTATGATTTAAAAAGGACCAAACAATTATGTGATCACTATCCTTCAATAAAATAATTTTTTTTGAAAGATCAGTCATATTTTCAAAATAAATGCCAACATTTCTTCCAGGATATGCAAACTTTTGAGCACAGCTGTATATATTGGTACTCTATTTATTACATAACCACTACTGGCTAACCTATTAAATTATTTTTTAACGGTTAAGAACCAATGCAGGAACACAGGAACACAGGATACAGCAGGAACAATCATGATCAAACAGGAACGAGCAGGCAGATTTAGGTTCCTTTAAGGTAGGACCAGAAAGAGCTATCAGAATACCCTCAAGTGATTTTAGCTCAGGAAGCCCTTACCCAAGAATGACAACCAGACTGGACTGATCTTTTGAAGCCAAATGCACGGATATTTATACAGAATAAACCAGTTTGGGACAGAGGATTGATCATGTTTGAATTACCTGCCTAGGTGTATGGGAACCAATCAGTACACTAGCTACACTAATTAGGTTATCTCTGAAGGGAATCTGCCCCCTGGGACAGAACACACCTGCTAGAGGGCTGAGCCCACTCTGGAGTGCAATAAAAGTAATTTCACTACTTGGGTGGCCAGGGGCATAGTAGCTACCTCTTGGGGAAACAATAGAATGGGTAGGAATGGGAAAGCAGCTCAAACCGGTATACAGTAAAAGTCACCATTTTGGGTCACCACATGGTGGGCAGTAAAGCATGTTCTTTGGTGTTGTCACATATTAAAACATCAGAGTTACCACATTGTGGGCAGTAAAGCATGTTCTTTGGTGTTGTCAAATATTATCAGGACACAGTAATGTTAGTTTGTACAGCAATTATGAATTCTTAAATCATATGATTACATGGACATAACTTAGAAACCTATTATCATAGACATAATACAGAGTGGGAAATTATAGAGTAGTTTGGGACAAGTATTGTGGTTATAAGTGGGCAACATTATCTTCACAGTAATTATCATTCCTCTAGCACTTGGCTGTAACAACAGCGACTGAGCATACTTCGTCTTCGCCTTGGGTGAGCCCTGGCTCTCTGGATGGGATCACGGCTTGGTGTTTCAAGGTGGCTAGCCTGTGTTACGATCCCTTCTTGAATCAGGCTCGCCTAGAACCTAGTTCTGACCCACCCAGCGATATGTAACTGTTCTTGCTATTATCCCTACTTAGCAGAGATGAACCATACCAGTATTGGACGCTTAGAATGACCACAGGATCACAAGAATTATCAGGCAGAGCAGCAGAGTTAATCCTCCTTTAGGCAGATGTGGAATTATTAACTCTATTGATCAGAACTTTTCCTTTTCCCTCAACAATGAGCATGCACTTAATTATGCATGACCATTAATGAGTAACCTTTTTTTTTGCCCCATTCAATATTTTTATACCATTCACCCCTCCATCATAAAGACACACCCCATAGCGACAGTTCCTTTTAGCCCGTCGTTATGCTTTCTGTTGCTCATCATCTGTCAATCATTTGATGTACTTTTCTAGTGACCCACTCCCAGATGTTTTGTGAGCCCTGGACAGTAAATAAAAGATCCTCCATTTGATCTACATGGCAGGATGTTTCTGCTCTAAGAACTCAGTGGGGAAAACCATTGCCTGAGAATATGTAATTAACACGGTAGTGTCACTATTTGGTTTTCTCTTTTCATGACAGGGGGTAAAACCCTTATCATCATGTTCAGGAGATGGCTGTATGTAAGTCAGGAGTGGGGGTCTCTTTCTGTTATGTTGCCACAGTAATCTATCATGGATTCACTGAACAAAATGGGACCAGGAACTGGATGGCAGATAAAACAACATAGCCACAATATGGCTGTCCCACAGATCCATAGAGGTTTCCCTGAGCGTCACAGCCTGGTGGGCTCCAGGTCTGACTAAACTACAAGTTTCCACCATACCTCCACGAGGGGACACACTAGGGTACAATATGGGCTTGTTTAAGCACTGTCGATGTGCTCTGGCCATGGATAGCAGGGATAAAACAGTCTCTTGTATCATTGGCCCGTTCAAACGTAAGCAGCATGCTGATTGACTAAAAGTCAAGCCAGTCATGGAAACTAAAGCTCAAGCTTGAATTCTCCTCTGGCTTCCAAGTGAGCCAATCCCAGGAATTCCTACAAGCCTGGCAAATACAAACAGTCTGATCACATTGGAAAATCCTTCCCATAGACTTTCATTGTAGTATTCTCTGTTAGGTTTAAACGGATGCTTTTTATTGAAATAATCTTTAGAGTGGCTTTTAGCTGGCCAAAGCAATTAGAGGACGGGTTCAGAAGGGTCCCTCCTTGCCCCCCAAAGTCTGGGCATGACAAGCAGTAATTAACCCCTACCTCATTTATGACCCATAAATATGCAGCTGCAAATATTTTAGGATCATTGTGTGATTAGTATGCTTATCCAAGCGCAGTGATATGTGGGTGCCTTAATATGGGATCCTCATTTATCAGCAGATAGATGGGGGGGTTGAGGAGGGAGATTGAGGATGAGGAGGGAGGATGAGGAGGAAGGTTTTTTATATATGCTATATACGATTTTTCATTATCAGTGATATTGTTGTGAGGTTCCCAGTCAGGGGCTACTAGTTTCAAGTGCTATACGACCTAAAGCTCAGCTTTGTATTTAATGTTATGACACTACATAGGTTTGGAGGTTCCCAGTCAGGAGCCACTAGTCAAATTGGCATATGACCGATAGCCTAGCTTTGTGTTCAGTTTTATATTTGTTGATGATAGCACTTCTCTTTCTATGCCCACCAAGACCATACATGGTCAGTAAGTCTTAGCCCCTGTTTACAATATGATCAGCTGTTTATACTGTTGAGATGTTTTTAGTTTTTTTTTTAATTACCTACCTTGGAATATATTAAAATATTTTGCACAGGTCAATTCTTATTCTTGGATCCCTATATTTTTCATATTTGGAGAGCACTAGACACCAATCTTTTCTTCTATCCAGCATTAGGGAATTTAGCCAGCTTTGGGGTATGAACATAGGTTCAGGAAGTATACTTAGAGATCACAGGGTTCCATCTTATCTTATTTAGTGTAATTTGCACACTTTCTGTCTATGTTTTGTTCTCCAATTTTTGTTCAAGGAATCCTTCCTGAATCAATTAATTTGCACTTAAATTCCAAAGTATGTTTGTTTTTTAATCACCGTTAATTTTTGTATATATGCTAAGAAAGTTTTTACATTTTTTTCAAATATATTCCTCCTTAGTGTTATGCACTAGAAAAAAACTAATCTTTCTATTGACAAGTCACATATGGCACACAAAGGTAGATGCCTTGCATGCTTATGTACTCTGGTCTTCTTCCTACCAAAGACTACAGGTCAAAACCTTACCCATTTACTCTCCCTCACTTACTGTCACCATGATCTATGAAAGTAAAAGTTGTGCTTTAACTTACAAATGAGTATATTTGTAATAATGATATTTGAAAGTAAAATCCAAATATTAAAAAATGTAACCCTGCCATATCTAATGCATTTGCAGCTTGTATTACACTTCTCAAGCACACTCACAAAAACAATGACTTGGCTCATTATACTTGAAAGTAAATATCTAAGGCAGAAATGGACAATCCACTAAGCCTGTTTAAACATGGGTCACTTACACATAACTCTCTTTGTAGCTTGGGATATTGTTCATTCCTATGTTTCAGCTTCAGGTTCAGGCTCAAAAAAGTAAAACTCCTCACTTGTGTAATACTTATACATTTAGTAACAAAACCAGAATGGTAATAAATATAGGGCTAGATTGTAATGTAAATTACAAGATTATCTCAAATATAAAATAAATATATTTAGTGAAATTAGTGAAAACCTTTTTTTTCTTCTGTTTAGGCCATTGTCATATCTAAATTGTTTAGCTGTACATGTGTAGAACAAAGCCAGGTATATAATCCAAACAGTATGCCTAGCTGCAGGAAAATCTAACATAAAACAGTATGATAGCATACTCTTTTCTACTATTGCAATATATCACCTGTTGATCATCTAGTAAATAAACATTCAGTTTTATAATGGCACCCTTATCTTGCTGATATGTACTGAGGTTCTAACCCTAGGTTACTCTGTAATCTCTGGAATAATATTTAGGTGCTAGATCAACTGTTATATTTAATGTGCTTCAACTAAAGATAAGAATCCAATGTTCTGATAAATGAAAAAAAAAAATGAAAAAAGTTGCAGTCCTAATGTTCAAGATCCACAATAATGGATTATGAGGTAAAATGAAGTGAGTCATTGTTACTTTTTCAACTAACAAGATCCTTTCATACACATTGAAAAGTCTCCCAATTCAGAAACCTGAGTAGCAGTGATTGATTGTGGTTATACTAAGTAGAATTCAAGGTGAAATGGAATGAATGTGAGCTGGAAGACCTGTTAACCTTTTCAATTTCTTACATCTACAGTACAATGAAATTGACATTTTATTAGTGTGTCTAGTTATGCCAGAAATTTACAGAAACACAGCCAATTATCCATGCATTACAGACTTTTATTTTTAAAGACTGTTAACCTATACACCTTTTCTTAACCATCTGTGCTGATCCTATAATGTCATGTTGCTGATTAGAAAAGGTAATTTGAAACAATGTATGTGGTGTTTTTTTAAAGTGGGAGTTTTGAAATCCCTATTAAAATGTTGAGATGATAAAATGTTCTGTAATTGCCAAACTGTTTTCTATAGGATGTCAAGTGGCAGTGCAGTTCACGGATGCACTTATAATTACTTAAAAACACATATAAATAGCTTTTGTATCTCAAGGAATGTTAAGCATTAAAGTCTTCGCTCTCTCCCATCCTGTTCTTTCTCCCTCTCTAATATATATATAAATATTACATGATTAGAGACTTTTGTTACATCTTTAACCATGGTTTCAAAACCTGTATTTCACAGCTATAGAGTTATTCCTGTGAAACATTTCTCATAATTTATGATTACATTTCTAATAAAACATCCAAAGCAGAATGTACTGAAGAGTAAATGTCTTTATAATTATAAGAAAACTAATTAACAAATCATGTAATATCAGAAAGACATAACAGGTAACTACAATGGCCCAATATTGCCATCTCTGAGTTTTGCTTGCCTTTAGAAACCACTCAGCCTGTGGCCCTCTGGTGTTACCAGAACCTTTCAATAGCAATATTGGACCATAATGCATGGTTACTGATGTATTCTCTCCATCTATCCCTTTGTCTTTTTCTCTATAAAAGATAGAAATACATTTTGATAGATATATTATTATTTTATTTTTATTTTATTACTAATCAAATAATGTGGAGTAACTTTACCTATGTAGTTATGAACCACCCTAATCTAAAGTAATACATTGCAGGTTTATTTTTAATATTAATAAAAGAGAATGCTACGTCAGATTTGCATACCTTGTTAAATAAACAAGTAGTAAGCCATGCTAAATATGATATATTACATTATAACAAAAGATAAGCATCCAAATAATGTGCTTTACTATTCAAAAAAATGTATTTTTGTTTATTTGTTTTTTAATGGGAGTTATAAGGAGGTGCGGTAGAAAATTGGTTGAAATAGAGTTTGTTATTCTGCATCAAATGTCCACGAGACAACAATAACAGCTCCTCTGACATGTAATGTACTTGTCAAGGTATAAAAAGTCATATATTGACACTTGAGAAAGTCAGAGATTATTATTACACATTTTTGGCAATCAAGTGTGTTTGACTAAGCTTTCATAACTCCAGTTTTCTGCAACTCTGGCGATAGAGGACAAAATAGCTATATTAAATGTAGACTTACAGCATTATTAAATTGCAATTCAGTAAATTTAAAAAAGCTCTATTTAAGCACATAGCATATTTTTTTACAGAAGTTTTAAGTTAGTGAACTTCTATCCAAAAGCAAAGTCTTCACTAACTAAAAACTTCTGTAAAAAATAAATATGCTCTGTGCTTAAATAGAGCCCTTTTAAATTTGCAGAATCGCAATTTAATAAGGCTGTTAGCCAGCACAAACCCATGGCCGTTCTTTGCTCCTGCCTATATACATTGCATTGTTTTAACCCTTGCTTCCTTGGTTCCCCTGTTCTCCTTGATTGCTCTATCCCCTAGATGCACTGTATTAAACATGTAAATGTTCTAAAAATGTTTTAAGCATCCCTAAGAAGGATTTCTGAATAGTTTTGTACTATACAAGGTTAAAAATACAATTAAATTGTTTCAAAATCCTGTTAAGAATTACAGGATCTTTGCTGATGGCCATGATGGCTATTTTTCTATGGGGTAAAAACAGGATATCCACAAAGCATTGAAGACATTCCATTGTGACAATATTGCCATTGTAATTTATGAACCTTCTATAACAGCTTAACTATTAATTGTGTTAAGATTGTTTAAAGCAACAATATGAAACATAACACTTAAATAAAATAATCCATTTTATTTCAGAACAGTTCAAGAGAAATTGAAATGTAATTTAGATCTCAAATATTGTTTAGAAGGTTTTGATTAGAAGATTGTCACTAATGCATTAATTAATATCTAACAGTACATCAAACGATTAAATAATTGTGCAATAGAATCCAATTTCATAAACCAATGTAAATATGAAAAAGTGTATTTTTAAGTTAAAACCACTGAAATGTTCTGAACCAGAACTAATTGTCTTTTCTTAGCTGATCTCATTGTTCTAAAGGGACAAAAAAGACTCCCCTTTTATATAATGCATTAAAAAGAGCATGTTTTAAACATTACAAGAAAAACACATACATTTGTCCTGCTACACATGTCCCGTTATATCTATTTATATTATTTACATAAAGAGAAAATGTTTGCTGTACTATATACAGTAAATTTCTAAGTATTTAACTTTATGCATATTAGTATAAAATGGTTAT
This sequence comes from Discoglossus pictus, assembly GCA_027410445.1. Classification (NCBI taxonomy): domain Eukaryota; kingdom Metazoa; phylum Chordata; class Amphibia; order Anura; family Alytidae; genus Discoglossus; species Discoglossus pictus. The sequence goes on along the minus strand of CM050164.1, from coordinate 345,754,644 downwards.
AGGTTACGGTACCCAACAGCTTACAATGAAGAATAGTGATTTTCACTCCAGTCTTCAGGGAACCTCAAAAAGGCCAAGATTTAGGGATTGAGGTGAGTGAATACAGGTGAGACAACAATTTTTTTTAAATGGTTATATTGTGTTATGCCTACATCTTTTTCTGTGTGGGCGTCCCTGAACACTCATTTGTGAACCACACATCTACCCAGGGGAGATGATTGAACTTGAGAGGAATACGGTGATGAAAGAAATATATTAACACAAGTAGACAGTCACAGTTGGTCTATGCATGGTTAAGTGTTTAAATTATTAGCCTCTGGGAAAAGATTTGTTTTTAGGAAATATTTAAAACTCTGATAGAATGAAAATGATAATTCCTCAGAGTATCTGTATCTGGTATAAAAATATTGCAGGTAGGAGGTGGTACTTATAGAGGTTTAAAGAAGTACACTATGTACTAGGAAGAGTGAAGGAGGCAGTTAAGTGTAATTTTGGAAATAAGTACAGATACAAACATGTGTTCCTCTATTCTGTAGGATAGTGATTTTTAATTATGTTCCCGAGGCAATTTAGTATGTTTTTGTAATATCCCTATAGGGCAACATATACTAGTGTTTTTGATATGACTTGAGATGTTGAGTGCATGTGCTCCATGGGGTACTAGAACTGTAGGTTCTCTAAGAAATCTCGAACACTTTACCCAAATGCGTAAGCATCATGTATTAATTAATGGATGAGATTTGCAATCATTAAACAAATAGACACTTTGCAATTAGAATAATGGTGACGATGTATAACAGCAGAGACTGTCATATGCTTAGGATTATATCTAGTGTTTTACATGCAACAAGTCTCCAATGTGTCTTTGTGAAATGAATAGAGAAGTGGAGGGTGGTGATGACACCCAATAGCTCATGAAATGTAATGTGGTGTATATTTTACTGTACACAAATAGCTGTAATGTTTCAAAAACATGATGTTGCAGCCCTTTCGTGGCCTCAGTAATTTTGGCCTCATAGCAGCTTGCAAATATACCCTCTACACATTATTATGTATTTTAGAGGGCTAGTGAATCTATTTAACGATTTGCTCAAGTTTAATTAGTATTTTAAGATTCTTAACACATCCATCACTAAAGTAAGTGTCTGCACTGGATGTCTTCAAAATAGACTTCAGACTATTTTGTATAAATACCGAAATTCATTTAGGAAAGCTTATGGAAAGGTCAATATGGAATTAACTATTAGAAGACATAGCATAATATACTTTATCAAGCTCTCTTAACATATAATCATTTTATTTTTAATATTTGATAAATATAGTTCTGTTTCTTAAATAATATATAAATAAGTATTACAGGACTGAAAAATAACTAAGAAAATAGCAACACCAGAAAAGAATGTGCATTAAGAAAACAATGTAGAAAACAAAGGATGTTACGGCTTGACATAACAGCAAAATTCCATTATATTCCAAGGTCATTTTATCAGCTGCAGATTTAATCAGATATGCGACACTTACAACATGCATCCATGCATCTCAAATAGTGTATATTTTACTTAAAACAGGTGCTGTTTTTCAATTTCGATCCTGCATTGCTTATTATGCTTATGTGCATAATTAATAATATTAATTTAATTCTGAGGTTTTATGTGACTGTGGATAATCAGCCAGTAAATATCATAATGCCAAGACATATATGTTTGTTTTAAAATATTGTAAGGTTCTAGCTCCACTACAGCAATTGCTTTAACGTTAATCTTAGTTGATCATATAAGTTGCTGATCTTAACATCCACTTCCTTGCCAGAACTTTCATATAAAAATGACTGTTAATGGTGGATGTTAAATTGTCTTTGCTGAAGAGTTGTTGATTTCTATCTGGGTGAAGTCTAATGTTACCCAGGAGCACTTTTATTTCACTTCTTTAACCTTCAAGCCAGGGCCAATCTGCTTTAACTATATAGAGTTAATGATGATAAATTCTTGTTATCTAGCGGGCACTGTAAATTAGACAATTTTCCAACAGCCCAGATTTCATTACCAAGCCACATATGAATGAAAAGTAATACAAAGTAAATATCCAGAGCAGATTGCAAGAGAATGTAAGGTGGGTTAAACAAATGATCAGTATGGAGATGGGAGGAGTGGAAAATTCCCTGAAGAGGATGATCAAATGGATTGATGGTTTAATCTCCTACTGAGATACAAGTTACACATTGATTTGTTATTCAGAGTATCATCCAAGATTAATCTAAAAACAAGAGAAGAAAAATGCACATTTACAAAGGTGCAGAACAACCTCGACTCTGATGTCAATATTCTTCCTATATTTAAAAATAATTAAAAGACACATGCTCCTACAGTATTCTCTTTTAACAATAAGCTGCCAATTTAGTAACTATCTGCCAAGGTTTGAGCACTGATGTTTTTACAAAGTAACCCTTGCTTGGAAGCCAAATTAACAGATCGAGTATATTAAAGATTTTTTTTTTTCACAGCCGAGCTACATGTTAGGTGGATATAGAAGTGATTATCAATTATACACATTTGTGAGAAAAAAAAGGCTTCAATAAATCCTCTCCCCAAGGGCTTCTCAGGTTCTTCCAAAGCTGACAAACAGAAGAGCTTTTCGATAATCACATCCTCATTTTAGCATTATTAACACAAACACGTAGTGTTTACACGTTAGTCACAGATTTATATGAGGTGTACCCCACCAAGCATTACATATAACTATTATATAAACTGTAAAATAACTTTATTTTTCAAATTGTAGCGTACAGCTACAATATATATAATCTTACACTTTTAATCACACTTTTCTTTTACTGTTGCCTTTTATCCTCTATCAAAATAGATCCCTGAGACTGCCTAAATTGTATACATTATATCCCCTTACGGTATAAATATCATTATATCTGACATTTGTATCCTGTGCAAGATATACTTGTTTAAATGTTATACATATATTATCCGTAAAAACATATTTTTTGTTATAAAATGTATATCAGTCAATACAATGGTATATAGTATATTGGTGCAGATATTTTAAGAAAATCAATACAGTAAACATAAACAAACATAATGTCTGCATGTTGACTGATCATTCTTAAAGTAACAATGTAATTCTATATTTGCAATAGGCTCTTTTGAAAAACTACTAAAATTAAAAAACAGATTTTTAATTGATTTGTAGCCACTTATGCAACCATAGGAGGTAACGTTGTAAGTTTTTGACAATTTCCTTTAATAAAGGATAGTGATCATATGAACCTATTTATTATCATATAGTTGTTTGGCTACTTGTTAAATCATAATGATAACAGAAATCACCCAAATGGCCCTGATCAAAAGTTTGCATACCCTCACTTCTTAATACTGTGTATTGGCCTCTTTAGCATCAATGACAGCATGCAGTCTTTTGCAATAGTTGCCTATGAGGCCCCTAATTCATCTTGGCAAAATGCCTCTAGGTCATGCAAAGTCTTTGGTCGTCTTGCATTAACCGCATGTTTGAGATCTCCCCAGGGTGGCTCAATGATATTAAGGTCAGGAGACTGTTATGGCCACTCCACAACATTCACCTTTTCTGCTGTATCCAGTGGAGGGTCAACTTAGCCTTGTAATTAGGGTCATTGTCATGCTGGAAAGTCCAAGAGTGTCCCATGTGCAGCCTTCATGCAGAACAATGCAAAGTGTCTTCCTCTCTCCAAACATCCAAGCATAGGGCTTATGGTTGTGACCATAAAGCTCTATTTTCGTCTTGTCATCCCAAATTACAGGGTGCCAGAAGCTGTGAGGCATGTCAAGGTGTTGTCGGGCATATTGTAACCCGGCTTTTTTGTGGCATTGGCACAGTAAAGGCTTCTTTCTGGCATCTCGACCATGCAGCTCATTTTTGTTCAAGTATTGTCGTATTGTGCTCCTTGAAACAACCACAATGTATTTTTCCAGAGCAGCCTGTATTTCTCCTGAGCTTACCTGTGGGTTTTTTTTTGTATTCTGAACAATTCTTCTGGCAGTTGTGGCTGAAATATTTCTTGGTCTACCTCACCTTGGCTTGATATCAAGAGATACATGAATTTTCCACTTCTTAATAAATGATTGAACAGTACTGACTGGCATTTTAAAGGCTTTGGGTATCCTTTTATATCCTTTTCCATCTTTCTAAAGTTCCATTACCTTGTTACGCAGTTCTTTTGACAGTTTGTTTCTGCTCCCCATGGCTCAGTATCTACCCTGCGCAGTGCATCCATGTGAGAGCTAACAAACTCATTGACTAAACACAGACACTAATTGCAATTTAAAAAGCCTCAGGTGTGGGAAATTAACTTTTAATTGCCATTTTTACCTGTGTGTGTGTCACCTTGTGTGTCTGTAACAAGGCCAGACATTCAACTGTATTTTTAAACTTTTGATCAGGGCCATTTGGGTGATTTCTGTTATTATGATTTAAAAAGGAGGTAATCAACTATTTGATAATAAATGGCTTCATATGATCATTATACTTCAATAAAAGACATTGTTTTGCATGATCAGTCATATTTTCAAAATAAATGCCAAAGTTTCACTCTTTCTTTCAACAAGCTTTCGAGAGATAACCTTTATCTTTATCAAGTTGAAAAGTGACACTGATAAAAATATGTAAAGGAGTGGGAAAATGGATTTAAAAAAAAGGAAAAAGAAATGTCCAGATAGGTCAGTATGTGTGTTTGTAGATCAGGTTTTAGATAAGAACACAGCAGAGTCATAATTTAGAGCCATAAATTGAAAAGGGTGGCATGTGGAATGTGAATTATAAAACATGTTGATAGTGGGATAGAAAACTTAAATCAATATTTCGTCCATTGTCCTTCATATTAAGAAATTTAGTTTTAAAATTCCCTCTGAGTATTTAGATTTTTAAGTTTTGGATGGAGTGGTTATTCTATGTTCTATGTCTACATATATATATATATATATATATATATATATATATATATATATATATATATATATATATATACATACAGTGCCTTGCAAAAGTATTCACTCCCTTGGGTTTTGTTGCCTCACAATCTGGATTTAACATGGATTGTTTGAGGATTTGCATGATTTCATTTACAGAACATGCCCACAACTTTGAAAATGTTTTTTTTTTTTTTTTATTATTGTGAAGCAAACAACAAATAGGACAAAATAACAGAAAATGTCAATGTGCATAACTATTCACCCCCCTAAAGTCAATACTTTGTAGAGCCACCTTTCGCCGCAATCACAGCTCCAAGTTGCTTTGGATAAGTCTCTATGAGCTTGCCACATCTTACCACTGGGATTTTTGCCCATTCCTCCTTGCAAAACTGCTCCAGCTCCTTCAGGTTGGATGGTTTGCTCTTGTGAACAGCAATCTTTAAGTCTGACCACAGATTTTCTATTGGATTGAGGTCTGGGCTTGGACTAGGCCATTCCAACATATTTTACATGTTTCCCCTTAAACCACTCAAGTGTTGCTTTAGCAATGTGTTTGAGGTTAATGTCCTGCTGGAAGGTGAACCTCCGTCCTAGTCTCAAATCACGCACAGAGTGGTACAGGTTTTGCTCAAGAATATCCCTGTATTTAGCACCATTCATCTTTCCCTCAACTCTGACCAGTTTCCCAGGCCCGACTGCTGAAAAACATCCCCACAGCAGGATGCTGCCACCACCATGTTTCACTGTGGCAATGGTGTTCTTTGGGTCATGTGATGTGTTGAGTTTGTGCTGACAAAGCGTTTTCTTTGCTGGCCAAAAAGTTAAATTTTAGTCTCATCAGACCAGAGCACCTTCCTCCATACATTTTGTGAGTCTCCCACATGCCTTTTCGCAAACTCAAAACAAGCCATTTTGTTTTATTGCTGAAAGTAATGGCTTTCTTCTGGTCACGCCATAAAGCCCAACTCTATGGAGCGTACGGCTTATTGTAGTCCTATGTAAAGATACTCCAGTCTCTGCTGTGGAACTCAGCAGTTCCTCCAGTTTTATCTTAGGTCTCTGTGCTGCCTCTCTGATTAATGCCCTCCTTGCGCGGTCTGTGAGTTTTGGTGGGCGGCCGTCTCTTGGCAGGTTTGTTGTTGTGCCTTGTTATTTCCATTTGGTTATGATAGATGTGATGGTGCTCCTGGGGATTATCAAAGATTTGGATACTTTTTTATGACCTAACCCTAACTTGTACTTCTCAAGAACATTGTCCCTTACTTGTTTGGAGAGTTCCTTGGTCTTCATGGCAGTGTTTGGTAAGTCGTGCCTCTTGCTTAGGTGTTGCAGTCTCTGGGGCCTTTCAAAAAAGGTGTGTATATGTAATGACAGATCATGTGACACTTAGATTGCACACAGGTGAACATCATTTCACTAATTATGTGCCTTCTGAAGGTAATTGGTTGAACCAGAGCTTTTTATGGGCGTTTTTAAGGGAGTGAATTACATACGCACATGCCAATTTTCTGTTTTCAATTTCTAAAAAATAGTTTTATGTATATATTTTCTCATTTCACTTCACCAACTTAGACTATTGTGTTTTGATCCATCGCATAAAATTCAGATTAACAAAACATTGAACTTAAGGCTTTAATGTAAAAAAATAGGTAAAAAGTCAAAGGGGGTGAATACGTTTGCAAGGCACTATATATATAATGATTGTAGTCATTGAATGTTTTAACAACTACTCATCCTCCGTACTGTGTAGTTCTATTATCTAAAATAAAAGAAACTCAGAACAAAATATAACCAGTAGGTGTCAGCAAAACAATGAATTATTGTACCAGGCTATTAAAATGAAATACAGGGAGTGTGAAATTCTTTCTATACTGACTCATTGTGGAATGAACATTCTTGGAAGGAAATAAAAATACTATTCTCTTCCATGAGCTCTATGAGACTCGTGTGAGAAATATAAGAAATACTTATTATGTTGATATTAAGAAAGGGGGATGCTCAGACAAAATACACATAGAAAATATATATATTTTCTTACTGACCTATATCACACAATCTCCAGTGATAAAGCTGTCTGAAAATATATTTTCATATGTAGTATTAGTAAAACAACATCTGCAAATGAAAATACAAATATTGGACTATTACCCATTTTATGTTGTTAACATTGAATACTCTAAAATATAAGAATCCTATTAGTTGAAAACTTTAAATATTATATACTAAACACAGAAACACTGTTAAAATGGTGAACCCCTTTTGTGGCACTAAGAAATACTAGAGAGCCATGGCTTTACTTAATCGCCAAAAGTACATACTAGGTATTAAAATCCACATCTCTTGTAAGCAAACCCAAATATGAACGTTCTTGGGCCAACACCATTTTTTTAAGTACAGAAACATTGTGCACTTTTGGTTCCATTTTCTAATGGCGTGAGTTTTGTCATTCTTGTGAATGAAAATAATCTCCAGTACTATGTGTTCAAAATGATTTGTTTTTCCAGTGATCATAGGGATAGAGATCTATCCCTTTATCAGTTGATGATCATTCTATAGATGTAAACAAAATGCATGGGTTTATATAGTATTTAGTTGAACTAAATTACATTCAACTAGAAAAAAAAGTTACAATAAAGGAAAAAACTGCCAATTACTTTATCAATCAGTGTTGCACAGTGACTTTCAACATGACCTACAAATGTCAACATCCTCAATCTCCTCATTGTCTGAATAAGCATTAACCCTCATAGATACCCTTATATTAACCCTCAAAATGCAGTCTCAAAACAATTTGGATTTTAAATAAAATGAATTACACATTTGTCATGGTGACTCTATCCTGTAGCTAGTAAAAGAAATAGAGATTGCATAAGGTATATGACCAGTGCATCTACTACTAGATAATAATTATTCAGAATAATAGAGAATAATGGTGAATTTAAGAAAAAAACAGGGAAGTAGCTCTTCTATGCATCACAAAGGTCCCTATTTGTAACAGAGAATATTGTAATAAAAAAAGTAATCTTTGTAAAGACAAACTATGAACCTTAATGGAATGGAAAAAAAGGTAAAATAGTTAAATAAAACCTACATTAATTTTTTTCAGATATAAGTCCATTCTAAATATAAATAAACCCTAATACACATAATAGGGGGTACTTAAGGAAAGTCAAAAGTGATTAGCTTCTGTTATTATGTTTCCAAATGCCAGAATATGCATCTTGAAGCTACATAGGACTACTAAACGCATATATTACAAAATATTGTTAAAATGGCTGGAGTTTAATATCAAAGCAATTAGAGTCTGCCAAAATTCAATTCTCCCAAAAAATCATATCACAATTCACAAAGTATTCACAAACTGTCATTGACAGCATGCCACATAGTATGAAGCCCAATTCACCAAATTTGATGTATTTCACTACCTAGAAATGTTTTGTATTGACGCAATATTTTTTACAAAAGCATACAAAATTATTTCCCAGAGATTAAGTTCTTCTAAAATTAGAATTTTAAGAAAAATCTTAGAAAATGCACCTTTCCTCTTTTCGAATGATCAGAAGCAGAGCTCCTCCTTACCATTACCCAGTGAGAACTGTGGGAAGTAGGAGAGAGCAAAAAGGTGACTGGGAAAAAAATTGGATTTCCCATCATTCACGTGTGCACAAACGTATTCCACCCATCCTATTTACCAATTAAACTGGAATTGTATTACATTATAGAACCGTCTTTTGCATATCTCAGGCACTCCTGAATTTCTTTACCATATTTTTCATTAACACTTCTGTTTTAAGTCTGTTCTACTTACCTACCTTCAATCCACATATATCTAACCTTCACAAGGAAGAAGCTGAAATGTTTCATTAAAAAACAACTCTTGGCAAAAAATACCCATTGATTTTTATTGTTACTCTCAATATAATCTTCCACAAAAACTGTTGGAAATGCAAACATTATTTTTCATACAACGACAAAGCATAGAAACAAAAATGGCACCATCACACGTCGTTGTATTGTGGCATTTTATTAAGAAAAAATGTATCTACTTCCTGAACATAAGCACATAAGATGAAACAATACTGGTATGGAATATCAATCAAACTATATATGTGCAGTGTATTGATGTACCTTTACTGGGTTATGAAGCACATTTTTTTTTCTTCTTAGAAATTACTATATTCCATGAAAAATGATGGCTTGCATGAATGATGCAAATAATAATGGGCAAGATGTCAACCCATGCCTTATAATCATAATACCAAATACTGCATAACCTTAAGTGCATAGAGATATAGATTATTTAAACCTTTATGTGTTGTAGATCTTCAAATCAAACAGCATTACAATACCCCCGGTGCCTCTCTGTAGTTATTATTGCTATTATTATGTATAAAGAGCAAACGTATTCTGTATACAGTGAACAAATAAGGCAAACAGATGTATTCATACTGTTATACTGGCCTTGCTTTCTTAAGAGCGTACAGTCCAAAAAAAATAACTTAATGTGATTGAAGTAACTGCAATACCAGGCCTTGGGCAGCACAGTTTCAGGAGGCAGTAGGCTGCCTAATGTTACCAGTGTCATTCCAAGGAATAGTGTGTGTTTATGTACAGACGTCTCTTTCTAACATACTGTATATATACATAAACAGGAAAAAGGAGGAATTATAATCGAGGTATGTAGGAGCACAATTCTGAATGGGCCTAAAACAGATATGTCCCTGAATAGGTCTACAAAGCTATTGCAGGGACTGAAGGTTTGTGATGGGCTGCAATACCATTTCCCCCATTAAAAATAGGCACCACGCCTTTTGCAAAGCAAAGTGACATATTGTATCTCCCTTTCTCAAACAGTGATTTAGGTCCAGCACCTTTATAATAATTGCATAAAAATGAATGTCATTGGTTGTTAACTCATTCTCATAATCCAAATTAATTGAAAACATAAATAAAAAGACCAGTCATATCGCCTGTCACTGAGAATCATAGCACATGCTTGTCCACTTTGTGTATTGATGCAGAAAAGTGTAGTTAAAAGGACTGCAGTCATTGGGCCTCATTCTATTATCGGCCGTAAATCGGACGTAAGGCTGCGATTCCTTGCGAGGGTTCAGTTAACTCGCGATTCTATTATACGGCCCCGCAAGGATCTCCTTTTACGGCCGGCCGCATATCTTGGAACCGGCCGTAATCTGTGAAATATAAAAACTCAAAAATAAATTCAAGCCTGCACTGTACAGCTCTGTAAATGCTAGGGATCATATTGGGGGACATGAGGATTAAAAGGAACCCACTCTCAAGCTTGCACATCTGCCCAAACCCGAGTTCAAATTAACTGTTTATTTGCCGGCTGCGGCGTGGGTGTGTCTGAGGTGCTCCAAGCACTCTGGACTTTTTACATGGATATTTTACGGATATTAAAAATTAAATATTTTACGGATTTGAGTACAGGATAATTATGTGCTATTTTTTCTAACAACTAAAATCCCTTTATAGTCTTCTAAAAGTGCAGGATGGCTTTATTTGAGCTATTTTATGTGCTTAATTGGTGCTAGCGAGACCTCTTTCCTGCATGTAAGCTGCGGCTCGTTTTTAGCTTTGCAGAGAGGTTTCCCGGAGCAATTGAATTGCAAATCTCTTGCGGCCGTTTTAGATCAAAGGCTTTCCTCCGGCGCGAGCGGCCGCAAGAGATAGCAAGGCACCGGCCGCAAGCCTGCCGGAGCCTCCGGCCGTAAGGGAATAGAATAGCAGAATAGCTTGCGGCCGGTCCTTGCGGCCCCGCAACGGCTGCGGCCGATAATAGAATGAGGCCCATTGTATTTAAGGTGAAGTAACTATTTTTCCAGGATAATAAGGCGTTCGAAAAACATAGTTGAAGGCTAAAATAATAAAATCAAATGTTTACTTCACCATGGAGGTAGACATAGTTTGTACCAAAATCTGTACAAGACCAACCTTTTCATAAGAAAGGTTTGAATAGTGCTCCTAATCTGTCAATCATACTGTAAAATACAAATCATACAATAGCATTGTTCCAGTAATTAAAATAACCACTATCCTTGTTCTTTAGTATTGTTCTTACAGGAACGCTAAGATCTACCTATCTTTACAATAAATATAATCTTATAGTATGTTTACAAATGGAGCAATACATTTTACATCTCAATGAAGGTGTGCATGTTATGTCAATACCCAGTAGATATAGGTAAAGACTGGTACTGAGTAAGCTATGGAAGACCAAAGAATTTGGAGCTAAATGTGTTATCTTAAAGTAACAAAGAGAAAGTGTCAAATATTGTATAATGTAATGCTATACTTAATAACAAGTACTTTGTCGTGTGAATTTTATTATACAGTGGTACCTCAGGTCACAACGCCCTTGGGTTACATTGTTTTTGGGTTACACTGCTTCTCCTCTGCAATTTTCAGCCTCAGGTTACAAAGCTACCTCAGGTTACGCAATCAAAACTGAAAGAAGGAACAGGGCAGCGCTGATGTACACGCAACCACAATATCATATCCGAAAGAAGGAAGCAAGCTGTAAACACTGTATTCGCGATCACGCTATCAATTCTGAAAGAAGGAAGCCATCTGTAAATACTGTAATCCCGATTGCCTTATAGGCTGTGCCTGCAGATGCCTCCAAGAGCCCAATTTGCTGGTGCCGGTAAGAGCCCAAACAACCTGCGCCTATGTGCCAATGTGTCCTGCCTGTGCCTATGAGCAATGTGTCCAGCCTGTGCCTATGAGTCAATGTGCCTATGAGCCAGTGTGCCCAGCCTGTGCCTATAAGAGCCAAAGTTACAAGCAATAACCTGTGTCATCCTCCTCCTCCTCTACATCCCCACCATCCCATTGGGCCCTCAAGTCCTCTTAGTACAGGTAAAGCGAAGTTACAGTTATTTGATGTAATTATTGTTGTTCATCATTCTCTGTATATTTTTAGGGTTTTGTATCCAAAAACAAGACCATCAGTTCAAACTAAAACGTGAAAAATTTGGGGTCCGGAACGAATTAATTGAATTTACATTGATCCCTATGGGAAATGCTACCTTGGGTTAGACCGTTGTCGGGTTACACAGTCCTATCCAGAACGGATTAATTAATGGTGTAACCTGAGGTACCAGTGTAATTTGCATTTTCCTACATTAAACATTTTTAAATTCTTCAAAAAGTTTTTCAATTTTAGCTGTCAGTCAGCCTTTCCAATCCACCCACAAACAACCACAGATATTATCAATAATTACTGATGAGTATTTGGGTCTATTGTCTTTATCAATCAAATCTGTTTTCAGTTGAGTTATACAAAAATACTTGTAATAACCTATCATTTTAAATTACACCATATTTGGAAACTCTGCTTTGTCGCTTTTGAATGATTAGTATTAGAAGAAAACTGCAGTTGAAGAAAAAATACACTAGTTTGTACAGTAAATTGATCAAATTAACAGCCATGTAAGCCATGGACAAAAAAACATGATGTGTAAAAACTATATATATATATATATATATATATATATATATATGAATGTTTTCATGCTTAATTATGCCCTTAGTCAGACTCAAACTTTTTAACAGCATTCAACCATTATTGGAGAAGAGACCTGAAGTTAGAATTTCTAATCCTATTCTTTTAGTCAATAAATGAGTCATTTTATCCCACATATGACCTAATAAATTGCACAGGCTCTCTCGGTCATTCCCTAATTTCAGGAATACACCTATGTCATTGCAACTTAATTTTTCCATCACAGTTACAAATCTGAAATCCATGGTTTTGAATCTACTCTAAATTTTTACAAATTGTATTTTTAATTTTTAGAAATATTTTTCAGTCGCAAAATCACAGATATACACAGATCACATATTTCATCCCAGAAATCCCATAGTATTAAAAAGGTAACAAATTAATTATATGATGTAAAATTTTAAACAATATATGGCAAGCAGCCTATTAAGGAGGATTAATTTTTAAACAGATAACATAGTACTATAAACCATACATTATATTTTATCAACCTGCAACCCACATTCAAATATAATTTTTAAACTATTAATTTAACTATGCATTTAACAATCAAAGATATTTTAATTATATATACATTAAACATAATTAAATATTTAATTTAACATACTATGAAAATAAATAAAGGTGATGCTTTGTCTGAACACATATAGGGAAATTCCACCTTGGAAATAAATTAAATTAAGGATCATTTTGATTAATTTTCCTTAGATAATATTTTATAAAACAGAATGTTGTGAAATATGATTATTGATGTGTTTTCACTTATAGTGTATGTTTGAGGTTTGCTTTCTAAACTATCATTTTGCAGTACGCTTTGTCCTCTACAGATTTCCGCAATAGGTTTATACTGTCTGTCTTGATTCACTTTGTGCCAAGAGAATATCTTATTTGTGTACTCAGTATCTCTCTGTCCTTATCTCATTTCCCTGCTGCTTTTTATTGTTTCTAGAAGAACTACAATTGTGATTAGCTTTTATATGCAATTTATACTTTGTCCAGAATTTCTACACATCCTCCAGGAATACAAAGTGTGAAGAAGTCATCCTTACAGCTTTAGCTGTAAAAATCTCTTGTTTGTTAAATTATCAAATGACACATCTTGGCAGCTTTTGGTGACTGCACTAGAGGATTGTCCTACCCTTTTTACCTGCCTTCAAACTGTGTAGCCTCATCAGGGTCTTTATCTTGTACAGTTTCTACATAGTGCCAAGATATGTGTCTTGTGACATTTTATTTTATAATATTAAAAATAAACTAAAATGTTTTTGAAGGAACTGATTTGATTTGGTGTATAATAAAATCTATTGGAGGTTTTAATTCCATATGTCTGTCAATCTCTATGATGTTTATTTAAAAAGCATATTCAATAATTCCTTACATAAAGTTTTATCCAACATTACAAGTCTCATAATACTAGAAATACCTCTTTATGTCTGTGAAATATTTATGATATATATCTATCTGTAAATGTAATATACTAAATGTAAATAATTAGTAGTAAAAAGGAAATATTGTAGCAAAGACTTAACCCTAAAATTAGGACAAATGTATATGTAGTATATGATTATGTATGTATAAATCATTCATGCATCAGAATATTGTAAGCACATATTAATTTACATGATATCTCTGATGAGTAATTAAGTTAATGCAGCATTACATGTAAGCATATGTTTTATTATAATATCAGTGAAGTGGAAACTCTAACAAAGAGCAGCTTAAAAAAAAAGAATCTTTTTGCATGTAGACACAGAAATAATGCTCATTGGCATAATTGCTAACCTAGTACATTGCTGATGTTTGCCTACAGAACAAATATATCTATAATGACATGTCAGGAGAAGAAAAACTCTTAAGTATAGTGATTATGGTCATTTGTTTTTTTTTCTGTAATGTTCTTAGCTGAATTGAAATTAAGAGTAGCCATTTTCCCGCACCATCTTCATAATTGTTGCTCGGATTCTCCACAGATAGCAATGTTTTTATGAATCTTGAAAGCTTTTGCCAGGCTCATAAAGTCTTATAAAGTCCTCAACTGCACCCCCTCCCCCCCCCCCTCATATGTCAGCTCTTGTCTCCAATTATAATCCAATTTATCCTCTCCACTCTGCCCATGAACTGTCCCTCTCATCCCTAATCATTACCGCCTCCCAAACCTTTAACATTCTGTGAAATCCCACCTACTTAGAGAAGCATACCACACATTTGAGAGAAAGGTCACTTGCTATGTAGAGCTTTAACATTATATAAACCACACAGGTGTTTTTACTTTTCTGTACATGAACATGAATAATGTGAGATACTTTATGCTTAAGTAAAAAAAAAAAAAAACCTGGAGCTTATACTGTATTTTTGCATTCCCCCCAATTCAGACTTTATTGAAACCTTTCACAACATAACTTTTGTATCGTGACATGATCTTTCATAAATTTAACACAATAAAATGGACATAGTTTCCTTATAATAAAAAACATATCAACATATTAAAATAGTTTTATAGATTTAAAAGAACATACAGGTATAAATCCACTTCTGGATTGCTACCTTGTCTTGATGAAAGGGCTTGTGTACCTCAATGAAGCTGTGAACTATACCATGTAGGGTCACCCAAGATGTCAGGTCATGGTAGAGAGGGCAGACAAACTGCTGTCCACTGGAGAGGGAACTGGCAACCCACTGCCAAGAAAACCATATGGGTAAACACAACCAGGAACACAGAAAAATGTGCCTGGGTGCTGCTGTCCATATAGTCACCAAGAGTTGGAAATGACTGAAGGATTGTACAACAACAACACAGGAACTCTGGACATCATGAGTTGCAAGCATGGCTCTAAGAAATAATAAACTCTGTTACATCCCCTTGATTAGAATGAAAATTATATAAGAAATAACATCATACCTCCCGTTGATTAGAATGCTAGAGTCAGACTGATGTTTATTCTTACTTGCATTGATACATATGACAAACACAAAAATATTTCACCCACATCCCCCTCATAATGCCTCTGCCTGTTTCAGGGGTCTGCTCTTCTTTATTGTGACCTCCTCTGTCACTAGGCAATAAACCCCCCTCATTGGTCTTAAACACCAGAGACTAGAGTTATCTCGCTAGGTCACTTCAGATCTTAGGCCTGGTTAGGTGAAGCGCATCACTTTATGACTATCTGAGAGAGTGGATGCCTGGCATCCATGAGGGGTCTATATATATATTCGTGCAGAAAGCTTGGGTTTAAGCCTTTGCTGTCCCACTAACACAATATGGCAGAAAGCGTACCTCTGTTAGTTTACAGGTAAAATAACATTATTACAGTGCACATAACACAGAATTGCTTGTGGGGTTCAGAGGTGTCCCCCCTTCCTAGTGTGGCTTAGGAAGTTATCCTGATGGATGAATTCCTAGTCACACTGATTTTGCTTGTGTGAGTGATGGGGTGGAGGTTGCCCCACCTTCCACATAGTCTCCCAAATTCCTGCAGGCACACAACGTTGGGCATAGCCTTCTTGGAGCAATTGCCAACCTGCCTCCCTCTCTGCCTCCCCCTCTACCTCTGTTAGTTTACAGGCAAAATAACATTATTACTGAGAGAACATAATATGAAGTGCAGACCAGGTGGATGGTGACATACACACACCTCATACATAATGACAGTGTGGATGAGGAACTGAACTGACACTGCTTTACACAATTCCCTCAGATAATATAACCAGAGTGAGCCCATCTTGTATATCACACCTTTCCCTCATAATACAGGCTTCTTGTAACCCCAACATTCCTGATATGTTTTTTTTTCTGTTTTCTTTCTGGTCTGTTCCTCTGTCTCCTTACAGTTTTATGGTACCTTAACTCCTTAAAATGTGAAAATATTTATGACCTTGTTTATTTACTTTGTCCTAACACTTATGAAGCTGACTGACTGAACAGAACATTTTTTTTTTAAGCCTATAATTTCTTAATTTCTATGGGAATCTACAATTAGTAAGAAGCTCTCGAAAGCTAGTCATAGTATTTATGAATATGTCGGTCCAATAAAAAAGGTATCACTATATACTGCAATACTCTGATTATTCATCTGGATTACTGGACACTCACAGCTACCTCACTCTATATACTAGCCATTTGCCTGTCAATGATGGGAATAACATTTTAAGCCTGGCAATGTTGTTTGCCACCCAACGTGAGCAATTTTGGCGCTCATTGAGAGTCTTTCCCCCTGTCTACTGCCTCCCTTGTGTCTCAATCCCCCCCTTCTCTCCCTCCCTTGTATCTCATTATCCCCCTTCTCTCCCTCCCTTGTGTCTCCTTTCCTGCCTCCTGTTCCCTCCCTTGTGTCTCCTTTTCCCCCTCCTCTCCCTCCCTTGTGTCACTTTTCCTGCCTCCTGTCCCTCCCTTGTGTCTCCTTTTCTCCCTCCTCTCCCTCCCTTGTGTCTCCTTTTCCCCCTCCTCTTCCTCCCTTGTGTCTCCTTTTCCACCTCCTCTCCCGCCTTTGTGTCTTCTTTCCCCTCTCCTCTCCCTCCCTTGTGTCTTCCCCCTCCCTCTCCTGTACCTCCTTTCCCTCTCTCCCTTTCTCCCCTCTCCCTCCCCTGTGTCTCCTTTCCCCCATCTCCCTCCCCTGTGTCTCCTCCCCCTCTCCCCCTCTCCTGTTCCTCCTTTCCCCCTCTCACTTTCCATCATGTCTCCTTTCCCCCCTCGTGTCTTCTTAGGCCCTCCTCTCTCACCCTTGTGTCTCCTTTGGCCCTACTCTGCCACCCTTGTATCTCATTTCCCCGCTCTCCTGTTCCTTCTTTCCCGCTCTCCCTTTCCCCCTGTGTCTCCTTTCTCCCTCTCCATTTCCCCCCTAGTGTCTACTTTTCCCCTCTCCCGTTCCCCCTCATGTCTCGTTTCCCCCTCTTAATTTCCCCCCATGTGTCTCCTTTCCCCCTTTCCCTTTCCCCCCTCATGTCCCAATTCCCCCTCTCCCTTTCCACCCCTCATGTCTCATTTCCCCCTCTCCCTTTTCCCCCTTCATGTCTCCTTTCCCCTCTCCCTTTCAACCTTCATGTCTCCTCTGCCCCTGTCCCTCCTTCCCACCCTCTCACGCCCTTGTGTCTCTGTCCCCCCCTCCCTTGTGGCTCATCTCCCTCTCCTCTCACTCCTTTGTGTCTCTTTCCTGGATGCAACCCTGCTAGCAGCGCCGCATGCACCTTCTTCTCCTCTGTGGCTCCTGTCCTTCGGCCGGAACTACTTTCTGGATCAAGCTGTGAATTGCGCATGCGCGTCCAGCCTGTGCGTTGCATGGCTTGGTCCAAAAAGTACTTCTGGCCAGAGGACGGGAGCCGCAGATGAGAAGACGGTGAGTACAGGCCGCAAGCTACTGGAAGGGTTTCCAGGTAAGCAGATCCGGGCCTCCGCAGGGGTGATGCGAGGTAAGTTCCGGGCGCTGGGGGAGGCAGAGGGGGAGATGAGAGAGGCAGAGTGGGATTGCGGGCCTCAACTGCTCGCCTCGCTTCGCGAGGGCAGTAAAGCGTTACCAACACCGCAAACTCCCCCAACATTCGTAGATCCACAACTATTATAGTGATAAATATAATGACAAATCCTGGCATGTGTGTAATCAAGTATACACTAGAGAAGGAAGACTCAGTATTTGACTACAGCTAGGAAAACAAAGTCTCTAGAATTAGAATTATTTATTACAAGTGCATTTGTTTAGACTTCTAGTTTATATTAGTGAAACAATTTGAACACTTTGTCTCCCTCCTTAGTTAGCTTTTTGGGAGATGCCAAGTGTTTCAACTGCTGCCGAATGGCTGATGTGAGTGTAGCTGTATAATCAGCACCACAGTCATTCAACGATAGTTGTTGTCTCTATTCGATTCCCACAGAGCTATTATTAAATTGTAAATTACTAATAACTTTCTAAGCAAGACGTAGGATGCATGGGTCTGATTACAGCTAAAAATGTGCAATTCTGGTACCAGATTGGTTATTTATAATTATAGTTTATAATAGAGCAAGAATTGGAACCTTGTCTGCGTTCCTAAAAAGTAAAAGTTAAGTCAAAATCTTACAGACCAGGTTAAGATATACTTTTAGGAGTTCCCGACCAACAAATAGAGATATAAGATATTGGGCACATTTTAAAGATAATTGCACAAAATAATTGTTTTTGGTACAATATAAAATAAATATTTCAATAATTTTTTATATATATTTTTTATCAGACTCCACATATATATAATATATATATATATATATATGTTGCCTTAAACTATCTTGATTACCAACACGTCTCATCTTTTTGAAAAGCTGCATGCACAGACCTCAAATAACATATACTCAAATAGAATACTACAGTCAAGTGGTTAATAAACTGCATGTTAAATGTTCACATTTCAGAACGGTGGTCACTTTTTATATTAGCCTGACCGCAAGGTCAACAGTCATAGTACAATAAATATTCAAAGAATGGTATATAACCTTTCGGCACACACTTGTTAATCAACACCAAAAATAGATAGGACATGGGATATCAGTGTACTGCAGCTGATCTGCCGCAGCTAATAAATATCTAGTGTGTTCAATGCTGTTTAAAGCCATACATTTCATGATAAGATAGCTATTAATCAATGCCAAAAAATGTGTAACTCTATAGTCATAGGGTCTATATCTGCTAATTTAGATATTTTGTTAAAGAAGCATTTTCTTTTTAGCAATCTATATCGAACTACCACATCATCTTAGCCTTAGAAGGAAGATATAGACTATATTCTTACCAATTTTATTTTATGATATTCTGTTTCAGCTTAGATGATTACAATGTGATGCTCAGAAGGCAATGTTTGCATTTACAAACTAATTTTACACCAGTGAAAAAGTTAAAATAAACAGAAGATGCTGAGAAATAGCAGGTACACTTGGGACAGAAGATCTAAAGTGAAGGGACATTGAAAATAAAATCAATTGCAGGAGCAAATATGTGAAGAGTGTGAGGTGAATGCACAAAATCAAATAAAGGTAAGAAGAGGAAAAGCTATACAGCCTTATTAAATTGTGATTCGGTCAATTGAATAGGGCTCTATATAAACACAAATCATATTTTTTTACAGACGTTTTTAGTTAGTGATCTTCTATCCAAAAGCAAGCTCTTCACTAATTAAAAACGTCTGTAAAAAAAATATTCTATGTGCTTATATAGAGCCCTCTTCAATTGGCCAAATCACAATTGAATAAGGCTATTTGTTTATATAGGTATGCATTAGATGTATGTACTTTTGAACAAGCCTTGACATACTTGGAAATAGCAGATAATTAGAGGACCACTGTCATGTTTTCAAAACGTACTGTTTTGAAGAATTACACTTGATACTAGGTGACGTGTTTAGAAGGTAAAAAACAAACAAACAATAACACCTCTAATGTATTACATTTTATTTGCATTTATGCTGTGTGCAATGTCCCATATCACTTTTAGCAGCTCCTGAGGTGGGAGGAGACTTTGCATGTACAGGAAGTCTGTATCTGAACATGGCAAAACGAACTGCCAGTATCATCAACAGGACTATATGGAGTCTCACTAGTTTACAAGGACACACCCACCTAAGAAAGTAGCAGGCAAGACCACAAAATGAATGCCTGCAGCGTAAAATAATGCATAGAAATCTGCAAAATGTATTATTTTTTTTCCTTCTAGTAACATTTTGCTGATTATCAAGTTTCATTAAACAAAAGACAATATAGAAAGAATGGTAGAAACCCCAAATCTACATTAAGTCATTTATATTTGGTGTTGAACAATATGATTTTGATATCCAGGTTTTAAATGGAACAATCCTTTTTGGGTAAAATGGGTTCCAGCTGTAGTACAGTAATTGCTTTGACTGTGGTGTTTGATTATATGTCTGTGCAGATTCAATCTAAAGGTGCAAGTTTTGTATGGTTGCATCAATAAAAAATCAGATTTCACATTATGTTAACTATTATGCATAGAACAGTTGAAGATATGCATGAATATGATCCTTTAAAATATATGTCACTTCCTGACTTTGTCATCTTACTTTTTGGATCAGCTAGAAAATCCGAGGGACATTACATCTTACTCTCCTGAAAATCCATTCATCCCATAATCTTGTACAATAACTCCTGTATATCATCTTCTGTTGTATTCCTGTTTTATTGTGATAATAATCATTTGCACTAAATATATTTATATATCAATTTAAAATTATGTTAAACTATTTTTATACTACAGGAAGAGGTAAAAGAAATACCTAGTTAGATTTATCAAACCAGAGACCTTCGCTTCTGGTTGTTCCAACTGTTTTCTCAACCATTCTCAATCATCTCCTCTACTTGTAAACTCCTGAACAGGACCATCATAATTTCCTCAGTCTTACCAAACACTTTGAAGAGTAAGCTCAGTGGCTAGTTCAATTCCACTTGTGCTGATGTGTTAATTTGTGTTATTGTAATCTCTCATAAGAAGTATTATCTTGTATAGTGCATGGTGTATAGTGTAGCTTTATAAACAATGATAATAATAATGGCAGGTTTCTTCACATTTAGTTTTGTTGTGTATTTTAAGTACATGAAGCTGAAATAACTATTTCTACTAATTATATTATTGATTATTCCACTAGCTTGGATGTATACCAATCTCTTAGACACATCTCAAAGAGAGAAAAGCAAATACAAGTCATCTGGGAAATCTGAAAATCATCACTAATATAATTTCCGCAGTGTGTAACGCTGCCTGCCTATACACACCGTGGAAACTATATTAGTGAGTGGTCATGGATCGCCGCATGTGCAGCATGAGACACGCATTGCGTGTCGCAAGGGTGGGAGGGCAGGTGGCAGAGAGATAGAGGTATGGTGGGGGAGACACATGGGGGGAGACAGGGGAAGGGGTAGGAGATAAACATGGGGTGGAGAGGGGGGACATACGAGGGGTAGAGAGACAGGAGAAGGGGTGGGAGAGAAATATGGGATGGAAGATACAGGTGGAGAGACGGGTGAGTGGGGGAGAGAGACAGGGGAGAGGGTGCAAGACAGACAGGGGAGAGTGAAGGGAAGAAACATTGTGGGAGAGAGACAGGGGAAAGGGTGGGAGAGATACATGTGGGGGAGAGAGAAGGAGGGGAGGGGGAAAAGAGAAGGAGGGGGAGAGAGAAGTTCAGAGGGAGAGACAGAAGGAGGGAGGAACTGAAGGAGGGAGCGAGAGGAGGGAGGGAGGGAGAGAGAGAGATAGGGCACAGAGAAAGAGGGCATAAAGACAGAGAGAGGGCGCACAGGAAAAGGGAGAGAGCACACAGAGAGAGCACACAGAGAGAGGGAGAGAGCTTACAGAGAGAGGGAGAGAGCACACATAGTGATGGAGAGAGCACACAGAGAGAGAAATAGCAGAGAGAGAGAGGGTGAGTGTGCAGAGGGAGAGAGACAGAGGGCACAGAGAGAGAGAGAGAGACTGAGTAGATCATATACTGTATGATACTGTTATTTATGATGGGCAAGTTACTAGTGTGAAATAAAATGTAATTCTCAGTATTTTACAATTAAGAGAGGATTTTACAAATATAACAGTCTTCCAGCTGAACTGGTAGTGACAAATTCATTAATACAGATGTTAAGGATTTATCAATTATTGGGTAAATATAAGTGCCCTAGGTCGATCCATTGACTCTGCTGTCTATCTTTCTATGTTTAATAAGAAACTTGCACAATCTCATGCTAATATCTGATCTACTGTAATAACATTCCATGGAGTAACACATATTGTCATCAAAGCCCTCCATAGGTTTTGCTTCTGACTGTAATTATGTTTGTGATTCACATAGAGAATCCAATAGTTGTGTTCATGGGACTAGGGAAGGGTGCCTTATAGTTATCCAAACTATTATTGTATTGTGTATGCTTAGCTGGTCTCTGGCCAATTATGGATGCAGACAATTACTACTAAAGCAAAAGGCTGGTTATACCGATTATATACATATAACATTTATAACATTAATTAGCAAATTCAGCTTATGGGATCTCCTGTCGAGAATGATTAAACAGAGCTATGGTAAGGTAGACATAGAGTTATTTTCTTTCTAATTCTTTCGAATTACACAGTAATTGTACAGGTAGACCTACAAGATCAGAGATTGGTATGTAAAAAATATGTAAACGTATTCTAATTAACTATTTAGTAGCAAAAAATAATAATAATATAAAATATATATATGCATTTTACACTTAGAAATGGAATCTGTTTTAGTTAAACTACCATATTTAGTTATTTGTGGGTATATATTGTGTACAGCATGGAAGTTTCAGAAAACCTAACCTGACATGTACACTCAGGGTTGGATTTACACCTGAGGTGCAGCTAGATAAGGGATTTAGGGATAGTTATCTTATCCCTGGTCGCTAGTACTCCCTCCCCAGTAGTTTCCAGTAGTTTCCCACTTATCTCCAGTCCCTTTTGCTGTCCATGATTACTGATAGCTGGATTTTACAAGATACACACATTAAATAAAAATAAATAGATATAAATCGATATACAGGTCAGGAGACTGTAATGTCCACTCCACAACCTTCACCTTTTTTCTGCTGTAACCACTGGATGGTCAACTTGGCCTTGTGCTAAGAGTGATTGTCATGCTGGAAAGTCCAAGAGCGTCCCATGCGAATCCTTTGTGCAGAAGAATGAAAATTGTCTGCCAGTATTTTCTAATAACATGCTGCATTCATCTTGCCATTAATTTTCACAAGATTCCCTGTGCCTTTAGAGCTTACACCCCCCCCCCAAAAAAAAAAAAACATCAGTGAGACACCACCATGCTTTACAGTGGGGATGGTATTCTTTTCACTATAGGCCTTGTTGACCCCTCTCCAAACATAGCGCTTATGGTGGTGACCATACAGCTCTATGTTGGTCTTGTCACTCCAAATTACAATGTGCCAGAAGCTGTGAGGCGTGTCATGGTGTTGTTGGGCATATTGTAACCAGGCTTTTTTGTGGCATTGCAGTAAAGGCTTCTTTCTGGCAACTCAACCATGCAGCTAATTTTTGTTCAATCATTGTCCTATTGTTCTCCTTGAATCAACCACACAGTCTTTTTCCAGAGCAGCCTGTATTTCTCCTGAGGTTACCTGAGATCCCAGAATTTTCCACTTCTTAATAAGCAATTGAACAGTACTGACTGGCATTTTCAAGACTTAGGATATCTTTTTATATCCTTTTTCATCTTTATGAAGTTTCATTATCTTGTTACACAGGTCTTTTGATAGTTCTTTACTGCTACTCATGGCTCAGTATCTAGCCTGCTCAGTGCATCCACATGAGAGCTAACAAACTCATTGACTATTTATACACTGACACTAATAGCAATTTAAAAAGCCGCAAGTGTGGGAAATTAACCTTTAATTGCCATTTTAACCTGTGTGTGTCACCTTGTGTGTCTGTAACTAGGCCAAACATTTAAGAGTATGTAAACTTTTGATCCGGGCCATTTGGGTGATTTCTGTTATCATTATGATTTAAAAAGGAGTCCAACAACTATGTGATAATAAATGGCTTCATATGGTCACTATCCAACAATAAAATACATTTTCTTTTTGCACAATCAGTCATATTTTCAAAATAAATGCCAAATTTTCACAATTTCTGCCAGGGTATGCAAACTTTTGAGCACAACTGTATATACATGTCAATAATGTTTCTTAGCAAATGTTATCTATAATTGTATTTACATCTTACATCATACCCAAAGATATAATTGTAAAAAAGTAAGTGTTAACAAGTGATAATGCTAGTTGATTACTATTCACAATAGAATTTGATAAAACAAATCTCCCCATAATCCTCTATGTAGAGCTTTATAATACACTTATATAAAATGTTAGACTAAATAAACAAAATATAACCAATGATGGTGGAGCTAATGAATGGAGGGTTCCTGTGCAAAATAATCCCCCCCACCTCCTCATATTTCTCTATACAACATAAGTGTCTTTGTTGTTGTTCAGTCAGTTCATCATGTCCAACTCTCTGTGACCATATGGACGCAGCATGTCAGGCACATCTTTCTACATTTCTGGTTGTGCTTATCCATATGGTTTTCTTAGCAAGGATATTGCAGTGGGTCGCAAGCTCCTCCTCCAGTGGACTGTGAGTTGTCTCTGCTATGACCGGCCCATCTTGGGTGACACTACATGTTAGAGCTCACATAAAACTCATGGTATAGCTCAGAGCTTCGTTGAATTACACAAGCCCCTTCACCACAACAAGATAGTGATCCGGAAGGGAATAAGTGTCTTTAGGGGTTAATAAAAAGTCAGAAATATATGTAGATTAGCCCTAGGGAGATCAAATCACCTTTCTATAAAATAATGATCTGCCCCTCTTCCCATATAAATTAAGTCCACTTTACTCCAGGTATCATAGGGCCCCTACCCTTTTGTGGGCCCTGGTACTTTACATCTCCTGCACTAGCAGTAGCTCAGCCACTTAGTGCTAGTTTTAATAATCTGAACATTATTAAGACATGTTCTGTCTTATAGAGGAAACAATACCATTATGGGACAATGGTCATGTTACTATTTGCCTTAGTCTTATCAGTTATGAATATCAAACAACTATGTTTTCAGATTTCTTTATCAGAAAGCCAACATTTTTTAATGAGTCTTCCACATCTGAAAACATGGGGTAGTTATTGCCACTCAGAAAAGGGAAAGAAGCATCTAATTTAATTTAATTTTAAGAATCAGTTATCTAAAAAGGAGTCTTATTATTTTCCTGCTGTCACTATTAGATATAAAAAGTACCATATTGATTATTTTTGCTTCATAGTGATTTTGTTTCTTTAAACAAATAATTGCCTGTAGGACCTATTGGCAATGTCATGTCTTGCTTGAGAATCTATTCTTTTTAGAGGTCAGATGTCCTTGCCTCTGCAAAAGATATTGATTTTTAGTGTTTTATCTGAATCTTGAAGAAAAGTTTATAGGATAACATAGGTATTTGAATAAATATATATACCGTATTGGTCCGAATATAAGCCGCACCTTTTTTCCGTTTTTTTTGAGCTTGCGATTTACGGGTGCGGCTTATATTCGCGACCGTAAAAAAAAAGTCATTGCCGATTTGCGAACTTTGCTTGTTACGTGTTCGGCTTCTATTCGCGAACGCAAAATTACTGCTAATTTGCGCAGTTGCGAGTTAAGGGTGCCGATTTTCATGCTTTAGACTGCGGTATTGAATAGAGATTTACGATTTTAGTGATTCTAACATCCTGTAAAGCCTGTAACCTGCAAAAAAGCTACAGTGCTAATTAGAAAGCCTGTTTCTTGCAAATTTCTCTCCAATTTTACGGGTGCGGCTTATATTTGAGTACTATCTTTTTTCTATTTTTTCCACTTGAACTTTACGGGTGCGGCTTATATGCGGGTGCGGCTTATATTCCGACCAATACGGTATAAATAAATAAATATATATATATATATATATATAAATAAATAATAAGAGTTTTGCAGTATATAGTGATACCTTTTTTATTGGACACACATAATCATAAATAAATGACAAGCTTTCAAGAGTGTTGTCCTCCCTTTATCAAGTCTGAAGCAAAACTGACATGAGATGGAACCCTCAGTTTGAATAAAAACAGCACATGCAGAGAGAGTGGTGGCAGTGTCTGACATCATCAGGCAAATACATATAGGTGGAATGAACACAACATAGTATGGTACACATATATATATATATATATATACACATGTTATATACACATATACAAGAAGTATCATAATATAATTAAATACATATAAATAAGTAAATATAAATATATAAACATGGATACATATATATATACACATACATACACATAATCATCATATCAGGAATATAGGAGGTTATAAGAAATTAAGATAATGAGATAAAAACTCCATATTAACATTAAGTCCTGTATTTTTCGTATTAAAGTGAGTTATCATCTTCATTTCATAGATCTTTCTTTCTTGTGTGTTTTTAAAGTAACCTCTGAGTATTTTTATTTTCAGGTTTTGTATAGAATGGTTATTTTGTGAAAAGTGATGTCCCACTGGGGTACAATAATTGTCTTCATTGTGTTTTTTTATGGAGTTTCTGTGAAGGTTCATCCTCATATGTAATTTCTGGCTGGTTTCTCCAATGTAGCATCCATTTTCACAGACAGTACATTGTATCATGTAGACTACATTTGATGATGTGCAGGAATATGACCCTCTGATGTTGTAGCTCTTGTTGTTGTGTGTGGCTGTATCCTCTTTGCAGATATGCTGACATAATTTGCACCGATTTTTGTTGCAGGGTTTGGTGCCATTTTCTCTGTTGGGCCGTTCATTGGCCAATCTTCTGTTCACCAATGTTTGTCTTAGATTTGGTGGTTGTCTGAATGCGACAATGGGAGGTTTGGGAAATATATGTTTTAATTCTGCATCTTCTGTTAGTTGTGGTTGTAGATCTTTAATTATTTTACGTATTCCTTCTAGAGTCGGATGGTATGTTGTTACTAGAGGTGTACGTGAAGAACTTTCTTTAGTTTTATATTGCAACAGGTGTTCTCGGGGTGTTTTGATGGCAGCGGTTACTTTCTGTGTGATGACATGGGGTTTGTAACCCTTTTGTTTGAAGGAGTCAGACAGTGTTTTTAAATGTTTGTCGCGGTCCTTGGTGTTTGAGCATATGCGGTGGTATCTGATGGCTTGGCTGTAAATTATCCCTTTTTTAGTATGTGAGGGATGGAAACTAGAACTGTGTAGGTAACTATATTTGTCTGTAGGCTTCCTATACACAGATGAGTGAAGTTTACCATTTTTGATGGATATGGTGGTGTCCAAAAAGTTTACCTGTTCAGCAGAGTAATCCATTTTAAGTTTAATAGATGGGTGGAAGGTATTAAAGGAATTGTGGAAGTCTCTGAGGTTTTTTTCTCCCTCTGTCCATATGATGAACAGGTCATCTATATACCGGTAGTATCTGTAAGGTTTATGGACTAATGTGGATAGGAATCTCTGTTCCAGGTCAGCCATAAATAGATTTGCATACTGTGGTGCCATTTTCGTACCCATTGCAGTCCCCATGATCTGTAGGTAAATCTGTCAATTGAAGGTGAAGTAGTTGTGGGTCAGGATGTATTCTAATAGTTTTGCAATGGTATTAGAATTGTATTTATGGCCCTGGGTGTGATTTGAAAAGAACCTGAGGCATGCCTCAGTACCATCTTTGTGGGGGATGTTGCTATAGAGAGATTCAACATCCATGGTAACTAGTAGTGTGTTAACTGGAAGGTCCTCAATTAGGCTAAGTTTGTTAAGAAAGTCAGTGGTGTCCTGTATGTAGCTGCTGGTGTTTGTAACAAATGGCTTAAGGATATTTTCAATAGGACCAGATAACTGTTCAGTTAATGTGTCCATACCTGTAATAATAGGTCTTCCCGGGTTTCCTGGTTTGTGGATCTTTGGCAGCAAGTAAAACGTTCCAGTTGAAGGATCCTGGGGTATGAGCTGCTCCAATTCGTGTTGCACCCTCTTTGGGAATGTTTGAATGAGTTTCCTGAGTTGGATAGTGTATTCTTTTGTGGGGTCCTGGTCTAATTTCTTGTAGTATGTATTGTCTTTCAGTTGTTTGTTACCTTCTTGTAAGTAGTCTTTAGTGTTTAAAATCACAACTGCACTACCTTTATCCGCTGGTTTGATAGTGATGTTAGTGTTTCCCTTCAAGCTCTTTATGGCTGCTCTTTCTAATGGAGAGAGATTATATAAACCTTTTTTTTGTTGATTTGTTATTAAGGATGCAGTTCTTAGCCGGAAGCTTTCTATATAACTGTCTAATTTAGGGTTGCGTCCAGGTTGTGGGGTGAATTGTATGTTCTTTTTCTTGCAGTTGTAATCTAATGTGGGAGTGGTAGCATCTTGGCTGTGGAAGAATTCTGTAAGCCTCAGCCTCCTGAAGAATTCTTCCAAGTCTGAGTACAATTTAATTTTATCCAGTTTTCTGCTTGGACAAAATGATAATCCTTTAGATAGAACCGAGATCTCTGACTGTGTTAGTTGGTAGTTTGAAAGGTTTATAATTCCTGTTTTATCTGAGCTGTATTCAGGAGAAATGTTGGTGGTAGTAGTGGAAATCTCAGTTGTATTAAGGTTATTCTCTTTCTCTTCCTGTATCTGTTTTTTGTTATATTGAGAGAGGCAGTTCAGCTTTTTATTTTTCTTCTTTATAAGCTTATGTTGTTGTTTAATTTGTAGATGCTGCATTTCCCTTTCCAATTGTTCAGCTTCATATGTGTTTTGTTCCCTTAGTTTTTGTAGGAGGGATAGTATTTGGTCCTTAAGTTTTTGTTTCTTGCCATAGAGTTGGTGGATTAGGTTGTTTCTTAATTTCTCACTTGTGTGTCTGCAGAGGTTTTCAGCATATAGTGAGTTGTGGGTAGTTTTAAGTGGGTTTTTGATCTTGAGTCCATTTGGTATTAGGTTCCTTCTTTTGCAATGTGACAGAAAAAAGATGTCACTATTGAGCTGTGCTGTTTTCTTGGTCATCTTAATCAGTAGCTTTTTGAAGCGGCTATATGCGGTATCTTCCATAGTAATGAAGAGTAAGGTAGCCGTGAGTGTCCAGTATCCAGATAAATAATAAGAGTTTTGCAGTATATAGTGATACCTTTTTTTTTGGACACACATAATCATAAATAAATGACAAGCTTTCGAGAGTGTTGTCCTCCCTTTATCAAGTCTGAAGCAAAACTGACATGAGATGGAACCCTCAGTTTGAATAAAAACAGCACATGCAGAGAGAGTGGTGGCAGTGTCTGACATCATCAGGCAAATACATATAGGTGGAATGAACACAACATAGTATGGTACACATATATATATATATATATATATATATATATATATATATATATATATACACATGTTATATACACATATACAAGAAGTATCATAATATAATTAAATACATATAAATAAGTAAATATAAATATATAAACATGGATACATATATATATACACATACATACACATAATCATCATATCAGGAATATAGGAGGTTATAAGAAATTAAGATAATGAGATAAAAACTCCATATTTACATTAAGTCCTGTATTTTTCGTATTAAAGTGAGTTATCATCTTCATTTCATAGATCTTTCTTTCTTGTGTGTTTTTAAAGTAACCTCTGAGTATTTTTATTTTCAGGTTTTGTATAGAATGGTTATTTTGTGAAAAGTGATGTCCCACTGGGGTACAATAATTGTCTTCATTGTGTTTTTTGATGGAGTTTCTGTGAAGGTTCATCCTCATATGTAATTTCTGGCTGGTTTCTCCAATGTAGCATCCATTTTCACAGACAGTACATTGTATCATTGGCATTGTGTTGAAAACAATGGATAAAAAATATGGAAATGTTAATTGTAAAAGACCACTGAAGTGTCATAGTTATAGTATACTCTTATGAACGAGCCTTTGTTGGGCAAAATTTTTTTTTTTTTAAATATATATGCTTTGCGTTTAAACTATTATATTCAGTTTTGGTTTAATAGTGTCAGACAGGTGCCTTTTGTTCCAAACAGTATTAAATGCCTTTGAAATACCCTGGACAACTTGACAAAAATTGTTAATGGCTTTCTTATGTTAAAAGTAAGCTAGTGTAACACTCAAACTAAAGAAAATGAATGCTGTTTTCTTGTATTTAACTTGGCTTGTGATATTTTGAAATGGGTTTCATAAATCAAACATCAACATTTTAACTAGTGAAAAAGACAAGCTGAAGTATATTTGATCTAAATATATATACCCTATATATATGTTTGGGGTAAAACAGATCTCCAGCTGCCAGTTTTCTTTTAAAAGGAATATGTTTAAACATGGAAATCATGGAAAAGTACCACCAGTTAATAGATAGGGACCCTTGAGAGCTTATCATAACAAACATTGGTCGCTATTCTATTGCCCAGATCATAAAGTTAAACATACTTAAGGTCACTCTTAATATTGCCACATATTCTATTAGCTACTCACATCCTGATTGTGAGTTACCACCCACAATCACTATGGACCAGCCAAAGTCGCAACTTAGGGCTTACATCTCCATTAATTTTTGGATAGCTCGAAAGTTACAAGTGCAACATTCTGAAAATGACACAAAATCCATATTCTATTAAAACTTTACATCTAGTTTGCAAATTAAGTCAGACCCGCAACTAGAAAAAGTATAAAATTCCTGAAAAAAATAGTATGAGTACTAATTAGGACTTGCAAGGGGTTTTGACTCAAGTTTGGATAGCTGCAGCAGGAATTAAACACACACTACTGTACTTTAAAAGCATGGGAAAGCCTGGAAAGACAATTTAATTAACTGTACAACAGTCTAAAAAACCCACAAATAAGCAATTAAAAATATTATTTTAAAACGCTTATTTCTGAATAATATCGATCCCTGGACTCAAGTGGTTCATTCAATATAACGAAACCCCCATGGACTAGAACAAATGCTCTAATGCATTTTATAGTGATAGATTGCTTGATTGCGAGCCCCTTTGGCAGATATTACTTATTGTCTCTCATCAATGCTTAGCCTCCGATTGCATGTTACACCTAACTTCCATGTTTTACTGACATCATGATGACAGACTCATTTATTATTGGCTTAGTCTAAGAAGTAAATTGCAGGCTTGCTTAAATAGTCCCAGATCATATGATCACGTCCCCTTAAATACTACTTACAAAGGCAGTGTTTACATGTGGAGGCTAAAAGACTTAAGTTGCAGGCTTGGGGCAATAGAATACATCTAGACATTTAGAGAAAAAAACACCTGCAGCCAAAAATTACGGGTTAGAGTCTCTTACATGTTTCTAATAGAATATGGTCCATTGTCATGAGAAAGTTGCTATACATAGGTAAACTAATACTGTCCATTTTAGTAATCAATTTTTATTTACTTAGTTTTATAAATGAAGCTTAACTTATGTTTTTAAAATATACAAACTCTTTCAGCTGTAAAGCATTTACGTTTTTTTATCAGTAGTCTGTTTATAAATTACGATTTCCTACGCATATTTTAATTGAACTGAATTTTCTAGTATAACTTCTTATTTTAATAAACAATATTCAAAAATCCTATAAGGAGTAGAAATTAAAACTCTGGGTTGGAGACTGCAACACAAATACATAAATACTTAGTCAGCCTATACCAAGTAATACATGAATTGACATAATTGTATAATTATATACATAGCTCTGTTATTTTGATGCCTACTATTTTGCAATCAGTACAGGAAAACAAACCACACACATACATGTTTAGATTTATTATAATTGTTAACATCACATTGCTAGTGCAGACACAATTTCCCTCTGGCTTCCTGGAAAGGAGACAAATCAAAAGCACAAATGATCATCTGTAGATGATAAGGTAAAGTATTGCTCATTTCTGACATAACAGTAGCGGATCTCTACCTTGTTGTGGTGAAGGGGATTGTATACCTCAATGAAGCTGGAGGTATACCATGTTAGGTCACCCAAGATGGGCAAGTCATAGCAGAGAGGTCAGACAAATCATAGTCCACTGGAGAATGGCAACCCACTCCAGTATCTTTCCCATGAAAATCTTATGGATGAGCACAACCAGATACAAGATGTGCCTGGCATGCTGCTGTACACATGGTCACGGAGAGTCGGACACAACTGAATGACTAAACAACAACAAGCTGCACATTGGATATAACACCACCTGTATGTTTCTGGCACATAGCCTGGCTCCAAAACAGTTAAATCCAAATTAAAATTAAATTGAATAAATCAATTACTCTTAAAGAATAAACTTCACAAAGAAATCATTAAGCAGTTGAGTCATTGACCAAGGTATTATCAGATCATTTGTAGCACATACAATAGCTTACAAAGGACAACACATTTCTAGGGTGGAGGTGCTCTTGTGATTTCATTATGTTCAGATCTGTTATCATTTCACCTCTACTTGAGACCAAATAAAAAGAATACACCCTAAGTATGTTATCTATCAAGCTTTTAACACTTTAGACTATATTACAGATCTGCAGTAAATTATGATAGATTTAAAATTGCCTGTAAATGGTTATAATTAAATGGATACCTCCAAGGACAAAGTCCTGTTAATACATGGATATGAAGATGATTCTTACAAGGTCAGAATCTTGGTGCTTGGCAGAGATCCTTATGTAGTTGTCACATGTTTAAAGAACACCAATAACTTCTGAAAGAAAGGGCACTGGCACATGAAGGTCAGAATAAATCATAACATTACATCAACCTTAATATTACCAAAACTACTAAGATATATGTTTCTCGCTTACTGGAACTTGCAAGAGAAACTTTGTTTTGGTGAAGGAGAGTCAGCACATAATTTTACAGTTGATGACTGTTTAATCAAGTATGATATTTGTCACTAATTAACATAAAGATAATTAAGCTATAACAGAAACACAGAAAGGACAATACAATTTATGACAGATAGAATAGAGTACAGATACAAAATCACAAGAGGTCTAGGCAGAACAAATTCCCAAAGCACATCCGAGCAAGATGGAATTTATGTTAATTGATCACATAGTAACTAAGGTTTAAAAAACTTTATATTTTGTAATACATTTCTGAATTATAAAGATAATTTGATTGTGCAAGACTGGAACAACATTATTTGCAGTAAATAATAAAAAAAATTTGATACAAGTCTAGGATTTATGTCACTCTGATTACTCCTCCTAATCACTTGCTTTGTCATATATAAAAAACACAGGCAGCCTTATTAAATTGCAATTCAGCAAATTCTAAAGGACTCTATATAAGCACATAGCATATTTTTTTTACAGAAGTTTTTTAGTCAGTGAACTTCTATGCAAAAGCCAGGTCTTCACTAACTAAAAACTTCTGTAAAAAAATATGCTCTGTGCTTATATAGAGCCCTTTAGAATTTGCCGAATTGCAATTTAATAAGGCTGAGGAGGGTGTCTGATGTCAAAACGTACTGTGTGTAACAACTGACAAGAAACTAACATTATATTTTTCAAATTAATTATATACATTGTTGTATATAAACCTACATGGATACATACTAATGTAAAAGAATTACAAAAAGGTTAATACACAATTTTAATAAACACCTTTTTTTTTTAAATCTAAATAAATGTAGTAAGGGTTTGAAAAATACATATTTTGTATCACTAGTCTATATTTTAAAGGATAGTGAACAATAACAAACAAAGAGCAATTCTTGAACACTATCTTGAACACTATCAGCCTTATTAAATTGCGATTCAGCAAATTTAAAAGGGCTCTATATAAGCACACAGCATATTTTTTTACAGAAGTTTTTAGTTAGTGATCTTCTATCCAAAAGCAAGGTCTTCACTAACTAAAAGCTTCTGTAAAAAAAATATACTATGTTCTTATATAGAGCCCTTTTATATATATATATATATATATATATATATATATATATATATATATATATATATTTATATATATATATATATATTTATATAACGTTTACTTTATATAAGAATGTTGTTTTTTCACAGATATTGTGCAGTTTTTTGCACTAAAACTGTTTTATGTTGTAAAGTAACTTATAAGTGTGAGTAGAAATTAACAAATATAACTGTTGCGGCAAAGTAATCTAAAGTTTACATCATCCTGCAAATGTTAATGGACAGTTATTTTTTTAACTTAAAAAAAAAGAAAAAAAGAAAATTGTTTAGATTGTCAGTTTGCCAGTTTTCAATCTTGTAAGGTGTTTTAGGACCAAGCACTGTGTATGCTTGATGTTAGGTTCAAAGACAGGGCCCTCCATTATTTTGCAATATGTTTATTTTGTTTTTGCCTTGTACTTAACCACTGTATAGCGCTATGCTATATGTTGGCAAGTTACAAATAAGTATAAACAATAAGAAGAAGAAATAGTAATTGGGGCACCCTACTAAGTCAGTACTTAGTTGCACCTCATTGGCAGACATCAGAATCTGGAAATATTTTTTTAGCCAGCAAAGCATCTTTCTATTCTTGTTTTGGATAAACAGTTGACAAGGTGCTCTTTTCTTCAAATGTTGCATCTGTCCACAGCACTTGGTTCCACAATTCCTCTGGCTTAGCTAAATATTGTTTTGCATACTTCAAATGTTGAGTTTTGTGATGAGATTGCAGATAAGTTTTCTTTCTAATGACTCATGTAGATCATGTTTGTGGGCGCAATGCTGCATGGTAGAATAGTGCACTACTTCTGTGTGAGCTATACCTCCTGGCTTGTCCTAAGCAGTCATATTGGACTTTTGTTTTGTTTTTATGCCCAGCATATGATCAGTTCTATGTCAGAGTTTTCTTGGTCTTCCTGTGCTTGACTTCCACCGTTCTACTTACATGCGATCTCTTAATCACATTTTAGTCAGTGGAAATTTTCAAGCTATAAGTGTTTTGATATCTTTTTACAGCCTTCTCTTGCTTTGTAAGCATCAACTAGCTAGATCGGTTACTTAGGACTAACAGTTGTTGAGTTTTAGAGTCAGAGTATGTATTAAGCTCGTGAATTGTATTTGTCTGACATTTTCTAACAAGGCCCAAGGCCAAACAAGTTAATTAAGTCCTGAGACCTTACAAATGTAACTTTTGCATGTGACACAATTACTATTCTATTTGTTTACGTTCATCAAATAAAAAGTAACTGTGCATTTACATTTGTAGACATTTTTTTTTGTGCTTCTTTTAACTATAAAAATCAACAGAATATGAAATCTTGGAACACAAACTTCTGCATACAACTGTACATATGATCCAGTGTTGCTTCACCTTAATGTTATACAAAAGTGTCACGATACATTGAAAGGCAACATGGAAAAGAAGGCAACAAAAGTAATGTTGTGCATATAAAACACATAGCGATAAGTGTGTTGAACATTGTATATCATCCTTTATTCTCCCCACGCAATCTATAAAATAACAAAGAGGCTGTAGACGAGAAGAACGGACTGTCAAGGACAAGTCACGCACAATGCAGGAACAAAATAATTTGCCACATATTTAATTGTTTTGTATTTTCTGCATTATGTTCATCACAAATATATATTTATTTATTCATGCATATACCCTGCTGTGTTTTCCAGTTAGTAATTCCCTCATATTCACTAAGCTTCAAAGGAGTCTGTACCAGGTCACTGAAGACTGCCATGTCTATTTCCTATGGGAAAAATTGCCACTGCAGCCAAAGCGCTTGCAGAGCTTAGTGAAACGACCCCAGTGTATATTTATCCAGTACTAAAAGCAAACTATAACATTAAGTACTAAATATTAAATCATTCCTTTGTAATATCGTTTCAGAAACTAACAGACCAATCTAGTCAACCTATTTTATCTACTAAAATATCAATATTTCGAAAAGACAGGATGAATATCTATGTTTGTTCATACCATTTCAACAGAGAGGCTATTCTGTATGCAGTAAAGTGTGACCAGTAAGAGCTGTGCTTTAAAGCACCACTGTGGTAAAATCTTTTCAGTATGGTTTTTGCATAACATCATTTGATAATGGATAAAATGCTGTTAGGCTTGATGGGTATATAAGGTGATATGTAGGAATTCTGCAAATATCACTGTCATGGGTAAAATGTGCAATTTATCTGACTTTGAAAAAAGGATGGTCATAGGGGGGCAATATTTCTGAAACAGCGCTGCTTTGGTTAAAGAGTATTGTGACTGGACAAATGGCACAATTACAAATAAACAGCGTGGAAACTGCAAAGCACCAGGTGCCATTGATGTCAGAGGTGAACATCAGGTGTGTGAGCTACAGTTGAGCAACTCATCGTCCAAATGAACCCGAAGGCTACCAGACGTGTGTCTAAAATGACAGTACGCGAACCCTGTTGTGCATGGGGCTCCAAAGCAAAATGCTGGTCACTGCACCCATGCTAACAAGGGTTCATCACCAGAAACAGCTTAAATTTGCGCAACAGTACCAAAATTGGACCTTTTCTGATGACTCACATTTTCTGATACATCGACTGTATGGACGTTGGCATGTCAGGAGCAAAACCTCTGAGAACAAACACTCTGCAACCATTGTTTGAAGAACACAAGCTGGTGGTGGAAGCGTTATGGTCTAGGGAATGTTTTCTTGGCATTGTCTGGGTCCACTCATACCTCTGGAAGGCACTAACTTGGGTTATCTATACATCATTGCGGATCAAGTACACCCATACATGTTGACTGTCTCCCCCGGAGTGGATGGGTTCTTCCAGCAGGACACTGCAACATGTCATACAGGCAGAATTGTCTGTGAGTGGTTGGAGGAGCACGATGAAAACTTCCAAGTAGTTACCTGGCTTCCAAATTCCCTGGACTTAAACCCCATCGAGCACCTTGATAGCCATGTTCGCTGTATGGATACTACACCATGCACTTTTTAGCAGCTGTCGAACTCCAGATACCCTTGCCAACCTTCCAGTATCTAATTGACTCACTACCAAGCCATCCAGCTGCTGTCCGTGCTGCACATGTGACTTGACCATGTGTATATGTCACCTTCCCATTGTGCACATGCAAACTTCGTGTGTATTCAAAATCTTCCCCCAACTCACAAAATAGAGATCTCCTGTAGCCCTTAGACTGCAACTTCTTATTTGAGTTATAATTCAAATGACTATTAGCAGCTTCTAAGGATTTTTTAAAGAGCTCCTGACATTTTAAGGTCAACTGTACAAAGAAAAAATATATATCTTTGAAATCTGTGAGCATAAATAAGCAGCTAAAAATAGTTTTTAGCCCTCCACTGTACAACAGAACAGTGAATAATTATATATATATACAGTATATTAATATTTGTATAATATGTATATATATATATATATATATATATATATATATAATACGCATAGCACCAAGTTCACCGGCGGTAGATGCACTCCTGCTTCTTGTCCTGGGAGTAGAGTTGAATTATCCCCCCCAGATTTTTTGGGGGCTCCTACACACACATATATATATATATATATATATATATATATATATAGAGAGAGAGAGAGAGAGAGAGAGAGAGAGAGAGAGAGAGAGAGAGAGAGTAAATAAAAAGTACATCTGTGTTCACATTTAAATGTCTAAAGCAAGTTAAAAAAACGTCTTACAGCTCAGAGCTCCGAGAAAAACTGTTATTACACTGCATTCTGGGAAGTTGAGCTGGGACACACAAATGTGCCCACAAATTCCTCGCTCTTTAATCCTAGCCATTATCAAACATGGCTTCATTTAAGCTTATGCATGCTGTATTACACAGCTTTAATGCAAAGTCAAGGTTGGAATAAACACAGGCTGAGAATCCAATCCATGTACAGCTGTTTCAAGCTTACTGGCTATCATCAGCATGGAGCGGGATCTCAGCCTGTGTTGTGGAAATTATGAGTAGGTAGTTCACCACAACAATCATTTATAATATGGTGGGCAAAAGAGCGATAGAAGCCCTCCATAATTAGAGTAATTAGAGTATTTCAGCATTTAGTGATACTTTTTTTTTTTTATTGGACAAACATATTACTTTATTATGACACGCTTTCGAGATTTAATCCTCTTTTCATCAAGTTAGGGGCAGTGCTAAAAGGATGTACCAGTAAAAGGCAATATATCTGTTCAGAGTTTAGGATGGGACACAGACCAGCACCATTTATAATGTCAGTACTGCCCCTGACTTGATAAAGAGAGGTTATATCTCGAAAGCTATACACTGCAATACTCTGATTATTCATCTAGATAACTGGACACTCACGGCTACCTCACTCCATATATATATATATATATATATATATATATATATATATAAATAAATATAGTCATTTGCTGGACTATGAATGCATCCATGTAGTTCGTATGTTCGATAGGGGCCTTTCCATTTCTGGAGAGCTTAGTTTGCAACTATTAAGATGTTTGCTTCTTGGTCTGTGAAGGGAGTTGGATGTGGTGGCAATGTCAATCTGATCAAATTAGCTAACAAAAGCTCTGTCATCTCCATGTTCTTATCTCCGACAACCCCTCTACTGACAGATAAACAATACACCCTTATGGTCCAGCTTTTAGGTAGTAATGTAACAAAGACAAAGACATTCATCAGTCTTTAAAGTTTCAGAATTAAAAAATATATATATTTATGTTCATGGCTTATATAACTTTTAATGTTGTTAGTTTGTTCGCAAATAAGTGTATTTTTATTTGAAATGCAGTAGTCCTTTAATGGTTTTGTGTGACCTTTTATTTCCTTATAGGCTTTTTGGCCTTTGCACCATTTATGTAGTTATGCTTTGAATTGTTTCATATTTATGTCTGTCTGGAAATTCAATCTTTTATGTGATATATTGCTAATAATCTGTAGCACAGAAACTCTATTTTTCTGCTGATGGCACTTCTTACACACGCTGTTTGCTTGCTGAGCACAGTTAGCCCATTTAAATCATCTGATATAGTAATACTATGTTTTTAAGTTTATACTTTGAATCCTTATCTCTTCAAACCCACAAAATGGTCCATGCCTTTATTTTCATCAGATATTTACTCATACATCCTGAATATTCACCATGCTCAATAAAAAAAAATACCTTTCATTTATGTAGTTGTGTAGTAGAAATATCCTTAATAATTAGAATATAATTATAATAATAATATATTATATTATTATATAATTATAATAATTATTTTATACAATTATGTAAAAATCATACTTCATTGCTTGTTCCAAAGGCAATCCAATAATAAATTCCCTTCTGAAAGTATACTATTAATTGTAATACTCAGCTGCCTATCCAACAGCCTATTCCTTACACAATCTCCTACTTACATCCAATCTCTTAATGTGCAGTTTATGAATTATTTATTTTGTGGAACCA
Source organism: Discoglossus pictus (assembly GCA_027410445.1). Classification (NCBI taxonomy): domain Eukaryota; kingdom Metazoa; phylum Chordata; class Amphibia; order Anura; family Alytidae; genus Discoglossus; species Discoglossus pictus. The sequence goes on along the minus strand of CM050164.1, from coordinate 345,715,272 downwards.
GTTCAGATAATGTACATAACCTACAGTGTACAGTATATTTCACTTAACCCTAGTACGACACAGTCTCCCTGCAGTAAATCCATGCTGCAGATTACTGAATATCAGATATGTAACAATTTCCACACAGTTATATAAAGCTCACAGGACTGTAACTACAACACTCTTACTAACTGTAATTTGGGTAAGATGGAAATAGGCACCACATCCCATCCCCATCACTGGCCCAAAAGCAGATGTTGCATCAACCAAGGCAGCCATTAAAAGGTATATATAAGTTCCAAATGTTTGGTAAGAAACAGGCAGTGATTATAAGAAAAAATATGTGTTATGTAGAAAAGCTCAGTGTACGTACAAAGTTATAGACAGGAAAGTAAAATCCAGCTATGCACACCTTCAGGGAGCTTACATAACCAGTTGCATAGGAAGACAGCCAAGTACTGAGTTTGAACTTTCTGGTAGAGACCACAGGAAGTGACTGCTACAGGATGGAATCACATGGTTGGGCGGGGTCTGAGATTACAGCTGAATTGGAGCACAAAGAGAGAGAGAGAGACTACATATCCTAGGATGTTTAGTAACACAGGAACCCCAAATGTTTCAGCGAACCTCTGCTTTCTCCTGATTGGACAAAACAAGATAGCAGATATTTTCAGGGGTGTCAAATAACAAAAGCTGCTCCTTGCAAACTGAAAAGATTTAGCAAACATCAGGGTGAGTTTGTAAATGTTTATTCTGGTATTTTTTCATCCAAGAAAATGTTTGCATACACTACTGATTCTCCTCCATCAGCTGCATTCATAATCCAGGAAACTTACATATGCTATTAACTCTCCAGAAATGTAAAGGACCCTCTCACACACAATTTCCACTAAAGTATCACAGATCCATCCAGGATCCTGCATAGGCATCAAACTTTATTTATTTTTTTAAATTAAAAACTATCTTTACAGCTTTGACCTGCTTTATTGTGCTTGTAGTCAGATTCAATGTTTCAGACATTTTTTTTTTCATTGTGCATATTTTTTTTTTTCATTGTGCAGCATGATCTAGTAATCAACCATAAGTACTTCTTTATTAAGAATACAAACGGTTAATGCACTTCTTTTTATCACTAAGATATAAAATGTGTGCTCCTTTTTATACTTTTTTTTCGTGATGATGAAGCCTCAGGATACGGCACAGGACAAATAGCTATTATGTATACTGAATTGCTAGATTTCTAGCTATCAGTTTTCTTTCTTCCTCTGATCCTTTTCTTTGTTTCTTTTTTATATCACATTAAATTTAGTTGGAAACCAATAAATTTACAAGATTAAAAAAATCCAAGGCATGATTGGAAAGCCTTGATTTTGTAGTTTAGTTTATTTTTTAAGCCTATTGTTTTCCCACAATAACAAAATAATTGACGTACTTTATCCTTATGCTAATAATTTATGCAGAAGAGATGCTCACACATCTGTACTAATGGGACTATTGACTGGTCAGATAAATGTAAGCCCTCAATGCACCAAGCTAACAAGCCTCTGGTTATCTAAATAAGGGTTTAATTGATTTTGTTGAAATAAATAATCTAGCTGAGTCTGATATTATCTGCAACCACATCTGAACTTTCTTTTATAACTTACTTTGAATTTAAATGTGCAGCCTATGGCAAGGGAGATGGCATTTGAATATAACTACAAAGAGGTCAGATTTCATTGTAATGAGTCTAATTATACTAGTTCAAACAGTATTTTTGAAAATGTAGCCTGATTTAAAACTTCAGCACCTCTTAATTTATTCTTTTATTCTTTAGATTACAATTCAAAAATATTTTTTACATTCAAAGTACAGCTGTATATGAAACATGTAGAAGGTTGTTTCGGTATTCTGCATTGCTTTTTTTCCTGTGGCATGACCAAAAAAATGTAGACTCTGATATAAGATGCTGTAACAGTGTAGGCAAGAGAAAAATAAACTTTGATCATAGTTGAAAATGATTATTGGCACAGGCAAACGACACGAAGCAACACTTACAAAGAGCCCAAGGGTACAAGAAAAGTAAACTTGATGACCAACAGATCAACTTAAAGGAACACTTAACTCCCAGACAATTTGGAGGTCTCTGCAACTCAACTGTGAAAAGTTAGGCCCCTATTAAATTGGCCAAATCGCAATTACATGAGCCTGTAACGGAGCCCCATAAATGTTACTGATATTTAATTGGCTACATTTTGCTTCTCGCATTCCAATTGCGAGTTACAGGCTCAAAAGTACTACGGTTGTCAGAAACGTAACTCCGTCCTATCTCTCTTCCACAATTGCCTTCAAACCAGTAAATGGCAAATGTATAAAATAAAATTACGAGCACTAGATAGGATTGTGCTTTATACAATGCTGCTTTGAAATGATAATGGGAGATATAGGTAATTCACATGAAGAATATCTGTTGTTATTGTCTAATCAACTGATAATAACATGATCCAGCAGTCATGTAATGAGGAACTATCATTAGTTGAGATTCATTTTAGAGATTTTAGAGGCACAAAATTCAAATCAAGCCTAAACGATATGACATACATATTGTTTATTGCGTTGTACCCACGTCTTAACCATGCTCTGTGTAAAATACTCAGTTTTTTGCAGCTGCATCCCTGGACTAACAAAACTACTCCAAACTATATATATATATATATATATATATATATATATATATATATATATATATATATATATTTATATATATATATAGTTATAGTAAATAAATAGTACATCTGTGTTCACATTTGAATGTCTAGTTTAAAAACCTGCTTCCAGCTCAGAGTTCCAAAAAACAGTTCTTACACTGCATTCTGGGAAGTTGAGCTGGGACACACAAATGTGCCACAAATGCCTTGCTCCCCAATCCTTAACTATTATCAAACATGGCTTCCTTTAAGCTTATGCACGCTGTATTACACAGCTTTAATACAAAGCCAAGGTTGGATTAAACACAAGTTGAGTATCCAATCCATGTACAGCTGTTTCAAGCTTACTGGCTATCATCGGCGTGGGGCAGGATCCCAGCTTGTGTTGTGGATCTTATGAGAAGGTAGTTCACTACAACAATCATTTATAATATGGTGGGCAAAAGAGCGATAGAAGCCCTCCACCGTACAGTAGTACAGTAAATGAAAAGTACATCCGTGTTCACACTTGAATGTCTAAAACAAGTTTAAAAACCTGCTTTATATATATATATATATATATATATATATATATATATATATATATATATATATATATATAAAATCGTATTTAAAAATATATATCAGTGAATGTTCCACTCTTATTTCTTACATAGGCATGATTCTTACATAGGCATAATAATATGTTATTCTACTTGTTTACTTTATGGAAGTGTGTAAACTAAATCAGTACATGTAACTAAAAAGAAGAAGGACCCTGCTTGCCACTATCCAGCATAGTTCAAACACATTGGACAAGCAGAGTCTCTTTAGCCTCTTTACAGTATGGAGAACGTTGGGAGAAAAATAAACTACTGGCCAGCCATGATAGGAAAATATACAAGACTACACAATGTAAAATGACAACAAGACATTTGGTTTATGCGTGTGTCATATGTTCACATTCTTGTACAGTATATTACAAGAAAAACAGTTAAAAAACCTGATAATAAAGTGACTAACATGTAAGATCACTGAGAAATCAAGCATTTCTTGGTTAATTATGTACTGACTTATTGTACTTTCTGTGATACATCATTACCTTTCTTTGTGATACATGCTGTTTCTAAGAAAATTCATCTCTCAGTCATGATTTAGAGAATATCATCCAAACGTCAAGCCATAAAATGTACCTAAAAACAGAGTCTCTCCTCTCTCACTAATGAGATATGATCATTCCTCTTGTGATTCGGGTGCAATTTTCCTAGTAATGGCTAGAATGTGAGAAAGACACGGTCATCTCTCTGGATTGGAGTCTATTTCTTAAGAAATCTGTGAAGTCATGGCAGCCCTGATGATTATTCTCTATGTTAATGACCACGAGAAACTAGATGTGCAGAAAATTAAAAACACAAGCGTTTGCAGTATGGAAAGGCTACCTATGTAAACGCATGTCATGTTAAAAAGTGACATGAATCCAGTACCTGGGCTTAGGGATATTTTTATTTCACAATATGTTGCCATCATTTTAATCTGTAGATCATGCTTTATCTCTGTGTTCAGAAATTTCATTTGATGTTTACAGTTTTCATGTATTTGAGGCTGATATGGACTGCAGAAATGTTTTGCTGGAAATAAGTATTTTAAGTGATTCTCTGTACAGAAGTAAAGATTTGTTCTATTCTATTTCATCAATGAGAAATGTTCCACGAGTGTTTAAATATTACACTTCAACACCATTTGAGCAGAAATGTTCCATAAAGGTGTTGGTTTTGAAAATTGTTTCAAAATACACATTTTCATGCATGTCAACTTTGCAGATCCACGAATCTTCATTTTGACAAGATATGACAAGGTATGTGGATTTATTTCACCAGGTATTATGATAGTCCTATCTAATACATCTAACATTTTAGATTTGACTGCACAGATAATAGGTGGGCTATTCTGGCTTTTATCTGTATGTAGAAGTTCTGCTACATTGTGGGGACATCTTCACAAGAAGCAATATGTTGGCTTCATTTTTTTGAGTATTATTATTATTATCCTTTGTTTGTAATGAACCAACATATCCCATAGCGCTATACAAGAGTTAAGTACAGCACAAAAACACATTTTAGCACATTGCAAAAGAATGGAGGTCCCTGTGTTTGAGCTGAGAATCTGATGTACACAAAATCTAAAGGATTTGGGTGAGATACAGGAGGGTCACAGATGTGTCATGCATATTGGGGCTGAGATTGATAAACCTCTTATCAACCTCAGACCAAGATTAATTTTAGTGAGATTTTGGTGGATTTGTGTACTTCCATAGAGTAGGGCAGCACAAGAAAAGTAAAGAAAAGCACACAAGTTATAGGAGGTGATAAGAGAGGAGAAAAGAAGGTAATTAGCAGAGAGCGATATGCTAGTTTGTTTATTGTTGATTCCTCAATCTTCTTGCCATTGATTTTGAATGATGGACTATCTTTCTATGTGTAATAATAAATGTGTGCTACAGATTTGCACAGGACAAGCAGTTGGAATGGAAGGACAAAATGAAATGTGGTGCACATCCAACGGGGCAAATACAAGACATATATCCTAAAGGCTAGGTTTCAGTTATCCAAATTAAACCAAGGGTGAAGTCTATAAATAATAAACATATAAAGTTAGAATTATTCTATTATATTATCAGCACAGGCTGCAGTACTGCACCTCCATTAAGAACAAAAAAGCGTAATACCAACACAGTGCTACAAACTGACATACTATCTATTCCAAATGTTAGATATTGTTTGCTATCAACGTTGAGCACTGAAAGATTACTAATTCTCAAGAAGGATAATTTTCTATTTTCTGCAATAAGAAAATTATAATCCAGAATATATAATCCACCCACAATGCTATAAACATACAACTGATAACAGTATGCACAAAAGCTATATTTACTAAAATGAGAGCTTTTTAATTTATATGTTATAATATTGGGAATTAGGGTCCTTAGATTAACATAGGGATTTTACTGCAGTCGTAACAAATTGTTGACCTTGCTAAATGCAATTTATGGACCCAATGCATGATGTTTTCACGTACTATGTCTTAAAGTATAAATACTTTACAAAGTGGTTCTTATTTTATTCACTACATAAATGATAGTATATCCTTTATGTTAAGTAAACTAAAACAATTAAACAATCTATGCTAAAATGACATTTTTAGTAGTTGCTCCATTATCTAAATGTTTAGAACATAAAGAAGACTATTAATTTATTTATTAAATTATTATACATAAATATTTTTTATGAAGCTTTTCACAACACTAGAGTTTCTCACTATCAGCCTGCTAACCTAGGGGACATTGGGCTGGGATGTCACCTGCTTCCCATGAGCTGTGTCACAGTTATCCTACAGACAGATAAATCCCAGATTAATTAAAAGTCACTCCGGTTCATTAGTGAGATATTGACAATAACTGAATTGAGCCTGCTTTGTGGACTAAATTCAGACAGGGATTAGCTGGATAAATAAAGGATTAATTAACACAATTTGATCCACCCAGTTTTGCATTCATTAATTTTAACATTAAAATTGACCAACAGCTTGCTAAATGATTAAATGACATTGAAAAAGGACGAGAAACTTACACACATTGTGAAAGTACAAATCCCTTTCTTTTATTATTCTATTAAATGAGGAGCCATTGGAGAATAACAGTATTCAACAAGGTCTACCAAATCAATGTGGCCAATACATCAAGTTGATACTCTTATTGAAAGTTAAACATTTTAATTTTTGAATAAACACAGGCATTGAGGATTTTACAGTCTATTGCCTTTGAAGCAAAGATGGAAACATATTTAAAATCCCATTCTGGTCCATCTTGTCTGTTGCTTTTCTTTTAAACAGAAACAACTTTGTAAGGTTGGAAAGTGAAATATCTTATGTGGGGAAAGTATGTTATTGCTACCCATATGTGTATAATATAGTTCTTAAATGCTAAATTAATCTAGAGATCTTTTATTTAATGTGCCACAATCCAGTTTCAAGAATGGTCTGGCTGGAATAACTTTTAAGAAGTAAACTGAATAGCTATATTGCTGGTATCCCTGGCGGTCTGTGGCGTAATGATGTTTAAATGATGGTTCAATGTCTTGCCTATCCTGGCCTGATGTTCCGGCGTGTCTTTGCCTACAGTGACTGTTTAGACACGATTTCCACTGAAAATTATGACTGAAGATAAAGTATATTTTTATATATATTAACAAACACAAAAACTCATGAGAGATTCAATGTCAACATTGATTTCAACCCAATTTGCAATACATATTAATTTTATACTCTGCAAATGTCTTATAAGCACTTACAAACTAAGCAGTGGAAATCATGAACATTCATTTATCTCACAGCAAGAGCCGTTTTTTTGTTTGTTAAATCTGTTACTTGAACATTATAGATTTGATGCACTTTACTAAAAAGGTTTTTTAGAGAGAAAAAGTATGTTTTAAAATTAAACGATTTAGTCAATGTCATGATTTAAATAGTAACTACTTGTTTTTTGAACCAATGCAATACTGACAACAAAGCAAAGTACAGGATATAAAGTAAATTACCGTATGTGAATATTAGTGTTGACCAGTAAAGTATTTAATGCAATATTAAGCACACAAGATCACTGCCATATTGTACATTTTTCCTAACTGATAAAGGCAGTTAAAAATATCTGAGAGCCATAAGGAGGTATAACACATCCATAGCCTCCTATAAAATATATTTTCAATATTTTCTCATATATTTTCAATATTACATTCACTATGTATTAATTTGCTTTACTTGTAAAAATATAACTAACACAATGAACACATAGTGAAACATTATCCTGATTCATAAGGTACTTCAAACTATGGTTTCTGTGAAGAGGAAGACTTATAATTGCCTTCCTACTAAGTTGTAATAAAAGGCTGTAATTAGGTTGTTAAGAAACTATCACCTAAAAATATGATTCTCATCTGAGTTTATTATTTGGTTGTAAAACTAAGAATTTGGCTCAATTGCTTTGTTTGCTGCTGACTCAAAGGAAACCAGTGTCAAAATCCCAAATTAACTACTATTTTGTTTTATGTTTATTTATTTTTCATTTTACACTTTGAGGCAGTAGATAATTATTAGTTGGTAATATATCAATATCAATTTAGTATTCACAGGTTAATACAGCTCATATTTATATTTATGAGTAAATGCCATAAAATCATTATTATACTGCATATTTTTAAAGCTTTAAGAGCTTTATTCATTTTTTCACTGTATTATAAAAAATTTAATTATTTTGCAATATAGATCTCTGAACTGTCTACAATACCGTAATAGCTTGCAGAATAAGTTGCACGACTACTAAGTCAACATGTAAATGAGCTGTCAAAGGCTGATGAATCAGTCTGAGCATTCATTATTTGCCTTGACACAACACAAATACAATTTGCTTACTTTTATCAGTAAGTCCTAGAGTCATTTGTTTGTGTTGCCATTTTTTTTTATTCTACTCTGTGGAAATCTCTTTGAGAATATTTTGTTTCTCTAAAGGAACATTCCACTGTTTTTAGTGGTATCTAATTAGTCACATGTCACTATACTGATTTAATATGCTTAGTATAACGAGCATAGCAAGTATTATAAACACTTATTCAAAAACAACTTTTACATTTTAGGAGTGATTTAGTTTTACAATCAATACCCAAAGATCATATATTTGTTTTGTGGCATAGAACAATAATAAGTCAGACTTAAATTTACGTTTTCACAGTTTCAGCCTTAATAGGCTGATTTATAAGGCCATTTTTTTTCCCAGCAACACTATTATTAATTAGAGCTACGTGTAAAACCGTAGCTTGTATTGTTGAAAGTAGGACATACGGCTATTAAATAAGCCCCGTAAAGCATCCCGCTGAAGATCTGTGGGCTTGCTGCGAAAAAAGCCTATGGAATGAGCAACGTTGAACTTCACGGCCGCAAATCCTTTGATGCCTCAAGCCCGTAACCGCTACAATTCCAATCATGCTATTAAATTGCAACAAAGTCACTCGCGAGCAAGCCTGTAATACGCAAATGGAGCCCAAAGCCCAACGTGTGCTGGGGAGGACTCGCAAAGGGGGGTTAAGTCCAATACGTAGCACTTTAACTGTAAATAAAATCACACTACTGTACTTATGAGAAAAGTGAAAGTGATGTTAGGTCTTAGAATTAATAGTAAAAGAGTCTCAAACCTGCAAATCGGCCCAATAAAATATAACATTTCATGTATAGTTTTTGTGTTATATCGATCCCAGCAATCAATGTGTTAATACATATACTGTAACTCGCATGTGATAGAATATCATATTTGTGGGTTTATTAATATTGCATCATGACTGGAATGTGGGTCCGATCGTAACTTTTAATTGAAGCCCGTAGGACTTTGGAATCCAACCTCCATTTTTCACTGACATAATGATGATGATCTCTATTTCCATTGGCTCCATCTAAACCCTTAACTAAGGGTATGCTTAATTGATCACGTCCGACATATAGTTTAGGGGTTTGCATTTCAAGCTCGTAACTCGCAGTGCGCTCTAATTTAATAGCTCCGTAACTGGGCCAAAATTCAAGCCTGCAGCCGTTGCGAGCTTCACGTTGCACTTACAGGGCTCAAATTTAATAGGGCTGTATATTATTGATATAACTAACCTGGTTGGTCTATCCAATCACCTTAAAAAGAAATGGGATCCATTTCTTTTTTTCATGCATTTTAGAGAGCCCGCTTTAAACATTACAATTGTGTTTTGTGTGAAAAAATATTGCGTAAAACCTATTTACATTTCAGTGAAACTAATAGAATTTGCAGACATCATACGTATGTATATAGATGTCACTGGCAGACAAGTATGACTCATCCATCTACATTACTGCTCACTGGCTGAGAGGGGCAAGCCCCCAGCGCAGTTAAACATTTTAATCTATTTTTCTCTGCTTTGAGAGCATCAACTGAAAAAAGAAGACACTCAGCTGTGCATTATCAAATACTTTCTTTCAGATGAAACAAAAATAACATTTCTAAACCTGGAATGCAGATTGAATTACTCATTTATGTTTTTATATTATATATGTTATTTTTGCGTACACATGTTGACTGAAAACATGTCTGTAATGTTTGTTGGACTAGATGACACCTGCTAGTGACACAGCATGGGAGATGATAAATATTATGCCAATAGAATCTGTGAGTTAAAATATTTTTACTTCACAGTTTATCTCAATATAGTGCTAAAGGGGGAGAGAGAGAAAGGGAGAGAAGAGAGAAGAAGAGAGATGGAGGGGGAGAAAGGGAGGGATAGAGCTAAAGTGAGGGAGAGAGAGAAAGGGAGAGAGACAGGGGAGAAGAGAGAGGGAGGGATAGAGCTAAAGGGAGGGAGAGTAAGAGAGAGTGAAAGGGAGAGAGGGCACAGAGATAGACAAATGGCACAGAGAGAGGGAGAGAGAGAACAGCCACACAAAGAGAGGGTGCAGAGAGAGAGGGAGCACGGAGAGCTCACATGGAGTGAGGGGGGGGGCACAGAGAAAGCACACAGAGAGTGGGTGAGAGTGCACAGAGAGAGAGACAGAGGGTACATAGAGAGAGTCATCAGAGAGAGAGAGACAGCACAGAGAGAGACAGAACAGAAAATTGAACATAACATATGACACCTTCATTTATGTTGGGTAAGTTACTAGTATAATATATAATACACCAGGCTCCTCTAATTATTAAGGTGGTCCTGAGATATTTTATTGCCCACCTACATGAGTTATATGGACTCATAGAGCTGGACAGAGACTCCATCCCTACCACAGCCAGGAAGGGATGCTGGTAATTAAATTTAACTACTTGCTCGCTATGCGTGTATACTGGGGGCAACAGAATATCCCCACCCTCAATTGCTATTCAGATACCAGAAATTCATATACAATCAGTAGTCACTTTATTAGGTGCATCTTTAATGCAAATACCTACTCAGCCAATCATGTGGCCACAACTCAATGAGTAAAAGCCTGCAGACAAGGTCAAGGGGTTCAGTAGTTGTTCGGACCAAATATCAGAATGGGGGAGAAATGTGATCTATGTACCTTTGACCATGTAATGATTGCTGGGGTCAGACAGGATTAGAGCAGGTTCCTCAGCAACTGATAATCTCCAGGGATTTTCATGGTGCAAAAAAATAAATAAAATCCAGCGTGTGATAGTTCTGTTGGGGAAAAAGCCTTGCTAATGAGAGAAGAATGACCAGACTGGTTCAAGGTGATAGCAACGTGACAGTAACTCAAATAACCAAATGTTACAACAGTAGTATGCAGAAGTAGTTGGGCTACAACAACAGAAGATAACAAAGGCTTCCACTCCTCTCACCTAAGAAAAGGACATTGAGACAGTTGGCACAACTTTACCAAAAACTGGACAGTTAAACCCAGTACAAACATTGCCTGGTCGGAATCTGCTGCAAGATGCAGATGGTAAGGTCAGAATCTTGTGTAAACAAGAATCCATGGATCAATATGCCTTGTGTCAATATTCAGGTTGCTGGTGGTGGTGTAATGATGTGGGGAATGTTTTCTTGCCACATATTAGCCCCCTTAATACCAACTGACATTGTTTAAATACTAGAGCCTACTTAGGTATTTTTGCAGACCATGTGCATCTCTTTATGGCCACAGTTTACCCACCATGTAATGGCTACTTCCATCAGTCTACCCATCTTCTAATGGCTACTTCCATCAGGATCAAAAAGCACACATGATCCCAATCTGGTTCCTTGAACATCACAATGAGTAAAGTGTACTCCAATGACTGGCACAACAAGCAGATCTCAATCCAAAAGAGAACCTTTGTGAGGTGATGGAAAGGGAGACTTGCAGCATGAATCTGCAGCTGCCAAATATGCAACAACTGCATGATGATATAATGTCAACATGGACCTGAATCTTTAAGGAATGTTTACAGCACCTTGTTGAATCCCTGCCAAGAAGAGCATCAGCGTTATGGTATGAGTTGGGATGCTGTTCTTTTATGTTTTATCTGCCAGAAATGCTTATGTTTGAGTGTTATAAGCATTTCATTTACAGGGAGCTCTTCTGCTGTAAATTCATGTATATAAAAGTTGTTTGGTTGATATGTATGAATTTCATGGTAACTTTAATAATGTGAATCCAGGTGTAACCTGTACAATAGCGCAACCCCATACATTTCTGGTCTCATCTCCAAATACTCCCCCACCCGCCCTCTTTGTTCTGCTAATGACCTTCTTCTTTCCACAACTCTTGTCACCTCCTCTCACTCTCGCCTTTAGGACTTTTCTCATACTGCCCCTATTATCTGGAACTCCTTGTCTCGCTCCACCAGATTATCCTCCTGCCTCAAAACATTCAAAACCTCTCTAAAAACACATCTCTTTAAAGACGCGTATCACCTTCCACCCTAACACACTCTCACCTCTCTCTCCCTCCTTTTCCGCACACAATACCTTTAGGTTGTAAGTCTGCGAGTTTCAATCCCACAAGGTGCTTTAGGGAAAGCACTATGGACACTATGGATTTGAGGTTCAAAGACAGGGCCCTCCTTGCTTTGCTATGTTTAATTTGTATGTATATTTGTCTTGAACTTACCTTATGTACAGATCTACGGAATATGTTGGTGCGTTATAAATAAACAATAATAATAATAATAATAATTCATTTGTGTCTGATGCTGTAAAGCATATCTAAGAAATAGTGAAGTGATCAAGATGTCCAGAGATGTAAAATATTAGTACATATGACCCATAGGATAACATAGATATGAAGAGGTACTTCTAGACATCTTGAGGCATATCCAACACTTCATCCTTTAATATCCATATCTCATGGGGTTTTACCTACTCAAATAGATGTAAAACTACCAAACAGGTTGATTAAAGTACCAATAAAACAAATAAATGTTCTGAATGTGTGTGACCTGCAAATGTATCAATTAGAGGAACAAGATCTTTTAGGAGTATTTGTTTTGATAGCTTTTCATTCAATAGATTGGTAATTGTATAGCAGTTGCTGAATTTCCAAAGGCTTTCTCACATTATTACTTAGCAAGTCATAGCAACTCTTATTTGCTCAAATTATATATTGATTTATCCCTTATATTTTTTTTTAGTTGTTAAAGTTATATACTTATACTCTGAAAAATATAGCTTGTACGTAGCCCCAGAAAAGTAGGTTACATATATGCATTGTTTAACTTTCTTAGATACATGGTTTTGGAGCATTTAATGTGAAATTGAATGTGCCTACTCACTGGTATGCCCTCAGCCTTTATATATCACACATTCACCACAGCATTGCTTTACTAAAAGCTTTCTATCTTCATTGTAATTGTGTAAAGATAAAGATCTTGAGGTTTTGTTTAATATTGCTATTACTTTAGTTTTTCCAACAGGCTTTTTCAACAATCAATAATCCATGAACCCCGGTACATTTTCATTATTATTTGGTAAATACATAAAATAGAGAATAAAGTAATAACTTGCATACTGTTTATCATTCCTGGTCCTGATTTATATTTGAACTATCCAAAGTAAAGCAATACACATTAACAGTGTATCATTGTTGTTTATGGCTTTTTGACAAAACACTTGTGGATTCAATAGATTTAAAGAGAAAGAATGAATAGTGAAGTTGGTATATGCAGTGACTCCCATAAATATACAAGACATTGAATGTTGGTTTGATATCTGTGTCAGATCAGCGATTTCTTGCAATGCATTCTATTGGATTGTACCTCAGGCACTTAAACATAGATTGTAAGCACCAAGATGTAGGAATGGAATAAATTCTATAGACACTTTCCTCATAATATGAGAAAACATGTACTCTTAAAGGGACACTGCAGTGGTCATACAATAGAATTCATTTGTTCATTTAGCAATAAAGTCACTATTTGAAGAACAAAAATACATGTCATTTTTAAAACTTACATTTGTTAAATGAAGAGCAGAGCTGCTTCTCTCCACCCCCTATTAGGTGTCTGAGGGTTGGATAGGACCCGCTCAGGAGAATGGCCTATATTTTTTTCTGTACAGTATTCCTGCAGTAGTCACAGACTGTCCTACTGTGAGGCAGATAAATACTGCTATCAAGAAAGCCTCCTGGACAGATCCTATTTATTTTCTTCAAATATACATTTTACTCATAATCAGTAGCTACATAAACAATTGAAACCATGTTGTATGAGCACTGAAGTGTCCCTCTAAAATATTATCTAATTGTTGCACATAACAGTACTGTTGTTACTGTATTCCTTTTCCCTTAAAATTCAACTGTCACCACTAAAGACGCTTGATCCTTTATAAAGAACTGATGGTACATAACAGTATATTTCTTTTCTATTACAAAATGCTTATGATGAGGGCATTGCATGCTCTGTTGATTTGTGTGCTTGATTAGAGTAAGAGGGGATATAACCTGATAATTTGAATTATTACACCACCGAACTATTTAGCATAATGTCTCACATGATGGCACACAGAGACACAAATTATCTACTTCAAATAATGGCTACTACAATGTATATATCGTTTTTAATGATATATAAAAGGTTCTTTAAAAGAGCCCTCTCAATCTAAAATTCACATCATTCTACAAAACTGAAACGTTGCCATTACTGTAACTATTCCCTTAACCCATAAAGTAAAAATAGCTCTTTTGCAATCGTAAATATAAAATACTAACAATTCTTCAAGACAGGAAAATTACAAAATTATTGTTAAATTTTTTAGACAGCTCTTATTCAGACCCTACTACAAAAAAGGTTTATTATTTTCTAACCATAAGATTTTTATGTCTAGTACCTTATCTTACTGGACCTAGCATTCTGGTTGACATATTTATTCTTAGGTTATATTTTGTTGTAGTATAGGGCTATTACCTATCAGCCTTATCAAATTGCAATTCGGAAAATTCTAAAGGGCTCTATATAAGCACACAGCATATTTTTTTACAGAAGTTTTTTAGTCAGTGAATTTCTATCCAAAAGCAAGGTCTTCACTAACTAAAAACTATGCTATGTGCTTATATAGAGCCCTATAGAATTTGCCAAATTGCAATTTAATAAGGCTGTATGTTTTTATTTAAAATTTGTTTACAACAATTTATGTTGATTGATGTCTTATTGTACTTTCCAACATATTTATGCCCCCTGGAATGTTCTATTTTGTAGACTTTTGAGTCCTTTCAAGGACTGTAACAATAATATGTCATGAAATGTCATACAGACCTCAGGTGTATGGTTCAGCCTTTCAGATGTCATCAAACAGAAGCCGATCTTCCTTAGAACAGAGCAAGAAGTTTCACAAATAAATTACTCTATAGCTTTCAAGGGGACCATAAAAACAAGATTTTAAGTGGGATTTTAAGGGTAATCTGCACTCGGAGGTGGAGCGCTACTCTACCCCTTCCCTGCTTTTTTCCCCCTGAGATTTTAAGGGTATTTGCATAAAGAAAACTTTATAATACACAAAACAAAGACGTGTTTACTGCTATATGTACACATATTTTTTAATGTTAATTACCAGGGAACTAAAATAGATTTAACTAAAAAGTGGCCTGTTAAGCTTATTTGTACCATTACAGAATAATATATGTTAGTCTCATTGTCTCATCTCTTCTGTTTGTGAAATGCTTTTGGATTTGTCAGTGAAGTAACACTGGTCTCCCTCGACACAGTGAGCAAGGCAATCACATTTGATTTACTTTTAAGGACTCTAAGAAAACAAACACTTTTTAATGTGAACCCTCTTAGTGTGCAGCCCCAAATGATATGACTGATTTGCACTATTATAGATGGGCATATATGAGTCTGGCTGCACTCAAGAAGAAAAGCCAGAAATAATTCTAGTCAATTCTCTCATGTAAAAAGCAAATAACTTTAAAAACTAATTTCTGAAAACGTAATTGTTGTTGTTTAGTCCTTCAGTCATGTCTAACTCTCGGTGACCATATGGACGCAGCACGCCAGGCATCTGTCTGTGTTTCTGATGGTGTTTATAAATATGGTTTTATTGGCAAATATACTAGAGTGGGTAGCCAGTTTTTTCTCCAGTGGACCGCAATTTGTCTGATCTCTCTGCTATGACCTGCCCATCTTGGGTGACCATACATGGTCTAGCTCACAGCCTTATTGAGATACATAAGCCCCTTTACCACGACAAGGCAGTGATCCAGAAGCGGGAAACTTAATATGTATGTATAAAACCTTGTCGTGTTTGTGTATCTACTTTCAGGATTCAATAAAAGGACCACTTTGATCATATTTTTAAAATTCACATTTTGAAAGACTGTACTTGCAAATACGCAATAAAAATACAAAATTACAGCCTGTAATTAATGACCTTTTATATGCATTTGTAGATCAACTTCCTGGTGGAGGAGGATACTTGGAATAGACAGGAAGGTTTGATCTGCACAGTGGAAATGTGCCACCTACAATTGTTAGTGCTCTCAGCAGGAAAGCTCATTAGTCTACAAGGACACATCCACCTGAGAAAGTAAAAAAAGCTGGAGGCAAAAATGCAAATTTGGAGCCTATAGTACAGAATATTTGCATATATGTTGCAACATGTGAAGATTTAGTTCTTTTTTTGCTTTCAAAAACATTATTTTAATTATTAAAAATCATCATAGGCACAACTGACAAAATTAATGTTTTAAAAAAAAATAACTTGTTAAAATCCTTAGAACTTCTCCGTTCATTGTATTAAATTATGTAAAATCATTGTTTGTTTGGCTAAATTACTTTTCTCTCAAAAATTCTCGGCTATGAATTGGTTAATCTGAAGTGAACTTTAAACACAGTTTTTTTTTCCCTTTTTGTAAAATTGTTTTAATTATATGAAATTCAGCTATATTGGGATATTTTGCTTCACACAAATGCCAGTGTTAATCACACTGAAGAACATTTCTGCTTTAGATTAGTACCCTTTATTAAATCACGATGGGTTTTTTAAGGATAGGAATTTGAAAATGTGGCTAGAAGCAAAACTTATTTCTTTTTAATTATTATGATAAAGAATTGCACTTTGTGTTTAAAGAGAAAAAAAACTCCTCATTATACAAAGAATTTTAATTGAGAAATAATTAATGCAAAATGTATATAAATAGAAATTAACTAGAATTGCTAGGTTTACAAAAATGTAGTCATTCTTTTAGTAAATGAGTCAGTCAAGCTATTACACTTTGAGAATATATTCTGATTGCATATAGTATTACAAAAGTGAATTTTTATGTAGATGTTATTTATTTGAATATATACCAAGCCCTCAATTTTCTGCCAGCCAACTAAATAAACAGGCTGCATTCCAAAGAACAATTGTGCTAAGCATAAAATACTACATATACCATATACTGCGTAATAAAACATAGATCACATTCAATGAATAACTAAATGTCACAAAATGGAAGCTACAATTTTTATACTTTAAATTATGCAAATTATTACCAAATGAGAAATATTGCTGTCAAAAATGAGAGCATCACGTACAAATTTCCTGTCTTTTAATTGCTGCCTGTCTAGTCTTAGCATGAGTTGCCAAATCCAGCGCTCCAAAGAGCATGTTAACTCTCTTGCTACCCCATGATGTGCCTAAACAAAGTTATAAAACATTGCAGTACTTGACTTTAACTGAAGTTAAATATATATATATATATATATATATATATATTTATTTATATATTTATTTAAATAATAAATAGTTTAATATATATATATGTATATATATATATATATATATATATATATATATATATATTTACTTATATATACCGGTATATATATATATATATATATATATATATATATATATATATATTTACTTATATATACCGGTATATATTATATATATATATATTGTTCAGTCCTTCACTTGCGTCCTACTTTACATTTTTTAGCTCACAGTTTCGCTGACGTGCACAAGCCTCTTCACCATGACAAGATTAGGGATCCTGAAGGGATATATATATAGTACATTTGTGTTCACATCTGAATGTCTAAAACAAGCTAAAAAAATTGTTTCCTGCTCAGAATTTCCAAGAAATACAGCTATTGCTCTGCATTCTGGGAAACTGGGCAGGGGCATGCAGATGTGCCCACAATACCATTTCAAACATGGATCCTTTTAGGCATATGTCTGCTGTATTACACAGCTTTAAGCAAAGTTCAGGATGGATTATACACAAGTCAGGAAACCTACCCACATGCAGCTGTTTCAAGGTTACTGCCTCACATCAGTGTGGGTCCAGTTCCTAGCTTGTGTAGAAGTTTTGTGGGGAGGTAGTTTACTACAACAATTATTTAAGTTATGGTGGGCAAAAGAGCGATGGAAGCTATATATATGTATAGATATATAAACAACTCTTTATTTTTCAATTTCATTGGGGAGTACAGCAGTGTCAGTCAGTTGTCATTGACACAGAGAAAATAAATAAAATCTTTGGGGTTAGTGACCAACAGGCCTATTTAATTCCAACCCCATAAGAGCAACGTGAAGCTCGCAACGGCTGCGAGCTTGAATTTTGGCCGTCAGATTTGGGGTTTGTTGACGATCAATTAAGCAAACTTGGTTTAGATGGAGCCAATGGAATCAGAGATCGTCATCATTATGTCAGTGAAAAATGGAGGTTGTATTTCAAAGTCTTACAGGCTTTAATTAAGAGCTATGATCGGCACAACTTTCTAGTCATAATGCAATATTAATAAACCCGCAAATATGATATTCTATTACATGCGGGTTACATTATATGCATTAACACATTGATTGCCGGGGTCAATATACCACAAAAAATATACATGAAATAAAGTATTTTATTGGTCCGATTTGCGGACTTGAGAATGTTGCACTATTAATTCTAAGACCTAACATCACTTTCACTTTTCATATAAGTACACTAGTGTGACTTTATTCACAGTTAAAGTGCTACGTATTGGACATTACCCCCCTTGCGAGTCCTCCCCAGCACTTCTAGGGCTTTGGGCTCCATTTGCTCGCGAGGGACTTTGTTACAATTTAATAGCATGATTAGAATTGTAGCAGTTACGGGCTTGACTAGCTAAATCCTATCAATTTAGCATCCATAGCTTTAACCATCCTTTAAAAACTACCTTTTTAAAGAAGTTTATTACTTATTGTCCTACAATATGAATAATCTATACATATTAACATTTCTGCTGGATCAGTCTTCATCACGGCCAACTCCTCCAACATACGATCTACAAGCTTCCTCACTTCTTCAGGATCACTTCTCCAACCATGTATTTTAGAATGTAAGCTCTAAGCAGCAGGGACCTCTACCGTTTCTATCTTAACACCCTTAAACTATATGTCTCAAGGAATTACTAGTCATTTTTTACCCTTTGTAGTTTGCACTAAATGTTGGCTCAAAATTTCAAATGTCCATAACTTCTATCCACCATTCCCTTTTACTGTGTATCATAACTGTAATAAACAATAATGTAATTCAACATTATTAATTAATTATTAATTCAAGAACTGTATTGTATAAATAAATAAAATTCAAGTTGAAAATAAAAAAAACAAAAAATAAAAAAAATAAATTAGTCATTAAAATATCAGACTTGCAAATGCTAAGCAAAGGCAGAATGTTTCTAAAGACTAATGCATTTTGTAAATGTTCTGCTTCACACTACTTGGTATTAACCTTAATATAGTTTCATAAATAGCCTATGATTATAACACCTCATTTGTATGTGATTTGCATCTCATTTTCACAAAAGACCATTATTTATTACCAAAGATTCTACATATTATTAGCTTTTGCTAATCTTATACTATTTGCTTTAGCAAATTCTGTGGCACCGTTAATGTCAAGTTATGTGAGGTTAATGTAATGTTAAATAGCCTAATGAAGTTTAGGTAAAGTGAGTCTGTAGCTCAATAAAACATATACCATCGGCGAGAATCGAGGTCATAGGAACAAAGGAGAAAAGGAAGCTGATTGAGATCTCAGAACTGGGTCTGTCTCGCTTGTCTAGATTATTATCCCATGGTTTCCATTTGTACTGGGAAGTTGATATGATACAAATCTCCTTCAGATCCATCTCTAATAAATGTTTTTTTTAGCAATTTTGCCAAACATTTCTGAGATGGAAGGGGTATTTTTTTGTTTCCATTTTTGAGCGATGCTGCTTTTAGCAGCCATAAAGACTCGGACTAGAAGCGCTTTCAACTCAATAGAAAACAAATCGGGGAATATAGGAAATAAAATCCTTTCAAGGGAACAAACAATTGAAATTGCATAAGTTTGTGTAATGTAAGTTAAGCAGTCCTCCCAACACTGTTTAATAACCGGACAGCTCAACCATATGTGGAGATGAGACCCTATTTGGTGGCATTCTCTACAGCACATTTTTTGAGAATCTATTTTACTAATTTGGAAAAGACTATGTGGGACTAGATACCACCTATTGATGAATTTGAAGTAATTCTCTCTGTGTTTTTAATGAATTTATCTGTAACTGCAAATGCTTTATGCCATGATTCGATTGACCATTCAATTTTAAGTTCTAACTCCCATTCTTTCATTTTCATTGATTTTTTCATAATGTGTTTTTTCTTAAGTATGTTATGGCATTTACAGCCTTATTAAATTGCGATTTGGCCAATTTAAAAGGGCTCTATATAAGCACAGAGTATATATTTTTTTACAGAAGTTTTTAGTTAGTGAACTTCTATCTACAAGCAAGGTCTTCACTAACAAAAAAAACTTCTGTAAAAAAAATGTGCTCTGTGCTTATATAGAGCCCTTTACAATTGGTCCAATCACAATTTCATAAGGCTGTATGTCATTAGATGTGATTTGTCATCAGATAGAATTCATTTTTTGTCACATATAATTTCCTGATTGAGCTTATTAAGACCTTATGCTTTTAAAAAAATCCTTAACTTGCCAAATTCAAACCAGCAAGAAGATGGCAAACCAAATTTTAAAGCAAATTCTTCAAAGGTATATAATCTAGCATTTTGAAAAAGATAATTCAGAAATACTATTCCCTTATTTGTCATCCAATTTAGTATAGGAGAAGGGAAGTTTGTAACTAATCGTGCTATGGGGGTGAACCCATTAGGGAATGGCATTAATGAATATTTTTGATTGATCTTAACCCAAGTGCTCATACATTTTTTAAATATTTTATCTGCTGGTAAAATTTCTCCCCAAGCTTTTTGCTGGAGAAATATTAACAAACCAAGGTCTATATTGTTTAATTGTTCATTTTCTATCTGGGTCCAATGGTTGTCAATGATTGGTTCAGTGCATCTCAAAACATGCAAGAACATCATGGCTTTTTGATAATTTAATAGCAAGGGATAAGCCAAGCACCCCTTTTTAAAATTACTAACCATATATTGAACTTTCATTCTTATTTTCCTTCCGTTATGGGTGAATTTATCAAGTATACTTTAGAGTTTATTAATCATGTATCCAGTCAGCTAGCACGGGATACACCTCGTTAAATACGTCATTTTTGGAACTAAGAACATTGTAGCTGCTATAATACGACCGGACCATGTATATGGACATTTGCACTGAATGTTGGCTCAAAATTTCAAATGTCCAAATGTCCTTTTTACTGTGTATCATAACTGTAATAAACAATAATGTAACTAAACATTATTAATTCATTATTAATTCAAGAACTGTATTGTATACATAAATAAAATTCAAGATGAAAATAAAAAAATAAAAAATAAAAAAATAAATTAGTCATTAAATTATCAGACTTGAGAATGTCAAGTTATGTGAGGTTAATGTAATGTTAAATAGCCTAATGAAGTTTAGGTAAAGTGAGTCTGTAGCTCAAGAAACATATACCACAACTGCATAATACACTGCAGTGCTATTTAGTAGAAGAGAGTGCAGTGGGTAGGATCAACTAATTACAAAGGTATAGACAAATTCTGAGGTAAGAGGAAATACAAGTACAGATATAGTGGTATACAAATATGAAGCAAATCGGTCAGCAGACAGATTGGTGCAACAGAAGTGAAGACCCTTCTCCAAAAAACTTACAACCTAGAAGGTAAGGTTGGGGTTTGATACTGGTGGGTGATAGATGCAAGATGGCAGTGAATTAGGCAGAAGGCTGATACAAGTGGAGGTGGGTGTGCGTTACACTGAGGATTATGTGTGTGAGAAATTGTATGCAGTAAAGGCAAGAAGTCCCACAGAGTAGGAGAGCCCGAGAAAAGTCCTGAAGGTGAGAATGAAAGCATGTGACAAGTGAGGAAGAAAAAATAAGGTATTCAGTATAGCAAAGGGGGTTATTGGGGGAAAAGTTTGAGATGAGGGAAGATAGGCGTGCATGGTTATTAAGGACTTTAAAAGTTACGGTCAAAATTTCGCATTTTATTCTGGAGTCTATAGGAAGCCAGTGGAGGGACTGACAGAGAGGTGCTGCAGACATATATGGTAGATGAGTCTAATGGAGGTATTCATTAAGAATGAGAGTGGAGATAGATGGGTGATGAGGAGGCCAGCAAAGTGCAAGTTGCAGTAGTCGAGGTGAGATACGAAGAGAGAATGGATGAGAATTTTTGTTGTGTCGTGTAGTAAGATATTTTGGAGTTGTTTTTATGGTAAATATGACATGAATTGGTTATTGTTTGTGATGAATGAAAGAGAGGGGAGGGATTGACAGAACCCCCTGACATTGGAGAGGTAGGAGTGACAATGGAATTGTTAACAGTGAGGGATATTTGGGAAGTGGAAGCTGTAGTAGAGGATGGGAAGATTAACTGCCCAGTCCTTGTAATGCTGAGTTTGAGTTTATGGTCAGGCACCCAGGAGGATATGCCTGTGAGGCAGTTGGCAACATGTGCTAGAAGAGATGGGGATAGATCTTGTACAGAAAGATAGACTTGAGTGTCATCTGCAAATAGACGATACTGAAATGCTAAATATTTGATTTAGGGTACCAAGGGCAGATGTATAGATGGAGAAGAGGAAGGGCCTAGGACCGAACCTTGGGTTTGCCAACAGTAAGAGGGAGCGGCATAGAAGTAGTGCTCAATTTTCTAGATAAGATGTGAATTAAGAGAACGCTGTGTCATAGATGCCAAAAGAGTGGAGAACTTGGACAAGAAGAGGGTGGTCAACCGTATCAAGGCATCAAAGGCAGCAGAATGATCCAAGATAATTAAAATAGAGAAGTGTCCCTCTAACTTGGAGGTTAGTAAGTGACTTTTTATGAGAGCTGTCTCTGTGGAATGTTGGGGCTAGAAGCCAAATTAGAGGGTATCAAGAAGAGAGTTGGATGAAAGCAATTGGGTTAGGAAGTTGTATATAAGTCTCTCAAGCAATTTTGAAGCCAAGGAAGTAGAGAGATAAATTGATAGATGTAGAAACTGAGTAAGATGAAAGGTTCTTAAGAATGGGTGTATTTATGGCTTGTTTTAAAGATGATAAAAACCAGCAGGTGTCCAGGAGAGGTTGAATAGATGTGTGAGAGCTGGGATAAGTGTGGTGGACAGGAGAGGGACTAGCTGTGATGGAATAGGATCAAGTGGGCAAATTATAAAGTGAAAGATTGATAAGAAAACACTGACTTCGTCAGTAACAGGGTCAAAGCAGTCCATAGTAGATGTGGTATTGGGGAAAGGCAAAGGCTGGGTTTTGTCAGTTTGTTGAGAGTATAGTGCAGGAGTGGGCAAGTTGTTCAGTCCTGGAGGGCCACACACAAGCCTGGATTTGAAGATATCCGTGCACAGGTGAGTCCATCAGATGACTGAAGAAGTGATTGACTCACCTGTGCGTAGCAGGGATATCCTCAAATCCAGGCGTGTGTGTGTAGCCCTCCAGGACCAAACTTGCCCACCCCTGGTATAGTATTCTAGAGCTATATTGGGAGGAGACATGTTATCAATGTTATTTTTAAAGGGTCTGGCAATATCTTCAGCTGTGAGACAGGAAGGGTTGAAGGTGGGAGTGGGAAGAGGGGAGACTGCTGAATGTAGCGAGCACATGTTTGAGGAAGGAGGACAGAGTTGATATTAACAATATATTCTATATAAAGGTTTAATTTAATACATCCTCAGGATATGTATCCCATGTTGAAGTAATTTCCTTTGTTTCTCCCTACCACATCTACTGAAAGACTTTTGGAAAAAAAAAAATCTCGGGTTCCTCTTTTTTAAAATATACTTCCCCTAAATAGTTATTGGATACATTTGGAATTGCTACTTTCCTTTAATTTACTTACCTATTATGGTCATTAAAATGCCATTATGCATGATTTCAACATTTGAATATTGTTCTCTATGTGCATAATTTTTCATTTATCAGCACTGAATGTTAGATGTCACATTATTGACCATGCCTCTGGTTTGATAAATCATTAGGCATTTGATTTACACTTACGGGTAATAAACAATACAACATTTTATCATAAATATATAAATTTAAAAATATATGCTATCAATATAATTAGTTATGTGATCTAACACAAATAGCATTAATAAAAGAAAGAAAATACTTAGAGAACTATTTCATTTTATTTGTTGTAGTGCACTTGTTTTGTATAACAATACATTATATAAAATATCTGATATATAAGTTGTCTTATATTTCTGCCAAACTTTCAGGAATAATTACAATAGTGTTAAAAGCCCACAGAGTATTTTTCATTGTTAGCTGAAGCGCATCTAATAGGTGCAAACAGAACCGATGAAAGAAAATACTTTTACATTTCTTCTATAGTTCAAGCAAGAAAGAGTGAAGACAAAATATGAACATGGAGACAGGATATTGAATTTGCTACAGAAATCGAACCTTGAAGGCTGACAAAGTGCAATCATGCAATTGTTGTTTTTCTTTTGTTTTGGGGTACAATATTTCTAAAAAAAAATGTTCCAGTAGGTTGAATTTATTGTTAGCATTTACTCAGAAAATTATGAAACTAAGTAGTAATGACAAACTGAAGTCACATGGATTTTTGTATAGTAAAACACCTATGTAGAAGTGGCTTAAAACTGAAAGTCAATACAAGTTACTGTCAGTAACGTTGACACATTCATGGAAACTGTCACAGAAGTCTGCCAATCAACGGAAATAAAATGCATAACATTTAAGAAGTGTAATTTATACTAAAATAGCATTGACAGACAATCTCCTTTTTCTCTTCTTGATACTTATTCTATTATCTGCTTTCACAGAAGAAAGTATATTGGTTGAGGTTATGCAATGTTGGAATTGTTTGTCAAATATTCAAAGCATAAACCCAGGAAAAAGTCTGGTGCACAAAATTGAAAAATTAATTTTAATGCAAGATGAACTAAGGCTCCCATGCTAATTGAGTGGTCTAATTATTGGTATACCCCAAAATCGTCTGCAGGAGATTTTTTCCCTACATTACAGAAGCAACTGCGGCAAGAAACCACATTATATATATATATATATATATATATATATATATATATAAATAAATTAAATATATGTGACAATTGTATTTATAGATTGAATATATATATGATATGTATATAGACAATGCATTAAAGCATTTGTTCCTAGTCCACATGATTTACTGATATTTATTAACCCCTTGAGTACTGGGTTGTGTGTTACCCTTGATGTTGTATAATGACACGGACAAAATAATAAAATATCATATGTTTTAATTACACATATGTTCATATTGGACTGTTAAGTGTCAAATAATGTTGAACTTTCATAATTTTTTTTTTTTTTTATGCTATACTGTCTCTTTAACTGCTGCTGGGGCACTCCGCAATCACCTTGGTACCCATAATATTTTCTTCAGTAGTTACGGCACTGCCCTAGTTTGCTAGTGATCTGTAAAGTCTGATTAGCAGAGTGTTTTGGTGTAAAAGTCCAACGGAGTAACTATTTCATCTTTTGGCAGTGCAAAAATCACTATAAACGTTTGCCATAATTTTCAATTTAGTCTTGCCGCAGTCACTTGTTTCACTAGTCTTGCCACAGTTTCCGCAATGGATGATTAACATAGCTAAACAGATTTACCTGGCTCTCTCAAACATGGTGTAATCTGCGATATAGGGGATTAGCACAGAGGCCTAAATTAGTAGCAATAAGTACATAAATTATGGGATTTAACTACTTGAGTGCTGGCCCCTGCCTTGATTCTGTTGGTTCTTTTTATATATATAAACATTAAGTTACTAGATTGCTAGTTACCCACAAATATTTCTTTCTTTTTTACTAAAATAATTTTTTAAATATACTATTATTATTATTGTTTATTTGTAACATGCCAACATGCAATGGATGGATAGCCCTGTCTTTGAGCTTAGAATCCCATGTCCAGAATGATTTCCCCAAAGCACCATGCAAGATTGAAAACTTGCAGACTTACAATCTAAAGATTATTGATCAATGGATATTCTTAAAATAGCAATGAAACCCTATGCAGAGTGTCAAAATAGTGTTTATTATTGATTTAAGCATAAAAAGCATATTAGTAGTTTTCTAAAACTCCATATAAAAAGTTTTATTGTTCTATATTAGTGGATATTATTGCAGATGAATGAAAATGCACAAATTATTTTAATATACATTTTACTTACCCAACATGCATAGCATGGGGTTAGTGGACTTTTAGTCAATATTGTAGATTCATGGAGCTTAAAGTTCTCCAGTTTCTCTTACCTCATACTTCTATTACTATGTTGTCATAATAATCCAAGGCAACAAATAAACCTAACTTTTCATTCAAAGTACAGAAGCTTTCACCTCACATTTACCTAGAATCTACCTCACACATCACTACATTTCTCAAAGAACAAATTAAGTTTGGCATATTGATATGGTGGTATTTGCATCAATATACAAATGCATGTCAATGTATTATCAATAATATCAATGGTAATGTGTTTCATAGCATATTGTTGTATTTTACAGTGTATTATATGGCGTCTTAGAATAAATTGCCTATTTTTTGTGAGTATTCTAGAAAATAGAGTATACATCCACCATGTTATTGCAAAACACATCACCATTATGGTTGATGAAAAAGCAGCAATATTCACTTCAATAGTTGATCATTAATAATTTATTAATAATGTAATGTATTTCATTATTGTATTTTTTTTCTTATTGTTTTATGACCATTATGATGATTGTTATTATTATTATTGGAAAAGAGGAAATACAAATGTATTCATAAATAGCATTACTAAATGTAAATCTTATTTTTTGCCCATTCACCTTCCCAGAGGCTGGAGAATTGCATGCACGTATTTATCCATGTAAATGAACATAATCTTGCTATTACATTTTAGAGATACATAAATTGATACATACGCCTTCATCATACTGATTCGTTTATAAAATCTCTAATAGAAGATTTGTATCTATACTCAATCTTATTATATTATTCCAATGGAAATTTCAATTCAGATTTTCAATACTTATTTATTTGGTTTTTGTATACAAATACCCCATTTGAATACTTATGTATTTCCAATGTCCCTTTGACAAATTTAGGTTATGCTGTTGATTCTAAAATCCCACAAGAATCTGTCAATGTGAACCTTTTTGTTGTATTTTATTAAAACTAAAAAACATGAAAAAAAATCAACCTTTATTGTGTAATCATCTACAATTGTGGCTCATAATATTTCAAGGTAAGCCCATAATATTAAAACACAATGGGAAAATTCACTCACCAGCGGCGCCTATGTGCACTGAATCTTAAAATAGGTCTGAGGCAAAATTCTCACTTTGACTGTTACGTGAAGATGAGGTTGTTGCAACACATTAAAAGGTAGCTTTCGACAATACTGAGATGCTTGATCATTTTAATATTGACTTCACAAGTGAGACATTTCCAGTAGCTGGCATGTCATTGAATCATGGACCATATTTCAAACTCTAACTTCAGATAATCCAGGGTTCATTTATTTGAAGTGTGTTACTATTATAGTGCTGATTGGAAATGCTATGTAGTAGATGTTCCCAAACTGTGGTTTGAACTAGGTTTTACAAAGCAATCATGAAACAAATTAATACAATTCATATAAATGCATAAAAAGCAGCACAGAAAAGTTCATATACTAGAATGAATAGTTTGTAAATACATCAAAAAAGACTTAAGAAAGAAGTTTAACTCCTGTAGCTGAGCAAAGGAAGGTCTGAAAGCTTCAAGAATGAACAATAAATAGGATAAAGAAGCATAAATCCAGAAAATCCTACTGACTACCCCACACTCTAAGCGCCAATGACTACTTTACAGAGACTTATTTAAAACCTACATGCATGTTTGTCCATTCTGTTTATATCTCCGCCTTCTCTCTCCCTTTTGCTCATTTTCCAGTGTTTCTTTTGTGTCTCTTTCTTTTCTGTTATTCACTGTTTCTTCTTATGTTTTCCTCTTGCTCCTTTTCTTATTCATATAAAAAGCTCTGATCCCGTTAACCTGCCATAATCCAGTTGCCCGTAAATACCACAATATGTGCAGATATAACAAATCTTACTGCAGCATGCCAATGGTAGAAACAAATCGAGCAAATTAATTCAAGAAAGACAGGGACATGCATAAGGCTGTTCTGAGGATTATGTAAACCTGAACTTTTTAGTTAGATAAGAGACTGAGTAGATTGCATGTGTCAATGTGTTCAGATTTGCTGTCAAAATCTATGTTTCCAGAGATTGTAAATAAATGGGAACAATAGATTAGAAAATAAGTAAAATATTTTGGTCAGTGGTTATTATTTATATGCGTGTAGTACTTAAAAATAGCTTCATGCCATAAATATATTATTTATTTTAAAAAGTTTGCCAGTATGTATTTTTCTGCGGATAATTATTCATTTTTCTTTCAAACAGATATAAGCTAGTACAGCTGCAATGCCCTTGAGCAAGATTAATCTTAAGCAACCATGGAGAAATCTGCCTCTGTCTCACATGTGATCCCACACTAAGAAAATCATATCATTCAAGCCTCTGCCACACATAACATCCATAACCATTTGATTATGAAAAAGATTTGAAAGAAAATTTTGTTTTTTGTGTGCTTCGCTCAGTGGGAATAAACTAAACTTCCCACTTGTGCTATTGATCGATGCTTTACAAGTGTGTGCTTCTGTGTTTGTGCTCTGCAGGCAATCTTTTCAACTGAACTAGTTATGATATTCATATACATAACAACAATAGCTCAAACATGACTAGTTAGTGCTTATATTTCAATTAACTTATTTGGCAAACTTAGATTTGCATTTTAGAGAATTCACTGATACCCACCAACATATTTTGGAATATTCAACAACTTTGTTTTGTAGTAAAAATATCATTATAAATGTATAAATCATATATGAGCATGTTTTGGACAAGGTCACAAAGACTGCATAAATATGAAAAGGAAAATCAAGGCATTATTATGGTATTTAAGCTGCACAGAAAATAATTACAAATATTCTACTTGTTTCAATTGCTGAAAAATGTTGAAAGAATGCTATATATAATGATTACAAAACAAGTTTAAGATTCTTCAGTTAAGCTTCATTTTGTCAGAAATAATGTATCCATGTGTGTGATGAAATTTTGATTTGACTGGGAAGTAACAAAAAATGTGATCAGCTTCTCTACCTAACAGATAAATTGGTGGGAATATTCCAGATACACACATTGCTGTCTAGAACCTTGAACATAGTTGAACAAGCACAAATATCTCAGAATATGTCCCTTTACCAATACGATTATTTAACTCCAAATCTATTAGTAGTTAAATTGGTTTGATTAACTAGAAAGGATCATTTGCACCCAAACTAACACATTCCCCCATTACCCAAACAAGGTAGATCACAATAAGGAGTTGTCACGACCGGCCGATTTGGGGGACCACGCTAACCCCAAATCTCTCTCTCTCCACGGTCGCAACTTTTTGTTCAGATCTCGACACCAGCAGACACTTCAGATGACAGCATCATTACTGCAGAGTCATGCACCTCAGACCCCTATTCTTAGGATCTAAGAATCACACCCATGTACCTTGGATTAGTACAAGCAGACTCTGACACCACCTGTGTTTAGTGTGTCCAAAGTCAGACTGCCCACTTCTTTATTGTTACAAAGATATATAAAAAAACAGAAAGATGACACAAAACACCAAAGACTGCCCCCAGTTCTAGCCCATCCTCCTAGGCAAATAGCTTGCTATTCCCCCTCACCCACATGATTTCCAGATGTAGAGAGGCATCTGGCTTTCTTCTAATTACACCTTTTGTTTCTCCTCTTACAGAGCCATAAAAATAGTTCCCCCTTTCATGAATAAAGCCAGAGCCTTCACACGTGGCCGACTGCAGTGCCATAAAGATTCTATAGAAGATTAATCATTTGTCACATAAGTGGCTGCAGTATTTTTTAGATAATTCTAGCATCCTAGGGCCTACTTCTATCACAGATGCATTATTACAGTGCATATAACATGATCTAGTAACCACCAAATGAATTATTGTGGTCCATACTACACACAAAAACAATCAAGTCAGTCCTCCCAAGTTTCAGGTCTGTTGTAATAGTTCTTGACATTAACACCCAGTGTGCCAGCATTCCAAATAGCAGAGATACTTGTGGGTTGCAAGGGGTCCCATCATGGCCCCAAATCGTTCATGACAGGAATAATGAACCTGCACATGTCTGGAGCCCTCATCTGGTCCCCCGCCTATGCAAGACATATGACTATTCCTACGCCTACTTCCCAAACTACTTTTTGTATTATATAAAGATATAGATTATGTTAAAGTTTATTCGGTAAAGATATATGTGGCGCAAAAGGAGGTGAAAAACAAAATATAAAAAAGCAATGCAACAAATATGCAGAAAAAGCAAGAAACATGCCTAGATGTATTGGTAGAATAATTAGTACACAAAAAAGAGAGAGAGTAATGCCACAGATGGACTTCAAATAGAATACTACCCCAGTTCTGGAGAACGTGTCTTTAAAAGGATAGTAACAAATTAGACACTCTTTAAAATAGGGCAGCTAAAATGGTGCATGGCCTAAAAGGCAAAAGTTATAATGAAAGAATTCATGATTGGAATATTTATAACTTAGAGGACAGAAGGGAGAGAAGTGATGTGATAGAAGGACTTATATAAAAAGGGAAGTGTCTTGAAGGAAATGTGCATGAGGTTGGAAGATAGAATATTTAGGACTAATATGAGAAAGTACTACTTTAAAGCATAGTAGATAAGTGAAGCCTTTCAGTTGGAGCAGTAGAGTCAATAATAGATCCTAAGGCTAAATTAAGCCAATATTCATAGGTAACTAGAAGGGGAGACTAAACAGACCCTTTTTGGTTCTTACCTGCACTAAATGTATGTTTCTATAATAGGCCTTCTCCCAATGATCGAAATATACAGCCAAGGTATATTATGATGTAACAATGTTTGGGTGATCCTATCCACATTTTTACATTTGGCCTTCAGTGTCACAGTCTGATCCAGAGGGATATTTCTACTAACAGTTTTTCATAAAAAGTGCCAATGGGCAGCCTTCAATTTCAAAAATATTTTTATCTAAATGATTATAAAAATGCTTCATAAAATTGGCCACATTCACTAAAGTCTTAAAGGGGTCCCATTGTTTCTATTTATTTTTCCAGCCCCATAAAACAGAACCATAGTTAATATTTTGATCTGGTATGAGTGTGCAAAAAAAAAATGGGGTCACAGATATTCTTCAAAAAATAAAAATATTGAAAATAGATATGGTAGTAATATTTATATTTTACACATAGTTACATAGTTACATAGTTATTAAGGTTGAAAAAAAGACTTTCAGTCCATCAAGTTCAACCTGTTAAGATCTCCTCTGATCTGCAATATGCGGATTAGTTATTAATTAATATGTTGTTAAATAATTATTAATAGTATAGTATTGGAGGATGAATGAAGAGTTAGTCCATCAAGTTCCACCTTTTTAGATCTCTATTGATCTTTTTAATGTAGACTATTTATTATTAATTGTTAATTGATCCAGAGGAAGGCAAAAAGAAAAAAAAAACATTTAAACTTTGCCAATTGTCTCATAAGGAAAAAAAAAGCAAAATTCCTTCCTGACCCCAGAAACTGGCGATCAAATTTCTCCCTGGATCAATATTCCTTCGCTAGTTATCTAGTATAGCCTTGAATGCCCTCTAACCCCTTTTTGAAGTTGTCTATCGAATTCGCTGTTACCACCTCATTTGGTAGAGAATTCCACAGTTTAACCACCCTAACTGTAAAGAACTCTTTTCTTTGTTTAAGGTGAAATCTTTTTTCCTCTAACCTCAAAGGGTGTCCTCTTGTCAGTTTAAAATTTCTTGCTACTAAAAGTTAACTTGACAAAGCCTTATATTGACCCTGGATGTATTTAAATAAGGTAATCATATTCCCTCATAGACGCCTTTTTTCTAACAAAAATAAGTTTAGTTTGGTTAGTCTTTCTTCATAACTTAGCCCCTCCATTCCCCTTATTAGTTTTGTAGCCCTTCTCTGTACTTTTTTCAGCTCTAAAATTTCCTTTTTATGAAGTGGTGCCCAAAATTGTACTCCATATTCCAAATGAGGGCGTACTAGGGATTTGTATAGTGGCAGAATTGTATTTCCTCCCCTTGCTTCTATACCCTTCCTAATACATGCTAATATTTTACTTGCCTTTGCAGCTGCTGCTTGGCTTTGAGCACTGTTACCTAGGTGGTTGTCCACTAGTACCCCCAAATCCCTTTCAATATCTGATACCCCTAGATTTGCTCCATTAAGATTATAGATTGCATGGCTATTTTTCCTTCCCAAATGCATAACCTTGCATTAATTTGTATTAAATCTCATCTGCCATTTAGCCGCCCATTTCTCTAATTTATGCAAATCCATTTGTAGGGAAAGTATATCATTATTTGATTTTATTACCTTGCATAACTTAGTGTCATCAGCAAAAATGGAGACACTACTTTCAAGTCCTACTTCTATGTCATTAATAAATATGTTAAAAAGGAGAGGACCTAATACTGAACCTTGATGAACCCCACTTATCACATTAGACCAATCGGAGTATGTTCCATTTACAACAACCCTTTGCTTCCCGTCTTTTAGCCAGCTCTCGATCCATGAGCAGATATTTACTGCAATTCCTGTATCTCTTAGTTTGCTCACTAGTCTTCCATGTGGCACTGTATCAAATGCCTTTGAAAAATCTAAAAAGACTACATACACTGGTACCTCCCTTGTGTATACTGACGAAAAGAACCTATTTAGCTCATCTGCCTTTTCCTGTTCACTAATTATCAGATGGCCTGTGTCACATTGTAATGTTCCTATAGCTTCCTTCCTCGCCTTCTTCCCATTAATATATTTAAAAAATATTTTAGGGTTAGTCTTACTTTCCATTGCAACTGACTTCTCATTTTCTATTTTAGCCAGTCTAATAGCCCTTTTGCAAGCCTTGTTGATTTCCTTATAGTCACATAAAGCTGCCTCTGTTCCCTCCTTCTTGTATAATTTAAATGCATGTTTCTTTTTCCTCATCATGATCTTTAAGTCATTGTTAAGCCACATGGGATATGATTTACTCCTATTCATTTTATTTCCACATGGTACATGCCGATGAGTATGTTTATTTAGTAAGGATTTGAATGTTGTCCATTTATTTTCAGTATTTTTCCCTGTAAGTTCTTTGTCTCAGTCTATATGTAGTATTGCTGCCCGTAGCCCATTAAAGTTAGCCCTTTTAAAATGTAGAGTTTTGTTGGCCTCTTACAACTCTGTTTATTGTATTTAATCTCAAGTAAGACTGCGATGTGTTCACTGTTCCCCCAGGTTCCCCTATTTTAACATTTGATATTGTGATGACTAAATCCAAGATGGACCCATTTCTAGTAGGTTCTTGTATTACCTGGGCCAGATGAGTGTACTCAAGAACCTGCTCCCTTTAGCTGAGCTGCTGGTCTCATTTATCCAGTTTATTTCAGGGTAATTAAAGTCTCCCATTATTAGAACTTGCCCATGCTTAGCTGCATTTCCAATCTGTAACAATAATTGTATTTCCTCACTTTCAGCTATATTTGGGAGTTTATAGCATACTCCCAGCAATATGAATGAGATCCTCCACTATTTAGCTCAACCCACAAAGATTCAATGATGCCGTTAGTGCCAGCATACATATCTTCTCTGACTATAGACTTAAATTCAGGCTTCACATACAGACAGATTCCTCCTCATCTTTTACCATTTTCCCTATCTTTCCTAAATAGGTTATAACCATCCAGATTAACAGTCCAGTCATGAGATTTATCCCACCATGTTTCAGTAATGCCTATTAAGCCCCATTTTTCTTGTACTACTAATATTTCTAGCTCGTCCATTTTCCCAGGCAAATTTCTTGCGTTAGCAAGCATGCACTTTATGTTGCTATGGCTCTGCCGTTGTGAAGTGCTTGCCACTGTATTTGAGGCCCCTATTAATACCTCCCTACTGTCTATTGTAACCCTCCCCCTTCTCCTCCCCCATGGGTAACTAATTCATCCCTTTCCCTCTCTACCCTATTTACCCCAATACTTCTATATAGTCCCCCCCCACCTACAAGTTTAAAAACTCCCCCAGCCGTTCTACCATCCTATCCCCTAGCACAAAAGCTCCCTCATCATTAAGGTGCAATCCATCCCTGCTATAGAGATTGTAACCAAGTGAGACATCATCCCAGTGCTCTAAAAACCCCAAACCCTCTGCACTGTACCACTTTTTTAGCCATGCATTAACCTTCCTAAGTTCCTTCCGCCTTCCTGGGCTAGCACGTGGCACTGGTAGTATCTCAGAAAATACTAACTTGGAGGTCCTTGCTTTAAGCTTATTCCCTAGTTCTCTAAAATCATTCTTTAGGACGCTCCATCTTCCACTAATTTTGTCATTGGTACCAATGTGTACCATGACCGCTGGTTCATTACCAGCCCCTCCCAATAATTTATCCACCCGATCCACAACATGCCGAACCCGAGCACCCGGGAGACAGCAAACTGTTCGATTGCTGGGATCTGGGTGACAAATCACCCTGTCTACCTTCCTAATAATAGAGTCCCCTACCACCAAAACATGTCTGTTGCTCTGCCTATTCTGCCCTCTCTCTCCACCAGTAGAACTGTTCTCCCGGCTGTTAGAGGGAACCGCTCTATCTGGCATTGCCATTCCTGAATGGACATCCCCAACAGTTTCACTCAATCTGGCAAATCTGTTGGTGTTTGCCAACTCAGAACTGGCCTGCCTCCTCCTGTTCCCCCTGATTCCCCTTCTAACTGTAACCCAGCTACCTCCCTGGCCATCCTCATAAAATATGACTAATAAAATACTATAAATAACTCAGCAGCACAGTAAATTATGTATTTTTGTGTATATTTTATATATTTTGAGCAATGGAAACTGGTGAAATCTCTTGCTGAGTGAACAGGGGAGTTTCCCCTGAAACTGCTGTTTTGGCAGTCTCAGAACATATAAAAATAGAGTTCTGGAAAGAGAACAGCTTTATAAAAATACAACCTGACACCTTCAAGAACATAGTGAACTTTTAGAACTTTTATTCTAATTATTTCTATAACATTTAATACAAGTAGCCAAAAATAAAGATTTTCCATTATATCTAATGCATAAAATTAGATAACCTAATATGCAACATAGACAAAATGTGTCTAGTTTTTTATTCTCTCTGAAATTGTGCAATGCCATTATCCTATATCTTATAATTTTAATTAAATGTAAAAGTAATAAAGCTACTTTTAAGTGCATGATATCTAAGGACATAATAGCAATTTTCACAAGGATAAGCAGACCTAAATAACAATTTGTGTAGCTATTATAATTGTATAAAACATATTTTAGGAATTGTCCTTGTGATCTGAAATAGATTTTGAATAGTATTTTTGAGAGACAGAGATAACAATATAACATTTAAAATAAATCTAGGAATTCTACAAAGTGCAAAGGAACTCATGATTCAGAGAAAGAGAAGGTCGTGATCAGAAGATGTTAAGTTCAAGACTCACATGCTTTGTGATTAACCCTTCAATTTAACAGCAAACTCCCCTTGAAGAGATAAAATAAATGTCATAGCTTTACTATTCATAAGTATAGTCAACATTCCTATGAGAAAGTATTTCTGTACATATGGAAATTATGTATATTTTTTCAGCACATATACCACTTTACTTTGACATCCTTCATAAATAATAAGCATTGTGACCAACATAAATTATTAGAAAGCTGAGAAAATATTGTATTGTGTGCAGTGTATCAGACGTAAAATCAATTCCAGAACTGAACTTTACATTTATTAGAAAAAAACTCTCAATCTCTGGAGGACCCAGATAAATGATTATACTGTTACTGCTATTTGTCCAAAAAGCAGAAAAGGATTTCTCCACTTCTTGTGTCCACAAAACACATTTCCTTAAACATAATAACCTCATACATCTTGTATGAAATGTGCATTTTGAGGAGATAAATAGGTACTTCTCTCTGGAAATATCCAACAATCACTACTTGCAAAAATTAGGTTAAAACAATTTTGTAAAAAATGTAATGCAAATATAATCAGTATAGCACATTATATCATTGCATAAAATGAACCCTAAATATCAATAGCAAATAGGCCCTGATTTAACTGAATATCCTTCAGATCAGATCCTTGTGAGGATTGTGTGTCTAAAGTTTTTATGGTTAAGGTCAAAATACAGTTGTATAGATATACTACACCCCAAATAATCTAATATAAGGTAATCATAAAAAGAAACATGAAACAGTAAAAATAAATGTCTCATATAACAAAGGTAAATTGATAATAAATATATCATGGTTCAGGCAGATACGCTTCCAAAATAGAGTAGGAGATGCATGCATGAGAATGCAAAACTCTTAATAGCATGTCACTTAAAGTTCATCTTGTTTGTGCTATTACAGGGGGCAGAAGTGAGCTGATACTATAGAATATCAAACTAAAATGTCTAAAAAAGGGCAAGCTGCCCTTAAATACCAGGCAATTCTTTTTTGCCCGAGAGATATCATTCTTGGTAGGTACCATCCTACAAATGTGCATCTCTCATTTTAACATGGCAGACATACTGTATATACGTTTCGGCATGAACGTTTTTGTAAATGTTTTGCCACTTAAAGCTTAGTACATTTGTCTTCTGTAATGGTAAGAGATGGCATCCTGAGTGGTAAGGCCACAATGGCTGTATGCCAATAACCCTTCGAATCTCTCTGATGTTTTGCTAACATATGTCTAGGAGAAATCATTGACATCTAACTGAAGAATGTCAAAAGAAAGGTACATGGCCTTGCTATTTTTAGTTGCCTATTTTTCTATTGGCTAAGCATGATCTACTAAAAGAGATGCAATATCTGTGATGGTAGACGTGAACCAGAACTCAGGAGACTGCATGCTTGATGATTTCCATTCTACACATGTCCATTCTCAAGTATTCATCTCTCACTTTAACATAGGCTCCAAAATGATCATAGGACATATGAAAAACATAAACCCTTGCCTCATTTTAAGATTGCAGTGAAGATTAAAACATATATAGAAAACATACATTTTAAGCAGGGGCATATTTAGTTTTTTTGCTGCCTTATGCCTGTTCAGATTTGTGCTCCCCCTAAAAACCTCTTGTTATATCCCAATCATAAGTTTACCAGACTCCTATATATAAAGTTATATGTGTGTATGTATCTAAGTATGCAGATAGTCATAATATTTTCTACATGTTTGTGAATATTTCATGGCAACAACAAATTCATGCAGCCTGCTGCCCCCTGAAAATGCTCTGCCCTAGGCCTAAGCCTTGTGCGCCTAGGCTGAAACCCACAATGATTTTAAAGATGTATGCAAATGAGCTGGGTAATGAATGCATCTGATAGAGAAGAATTAGTAGTGCATGAAAACATGTGTTATATAGGAAAGTTCCGTTTACTTACAAAGTTATTTGCACAAAAGTCAAATCCAGTGGTTCACACCCACAGGATGCTTACATAAGCCGGGTACACTCAGGAAATACAGCAGTATACCCACAGGAAATACAGCAAGATACACATTTTGACCATTCTGGTACATAGCACAGGAAGTAACTGTTACAGTTCTTGTACTGATCACATGTCAGAAGCCACTGAAGTAAAGAATGATACAATGTATTATCCTGATTCTGAATTTGCATGTTATGCTAATTGAGGGGGAGTTTTCTAGGGGTGTACACAATAAAATGCAAATGCCATAAAACATATGAAATTTTGCTAACTTCAAGGTAAGCTAATTAATGTTTAGTTTGGGATGTTTTCATGCAAAACATGTTTTTATATACTACTAATATAAGTATGAGATACAAAGCAAAAAATAAAAAATCAAATACAGGTGGGTTTAGCAGATCTTGACAGTGTAAAGGAGACATGGAGGGGGGAGAGGCATGGAGGGAGAAAAGGAGACTTGGAGAGAGGGAGAGGCATGAGGAAGAGAGGCAAAGAGGAAAAAGGGAGACACATGGAGGGAGAAAGGGAAGAGGGAAACATAGAGAGAGGGGCAAACATGGGGGGAGACATGGGGAGAGGGAAGCATGGGGGAGAGGGGGAGACATGGGGAGAGAGAAGGAGATGCGAAGGGAGGGAGAGGCATGGGGGAAAGAAGGAGACATGGAGGGAGGGAGAGGCATGTGGGGAGAGAATGAGACATGGAGGGAGAGAGAGGCATGGGGAAGAGGGACATAGGGGAAAAAGAGAGACACATGGAGGGAGAAAGGGATGGGGGGACATAGAGGGAGAGGGGGAAACATGGGGAGAGAGGGGGAGACATGGGAGAGGAGGAGACATGGAGGGAGGGCGAGGCATGGGGAAGAGAGGCAAAGGGGTAAAGTGGAGACACATGGATGGAGAAAAGGAAGGGGGAGACATAGAGGAAGAGAGGGAAACATGGGAGCGGGGGAGACATGGGGGAGAGAAGGAGACTTGGAGGGAGGGAGAGGCAAGAGGAAGAGAGGCAAAGGGGTAAAAGGGAGACACATGGGGGAGACATGGGGAGAGGGAAGCATGGGGGAGAGGGGGAGACATGGGGGAGAAAAGGAGACATGGAGGGAGGGAGAGGCATGTGGGGAGAGAATAAGACATGGAGGGAGAGAGAGGCATGGGGAAGACAGGCAAAGGGGAAAAGTGGAGACCCATGGATGGAGAAAGGGAAGGGGGAGACATAGAGGAAGAGGGGGAAACATGGGAGCGGGGAGACATGGGGGGAGAGAAGGAGACTTGGAGGGAGGGAGAGGCATGGGGAAGAGAGGCCAAGGGGTAAAAGGGAGACACATGCAGGGAGAAAGGGAAGGGGGAGACATGGAGGGAGAGGGGCAAACATGGGGAGAAACATGGGGAGAGGGAAGCATGGGGGAGAGGGGGAGACATGGGGGAGAGAATGAGACATGGAGGGAGGGAGAGGCATGTGGGGAGAGAATGAGACATGGAGGGAGAGAGAGGCATGGGGAATAGGGACATAGGGGAAAAAGAGAGACACATGGAGGGAGAAAGGGATGGGGGGACATAGAGGGAGAGGGTGAAACATGGGGGGAGAGGGGGAGACATGGGAGAGAGGAGACATGGAGGGAGGGAGAGGCATGGGGAAGAGAGGCAAAGGGGTAAAAGGGAGACACATGGAGGGAGAAAGGGAAGGGGGAGCCATGAAGGGGGAGGGGGAAGCATGGGGAGAGAGGGGGACACATACGGGGAGAGGGAAGCATGGGGAGAAGGAGACATGGGGAAGAGGGAAACATGGATGTAAAGGGAGAGGCATGGGGGAGAGAGGCAAGGGGAAAGAGGGAGACACATGGAGGGAGATAGAGGTAAGAGGGAGACATGGAAGGAGAGGGGAGAGATTGGGGAGAGGGGGAGACAACATGGGGGAAAGGGGGAAAGGCAAGGGGAAAGGAGGAGACATAAAGGGAGAGGGGGATTCATGGAGGAGAAGGAGAGTACAAATCTCAAAAGAAACCTGGAATAACTCAGAAATAAGTTAAAAATAATATTTTCTAATTGCATATTTGTGGGTTTGAGACTGTTTTGCTATTAATTCTGATATCTTTCTATGCCTTCCCATGCATTTTAAGTACAGTATTGTGTGTTTAATTGCTGCTACAGCTTTAAAAAGTGTTTGCTTAGTACTCATAATATTTTTTGATAGAAAAGTGATACCTTTTTAGTTGTTAGACTTCATTTGTGAGCTAGCTCTACTGGTGTAATAGAATATTGATTTGTGTAACTTTAATTAGCGCTTGAAATATTAATGCTGTGCTATTCGTGCTGTGCTAAAACCAATTGAGTTTTAAGCCTGAATTTGCGTCTTTGCTTGGCCCATAGTAATTGTGGGCGGGAAACTTGTAATCGAATTGCAAGTAGCTAATAGAATATGTGGCAATATTAAGAGTGACTTTAAGTGTGTATAAATTGATGATTTGGGCAATAGAATAGGTCCCATTGTTATTTTATGTTAAATATAAAGTGTTGTACAGAACACCAGTGCCAAACTTTAATTTATATGATTTCTTCTTCAAGCATTTTATCTCCTTGAAATATGATATCTTCATGTACTGTGCTGTACCCTTCCATACATTTGAAAGTTTCTATCATACAGTCCCTTCCCCCAAAATTGTAAAATTATTTTTTAAGTTAATTTCTGTATTATAACAAAATCACTAGAATGATGCTATTACTAATATAGCTTGCAAAAATATAATTAGAAACTGCAAACACCACAATATCTAAATGAAGAAATAAACAGCCTTTCACATCCCCCCTTAAGGATGAAAACATACTTGTTACATCTGTGTTATATCTGTAAGCAAGCTTATTTTCCTAATTAATTGTAAAATTATTGCTATTTGGCAGAAAAATAATGAAATCCAGTTATCACCAATTTTTACAGATTTAGTACAAGAAAAACACCTGCCTTTGTTTATACCATCTTGCTGTTAAGATGGACTTTCATGTTTAGAATGGAGTAATTTCAAAGTTGTAACATTGTACTTATTTTTTTTATTTTGCTTAATTATTACGCTATTGGTTAAAGGGTTCTGGAATATATCACACAACCTGCATAAAATAATGATTGAAACCTGACCTTTTGGAGTAGAGTCTCTTGACCACATGCAACATTGTTCTGAGTTGGTAATTGATTCATTAGGGGACTCCTCAGGTATATATATAATTGAACACATTTTTTTATGTCATGCTTACCTTGATATTTGAAACTTGCTCTTCTCCATTTTGCTTTTTTATTTAAATGTGAATGTATTCATTTAAGTTTGCTAAATCGTATTCTCACCACCTGATGTTAACGAATGAGGACTGAACAAACCATGGAAAATAATTGATAAAGGTTAATGCCATGTTGTATATACCCTAGGCTTGGGTCTTGAACTTGTTATCATATGATGTGCTGGTTGCTTACAGATGGACTAAACTATTTTAAGTCTGCGAGTTTCAATCCTGCAAGGTGCTTTAGGGAAAGCCCTATGGACACCGGATTCCTAGCTCAAAGACAGGGCCATCCACTCTTTGCAATGTGTGAATCTTGAACTTGTCATTGCCTGTAACTTAACTTATGTATAGTGCTACGGAATATGTTGGCGCGTTACAAATAAACCATAATAATAATAATAATAATAACCCTCACTAAATCTGGACTTTTCTAACAGAGCAAAAAAAACAAACAAAAACGCTATGTATGTGTGTGTGTATGTTTTGTGTATGTTCAGAATCTGTTCAGCTAGTATTTTAGCTTAAAACTATTATTTTACAGCTAATAAAGTAACTGTGTCATCCTAAAATCAAGTTTATTACTTCAGGTTATTCTTAAAGAATATGAAAAACTGGCTATGAATTGCCTTAGCCATTTTTTGTGAAGTGGACTATACCCAAAACATTCACTTTATTTGTGCTATGTTATTTTACAGATGAACTGCTCCAACATACTAATTAGCTGCTTTGATCTACTAATTA
Source organism: Discoglossus pictus (assembly GCA_027410445.1). Lineage (NCBI taxonomy): Eukaryota > Metazoa > Chordata > Amphibia > Anura > Alytidae > Discoglossus > Discoglossus pictus. The sequence goes on along the minus strand of CM050164.1, from coordinate 345,673,582 downwards.
GACAAACGAATAATGGACAAATCAATGACCCCCAATGTTGCCATTCAGTTATAACCTTTACCCCGACTTTATCCGTGCCACAAACTACCACACCGAGTAGCACATTAGCCAATAAACAATATTGTATTTCTCTGAAATGATTTACTGTGGAGAAATATGGCTAGTACAATGTGTAGCCACATTGTATATTCTTTAAGATGAAACAAACTTCCTGTTGGGGGTGACAGAATCCTTTAAATACATTTTTATTAAACATTCTAGTTGTTTCGATTAAAACTCAATATGACATTTTCAGCCATGACTGACTACTTGATTAATATTTTAAGCTCTACTACAAAGCATTACAATATTTATTGCCTCACTATTTATTACCCCGTAGACTAAAATTATTTAAAGTTTTAAGAAGTAATTTGCAAATTACCCAGTTTCTACAATAGCTAATAATCCCTGTGTATTTTTGGACCCAGCTTGTTTTATCTGTTAGGAATATCTATTTAAATGTTTTCTGGCCAAAACATAAACGCATTAAAAACATCCTAGATGTGTGCTTTTATTCATATGTGTTTTAAGGTTTGAATCAGCAGGTCTGATGAATCTCAGTATAACAACTTGATTATTTTGCACCAGCCCTATGAAGATACTGGGATACTGTAAAGTAAATGCAGTAAAGAATAGTGTTTATGAGCCACTATTTTTCCTTGAGCAGATGGCTGGCTAAATTCAACACACCCGGGAAATCACTCTAAGATTTTATCTTGGGTCTTTTATAATGAACTGTAACTGCAGCCTCATGAAAAAGTACATCTAATTCCTAAGCATTTTCCTATTTAAGAAAATTGTAAAGACAATCTAACAAAATGCATCCTAATAGGCCAAGTAATCTACATGTTTGTTATTATATATGGATAAGAACAAACTATTAATAAGCATTAAAATGTTTTCACGTCATTGACAGCTGTAGCAGTAATCAATGCAAGCCAAACTGAAAAGCATGAAAATACCAAGCTAATTAATAATTATAGACAGCCCCACAAGTGCTGATGAAACCCCCTAAAAGGCTATGGTTTAAGGAAACTGGTGCCAAATCTATTTTCCATTTGTATTGTTTTGTTATCGTTGCAGTTTATGGAGCCAGATGTTACTATTCACAATGGATGAGTACCCATGTATTTAGATAATGGTGATCCAAAGCCTCTAGGAAGTCAGCCAGTAAAAGACAACATCAAGTGAGGCTTCTTCTTAGCAGGTTGAGCTCTCAATATCATTGATGCAGACAAAACTGGAAAAGGTATCTGAGAAATTGAGAAAAGTATATGCAAAACCAAAGAAATGTGTATTAAATGAAAAGTGTCTTCTTTCTGCCATTTTAATGTTTAGCTGGCACTTTATGTGTACCAATAAAAGTTCAATTATGCGATATGTGAGTAAATATGTTTAATTAAAATGGTAGAATTATTTTTTTCAATTACTTAAAATATTAGACTAAATAAACTTGTAAAGTATACAAAAAAAAAACACACACACACACAGACAAGGCTAAAGCTTTTTAGCTACATAGTTGAACTGACCATGTTAAACATTCTGTGAAAAAAATAGAAATTTATTTTTTTAACAAGTTATTAATATTCAAATGCAAATATTAATTGGAAAATATCTCAAGAGAAGCTTACATTTATATTAAACTTTATATTGTTTGCTAACTCTGCTTTAAAGCGCAATATCCCTCTTTGAGAGTCAGTGCGCTACTCCTCTGTCGCCACTTATTCATATGTAGTCTTATGTACGATGTCAGCAGGTTCTAGAAATAAATTATATCAAATATATTGTTATAAGAATATTTGCGTATTTGTTCCCAATTTTACAAAAAGCAAAGTAATGAATCATGGAAAATGTACCAACAGTTTTCTTTATTCGGCTGATCAATATGGCTTACTGAAAAGTGTAAAGAAAAGAAACTTGATTTATGGCAGTTGCCATAACAATAGAATTCTAAAATGCTTGCTACTTTCTTTCAGCCAGATTTGATGTTGGTTTCTGTCAATCTAAAAGAGCCTGTTTTAAACTAGAGCTATATTCATTTGTTTCTCTTGTCATGCTAGTGATTTTTTTTTGTTTTGACAATTGGGTTTTAAGGTTGCTTATAAGATTAATTGAATTTCTCATTTTTCACAAGATTTTGTTTCCTCTGGGCTAGCTAAGTTATCTGTTTATGTTCTATAAAAGATATCACTAACACAAATGCATGCTTTATTGCACCCCTGTGACACAGCTCTTTGCATTTAGTGATCAACTAATTAAATATTAAAGTGTTCATATATATGAATATATATAAAAGGTCCTGTCTCCTGCATAAATACTGCTGGACAATCTTTTAATTATTTGAACGATTATCTGATATAAACAGGGCCATACTTATGTTTTATGCTGCTAGGTTCATTCACAGTTATTGTGCACCTCCCACACCAGTTACACCTTTTCCTTTCTCATGGTAATTTGCTGTGCCCTTATCATTATGTACAGGTACAAAAGTTTTTCTATCATTGCCATTCAAGAAAAAAAGAAGAAAGACAAATTAGGCATCTTGGCATTTATTTCTCTCACCAGCAGATACACTGGCACACTGGTATCCCACTGTAGGACTCTAGTCCTACAGTTCCAACAGCTGTTACAGTGAGACTTGACACTTGTGGAAAGAGAGATTGGATGGTATGCCTCACGTCTATTGCATTAATATAAAGAAAACAAGTGTTTTTATTGATTTTATTCTGTTAAAGTGCTATACTTTATAAACACCAAGCCACTGTTTTCTTTTTTGATGTGATACATAAGGAGCACAAGTGGAATCAAGTGTTGCACACTTTTAGCTCTACAAAGTCTACTTGTATTCACAATAGAAAAATAGAAAAAATATCTAAGTATCACATATTGATCCAAAACACTAACATGTCCTCTTCAGTGTCTTTCTGCTTACTTCTACAGTGAGACTCACTGTATTCACTATAATGAGGTTTATGATGATGCAGGGAGCCTTATAAGAACATTGCTAGAATTCATAATACAATCAGTGTGTGCAGTGCATAATTCCTATTACCGGACGTATAAACACTATTTTAATAGAAGTAGCTAATTTATCATAGTTATTTGTTATTTATCAAGTGGTCACTGAGGTAATTGAGAAAACAAATAATACACACATACTGCTAGTTTCCCCTATGACAAAGCCAATAGTGGGTGTATATATTTATCCATACTAGCTTCGAAGATATCCACACATTTGAGTTAATTTAGTATTATTTTTTTTCTGTTTGTGATATCATCAAATTTAACAAGAAGTTGAAAACAAAAGTATTTTAGAATATACTCAATGTGTCTGTATTAAAAGGTTTTGCACATGTATGTTTCTTCCAAAATGCTTAAATCAAATCAAGGAGATATACTGAAATATAAGATATGGATTTCCTATAAATTGCAATCAATCACAGGCATAGGAAGGGAGGGGCGAGGGGGCGTGTGCTTGCGTGTTTGTGTCTGGTTATTTAAAATTATATGTGCGTGTGTATATTTTTTGAATAAGTAGTTCTGTGAGTGAGTGTGAGTCTGTGAGTGTGTGTGTCTGTGTGAATGTGTGCCTCTGTGTGTGTGAGTGAGTGTGTGTGTGTAAGTCTGTGAGTGTATGTCTATGTGTGTGTCTGTGTGAGTGTAGGGGTGAGTGTCTGTGTGAGTGTAAGTCTGTGAGTGAGTGTCTGTGAGTAAGTGTGTGGTGGATGAGAGTGTGTGTGTGTATGTCTGCGTGTGAGTGTATGTGTCTGTGAGTGAGTGTCTGTGAGTGTGTGTCTGTGAGTAAGTGTGTCTGTGTGAGAGTGTGTGTCTAAATGTGTGTCTATCAGTGCGTCTGTGAGAAAGTGTGAGTCTGTGTCTGTGAGTGAGTGAGTGTGTGTCTGTAAGTGTGTGTATCTGTGAGTGTCTATTAGTGTGTGTGTGTCTGAGTGAGTGTAAGTCTGTATGTGTCAGTCCGTGAGTGTGTGTCTGTGAGTGTGTCTGAGAGAATGAGTGTGAGTAAGTGTCTGTGTGTGTGAGTGTGTGTAAGTCTGGGAGTAAGTGTGTGAATGAGAGTGAGTGTGTGTGAGTGAGTGAGTGTGTGTACATCTGCGGGTGAGTGAGTGTTTATGTGTGAGTGTGTGAGTCTTTGAGTGAGTGTGTGTCTGTAAGTGTGTGTCTGTGTGAGTCCGTGTGTCTGTGATTGTGTGCATCTGAGTGTGTGTCTATGAGTGTGTCTGTGAGTGTGTGTGCCTGTGTGTGCACCCGTGGCTGCCCCGAGTTTGACGGGGGGTGTCAAACTCTGGGGTAGCCCTGGGTGGCAAAAGCTCTAGCTATGCCACTGCAAACAATACTGTTACATATAGCTCTAATCACCAACTGTTCCAACCAGTGGGCTGTAATCAGGGTCCAGGTGAGAGTGGGTGTGGTTTGGCCTGTGTAAAGGTTTATCTGTGTGCATTTTATCGTGTTCTGTTTGAATCAGTTCTGTGAGGCAGGGCAGTGTTTTCTGTCCTGTGCTCATTTATCATTGTACAGGTGAGTAGGCAGGGTCTATTTTAACAAGGGAAGAGCAAACTTGGGAGCTTGCAATCATTTCTAGTGTAAGTGTAGTTAGTGTGTAGGAAGATTGAATAAAAGGAGGGAATTCAAAGAAAAGGGGTATTATAAGAAAAAATAGAAAACAAACATATATATTTGTTCTGTTTTGTTTGGGTTAAGGTGTAGAAAAGCAATCTTTATACAAATATATTGATTTGTTTTCTCACTGTATTTTTGTAACTGATAATCATGAGTCAGTCTAGTGGCAACCTCACGGAGTGTACATCCTGCCACATGTATGCACTACTGGTACAGATGATCCAGGGTCCATACCTCTGTGACAGGTGTGAGCATGTTGCCTCTCTTAATGCTCGAATTGGAGAACTAGAGAGGAGAATTGCAATACTTCATGATATTGTAACACTGGAAAGGGAGTTGATGCTCAATGAGCACAGTTTAGCTAGGCCTAGCATGGAGGGTGGAGATGGGGCTAGTGAGGATGTCCAGGGAGGTAGCTGGGTTACAGTTAAAAGAGGAATCAGTGGGAACAGGAGGAGGCAGGCCAGTTCCAACAGATTTGCCAGATTGAGTAAAACTGTTGGGGATGTCCATTCAGGAATGGCAATGCCAGATAGAGCTGTTCCCTCTAACAGCCGGGAGAACAGTTCTACTGGAGGATTGAGAGGGCAGAATAGGCAGAGCAACAGACAGGTTTTGGTGGTAGGGGATTCTATTATTAGGAAGGTAGACAGGGTGATTTGTCACCCAGATCCCAGCAATCAAACAGTTTGCTGTCTCCCGGGTGCTCGGGTTCAGCATGTTGTGGATGGGGTGGATACATTATTGGGAGGGGCTGGAAATTAACCCGCGGTCTTGGTACATATTGGTACCAATGACAAAGTAAATGGAAGATGGAGTGTACTAAAGAATGATTTTAAAGAACTAGAGAATAAGCTTAAAGCAAGGACCTCCAAGGTAGCATTTTCTGAGACTACCAGTGCCACGTGCTAGCCCAGGGAGACAGAAGGAGCTTAGGGAGGTTAATGTGTGGCTAATAAAGTGGTACAGTGTAGAGGGTTTTGGGTTTTTAGAGCACTGGGCTGACTTCCCACTTGGTTACAATCTCTATAGCAGGGATGGATTGCACCTTAATGATGAGCGAGCTTTTGTGCTAGGGGATTGGATGGTAGAACGGCTGGGGGAGTTTTTAAACTTGTAGATGGGGGGGGGGTAGAAAGGGTAGAGAGGGAAAGGGAGGAATTATTTACTCATGGGGTAGGAGAAGGGGGGAGAGTTACAATAGACAGTATGGATGTATTAATAGGGGCCTCAAATACAGTGGTAAGCACTTCACAAGGGCAGAGCCATAGCAACATAAAGTGTATGCTTGCTAATGAAGGAAGTTTTGCTGAGAAAATGGGCGAGCTAGAATTATTAGCAGTACAAGAAAAATGGGACTTAATTGGCATTACTGAAACATGGTGGGATGAATCTCATGACTGGACAGTTCGTTTGGATGAGTATAACTTATTAAGAAAGATAGGGGAAATGGTAAAAGAGGAGGAGGGATCTGTCTGTATGTTAAGTCTGAATTTAAGCCTATAGTCAGAGAAAATATTTATGCTGGAACTAGCGGCAACATTGAATCTTTGTGGGTTGAGCTAAATACAGTACACTCAGGGATCATTATCTGGTCCAGGTAATACAAGAACCTACTAGAAATGGGGCCATCTTGGATTTAGTCATCACGCGTAATATTGATATAATATCAAATGATAAAATAGGGGAACCTTGGGGAACAGTGATCACAACACAGTCTCATTTGACATTGAATACAAAAAACAGAGTTGCAAGGGGCCAACAAAAATTCTAAATTTTAAAAGGGCTAAATTTAATGGGCTAAGGGCAGCAATACTACATAAAGACTGGGATAATGAACTTACAGGGAAAAATACTGAAAATAAATGGACAACATTCAAATCCTTACTAAATAAATATACTCATCGGCATGTACCATGTGGAAATAAAAGGAATAAGAGTAAATCACATTCCATGTGGCTTAACAATGACTTAAAGATCATGATAAGGAAAAAGAAACATACATTTAAATTATACAAGAAGGAGGGAACAGAGGCAGCTTTATGTGACTATAAGAAAATCAACAAGGCCTGCAAAAGGGCTATTAGACTGGCTAAAATAGAAAATGAGAAGTCAGTTGCAAAGGAAAGTAAGACTAATCCTAAAATATTTTTTTAAATATATTAATGGGAAGAAGGCGACAAGGGAAGCTATAGGAACATTACAATGTGACACAGGCCATCTGATAATTAGTGACCAGGAAAAGGCAGATGAGCTAAATAGGTTATTTTCTTCGATATACACAAGGGAGGTACCACAACAAAATGGGGCTATACTACCATCACTAAATAATTGGTTAACGCAGGAAGAAATGCAAAAGAGATTGGTGAAAATAAATGTTAATAAAGCCCCAGGTCCTGATGGAATACATCCAAGGGTACTGAGGGAGATGGGTTCTGTAATAGCAAAACCATTATATCTAATATTTCAAGACTCACTCACCACAGGGTCGCTACCAGATGACTGGCGAAAAGCAGAGGTGATATCTATATTTAGGAAGGGAGCAAGAGCAAATCCAGGGAGTTATAGACCAGTGAGCCTCACATCTGTAGTTGGGAAGCCTTTAAAAGGATTAATAGGGGACAGAAAACAAGAATATGTCTATTTGAACAAGATCATAGGTAGCAGTCAACACGGATTTATGAAGGATTCGTCATGTCAGACCAATCTAATTAGTTTCTATGAGGAGGTTAGTAGGAACTTGGATCAGGGCAAAGTGCCACATGGGAGACTTTTGAGCAAACTAAGGAATACAGGAATTGCAGTAAATATCTGCTCATAGACCGAGAGCTGGCTAAAAGACAGTAACATACTCCCATTGGACTAATGTGGTAAGTGGGGTTCCTCAAGTTTCAGTATTAGGTCCTCTCCTTTTTAATATATTTATTAACAACGTAGAAGTAGGACTCGAAAGTAATGTCTCCATTTTTGCCGATGACACTACGTTGAGCAAGGTAATTAAATCAGATAATGATGTACTTTCCCTACAAAGGGATTTGCATAAATTTAAGAAATGGGCAGCTAAATGGCCGATGAGGTTTAATACAAATAAATGTAAGGTTATGCATTTGGGAAGGAAAAATAGCCATGCAAATTATAATCTTAATGGAGCAAATCTAGGGGTATCTGATATTGAAAGGGGTTTGGGAGTACTTGTGGACAACCCCCTATGTAACAGTGCTCAATGCTAAGCAGCAGCTGCAAAGGCAAGTAAAATATTAGCATGTATTAAGAAGGGTACAGAAGCAAGGGAAGCAAATATAATTCTACCACTATACAAATCCCTAGTATGCCCTCATTTGGAATATGGAGTACAATTTTGGGCACCACTTCATAAAAAGGACATTTTAGAGCTGGAAAAAGTACAGAGAAGGGCAACAAAACTAATAAGGGGAATGAAGGGGCTATGTTATAAAGAAAGACTAACCCAAATAAACATATTTTCTCCAGAAAAAAGGCATCTACGAGGGGATATGATTACCTTATTTAAATAGATCCAGGGCCAATATAAGGCTTTGTCAAGTAAACTTTTTGTAGCAAGAGATTTTCAACTGACAAGAGGACATCGCTTGAGGTTAGAGGAAAAAAGATTTCACCTTAAAGAAAGAAAGGGGTTCTTCACAGTTAGGGTGGTTAAACTGTAGAATTCTCTATCAAAGGAGATGGTGACAGCGAATTCGATAGACAACTTCAAAAAGGGGTTAGATATTTTTTTTAATAAAGAGGGTATTTAAGGTTATACAAGATAACTAGCAAAGGAATATTGATCCAGGGTTAAATTTGATCGCCAGTTTCTGGGGTCAGGAAGGAATTTAGTTTTTTTTCCCCCTTATGAGACAATTGTTTTTTTTTTTTCTGTTTGCCTTCCTCTGGATTAATTAACAATGTATAGCAAATAGACCACATATTAAAAAGATCAAAAGAGATCTAAAAAGGTTGAACTTGATGGACTAACAGTCTTTATTCAACCTCAAACACTATCAGCCTTATTAAATTGCGATTCGGCCAATTGAAAAGGGCTCTACATAAGCACATAGCATATTATTTTTACAGAAGTTTTTAGTTAGTGAAGACCTTGCTTTTGGATAGAAATTCACTAACAAAAAACTTCTGTAAAAAATATGCTATGTGCTTATATACAGCCCTATTCCATTGGCCGAATCGCAATTTAATGTATATATATAGTTTTGGACCCAGAATTTTGGTCACATTTGCGGTGTTGGGCAGGTAATGTTAAACATTGCGGGCCTTGCAAATCAAGGCACACAGTTGCGGTCCACTCATGGCGAGGCTCTCATCGCAAGGCCCGTGGGACTTAGGCTGCAATGAGCATTGAAGGCGCTTACTGCAGGGCTTACAATCAGCGCCGAAGCACGTAGATGCAACTGCAGCCCTTGCAAACCGAGTCACACAGTTGCGGATTAGCAAAAATATGAATTTAACGGCCGAACCATCAAACTGAAAACACCACAAAAACAAAAACAAATATACCTAAAATTAACTTACACACTCACACACAGTACAGTGGGAGAGCCAGTGTGCCTGTGAGTGTGGTTGCATGTTAATTTGAGTCATATTTGCCGTTTTTTCATGATCAAAAGTTGGCTAAGCAAGAAAAAAAAATGGCGGCCAAAAAAACGTAACAAGATGAAAACGAGGCCATAGGCAGTAAAAAAGAGCATGAAGCCAGTAACACTTAACGCAAGCCAGTAACATGTAATCCAAGCCAGTAAAACCAAACCCAAGCCAGTAACACTTAACCCAAGGCAGTAACACTCATCGCATGGCCCCTCAACTACATGGGGGAGAGGCTCGCAATGAGCGACGAAGGCGCTAATTGAGAGACAAGCGATGAGCGCCAAAGGCTCGTGCGGGCTCGTGCTAAACCCGTTCAGATTAACTACGCATGACCCACATATGGCTAGCTAGCTGTTACAGCAGAAAAAGCTATGGCATGACATGAGATGCTATAGCAGGCTACCATTTCTGTGTCCACACTCGCTTTCCTATAGTAAATTACTCCCATGGTCTGTCAATAACAAACCCAAGACAGACATCTAAATGTACCTAAAATACCTCAAAATAGAACCAAGCACTCCAGCTGGTGAAACTAGATTATGGGGCATACATTATATAAAATCATTATTTATTCGATCATGCAGAAGTTCCATGGAACTCATGTTGAACACTACTGCAACAGATAGTTAATATATAAGTACTAGCGAATTGCCCGTCAAAAAATGACGGCAATGAAATTGTAAGGTAGCTAATGTTGTTTGGTGTGTAGATATAATACATTAATAAATGAATATACTTTACCTATTTGGAAGCATTGTGTTGAAGAGATGTGAATGTGTTTTGACATTGCTGCAGCATTAGTGTTGTGGAGCTGCTCTCTAAGCGTGGTGAATGTGTGCAGTGTAATACTGTGCGTGCGTGAGTCGAAACCGTGCGCGTAGTGTCGTACTTCCGCATTTGCGTTAAATGGCGGTTTATGTGTGTTGTGCGTCTTTGCGTATTGTCCGTTGTTGGTTTGTAGTGGTTTTCGAGTTTCGTGTGGTGTTTTGCGAGTGTGGTGTGGTGTTTTACGTCTGGAGAGTGCTGTAGCCTCGTTTTCGTTTTGTCCGTCGGCCATTTTTTCTCTCGCTTAGCGATTTTATTAGTATCTAAAGTGTTTTATTTTTATTTAAATGAAGGTGTAACATGTTTTTTTGAGGTGCTGGATGGTTCCTCTTGCTGTAGGTAAGCTTTTTATGTGTGTGTTGTGTGTATTTATTGTGTTTTAAATGTTTGCATGTCGGCGTGTTGCGTCCGATGTTTGCGAGGTCGTAATGTGTGGTAACGTGTTTCGTAGGATGTTTGCGTTCCTAACAAAATTTAGCGAGTGTCGTAATTTGTGTGTCGTGTTTTTTGAGTAGCGAAGTGAAGTTTGCGAGGGTTTGAGGCCCTTGCCCAGTGACCTCGCCAGCAACTGAGGCCCTCGCTCAGTGACCTCGCTACGCGAGGGCCGTGGCTCGCTACGCGAGGGCCGCGGGCTCACTACGCGAGCCCGCAAGCGTGAGCAATGGCCCGTACCCTCACAACTATATATGTGTGTAACGGCTACCCCGGTAGTGAGAGGGTACCAGCCGTTGGAGACGTCCTTTTCTTAAGCAAGGTGCTGTGCAGTAATGAAATGCTTATTCCCCTCCACTATATCCCATTGTATAATCCAAGAGTGCTGTAAAATGTGGCAGAGTAACGGTACCATAAATCCCCCCAAAGAACGAGACGATGCTACGTTTTTAAGGGTCAAGTAGAACTCTCTTTTAATTGAAACAAAAAAAACATTTTTAAACATTTCACATACACAGTAGGGGCAGTGACTACCTTTGGTCAACCCCTACCCCCATTGTTCATGGTGCCCTCTTGTCTGCTAAAACTCTTTTGTTCTGTTATCTCTTGTGTGTTTTAGCCGATACTATCAAGAGGCAGATGGCAACTCCTGACCAAGTGTATGAGTTGTATGCAATAGTCACATGAACACCAGCCATTCGGTTCTGTTTAACCCCTCCAGCAGTATAGTTGGTTCGGTTCAGGCAAAAAATACAGGCATCATCATAGTTCTGTTACACTGCTCCCCTTTTGTGGAACACTCCGGCAGACCCGGATTGATCTTTTTCGGGTCAACTTGGGGCTGTCCGGTCTTTATTCAAGGTAAAAGTTCCGTTTGCCTGGACAGTCCATCTGCATTCCCATTGAACCGGCCAGGGCGATACTGGATGGAGAAGTTGTACGGTTGTAGTGCCAGGCTCCATCTTAGTAATCGTCCATTGTCCCCAGCCACTCGGTTCAGCCATACTAGGGGGTTATGGTCCGTGATCAACGTGAATTCCTGCCCGTAGAGGTATGGGGTGAGCTTCTTTAGGGCCCAGACCAGGGCTAGGCATTCCTTTTCCACTGCCGCGTAGCTCACTTCCCTGGGTAATAGTTTTCTACTCAGGTATGCGACAGGGTGTTCCCCTCCATCTTCCCCGACCTGGCTCAGCACTGCCCCCAGTCCGTACATGGACGCATCTGTATGGACAACAAATCTTTTGTTAGGGACGGGGGCAGACAAAACTGGTGCGTTGATCAGAGCTTGTTTCAGGGTTTGGAATGCTGTTTCGCAGGCGGGAGACCACAGGACTATCCTAGGTAAATTTTTCTTTGTCAAATCTGTCAGGGGTTTAGCGATGGTGCTGTAGTCAGGGACACATTTTCTGTAATACCCTTCAGTCCCTAAGAATGCCAGTACTTGGGTCTTGGTGTGGGGTGTGGGCCAATTGGCTACAGCTTCCACTTTAGCAGGTTCTGGTCGCTGTTTCCCACACCCTACCCTGTGCCCCAGGTACTGTACTTCGGCCATTCCGAAATTACATTTCTCTGGTTTCAGAGTTAGGCCTGCGGCCCTAATCTGATCCAGCACAGCCTCTACATGTCTTAAATGCTCTTCCCAAGTCTCACTATAGACCGCAATGTCATCCAGGTATGCGCATGCGAATTCCTGGAAGCCATCAAGGAGGCGATCCACTAAGCGCTGGAATGTAGCGGGGGCGTTTTTCATACCGAATGGCATGACCTTAAATTGGTACAAGCCAAACGGGGTGACAAACGCCGACTTAGGGATAGCTTCCTTGGCCAAGGGAATCTGCCAGTACCCTTTGCACAGATCGATGGTGGTCAGATAGCGTCCCCTGGCAATACGATCTAATAGTTCATCTACTCTGGGCATGGGGTAGGCGTCTGTCACGGTCCTGTCATTGAGGCGTCGATAATCGACACAAAATCGGGTTGTTCCGTCCTTTTTGGGGACTAGGACAACTGGGGAGGCCCAGGGGCTGTCGGACGGTTCTATGACTCCTAGTCTTAGCATCTCCTGAATCTCCTTTCTCATTTCCTCTTTTACAGCTTCAGGGATTCTATAGGGGGTCTGCCTGAGAGGGGTCTGTCCTGGTGTCTCCACATAATGTGTCGCTAGGGGTGTGTAACCTGGCTCTTGAGAAAATGTCAATCCTTTCTCAGCTAGTAATTTTTGGAGTTGTTCCCTTTCTGTGGGGTTTAACCGCTCCCCTAGCTGCACTGTGTTAAGCAGAGTTTTCGGCTCGGTGTCAGCTAACAAATCTGGGATGGGAAGACTGTCAGGGTCTTCAGTGGCCGGGATACATATGGCCGCTATATCGTCGGGCCTTTCTTGGTATTCCTTTAACAAATTAACATGGAACGACTTCTGGACCCTTTCGTCTTGGCTACTGGCAATTACATAGGTGGTGTCACATACCTGGGCCACTACCTTGTAAGGGCCTTGCCAGGAGGTCTGTAGCTTGTTTCCCTTGACAGGTCTAAGTACCAGAACTTTCTGCCCTACTTGGAACGTTCGCAGTCGGGCGCCCCGATCGTACCAGTGTTTCTGACGTCCCTGGGCTGCCTGGAGATGTTCTCGGGCCATTCTGGCTAGGTGCCCCATGCGGTCCCGCATCTCCAGCACATAAGGTACGATAGGAACGCCTTCATTCTCTATCTCTCCCTCCCAGTGCTCTCGGATGAGGTCGAGGGGGCCTCGCACTCGCCGTCCATAGAGCAGCTCGAAGGGAGAGAACCCTGTGGATTCCTGGGGCACCTCTCGATATGCGAACAAGAGGTGCGGCAAGAATCGCTCCTAGTCTCTGTATTCTGCTGTAAAGGTCCGTAGCAATTGTTTTAGGGTACCATTAAAGCGTTCACAGAGACCGTTAGTCTGGGGGTGGTACGGGGAGCTGAGCAGGGTCTTGACACCACAGACCTTCCATAACTGCTGGGTTAGATCTGCGGTGAACTGGGTCCCTCGGTCAGATAGGATTTCCTGAGGGAATCCCACTCTGGTGAATATCCCGACTAAGGCACTGGCGACCGTGTCAGCCTGAATATTCGTCAGGGCGACAGCCTCTGGGTAGCGGGTAGCATAGTCCACTACTGTAAGAATATATTTCTTACCCGAGGGACTGGGGTTAGGTAGGGGTCCCACTAGGTCGACTGCCACCCTGCTAAACGGTTCCTCGATCACAGGCATGGGTGACAGCCGAGCTTTAGGGTGGTCCCCTCTCTTCCCTACTCTTTGGCATATGTCACAGGTACTGCAGTACCGCCGCACGTCTTTTGAGGTCCCAGGCCAGAAAAAGGTCTGTGTGATCCTATAGGCGGTGCGGTTACCTCCTAAGTGCCCTGCCAACGGAATGTCATGTCCTATTCGGAGAAGTTCCAATCGGTATTTTCTGGGTACCACTAGTTGGCGCTTCTGCGAAGGGATACAGCCTCTCCTCCTACCTTTAGTCAACCTGTATAATCTGTCACCCTCCCATACAAACTGCTCCCGCTCATCCCCCCCACTGTTGACTAATTCCCAATACCTTTGGAGGGTGGGGTCCTGTCTAGTTTCCCTCCCAAACTCCTCTGGGGTGTCCCAAGCTATGGGTCTGTCTACCGTGTTAGGGCTGTGTGTCGGTTTGTGGCTTACCCGGGTCTCCTGTTCTGCTGGAGGATCGTTCTCGATACGGGTCTGTGAGCGGGTGGTCACGGGACAAGCAGCAGCAGTCGTGGGTAGATAAGCTGAAGCCAGAGGGCCAATGTCGTTGCCCAACACGACTTCAGCAGGTAAATTGTCCATGATCCCGACTGTGGTTTTTCCCGACCCGACTCCCCAATCCAAGTGTACCCGGGCAGTGGGTAAGAGAAAAACAGCCCCCCCTGCCACACGGACAGCAACAGTACGGGTAGATACATGCTCCGGTTTCACAAGATGTTTCTGCACCAACGTGATGGTAGCTCCAGTGTCCCTTAGGCCTTGTGCTACCTGTCCATTTACACGCACCTCCTGGCGTGATGCTGGCGGTTATCTGGGGATGCAGCTTGTATGGGGTTTGCCTCGTACAGGATGCCCAAACACTCCTCAGGGCTCCCTTCGGTTTCCAGGCAGTGAGCAGCAGAGGTACGTGATAAAGGGATCTCTGGGTTATTGGTCGGGCGCCTCCAGTTGTGATTGGCTGATCCCAAGGGGCAATAACGAGCAATATGCCCCGGGTTGCCGCAGCGATGGCACGTCTTTTTATAAGAATCCCGGGGTTGGTGGTTAGACCCCTGGGGCCGTGGCGGTCCTGGGGGTACTGGGGCCCGAAATTCTGTGCGTGCAGCGGGCATTGAGGTGCGTGGCTCTGCTCTAGAGGTTGGTCGTGTGGACCCTTGGCTCACCTTTCTGGACTCTGCGTATTCGTCCGCTAGCCGTGCTGCCTCGATTAAGTTAGCAGGGCGACGATCTCTCACCCAATCCTGTATGTCTGCTGCCAGATCTTGGAAGAAATGTTCCATCAGGAATAGCTGTAGTACTTCCTCTCCTGTGTTGGCATTGCACCCTCGCACCCAATGTGATGCCACCCTTTGTATCTTGCTGGCCCATTCCATGTGGGAGTCTGCAGCCTTCTTTTTAGACTCCCTGAAGCGACGGCGATATGTTTCCGGGGTGACGGCATATCTGGTGAGCAGTGCAGCCTTCACCCGGCGATACTGCGCAATATCTTCCTCAGTAAGCGCCCGAAAAGCCTCATTTGCTTTTCCTGATAGCTTTCCAGCCAAAATAGTGACCCATTGGTCTGGTGGTATTTGGTGTAGTGAGCACTGCCTCTCGAAGTCAGCCAAATATCCATCAATTTCTTCCTCACTTTCCACAAACGCTTTGAAGGCAGTGAAGGGTATTTTCTTTACTGTAGCAGCGGGTGGGGGAGTATGAACTGTATGTGCCAGGGGTTGTCTAGCTCTTGCCAGTTCAAGTTCGTGCCCCCTCCTATTTTGTATCTCCGTTCTCGCTTCCCGGAACAGCTGATCTATTAGCTCCACGGATGTTGCTGGGTACATGGATAATCTCCGCTGAACCAGGTTTGTAATTTCCTCCTCCTCGCTGACAGGGGTAGGTTGGTCCACGACCTCCATGGATCGATCCATCTCGTCCAGCTCCAGTAGGTCAGCTATCAGCTCTCTCCGTGGCCTGTTACTGGCACTCCTTCCTCTGGTTTCCAAGAGATCCTTTAGTGTGGGTCTTTTCAGTTTAGCATACTGGGATTCCATTCAGCACTTGCGTTGGAGATAAAAGGACCATCCCACCGCTGCCAACCAATGTAACGGCTACCCCGGTAGTGAGAGGGTACCAGCCGTTGGAGACGTCCTTTTCTTAAGCAAGGTGCTGTGCAGTAATGAAATGCTTATTCCCCTCCACTATATCCCATTGTATAATCCAAGAGTGCTGTAAAATGTGGCAGAGTAACGGTACCATAAATCCCCCCAAAGAACGAGACGATGCTACGTTTTTAAGGGTCAAGTAGAACTCTCTTTTAATTGAAACAAAAAAAACATTTTTAAACATTTCACATACACAGTAGGGGCAGTGACTACCTTTGGTCAACCCCTACCCCCATTGTTCATGGTGCCCTCTTGTCTGCTAAAACTCTTTTGTTCTGTTATCTCTTGTGTGTTTTAGCCGATACTATCAAGAGGCAGATGGCAACTCCTGACCAAGTGTATGAGTTGTATGCAATAGTCACATGAACACCAGCCATTCGGTTCTGTTTAACCCCTCCAGCAGTATAGTTGGTTCGGTTCAGGCAAAAAATACAGGCATCATCATAGTTCTGTTACAATGTGATTTTACATAATATAAGCAAAAAATGAAACTATATTTATATGGAACAATAAAGGATTAAAGTATATATTAATTATAGATAGGAAAATGTGATTGATATAATTAAGTGCTTACACTATCGTTCATGTCATGTCTGCCATCAACATATAACATGTATCAAATACACTTGAAATAATTGCAGCAATTAATACTATACCTAATCATTACTTATGAAGCATGAAAAATGATTTTGAACCAAAGGACATTGCTTTGTTTTATAGATACAACAGAAAAAGGCATGTTATGACACAATAATCAGGTGTATTCCTAAATGGGACAAACCACTCTGCACATTATTAGAGGAAAACAATAAGATAACAGAGAATAATACAGCTGCATGTATTGTAGTCATGTTGTGTTAGTATTAAAGAGAAGCTTATTTACAGGCTCTGTCTCCAGAGAGACTGATTCTGGCACCAGCAGATACTAACAATACAATATTGCAATTTAACAGGCCTTACTATGATGATACTGAAGAATGCTCGCAGCTTGCTTCTGGGAGTTTCTGAAAACATGATGGATGAGCCTAGGGGTGTTTCATCCAGGCAAGTGCAGCAATACTAGTTTTAAGGAAATATTTGAAGTAAATATCATTCTACTATAACACTGAATGCTACATGTCTGGTCAAGTAATGACAAGGCTATACCTGTCTTTCACCTAAAAAAAATAATAATCAATACAGCAGGTATCATCAGCAAGATCATTTTTTATGACAACTGTGGTCATATTTCTAAAATGTATTATTTTGAAGAACTACACTTTCAACATGTTTTTAAAACATAAAAACATTATAAAACATCTACAGCCTTACTAAATTGCGATTCGGCCAATTGAATAGGGCTCTATATAAGCACAGAGCATATTTGTTTCACAGAAGTTTTTAATTAGTGAACTTCTATCCAAAAGCAAGGTTTTCACTAACTATAAACAAAAGTGCTATGTTCTTATATAGAGCCCTATTCAACTGGCCGAATCGCAATTTAAAAAGGCTGCTAATTTGTTATTTTTTAAATGCAATAATACGTAGGTGGAATCTACCATTTTGGCTTCTGCAACCCAACTTCATGACTTTGAATACATAGAAAGTGTCTGTGTACAGCTGGAGAGTGGCAGTTACATCTGTCAGTCTTCTCAGCAGGTCTAAACAGGAACTCGGTGGTCCTTTAACTAATAAGGGATAGCATTGTGTGTATTTTATAGGTAACATTAAATCTTAAAATAATTTCTTTCAACACTTTATTAATAATCTGCAGTTGATATTAAAGATGGTCACCATGCCAGTTTTTATATAGCCATATCTACCTATGCAAAGCAATAAGCTAGAAACAGAAGCTTAAAGGATCACTGGGGTCAAATTATATATATATATATATGCTCCATTCAATAAGCAGCTTGGTAATGAGAAAAAATAGTTTCAGGAAAAAAAAACTTAAATTTTTAACTTTTAAATGTTGGTATTCTTTACCATGTGGTTTTCTTTCTGATTTTATCTGCTAATTTCTCTGGGAGGTGTAACAAAGTATAAATAGTCTGTTGGTTCATAAATTAGTGAAATAACTCTATTAAATGCTCAGTATTGTTATAAAAGATGATCATGTAATTACTATGTGTTCAGAGAGTGTTCACAAATCCTAATATTAAGCATTTACGTATGCTACTTGAAATGGATACACATAAAGTATAAGGCGTCAGAGCGTGTGGACAGAATCTTCATGACCTTTAAGCTATATTAAGCAGATGTTCTCTACATATTAAAGAGCCAGAGAAAAGCATTTATTTCATTGTTGCATCTGAAATAAGGTATTTCATAATGTGCCACTGTGTGTTTCCTTTTTCAATGGATGCTCTCAAAACAATAATTAACTGATCTGGGGGCTTGCCAATGTCAGCCAGAGAGCAGTATTATAGATATGTCAGACTTTTGCCAATTAAATCTACAGACATGCATATGTTCTGTGCATTTCCTGTTAGTTTCAGTGACATTTAAACAGGTTTTTCTTAAAATGTTTGGGAAACACATAATTTTGGTAATCTTTAAAGCATGCTCTTTTAAAAATATGTAAAAAAGTATTGTGTTCCATGTCCCTTTAATCATACACATGTCCATAAGACTGTGCTTTGTTAGCTCATGCCAATACGATAATATTAAGAAGCCCTTTTGGAGCAATGTGATAAAATGTTGATATGCAGAGGCTTGGTACATAAATCTACTAATTTAATATAAGGCAGCATTTCTGAATGAGTAATGCTTGGATCTGTGACTATTTTCTCATAGCAGAAGAAGGCAGTTCTATTTACCAAGACATCTATTATAATTATAACAAATGTTTATTAGAGACATTATACTAAATTCTTTACTAATAGAATCATTACTCTCTATTAAGGAATTAATGTGGTCTTATACGTGAATTATTTTTTTTTTTTAATATGGCTTGTTGTTTTATTCAGTATTACTTATAAATACATTGACCTTTCTTATACTAATATGCATGGGTGTATTTAGGTCTTATGTTGCCTGAAACAATTAAGCGAAACGTGGCGAGGTCGTTAACGTGTAGCACTTAAAAAATGAGCGCCAAAGGAGCTCATCGCCGCAAGCCTCGCAAAGCGTGGCGAGCCGTTAACACATAGCACTTAGGCGATGAGCACCAAAGGCGCTCATCGCCCGCGAGTTTTGCATAGCGAGGCCAACTGTTAAGGCAATTAAACATGCGGGACTTAGCCACAAAACACTTAGTAAACGCTCAATCGCATTAGCCTTCAAGCACTTGACAAACAGGAGATGCAGGACTTTGAAAAAAAAAAAAGAGATAGCAAAAATACGAGGTTCACGGCCGAACCGCGAACATCCAAAAAACACAAAGAAAATACAAATAAATACAACAAAAATATCACCCGCAGCACGGGGGAAAGGGAGGACGTCTGGGAGTGAGGTGGAACGTCAATTTAAGCCGATTTCAACGACTTTCGCCACACGTTACACCCTAAAGCTTGCTATTTTATTGGTTATTATCTAATTTACATTTTATTAAAAAAGTTACCCTAAACGTCCTGTCTATCTTAGAATGACAGTTTTTTTTAACTTTCAGCCAGTTTCTTTACATTAAATGTTATTCGTTTTGCATAAATACATTTTAACATTAATTTCATTGCAGAAAACAAAGTAGGGAATAATATAGAAATAGCAATTTTGAAAATATTGTAGGGTCAATTCCAATATTAATCATTGTTTGACACTTTATTATTTTTTTTCAATTGAGATAAAACTGTAATACAGATCCCTTTTTGTAAGTGTGTTTTCTTTACAGTTAATTAACTAAGTTTAAGAAAATGAAATACATATTAAGTTGCATAAGCACATAAGCTCCAAACTGAAATTTATTGTAAAGCCATAGTTAAGCCGATTATAATGTAAATTTGAACATTTGAGTATCTTAATTTTACCTACGCTGAACATGCATCTCTAATTTTAATATACACACAAACTGAGCTTGAAAATAAATGTATCTTAAGTACCATGTTGTTCTTCAATACAATTATATGTATAAATGTAAGCCTGCTGAAAAAGAATGCCACAACATGCTATTATTATGCTAGTGCTTGCATCTTTATATATTTATATGTATATATGCATTATTATAATAGGATTCAGTGAATATGTTTATTAGTGAGAATAGATGTACATTGGACTTTATTACCTGCTCGCTTTATGACTCATAGTTAGACACAAAACTGTAGTAATGCGGTTTATGAGGCTTCTGTTTTATACTTGAGAAAAGGAAAAAAAATAAAATGTATCAACCCTATAGAAACAAATATAATTGCAGAGGTCATACTTGTGACCTGAAATCTGAAAATGTACACATCACTGACAGTTACTTGTCCTGGAATTAATTAAAATAGTAAGGCTTTTCCCCTAGAAAGGATAGATATGTGTTATGTCTCAGCTGGAAGTCCTGGTTTTCCAACAACCTCAACAAATTTGCTTTCATTATTTGTGCCTCACACCAAGAAAAATAAACAGTACAGTTATTTTTTTTTAACAAAAAATGTATAAAGAGGCTTTTCTTTAATGACTAGTAATAAATATAACACAATGGTTCTTAGAGAGTGTTCAAAGTGGCCATATTTTACTCTTACCATCTTGCCACCTTCCAGTCCAGTTAAGTCTTAATTAACAAAATAAATTATATATATATATATATATATATATATATATATATATATATATATATATAGAGAGAGAGAGAGAGAGAGAGAGAGCAATCATTTACTGTATGGTGAGCAAAAGAGTAAGTTAAAGCTCTCCATCGTACCTATTTTTTTTAAGTCATTCATTCGTGTCTGACTCTACGTGACCGTATGGACCGCAGCACGCCAGACATATCTTGTGTCTGGTTGTGCTTATCCATAAGGTTTTCTTGGCAAAGACACTGGAGTGGGTTACCAGTTCCTTACCCAGTGGACCCTACTTTGTCTGACCTCTTGGGTGGCCCTATATATAGCCCCTCCACAATGACAAGGTTGCAATCCAGAAGGGGGTTTATATATACTAGTGACTTGCCCGTCAAAAAATGACGGTCAATAAAATTTTAAGCCATGGCAATGCTGTTTGGCACACAATGTTAAGCTTTTTATACTCGAAGGACCTTCGGCGCTCATTGCGAGCCTCTCCTCTCGTGTCATTTGGCTCCTCTCTATTTTTTTAAATACTAATTAATGAATTAATTGAATGATACATTTATATAATTTACCTTAAACTATATTAATTTATGTAACAATCAATAGCCTGTAGAGGTAACAATCTCTTTTTATTGTCCTGCAGCATATAATGTCCAGTGGGACTGTTGCTGGCCTGAGGAGATAGTTTTATGAATGTCCCAACTGTGCATTAGAGATAGGCTGCGTGCGTGAGGGCAAACCGTTGGTTTATTTGTGTAAAGCGCTACTGTAGATGCGTAATGTTGTTAGTGGCAAGTTAGAATTGTAAAATCGTGTTGTTTGTCAATGTGCTACGCGGTTCGCAAGCATTTGCCGTCCTTTGTAATAGTGTATTTTGTACCTCATACGTTCCTGGGTGAAAGTGGTACGCGTTTGGCTGTGTTTTGCGCGGTCCAGGGTCGTGTAGCCTTGTTTTAATTTTGTTTGGCCGCCATTTTTTCTCTCGCTTTGCCGATGTTCGAGTGCCTAAACTCGACAAAATCGACTTAAATTCACGTTCTACCTCACTCCCAGATGTCCTGGCTGTTCCCGCGTGCTGTATGTGATGTTTTTGTAAAAAAAAAAAATTTTTTTATATTTTGTGTGTTTCGTGTTTTTCGTGTTTTTCGTGTATTTTGTGTGTTTCGTGTTTTTTGCTTTGCATTGTTCGAGTGTTAATGTCGTATCTTTCCTATATCGTACATCGCCTGTGAGCCTTGCATAACTAGGTGAGTTGTTAACTCGCAGAAATTAGGAGATGAGCGCCAAAGGCCCTCATTGCTTGCAAGCCTTGTGTAGCTAGGCGAGACATTAAGGCACTAAAACTCGCAGCACTTGGGCGATGAGCGCAAAGCGTGACAATGTTATGATACCTTTTGTATTGGACAAATATTTTTTCTTTATATTGCTTCAGACTTGATAAAGAGAGGTTAAACCTCTTGAAAGCTCATTAATATAAATAAGGCGTTTGTCCAGTACAAAAGGTATCATAATATACTGCAATATTCATTATTAATCTATATATATCTAGATAAATAATTACTAAATTACTATATATATTTATATATATATATATATATATATATATATATATATATATATATATATATTCCAACTTCATCTGATTTAATTTTAAGTACAATTTCAGGAAGTACAGTAAAATATACATGTGATATCAGAGCCTTGATCACTATAAGGTGTTATATTACATTTTCCATCAAACTGTATAATGTGCTTACAATATACAAAAATGATATACAATGAGTGCAAGTGAACTAGAATGGGGCCAATTTTCCTGCTCGTAAAAGTTTTCATGGATATAATTTTCAATAAGTGGCAAGAAAAATACACTAAGCATGTTTAAGACCAGCCACTTTGTCATCATTTACTGCACAATGTCATGGGTGTCTAAGTGCCCTTGATAAGGCCTTTGTAAAATCTATCATATAATCAATCCAGTTTAGCTTGTTGACTATTTACCTTGAGCTATGATTTATTAATACACATATTGCTGAAGCTGTGCTTCTGATTACTTTTTAAAGTTCTAATGCATCCAATGGACGAAGTGAAGCAACTGTGATGTCTACAGCAGTACATATAGATTATTGATGTCTAAAAAGATTCATATTTATATTCAAACATTTGCAGAGAATGCTGGTTTAATTTGCTTCAACATGCATAGCTTACTTCTAGTAATCTGATGTTGTATAAATTGCAGACAGGCCATCAATATCAAACTTGCATGGATTTTATCCCAGCACATCACACACACAAAAAAAAAAAAAGTTTATAAACTAGTAATTATTATTTTTTGGAAACAGATATAATTAATTTACAGAATACATACATAAGTATTTCAGAAGTTATGATTGCTTTATTAATCTCACATCACACATTTGTTCCAAAAAACAATTAAAAGTGAACTAGCCGCCATACTATTCACTAAGATTTCTTTATTGAAATGTGTCCACTAAATTTCAACCCAGCTTTTTACTTTGCCTTGGTAGGAATTGCATTTGTACATGCTCCACATATAGCATGAAAAGGAATCTATTAAGCACAGATGCATTTTAAAAACATTTTATTGAAAATTAAACTCAAGTTATGAATACATTGTTATGTATATATTTATAATTGTATTATATTTACCATTTACTGGCTCATTCCTATTTTACCAAGATTCTTAAAAGAAGCAGGTCCGATAATGAAGAGGGGACAGGAACACAAAGAAGATCTATACAACAAGAATCTTGACAGCATTCATAACTTCAATAGTTTGTCAAATGAGCTGGAATCAGTAATCTTGGAGAGTGAAGTGAAATGGGCCCTAAGAAGTCACTCTGATAACAAGACTGCAGAAGTTATTGGAATCCCAGTTGAACTATTCAAACTCCTACAAGCTGATGCTGTGAAGTGTTGCTTGCTTTATGCCAACACATTTGATAAGCTCAACAGTGTCCAGTGGACTGGAAAAAGTAGTCTACATCCCAACCGCAAAAAAGGCAGTGGAAAGAATGCTCCAATTATCGAAAAAACTTCACTCATTACCAGCCCACTCAGTACCAGCCCACTTTTTGAGGAATCTGTATGTGGACCAAGAAGCCATGGTTAGAACAGGGAACTGAAAGGTTCAAGATAGAGAAATCAGTGCTACGAGATTGTATATTGTCACCTTATTTATTCAACTTATATGTGGAATACATCATGCAAATCCAAAGCCAGAATCAACATTGCAGGAAGAAATATCAACCTCAGATACACGGATACTACTACTCTGATGACTGAAAATGAGGAGCAACTTAAGAGCCTATTGAAAGAAGAGAGTGCAAAAACTACAAAAACAGTGCCTTGCAAAAGTATTCACCCCTCTTGACTTTTTACCTATTTTGTTACATTACAACCTTAAGATCAATGTTTTGTTAATCTGAATTTTATGTGACGCATCAGAACACAATAGTCTAACTTGGTGAAGTGAAATGAGAAAAATATATATACATAAAACTATTTTTTAGAAATATAAAACAGAAAATTGGCATGTGCGTATGTATTCACCCCCTTTGTATGAAGCCCATAAAAAACTCTGGTGCAACAAATCATCTTCAGAAGTCACATAACTAGTGAAATTATGTCCACCTGTGTGCAATCTAAGTGTCACATGATCGGTCATTACATATACACACCTTTTTGAAAGGCACCAGAGGCTGCAACACCTAAGCAAGAGGCACCACTAACCAAACACTGCCATGAAGACCAAGGAACTCTCCAAACAAGTAAGGGACAATGTTGTTGAGAAGTACAAGTCAGGGTTAGGTTATACAAAAATATCAAAATCTTTGATTATCCTCAGGAGCACCATTAAATCTATTGTACCCAAATGAAAAGAACATGGCACAACAGAAAACCTGCCAAGAGACGGCTGCCACCAAAACTCACGGACCGGGTAAGGTGGGCATTAATCAGAGAGGCAGCACAGAGACCTAAGGTAACCCTGGAAGAGCTGCAGAGTTCCACAGCAGAGACTGGAGTATATGTACATAGGATGCCAATAAGCCATACGCTCCATAGAGTTGGGCTTTATGGCAGAGTGGCCTGAAGAAAGCCATTACTTTCAGCAAAAAACAAAATAGCACATTTTGAGTATGCAAAAAGGCATGTGGGAGACTCCCAAAATTTATGAAGGAATGTGCTCTGGTCTAATGAGACTAAAATTTTACTTTTCGGCCATCAAAGAAAATGCTACGTCTGCCGCAAACCAAACACATCACATAACCCAAAGAACACCATCCCCACAGTGAAACATGGTGGTGAGTCAAAGATGGATGGTGCTAAATACAGGGATATTCTTGAGCAAAACCTGTTCCACTCGGTACGTGATTTGAGGCTAGGATGGAGATCCACCTTCCAGCAGGACAATGACCCCAAACACACTGCTAAAGCAACACTTGAGTGTTTAAGGGGAAACATGTAAATGTGTTGGAATGGCCTAGTCAAAGACAAGACTTAAAGTGTTCAGACTTAAAGATTGCTGTTCACAAGCGCAAACCATTCAACTTGAAGGAACTGGAGCAGTTTTGCAAGGAGGAATGGCCAAAAATCCCAGTGGTAAGATGTGGGAAGCTCATTAAGACTTATCCAAAGCTAATTGGAGCTGTGATTGCTGCAAAAGGTGGTTCTACAAAGTATTGACTTTAAGGGGTTGAATAACTAAGCACACAAAAAAAAAAACATCTTCAAAGTTGTGGGCATGTTTTTTAAATTAAATAATTCAAATCCTCAAACAATCCATGTTAATTCCAGGTTGTGAGGCAACAAAACATGAAAAATGCCAAGGGGGGTGAATACTTTTGCAAGGCACTGTACATATAGGAGAAAAATGTGGAAGTAGTGACAGTTTGTATTTTTCTGTGCTCCTAGACCTCTGCAGCTGGTGACAGCATTCACAAAATTAAAGATTTTGGCTTCTGGGAAGGAAAGCTATGGCAAGTCTGAAAAAATATTAAAAATAAAGAAATTACACTATCAACAAAGGTCCACATATTTAGAACAATGTTATTCCCAGTAGTAACATAAGGATGTGAAAGTTGGACCATAAAAAAAAGGTGAGCCCCATAAAATTGATGCTATAGAATTTTGATGCTGGAGAAAACTTCTTAGAGTCCCTTGAAGTGCAAGAAGATCCAGTCCATCAGTACTACAGGAAATCAAGATACACTGTTCACTGGAAGGATTGATCATGGGGCTACATCTCAATTCCCTAGAGAACCCTCTGATGCTGGGAAAAATAGAAGGCACTCAAAGAAAGAAATGGCAGAGACGTTGATTATACATGATGTAATTGAAGTGATGAACATGAGCTTGAGGAAGCTCAGAAGGCCAGTGGCTGACAAATGTCCCTGGTGTGCTGAGGTCCATAGGATCATGGAGAGTTGGATACAAGTGACTGAATGACTAAACAAAATAACAGCAAGATTGAAATATTTCTACATTTCAGCTTCTATTAAAATAGTTATTAGCTATGATGCCTGGTGTATAATTGTAAATTAGTAAAGAGGTGTGACAGTGAGTATAATACAGTAATAAACATATTCATAACATCTTATTCATAAATCATGGGGAATGTCATAAAATTTGTTTGAATTTTGGGAATCATCACTTAACTGTGCTCTAGATTGTGCCTGTTCTTTAGTGTGTGCACTCCTCTCTGTTTCAAATAATGATACTGGAGAGAAGAGAAATGGGATGGTGGCATTATCTAGTGTTTTACATACAATACACACCTAACATACCCATAAAATGTCTCTCCTGGATGGGAGAGTAATAAGTAGCATAGCCATGTGAATACCCTGAAGGGCTATGATGCATATATTAGCTGTCTACCAATCTCTATTGCACCTCTGAGATGGTTTAGTGAATAAAGCCAAAGGGACAAATACTAATTTCCACTCATATAAAAAACCAAGGCAAATTTGTTAGCTTGACACTTCATTGACAGAGTTGCAGTTGAAACTCCATTTTTCTGCAGTGAAGCACTGGGATAAGTGAACAACTTTCTATGTCTTCCCAATTCCTGTCTCTAGACATACCTATCACTTTGACTTAACACAATGGAGAAAACTGCAGAGCACAAGGACACAAGGAAAACAAACATTAACTGATTCATTGCTGATACAAGTAAAAATGCTGTCATTAATAGGTTAAGAAACATTCAACCCCCCGCCCCCCCAAAAAAGATTTCTACTTGATACTTGAAGAAGAGGTGATTCAGGTTTTAGAAGCGCAGTAACCCCTCCTTATAGATGCTTTGTTCAGTGGTCCTTTTCATTTAAGCACTTAAAATGTATCAATATGAGTGTTAGGATATTTATTATAACTGTTGCTGATGACCAACTTAAAAATAATATTTTAATAGGTGACTGATAAAATGTGTATTGTTATAGTTGTCGTCATTAGTCAAAATAGCTAAATGTGGAGAGCAGTTATTATTTTATAAGTATCAATTAAATAAAACTCATCAAAACAATGGGCCTCATTCAATTGAGATTTGTCAAATTGAATAGGGCTCTATATAAGCACAGAGCATATTTTCTTTACAGAAGTTTTTAGTTAGTGAACTTCTATCCAAAAGCAAGGTCTTCACTAGCTAAAAACTTCTGTAAAAAAAATATGCTCTGTGCTTAAATAGAGCCCTATTCAATTGGCCAAAACACAATTAAATGAGGCCCCATATGTTTAAACAATAAAACATGCCTGTATTTTTTAGAATGATGCATCGCTTACATGGACAGTTTGATGTTTTTTTCCTATGGCAATCCAATTATATATGAGAATAAAGATATGCGCCAGTCAATATTTTTGCGGCTACACAGTGAATACAGTTATAATGAGAGAATTCAATATTTTTTTACAAAATGCAGGGCTCTTGGTACAAAAATGCTTTAGAAAATGATAACTAGGTTTCTCTTTCAGCATGACCATGAGGTGTTTACATATATTAACTATTATATGAATAAGTAAGTAGAATTTAAATTGCAAATCATAAAACAAAAAAGGTATTATACTCTTTCTGAACTACAATTTCTTGAACTCGTATACATAATCATAATATCAGTTCTTTAGATCATGTGGCATAACATTTCTTGTAATATGTTGTGTATTAACCCAGTCAGAGTTACATACATTTTACTAACTAACACCATTATTAAATTGAGATTTGGCAAATTCTAAAGGGCTCTATATAAGCACACAGCATTTTTTTTTTTACAGAAGTTTTTAGTTAGTGAACGTCTATCCAAAAGCAAGGTCTTCACTAACTAAAAACTTCTGTAAAAAAATATGCTCTGTGCTTATATAGATCCCTTTAGAATTGGCCAAATTGCAATTTAATAAGGCTGTAAATACCAACCACATAATATAGACCTACACAAAAACTCCATTTGATAATTTCCTTAAGTGCAAGTCAAGTTCTCAGGGCCAGTAACTGGCCACATTTTAAAGAAATCCCCTTTTGTACTCAGGTGAGTAAATCAGTATGACTGTGCCAGAATTTGAGCCAACTGTACTACAACTGAATATCCTTACAATGGAGCCATTGCTAGTAAAGACTGAATGGCGAAAAAAAGCCTGGATGTTTTAAACTGCAATTTTACCTCAGTATAATGTATATAATTATAAGATTATTTTAAAAAATATGGTATTATCAATTATTTCTCATGAGTAGGGCCATATGAGCTGAACCTTAACAAACTTCCATAGCAGTAAAACAAAACTAAATACTGAATAATATGCAAACATGTTTTACTATTGAACTATGTCCAACAGACACGTCTTAGGGTCCAAGGAGGTTAAAGCAATCATCACATGTATGGTACATGATTCTGGTTTTAGTATAATATATAATTAACACTCCATGCTATTTAAAACATTTCATAAAACATTACAGAAATGTAACATTTTTAATTAAAGCTAAATTTCAAGTCTATCGGCAATTAGTTTCTTTAAGGAGATTGTTCTAATAATGTAGAGAAATCTAACAGACTGTTTGCCAATCAGACTGTGATTTTGAATGCATTAACACTAAGTAACAGAATATCGTCTTTAATTATACTTTATTATCTGTTAGTACAATTGATGACCTGCAATTGGAGATTTTTTTGTGAAGGATCTCAATGAGCACTAAATAAAAATCTATTTTATTATTTTGCTTAATTAAAGATTTATTTCACTTGCACATTTATAGAATTTATTGAGCAGCCCTGTGGGAATATATATGTCCAAATTTTATTATTTTGAATAAATGTTATGTGGATTGAAATTTCAGATTTTTTAATTTCCTATTATTTGAATTTATATTTTAGTAAGATACAAATGTCTCTGAAGCTATTGCAATGGATGCTAAAATTATGTGTTTCTAAACATTCAATTGAGCTATTTTGAGATCGGGTAGCCCGTAAGTGAGGTTGCAAGCTTTTTGTTACTTCCGAGTTACGGCCTTGAGAAAATGGCGATAAGGTTAAACTTATAACTTACAGCCTCCAGAAGACTTTGATCTCTCACTTTCCCAAGGCTAAAATTGCAAATCATTATTCAATTGCTCAACTTCCCAAAGCCTGCAAATGAATTCACACCCATAAATGGCAAATGAAGGAGAAAAATCCTACATGTGCTAGAGAGGACCCGCAAAGAGGGTAAACACCTATTCGTAGCACTGTAAATGCAAATAAAAAAACCAATACAGCACTGTAAATAACGGGAAAATCTATGATAGACATTACAATCAATTGCACAACAGTCTCAAGCCCGCAAATCTTCAGGAACTAAAAGTTATTTTTAAGTGTCATATCGGGGTTAATCGATCTCTGATATCAATGAGTTAATACATATCAGGCCACCCATATGGACTAGAACAGTATTGGCATTTATTTTGCAGATTTTGCAAGTCTGATCGCATATCAGACCCCCGAACCTAATTTATTGACATGTAACCTCCATGTTTTACTGCCGTAATTATGACAGTCTCCCCTTCTATTGGCTGATCTATAATGGGAGGTTACGGACTTGCTTAATTGATCATGTTCCCGCTCTGAAATGCTCTGACCTAGTGCAGGGGTTATGGTTTTGTCTTGGGGCCCGTAACTTGTGGCCTTGAGCAATTGAATAGCATTGCAATCAGAGACCAACGGGAGCCCGCAGCACACCTGCAGACATTCGGCTGTCTGCGATTGAGTTGCGGGTCTCAAATTGAATGGGACCCATAGTTTATAACACCTCTGTGTTTACTGAGCCAGGGGCTACCAATTGGTTTACTGATGGCTGCCATGTCTATTTTGTGTAGGGAAAATTGGTATCACTGTTGTTCACAGCTATTACAAAGAATAGTGAATTTTGGGCACAGTTTTGCAAACAGAGTGCAAGGAGAGGTGAAATACGGACTAGGTAAAAATGTTTTTCTATATCTCGTTATATGTGCTAACGATTATATTTTTCCTTGTTTATTCTTAATTCGCTAGAGATAAAATACTAATATTGGCTTCTTTCCTCAAGAAAATGTTATCACGAGACAGAGATGTTAATTAAAAATATATTTAAAAATAACATTAATATTCTGTTACATCTGATTTTCATATACATAACATGACTGAAAAATGCACACTTAAAGATCAAATTACTTAACTGATGATTGTAAATTGTCTATACCATTGAGCTATTATAGAACTATTAATGCTATTAACTTAAAATCTATAGTTTTATTAATTAAATGTAGTTAGTAATACTTTAATTGTGATGTATATTGCTAGACTGCTAAAGAAATAGCACAAAAATAAGATTTGTATAAGTTTCTGAATAAAGTTATAAGAAAAAAGTAGAAAACACAAAAAGCCCCCCCCCCCCAAAAAAAAAAAAAAAAAAAAAAAATAACATGTTTAAATAAACAATGTTATTATGGACAATTTTTACTCATAATTTGACATGAAGTTTTATTGTGACTCAGTGGGCATTATTATCTGTTGTTGCAAGCCCCATTAGAGTTCAGACTTGTACTTATTATTGTCCAGCTACGGCTTCATTCTGTTTGGCCGTATTGACATATATATACAATTCTGTTATGTCCAACTGAATTAGAAAACAACACGGCACATTCATTAAATGACTGATGATTTTCCACATTCACAATATGCTCTTTTTAATAAAAAAATTAGATTTTGTCTTTAAAAAGTAAAAAAATAAAATGTATGCTTTATTTATTCGCTAATGTATGTAGGTATTATTTACTGTAAGCTGCAACTGACTTGTTGTAGCTGATTTCCCAACAAAGAGGAATTTTGAATATTGATTAGATTCCCATTAGTTGTATAGGCAAATAGACTAGCTTTTAATAAAAGGATATTCATTAGAACGGCACATTTGATATGCAAGAATACTATCACCTTTATTTAACCACTACTGAAATGTTTACTTTTGATTCTTAACTAGATGTTACTGGAATGGACTATGCTGTCAGAACTGTCAGGAATCTCCCTGATCAACCCAAGCAAAAGACATTCTATGGAGTGTGCAGGCACAACATCTACTGCTACGAGAGAATTTGCGGATTAAAGTCAATATACGCACTTCCAGTAGAGGTGTTACTACATGTAGCAGAAGTTCTGGATTTGCACCCAGGTTTTTCATTCCTAGTGTGCAGCCTGCTCCACCTTAGAATATTTATTGTTGTCAATTACTAGACTTTAGTTTTTGCTACCTCCTTCTGGATAACTACCTTGTTATGGTGAAGGGGCTTGTGTATCTCAGTGAAACTATGAGCTAATAAGCTATACCATATAGAGTCATTCAGGATGTCCAGGTGATAGCAGAGAGGTCAGACAAATTGCAGTCTCAGTGGAGAAGGAACTAGCAACCAAGTCCAATATCTGTGCAAAGAATTTAACCTTATGGTTAAGCACAACCAGGCACAATATTTGCCTGGCATGCTGCGGTCCATAGGGTCATGGAGAGACAGACACAACTGAATGACTAAACAACAAGTCTCTGCTACACACAAGTGTGTATTTAATTGCTCTGTATAACTACCAGTGCATGTTGTTACTGCTGATACTACATGTGTTTTTGTGCTTCTGCACCCAGTCTTGTCCTGTCTTGCTATTCTTGTGTCCTTCATGTCTGTCATGAGCCCATCCTGATTTTTGTTCCTGGATTTATCTCTGTTACAGTCATATGACTAGACTAAATATGTCTGCTTCCAGATGTCAAGAAACACCACTACCATACTCAAGAAAGTATATATCTGTATATGAATTGATTAATGTAAATAATTAAAGATTCTGTTGAGGTAGTGAACTGCTCAAAAACTGATATAAGCAAAGGTCGGTTATTTGATTATTTGTATTGTAACCATGGCTGGATCATTAGGCTACTGAGGCAGGTGCCTCATTTTAATTAAAAAAATAAACATTTTAAGAAGAAATAAATAAATGAGCCCGAACTCCATCCTAGCTCTGCCCCTTCCTCCGATGTCCTACTTCCTGGAGGAGGTCCATTACTGAATCTGTGCAGTAAGATCAGAGCAGCAGTGTGTGGGAACCTGGGTGTGGGAAAGCCCTGACCATGAGGAGCTGCTGAACAAGGTAAGTCCCTTTGTGTGTGTCATCTGTTATTTAAATTAATTAATTTGCCTATGTATGTGTGAACCTATATATTTGTGAGCATATTTATGTGTATGTGTGAGCCTATGTATGTGTATGTGTGAGCCTGTGTATGGCTATGTGTGAGCTTGTGTATGTGTGAGCTTGTTTATGTGTGTGTGG
This sequence comes from Discoglossus pictus, assembly GCA_027410445.1. Classification (NCBI taxonomy): domain Eukaryota; kingdom Metazoa; phylum Chordata; class Amphibia; order Anura; family Alytidae; genus Discoglossus; species Discoglossus pictus. Next base: position 345,641,142 of record CM050164.1, on the reverse strand, counting down.
CTGTAAATGTGTATCTGTGTACCTGTTTATATCTGTAACTATGTGTGTGTGTGTATGTCTGTAACTGTGTGTGTGTGCCCAAGTGTATTTATACCGCACTCACTCGCAGGTGCTCCGCCTCTTCACTGCCCAGGGGCTCCAAGAAGGTAGATCTGACCCTGATTGTAACTTAAACATGGCAGAGCTATTGTCAGTTGAGCAGGACAAATTCTGGATAAGAAGCCACTGTGAATGGGGAATCTTATTTTATAGAAGGCCAGACAAGTATTTTTATAGAAAGGTGCTCGGACTATGTAAATATATTTCTGGCTCTTTATTGACTTCATTTAGTGACTCTACATTCATCTACCTTGTATGGAGAAAAAATTATTTGCACCAGGACCCTCCATTCACCAACTCAGCTGCTGTCACTTAATACATTTTTGTTGTCTAAAAAATCATATTTTTTAATTTGCTTTAAAAGACAGTTGTGATTTAACTGCATTAAAAAAACAAGATTATTTCAAGGAAATACTGCTTCTTTAATTATAATATTTAAATTACGTTTTTGTCTTGATCTTATGGGTTTAACATGTCATTAAAGATTTATTTTCAAGCTTTCTAATTTCTGATTTCTATCAATCACTGAACATAGAGGTTATTCCACTGATAATAAAAAAAACCTCATTCATTGATTGCTAGTCCTGCAAATTACTGTGCTGTAAGGCCCTTGAGCATTCGCTCTTCAAAAAAGAAAGAAACTTGTGACATTTGTCTAACTTGGAGTTTGACTCTCCTTGAAATAGGTCATTTTGTGATGTCATCTATTATTATATATATTTTTTCCTATAAGCCATATCTACAGTGTATCTCCAATCCCTTTGAGGAGCAAGGTTGATCCTGTAATCTGCCAGTATCACATCTTGTAAGAGACAGTTGTTTTCCACAGAGGCCCAGTTCTTTTCCCCATTCTAAGAATACAATGTACTTTTTAACACCTTGGTAAAAGCTGCTGAGATTCCTTTCTATACTGTAACAAGAAGATTACGAATAAAGAAATCATGTTGATAAGAACTGTTCTACTCATTTAATGTACTGTGGTTTGTAAAGCAATTAGGTGGCATGCAGTTTAAGTTACTGAATCAATTGCAAAGCAGCATTAGAAACCTTGCTCTTATAATATTACATTTCAGGAACTGCCTTTGAAACAACTGTGACATACAAAGAAAGATCTGGTAGACACAGAGAAACCCAACAATACCTATTGGGACAGACTAAAATGAAAGCAAGAAAACAAGAAAAGCTGTGTAAAATATAAAGAAAAAATCTAATTATAAGCACATTATAAGGAAACAAGAACAAAACTAGAAAAAGAAAAACAATACAAAAGAAACTGGAAATCAATTAAGCATTCATATACATTAGCTGAATCAAAACTAGAAATTATAGATTAGAGTTGCCAGGATATATTTAAAAAGTTGAGTTAAAAGTGGTGATTAATGGAGTTAATTGAATTAGAACAAAAATATCCTCACTTCCTTTGTTTTCTATGGGACATATTTGTCAAGTGTAGATATACTTTAACTCAACTTTTTTAACCAGCTGGATAAATCTATGCCACTGACCCCACTGATTTCACTTTGTCTAACATTTTCTGCAATTTCATATAGTATACATATTTAATTCCAAACTGTAATTCACAAACTGAGATTACAAAAACGTCATGAAACAAAATTAATAAAATGTTCAAATAAGTAGTACTGAAGTGTCTGTATTATATTCTTTTTATATATATAACTATATTCCAAAAAACAGACCATTTTGTTTAAAGGACTACTGAAGTGTGTGAATTTGCAGTTGCTGTGGGTAACGTTTGAGGTTCCCCTCTATATGCTGTAATTAATAAAAAACAGAAAAAAGGTAAGGATAAAGGTAAGTTAGTAGTATTATGGCATTATATTTTAAAGGGTTTATTGTAGGCATATATTGGGAAACGAAGAATATTAATTAAATGAGCAAACTGGTTTACTCACTTCATGTTCCTTTAAAATGCAGACAGAAATCATTAAATAATCCACCACAACATTTAATAATTTTAAATGTGTGAACCACTGATGTAGATACTTTCAATATAAGGAATATGTTCTTTGTACAGTTTTATAGCTGAAGCTAATAAATCAGTGACACAATAATAATACATTTACTTTTCTTAAATTTTACATTCTCGCAACATTATAAAAAATGCAACTACATTATAAATAATTTATTGGCAGAGTTGATGAATGTGAAAACATAAACCTAAAAGGCTGTCTGACTTGACAAAAAATTGGTTTCTGGAACTCAAGTTTATATAGAAAAGGGAGCAATGCAAACCCATCTGTGTTTTTTTTTTTTTTGCTCTAGCAGGAGGTTAAATCAGCCATGACTGAAAGAGTGATGAGGTTACAACTGGATGCATTATATATACAAGCTTTCAAAAAGTGAATGAAAACTTTTTGATGTAATTAGTAGGATTAGAATGAGGCCCTATGAAAGCAGCCAATAATCAAATGTGTACAGAGGTTCAGAATATACTGAAGTTCAATATTATATGCCAAGCTGAAATACAGATATGAGGGGAGGCAGGAAAACGACTGAGAATGAAAAATATGATAATGCACATGATGCTAACCTTGTTTTCATTTAAAGGTGAGGAACAAATTGTAAGCAACTTACATTAATGAGGAAAAGCTTTTAAATAGTCACAGAAATATTTTATTATCTGTAGTTCCACAGATATGAAATGCTAAGAATGCAGAGAAGGCCACTAGTACAACACCTTTTTTTAATAATATTAAAACTATTTATTTAATAAATGTTTCCTCTACTTTTATTAGGACCTCAGTTACTAAAACATTCATGCGGTCATGTTAATGAAGGTGTAGGTAAAATAAACAGGTCAAATAAAGCTACAACATAGCAAAAATCAATCAGTTAGTTACTAATATCTTGCGTTGCTACACATAGGCACTGAAAATGGATATTCGCTGGAGGATGATGCATTAATATATCAACATTTTATATTAGGTTTTGTTTTAATCTATTTACTGTAATTGCCTTTGTAGACCACATCTCATTGGGAGATAGGAGAAGTTAGGCTAAAATGGAATTCTTGCTTTTATTTAAGCTTCACAATCTGTCTGTCAGGGTTATCACTCTGTCTTAGGAAGGTTTTCTATTTTTTAACATATTATTTTGACCTATCCAAAATATTCATTTGTGTTGTCACGTAGATGTCTCAATCCATGCTGTGATTTTATGTAATTAGCTCAGTTTTTTTTACCACCCTGAATGGTAAAAATGCTCTTAATTAAAACGCTTATTTGTTAATAATACATTTAATATTCTAAATCATAACTATAGTAATTTAGAGTATTTTTGCACTAATTTGTACAAAATATAAAATACATCTGCAGAATATGCTCACTACAGAAAATGAATGATTAGTAAAGATAAGATTAAATGTTTGATAAAATACCTATGGCATAATGATCTCTCTCCAAAAAACTAATTACATTATGAAAGAAGTGAAAATGGAGTTTATCATAATCTTTTGATATTCTGTTAAGTATTTGCAATTGTAGTTATGTACTCATTCTATGAAAACACAAATTTTACATAAATAATTTTTCATTATATATTCTCTATCCTAACATTTTCACAATAAGATTGTTTTTTTATGAAGCATTAGTAGTCTACTATTAATGACATAACTAATGTAAATTGTTTTATAAACAACCAAAGTACAATCTGCCAACTCCTTAGCTTTAGAAAGCCATTATATTGTCATGGTATACTGTGATATTTTAGTGAAAGAACATGTATGTGGACTATGTATTGTTTTTTAAATTACTTGACTTTGGAAGTTTATTTGTGTTTGTAATTTGCTATTTTTTTCCTTTACACAGAATTTCCAACATGCCCTTCCTAATCATAAAATAGAATAGGAATATAGTGTTTTCAATATGAATTAATACAACCACCTACCTATTTGCCTTATCGCTAATTAAATATTGTATTAGATAGTATCTGGGTAAATGTTATATCTTATTACCATTTACTTAAATGTTGAATCTATACATAGCTGTATGTTAAGCTAACATGAATTTTGCTAGCTGTTTATGAAATTGGATTATGTATTCCCTCACAAATTATTTCCTATCCCTCTAATTCCCTTACCCATTTCTTCAACCTCCCTGGTCCCTTTCATTTGCCTTTACATTAATCTTAAAGAAGCTCTCTGTTGATCTTTGTAACACCCTATCTCTTCAGTTAGCTTCCAAACTTGGGGCCCTATTAAACTTGCTGGAGTTGCAGAGCCAACCTCCATTTTTCATTGAAGTCCTATGGGTCTGAATTACGAATTACGATCGGACCCACATTCCAGATATAATGCAATATTGATAAAGCCGTAAATATGATATTCTATTACATGCGAGTTCCATTATATGTATTAACACATTGATTGCCAGGATCGATATAACACAAAAATTAAACATGAAATAAAGTATTTTATATTGCCAATTTGCGAGAATGAGAATGTTGTGCTATTAATTCTAAGACCTAACATCACTTTCCCTTTTAATAAAAGTACAGTAGAGTATTTATACATGCATTTACAGTGCTCCGTACATGTCATTAAGCCCTTCGTGAGTCCTTCTTGGTACCAGTAACTTGTGGTTCCATTTTTGCCATTTGCGGGCTTGACGGACTGGGTAGCGAGGGGGAATCAAAGCAATTGAATAGTGATTTGCGATTGCATCATTCCCAACTCTTGCGCCCATGAAAGATCAAAGGCTTGGAGGGCATTAACTTATGATTTTACAAATCGATAGGAATCGAAGCTCGGAGCCCACAAAAAGTTGCCAATTGAATAGCAAATTAGGTTACGGGATCCATTTGAATGAGGCTCTATATATTTAGGGCCTCATTAAATTCCAGCCTCGTAAATAAGAGGCTTCTACTTAAGCCCTACGTACTGCAAAGTTTCTCCAACTTACAATGCTATTAAATTAGCCCTGCTGCGAGCAACGTGTAAGCTACGCAGCAGGGCCGTACGTATCTACACTGCGTAAATGTACATGAGGAGTGACAGCCTGCGAGATGATATCGCAGGCTCCCACTCCTCATCAATTGCTGCCGGGGTCCTAAAAGGGACCTCCGCGGCAGTCCCCCACATAAGCCCTGCCATGGGGGTACTCCAGATACCCCCCCCGGCACCTAAAATTAACCCCCCAATGCGGGGGTCCCCGTCGGGACCCCCGAAGTGTCCTAACATGAACACCTTGCTGCAGGGGTCCATAGGAACCCCCGCAGCCCCCACACATTAACCCCTTGCAGCGGGGGTCCCCGAACGGCACCGATCAGGCCCCCGCTGCATTTAAAACTTTTAAATTCCCCGCCGCGGCTCCTTAAAGGGCCCGCGGCACACTAAATGCCAATCCTGGCCGCGGCCCAAAAAATGAACCCCCCACTATGCTGGGGGTCCCCATCGGGACCCCCGAAGTGTCCCCACATTAACCCATTGCAGGGGGGGGGGGCCAGATCTGCATAGATCAGGCCCCCCGCTGCATTTCAAACTTTTAAATTCCCCGCCGCGGCTCCTTAAAGGGCCCGCGGCACACTATTACCTAATCCCGGCCGCGGCACCTAAAATTAACCCCCCTCTATGCTGGGGGTCCCCATCGAGCCCCCCGAAGTGTCCCCACATTAACCCCCTGCAACGGGGGTCCCCGATTGGCACCAATCGTGACCCTGCTGCAATTCAATTTTAAATTTCCCGCCTCGCGGGTCCATAAAGGACAGTAAAGGTCCTGAAAGGACTCGCACTAAAAATATTAACCCCAGGCAACTATAATTACCCCATTAACCCATGGTGGTCAATCCAGACCACCATAAGGCCTAAATTAACCCATTAACTCATGGTGGTCAATCCAGACCACCATAAGGCCTGAATTAACCCATTAACAAGGTGGTGGTCAATACAGATCACCATAAGGCCTAAATTAACCCATTAACTCATGGTGGTCAATACAGACCACCATAAGGCCTAAATTAACCCATTAACTCATGGTGGTCAATACAGACCACCATAAGGCCTAAAGTAACCCATTAACTCATGGTGGTCAATACAGACCACCATAAGGCTCTATTTAACCCCATCAGTCCCATAAGGGTATATTATTACCATTATGGGCCTGTTACAACCCAACATTAACCACATAAGTGCCATGACGGTCCTCAAGGACCATCATGACACTAACTACAAACAGTACACTATAACCCCTAATAAACCATTTAATCTAAACTAACCCCCCTCTACACTAATCTATTAACACTTACACTACCTACCTACACTACCTACCCCCTAATAAACCTCCCCAACACTCTAATTACAAAAACAAAAAAACCTACCTTACAGAAAACAAAAAAACCTACCTTACAGAAAACAAAAAAACCTACAATACAGAAAACAAAAAAACCTACAGTACAGAAAAAAAAAAATACATTACAACCCCACTCCCCACTACAGAAAATAAAAAAATTACACACCTGAAAAGGAAAGACAGATAAACACAACACAATACATACATATAATACATTACATACATTACATACAATACATGACATCACATACATTACATATAATATATTAAATATAATATATTAAATATAATATATTACATATAATATATTACATACAATACATGACATACAATACATGACATACAATACATGACATTACATACATTACATATATTACATATAATATATTACATAAAATATATTAAATATAATATATTACATATAGTCCAAATCAAATACCCCCTATCTATCTAACATACAATCTATTTAATTTAAAATAAATCCTACCTATACATCCCCCTATCTATCTAATATACAATAAATCCTAACTACATACACAGACACTTATTCTAAAATAAAATAAAATAATTACAGTCCTAACTACACAGACCCTAATTCTAAGCTTAAATAAAATAATTAAGACCACTTACCTTTAAGATGTTGCTTCAGATCACTAACCTATGGGTCAAACAAAACAAAATAATTAGTACAAAACATTAACATCAAATAAATAAACATTATATACATTCTAAATAATTTACTCACCTTTACATCATGTCCCGTCATTGTTTAGCTCTTCCAGCTCGGCCCTGTTAAAAAAAAACACAATACATGAATACATTAATACAATATATAAATAATAAATAAAATAAACATATAAACATCGAAATATACATTTAACTTACCTCCCCGCGATGTCCCCGGCCTTCTCTCCTTCAGCCCCGGCTGGGCCACGGAACCATACGCGCTCTAAAAAATAAATAAATAAAATAAAGGACCTCCCCGACGCTAATGAGCCTCCCGGAGTCGTTTCCGGGAGGAAATTGGCATTGGCGGCTTGTGATTGGCTGAAAAAGCTGTCAGCCAATCAAAAGTCGTCAATGTAGGAGCCAATCAGGATGCGCAGATGTCTTCTACCAATCACTCCGTGGGGGTGTATCCCATCGTGATTGGCTCACACATTGACGACTTTTGATTGGCTGAAATTGATAGACAGCTTTTTCAGCCAATCACAAGCCGCCAATGCCAATTTCCTCCTGGAAACGACTCCGGGAGGCTCATTAGCGTCGAGGAGGTCTGCCAGTGCAGACCTCCGTTATTTTTTTTTATTTATTTTTTTTACAGCGCGGATGGTTCCGCAGCCCAGCCGGGGCTGAAGGAGAGAAGGCCGGGGACATCGCGGGGAGGTAAGTTAAATGTATATTTCGATGTTTATATGTTTATTTTATTTATTGTTTATATACTGTATTAATGTATTCATGTATTGTGTTTTTTTTTAACAGGGCCGCGCCGTAAGAGCTAAACAATGACGGGACATGATGTAAAGGTGAGTAAATTATTTAGAATGTATATAATGTTTATTTATTTGATGTTAATGTTTTGTACTAATTATTTTGTTTTGTTTGACCCATAGGTTAGTGATCTGAAGCAACATCTTAAAGGTAAGTGGTCTTAATTATTTTATTTTAGCTTAGAATTAGGGTCTGTGTAGTTAGGACTGTAATTATTTTATTTTATTTTAGAATAAAGGTCTGTGTATGTAGTTAGGATTTATTGTATATTAGATAGATAGGGAGATGTATTTGATATAGGTAGGATTTATTTTAAATTAAATAGATTGTATGTTAGATAGATAGGGGGTATTTGATTTGGACTATATGTAATATATTATATTTAATATATTATATGTAATATATTATATGTAATGTATGTAATGTCATGTATTGTATGTCATGTATTGTATGTCATGGTTTGTATGTAATATATTATATTTAATACATTATATGTAATATATTATATGTAATATATTATATGTAATGTATGTAATGTCATGTATTGTATGTCATGTATTGTATGTCATGTATTGTATGTAATATATTATATTTAATATATTATATGTAATATATTATATGTAATATATGTAATATATTATATTTAATATATTATATGTAATGTATGTGATGTCATGTATTGTATGTAATGTATGTAATGTATTATATGTATGTATTGTATTGTGTTTATCTGTCTTTCCTTTTCTGGTGTGTAATTTTTTTATTTTCTGTACTGTAGTTTTTTTTGTTTTCTGTACTGTAGGTTTTTTTATTTTCTGTATTGTAGGTTTCTTTGTTTTCTGTAAGCTAGGTTTTTTGTTTTCTGTAAGGTAGTTTTTTTTTTTGTAATTAGAGTGTTGGGGAGGTTTATTAGGGGGTAGGTAGTATAGGTAGGTAGTGTAAGTGTTAATAGATTAGTGTAGAGGGGGGTTAGTTTAGATTAAATGGTTTATTGGGGGTTATAGTGTAGTGTTTGTAGTTAGTGTCATGATGGTCCGTGAGGACTGTCATGGCACTTATGTGGTTAATGTTGGGTTGTAACAGGCCCATAATGATAATAATATACCCTTATGGGACTGATGGGGTTAAATAGAGTCTTATGGTGGTCTGTATTGACCACCATGAGTTAATGGGTTAATTACGGCCTTATGGTGGTCTGGATTGACCACCATGAGTTAATGGGTTAATTTAGGCCTTATGGTGGTCTGTATTGACCACCATGAGTTAATGGGTTAATTTAGGCCTTATGGTGGTCTGGATTGACCACCATGAGTCAATGGGTTAATTAAGGCCTTATGGTGGTCTGGATTGACCACCATGAGTTAATGGGTTAATTTAGGCCTTAAGGAGCCGCGGCGGGGAATTTAAAAGTTTGAAATGCAGCAGGGGGCCTAATCTATGCAGATCGGGGCCCCCCCCCCTGCAATGGGTTAATGTGGGGACACTTCGGGGGTCCTGATAGGGACCCCCAGCATAGAGGGGGGTTAATTTTAGGTGCTGCGGCCGGGATTGGGTAATAGTGTGCCGCGGCCCCTTTAAGGAGCCGCGGCGGGGAATTTAAAAGTTTGAAATGCAGCGGGGTCCCTGATCTATGCAGATCAGGGATCCCCGCTGCAAGGGGTTAATGTGGGGGTGCTGCAGGGGTCCTGATAGAGACCCCTGCAGCATGGGGATGTGTATAGGGTGCAGGGGGGAGCCTCACACTGCTGTCTCGGCTGTTCCGAGGCAGCACGTAGAGGCTTTCGGATCCCTTGCGTGCACTTTTTGTCCACGTAGGGATTCTTACGATATGCGAGAATCATGCGTAGATTTAAGGCTACGTAGCTCTCTCGGAGCCTATTCTCGGCCATTTTCTCGCAGTCATATCGCAAAGCAGGCTGCGAGAGATTCGGTTCTCGCAAACAGCAGTAAAACTGCCATTTGCGAGCACCGAGAGAACTACAAGGGATAATTTAATAGGGCCCTAAGTGTCTCTGCTGCTGGATTTCTGCATTAACATCAATTAAAACAACTGAGGTATGGCTTATCTTATTATAAAAGAAACAGCAACTAACATTTTCATCAACGTTAATATCATCCACATCCCTTCAAAGTATTGCAGAGCCTCATCCACCATACTACTCATTCACTCTGTCAATATTTACATTAGCTAACCACATTGTCAAAAATATGTTTCAGCATTCTAGTCCTAATCCGCCACACTATTTCATCTGAACTCTCTGCCTTCCAACCTATGCATCGTTTTTTATATCATTATATGATCCCACTTGACCACCACAACATTTTGCACATGAAAACAAATGTATTAAAAAAAAAAAGAAGTTTATACGCAAAACTAACTGTTATGGCTGGATCATCATTCTCCTTTACTATAATGTTACAATAGATAAAAGTCACATAAAACAACCAATGGACAGTCTATAGATTTGTGCAGGGTATGTAAACATAATTAGGGTAAATGGGCAGGTGCACATGGAAGGAATCCTTAATGTATGCAAGAGTAACCAAAGAAAGCTATTGGGTTCTATTTCAAAGAAGTGCATTTTTAAATCATCCTTCAAGGTGGTAGGATCAGAGACTTGTTGGTGATGACATTAGATTATACAATTTATATATTGCTTTTCTCTACTGCAAATCACAGGTTGAATTAGACCAACATAAACTGAACTTTGATAATGTATTTTGGATTTTTTTTATTTAAATATCCACAAAAATGTGAAGTGCTGTTGGTGGCAATTCCAACTCCAAATCACATGTAAAGATAAACTGATATTGGAGTTTATGATGGAGTTTATAATATGGAAGGAATAAGGGAAAAAGTTTGTTTGAAGAAAATGGACCATCGCTATATTGTACGTGACTTATTGGATTCCTGAGAAACTTGGGTGAAGAAGAGAATCAGAGGAGGCAATGAGAGAAAGAAAACTGCTGGTCATGGGACAAGCAAAAGTGTGAACAAGAGACATTTTTCCATATATGCTAAGAAATATTAAGCGTATTCATTGCAATGGAAAATCATGCTTTGTGACTTAAAGGCAAGTTCTCTGTCTTATATACACTAAAAAAATAAAACAATCACGAGTATACATATATAAATGTACACACAGGTATTTGCTTTATCGCACAGATAATATGAAGTTAAAGAATGTATATCTAGCGCAGATATTCGCACATACATATGAATAATCAATGTGAATGATTCAGAAGATGAAAACAGGTGTTTCATCTTCCAATATAATCAGACATTCTGTTTACTCTGCCACACAGGACTTAGCTTTTTTTGTTAAATTGGCAATTACAACTGAAAACAAGGATTAAAATAGCCCAACCAATCATTAGATCTGACTTTTTCTCAAATTCTGTTAAATGTATTCCTATATGATCTTTGTGTGCTACCTGGAAATAAATTACTTATAGTGGTTATTTCACATACATCTTTGTACTGATACTGTGTTTTCTATTTCTGCTTGCTTTTGGTATTTTGTTTTCATAGGAATACACATTTATTTCAGTATATTATGAGATCCAATTGATCATTTACATAGTTGTTCCGATTTGTCTATGCCCTGCCCCATTGCAGTGGACAGCGCAATGTGAGAAATGATAAGTCACAGGAAATGTTACTTCATTTTAAGTATAAACGTAAGGTGCAGAATTTTTGTATACATTTTATTTCAATAACAATATTTGTTGGTTTGTCCAATATTAAAACTGAATAAGTAGTACAGCATGCATAAGAAAACATAATAATACCTATAAAAATATAAACCTTCTTCGTGTACGTCTTATATCTCTTGAATATATCACTACACAAGGTTTATAAGAAAAGCTAAGTACAAAATGGATCAGTTTTTCACTCAAGGTTATAAAGTGTAATGCTGTTCAATGTACAGCTCTCCATGTGCAGCATATTTATATATTATAGTGATTATTCAAATACATAAAATATAATATAGGAAAAATAAGTGGTGACACACATACAGTAAGAACTCTTTAGAAATGTAAAATACATAAGTCCTGTCTATGGAATTAGCAAACATGAAATGAATCAGAAACCCACTTGGATTTTCTTCATTGATGGCTTACATTACTTTTAGCTATTGCATCTCAACCACCTTTGTTCCTTTTGACTATCTGGGAGTCTTGAGAAATGAATGGAACTGCCAGGGACAGAATTCAAGTTACATATTGTTCATTAGATAGGCAGAACTTGTGTACATCAAATAGTAAAATGGAAAGATTAATGGGGATAAAATAATTTAAGCTATAAACGTAAAACGATCTATGTGATGAATAGCACTATAAACATAAAAACACTTATTAATATGTATATATATATATATTCAGACTGTAATCCAGATTTTATTACTGGAGCCTGAATTATAAAGGGGAAGGTGCAATATTTAAGATGACTACACTCTGTTTATAATATCTGAGGTAATTATGTGGGGCAGTGTCAGTTTAGTATCTTTAGCTCACTGACATCAAGCATGAGGTGACTATATCACCACCTCCCTGTTTTGCACCCCAACGTCATGTCCTCAGCAGCACGAAGCTTCCCAGTCTCAGTACTATCTGTCAGCTCCCCTGCATATCAAAGAAGGCTTGCCCTCCACTCACCTTGTCATGCTTTTGTTATTTCATGTTTTTGTGGGGGCATCTATTGTGTTAAGTATAGCAATTTATTATTCCTGTTTAAGTATGTTAGTATTGGCTTACCTTACTTTGAGACATTCATTCTGCATATGGACTAAAGGTTAGAGAACCATTGCAGAACCTTTCCTATGTGAGACATATCTAGTAATAAATGGCATTGCCAACCCACATGTCACCCTCATAAGCATGGCAAATAGTATGGGAAACATGAAAGTTATCATAATTGTAAATTGTTTCTTACGAGTTTACAGTATAAATTAATTATATACATTTCTCTAATTCCATTTCCCATATAATTATGTGGTTCAGCCATGTGTGATGCATTTTTAAATAATGTTGCCATTATTTAATGTATTTATAATATTTAGGTTTTTAAAAAAACCTCCACATATACCTAATCTGGTATTTGATTATATTTCTTAATGTATGAATGCAGTTCCAAGAATTATTTCTTACCTATTTAATAGATGCAGTATTTGTGAAATAAACTATTTTGTGGATTCCCTAAAGTTTTGATTGTATTGAAGCCATCCATTTGATCTAGAAAGCAATATAATTAAATGACCCTGAAATATGGCACTGTATAATTCTTTTTGTGTCCTACCAGTAAATCTTCCCATTTTAAGTGCATTTTGAAGCACAAGCCCATAAAATGTGTTTTTCCTTAGCTTTCTACATGCTATAAGAAAATGAAAGTCTATTGTTGTCTTCGGTGCTGATTATTCATATGAATGCAATAATTTCTTTGAAGTTTGCATATAATGAGCATTTGAAATACTTTAATGTTGCTGAAGAAAAAAAAGCAAATTCACCTATCAAGCAGTTTGGTTCTTTTAAAAATATCTGTGACAATGTGCCACAGTGACTTTTTTCTAATCTTGTCAAACTATTTGAAGTCTTTTTAGTCTCTATTAGCTTTACAACCTCAAACAGATGTGACAAATGTTTGATACAAAGAAATCAGACTATTCAGACAGATACCATAATGAAAATTCACTACCAGAGACATAAAAAAGAAACAATTGTTCTAAAGGAATTCATTTTAAGTCGTAACTAACATACAAAATCATATAGTTACATAGTAGCTGAAATATAAAAAAATCCAACCGTTTTAGATTTCTTTTGATCTATTCTTTTGGGTCTATCCAGTAGATGGCAAACAAGAAACTCCACTAAATCAATATAAATTTGTATCTAAATTTAAAAAACTATATGCATTACTGAACATAAGATTTACAATTCAGATGTCTCCCTGGGTTCACTTCCTACCATTTACTGATCAAACTGTAGAATGGAATTCATGTTGAACCCATTTGGCACTCATCTATTTAACCTATCATCACTAACAACCTTGGTAATGAGTTGTACACTTTTACTGGAGATATGGCTAAAAGCAATTGACTTTGCTGAAGAGGAAATCTATCCTCCGACTGTACGGGGCAGTCTCTTTAAAACTGTACATTTCTTGGGATAAAATGTTTGCCTCACAAAATCCCAAACTACCCATAGATATAATCACACCAAGTATTGCCCTCTTTGAAGCATTTTTATCTTATTAAAAATAATCCCGAATAATGATTGTGTTGTCATGCTTTGAACTTGTTTCATGAAGTGCTTTTTAAGAAATTGTTCTCAAAACTGTGCTCCTAATCATGAGGAAGTTCTACCAGGAGTTTTACAGAAACAAAACAAGGCTTTCATCTTTTGCATATATGGCTGTTTTTGCATGATAATTTTACCAGCCTTGGACCTGCTGCCTGACATTGAGCATTTCTAAAAAGTCTCTATATGTAGTACTTGATATTCCCTATCTGCTTCTAGAAGTAGGAGGCCTTGGATGTACAAGAGCTTTTGTCTGCAATAATTAAGGTTAAAATACTTATTGCAGTGGTTTCAATAGTAGTAATCGAATCTTATTACTTCAAAAAGACTCTCACTGCTCAATCAAGACAATGGTGGCCCATAGTAAAGAATACATGTGTATTGTAGCTGATACACAAAAACAATGTAGAACTGCATATTATAACCATAGGTTATTGTGTATGATTAAAATGTCGCGTCAATGTTCACATTTATTAGCACTGTTTAAACGATAGTGTTTCTGATTTTCTGTGGTTTCTTATTACTTTTTCTTATCTTTGCCTGATGTTTAACAATATCTTGCATGTATTTATTAATATATGGGGGCAGAAGTGTAGGAACTGGGGGGAAGGGGGATGCAGGGACAAAGCCCCCCCCCCCATATCAAATGAATAGGGAAAACAGAAAATAGCTAAATTAAACTTAATCATGCATTACCACATTTAGCCACTCGAGCACTGTGGATCAGTATGTCTTTCCCATGAAATCTTTGACCCATCATTTTTATTTATATATATATATATATATATATATATATATATATATATATATATATATATTTTATTATTATTATTATTATATTGGTGGGGGGCAGACTCACATTCAGAATTTAAACAAGGAAATAAAAAAAAAAGTTTTTGAGGGGCACTGCCATAATGGGGCCCATCAGAGCAGGGCACTAGGTCCACCCCTGCTTCCCGTCCTGGGAGTACAGTTGAATTACCACCCCCAGATTTTTGGGGGCTTCTACATCCATGTATGGGTGCCAGAGTGTACCTCAGTACTTTTTTGACTCATGCCTTTCAATGGCCACAGACTCACTATTTATTGATAAAGTTACGAGATATGTTGGCAGATCAACAACAAAGTATAAAATTACAATATTACAATAAAAATGCAAGAAATCTCACAATATGAGAGAATGTCCTAGTCCTACATAACTACAGATTGTTACAGCTCCAGGCAGTGACATGGATGAGTATACTGTAATTACATAGTAATCTGGCCTCAGCATTCTGCATGATATGGAGATATATAGAAATGTACTGCTGTATTCCAGTCATGATGGGGCAAAGTACTTCCAGATGTAGGCATGGGTATATTGCACAGGTTTTTTTCAAGGCTGACACATAGTGTCATGTCAGAGTTATAATCTTTAAACATATACATCATCACATATTTTATATACTGAGTTATATAGTTGCAATTTTCTATAATCCATGCCAGTGAACTGATGTTTTTGTTGCTGTTAGTAGACGATCATTAGTTATTAATGCTGGATCATTGGTATTCAGTTTCAAATGAGTACAGCAATGATAGCCCATTGTAGTTAAAGGCATATCTAGGTTTCCTGGATTATGAATGCATCTGATAGAGGAGAATCAGCAGTGTATTCAAACATTTGTGCATGAAAAAAATACCAAAATAAACATTTACAAACTCAGTTTGGAAGCAGCAGCTTTTGTTAGTTGACACCCGTAAAAATCCTTACTAAGATTAGCATAAAATTCATAATTCGGTTTGGCCAAACAGGAGAAATCAGAGGTTAGCTGAAACATTTGTATCATACTCTAGATTTCCTGTGTTGCAAAGCAGCCTGAGATATGTAGTCTCTCTCTCCTTGCACTCCGATTCAGCTGTGAGCTCAGACCCCGCCCAACCATGTGATTCCACTCGGCAGCAAGAATTTCCTTTGGTTTCTACCAGAAAGGTCAGACTCTGTATCTGGCTGTCTTTCATCTATACACTTGGTTATGTAAGCTCACTGTGGGTGTGCAAAGCTGGATTTTACTTTCCTGTATTTAACTTTGTAAGTACATTGAACTTTTCTATATAACAATTTTTTCTGATAATCACTGCCGGTTTCTTACCAAACAGTTGAAACTCAGGAAATGTATATATACATTTAATAATAGCCTACCTTTAAAAAATGTGTATGCTACAAAAACAACCAAAAAATATTTGGATAAGGTAAATTCACATAGTTACATATTAATTGAGGCTGGGATTATTTTATTTTTTTGGTTAGTCTTTCTTAATAACTTAGCCCCTCCTTTCTCCATATTCATTTTTTTGCTCTTCTCTGTACCTTTTCCAGCTCTAAAATGTCTTTTTTTTATGAAGAGGTGCTCAAACTTGTACTCCATATTTCAAATGAGGGTGTACTAGGGATTTGTATAGTGGCAGAATTATATTTGCTTCCCTTGCTTCTATACCCTTGTTAATAAATGCTAATATTTTATTTGCAGCTGCTGCTTGGCATTGAGCATTGTTACCTAGGTGGTTGGCCACAAGCACTCCCAAATCAATTTCAATGTTTAAATTTGCTCAATTAATTATGATGAAATGTGTGTTCTAATTTGTATTTGTAAAAGATGACCTCTGCAGCTACTGACACAGGGAGCAGAGATCCTCAGAAGCAAACTCGGAATTAAAAGCTGACTTGGACAAAAGTAGGAGAACACAGACTAGAACAAAGATCTTTTATACAAATGCAGGTGCAAGCATGGATCTGAAACAGAGTTGTTGATGGAGGTAGAACCTGCACAACATAAACAGGAGAAAACAGCTGCAGGAATAGCATGTCAAAGAGACTCAGTAGACTAGCAGGAGAGAGTCTTACAACAGGGCACCTTGCTCTTAGCTCAGCTCAGCTGGATCTTAAAGGCGTCATAACCACTTGGCTGAACCCCAGCACCAGTCAGTGACTTAGACATGTGTTCCATAACTCTGAGTTATGACACATAGGAGGAGACCATCTTTCTGAGGTCTCGCCCGTGGTCTACGCAATCTGTGAGTTCCTACAGGATAGTGATTCACAGAAACAACTTACTGGACCTTTCTTGCTATACCCTGAGGCCTACCAAAATCGGTGCTCCTGACTTTGTATTTTATAGCATTATATGATTATGTGCTAATCACTAAAATTGAAAAACATTGCATCCACAATGATAAATCAATATTATATATTGACTTCTTTCTCTCTCTTCAATGTATGTCAAATGCCACCTCATCTTTCCCATACTAAATTAAAATGATATCTTACATATGCTATCTTACTGTTGTATCAGTTGTTTGCAGAACCTTATTCAATATCATAATATTTTCCATTTTTAGGGAAAAGATCAACTCCATCCTACTGATGGAAACCTTTTGCAGCATATATTATATGAACAGTCAATAGCTATGGCCTCTGAAGGTTTGGCTTCAGGTTCATATCCTGACTATAAGTTAGCAGAGCACAAATCATATTTTACTAAAGTTTGCTCTTTTTATACAATCAGCTTGAAAACCCCTTAAAGAATGAAATTTTAATCCTCTATATCTTAGTCATTTGAGTTAAGCAGGTGAATTTGTTTTAGCAGCAGCTGCAAATCCATGGGGTCTAAGATCACTGACATAAAACTGATAAGTTGGAAATCCAAAACACAAGTGATATGTAGTTTATGATGTACTGTGACAATGCCTCAGTGATGATATTACAATGCTTGCCTGGGGTGTTCTCATTCCATTTCCAGCATGTTGCTGCATTGATGTTTCAGCTTGTTATAATTCAAAATACACATAGATTTATCCCTTGCTGGTGGTTTATGGAAACAACCCAGCATTTCAACGTGAACAGATAACATCTCCATTTTTCTCAACACATAATAAAATAAAAAAAATGAGGATTTAACAAAACATATACATTGCTCTTTCTATAATGTAACCTTCTATAAATGTTTACAGTTTCATTCTCCTAACTCTTCTTCTCTGATTCAAGTATCATTCTTTAGTATTATTACTTGTTCTAAAAGTGATTTAAATTTTTAAATGATCTGTTGATTTCTAATTGTACTTAAAATTAAAATAAATGCATGTAGGAAAGCTTTTTGAATTACTTTTTGCATGCTAACCTGTTTAATAACAAACTGTGGGGCCAAGAGCTCCTGGAGAATTAATCTTTTTTCTTGTTATATCTCTGACTGTTCTCACTGCAGGTGTATATTCTTTCTTGCATGTTCTGTTTGGATTGTGCAGTGGAGTGAACATATTTGTTTCAACTCATCGGTCAGTAGAATGGCAATGTCTTGCTTCAGAGATATTTTAGCAAAAGCAAGTTATCCAAATAAATTCTTACTTTACATTCTAAGAAGTAGCTATATGAATAATGATGATATTGAACTCAACAATTTATATATGTCTGTGGAGGACCAGCGACTAATGCCTGAGGTTATTTTTTATTCTCACAAAATATGACATTGGAATTTTATGAGTCTCACTGTTAGATTTGACTCCTTTGTATCATATAAGCTATCAGTGCTTTCATACAATAATGATAAAGGTTATGAATTAGTTATTTTCAGATGGGAATACAGTGACATGCAGAAGCATTCAGAATCAGAAATCAATTTTAATAAAAAAAAGCATTCTTCCAAAAATATGTTTTTTTGTGTGTGTTTTTTCAGCAATTTCTACTTCATATTTGATACACACTTTAATATATACCTTATTGGGTGCCATAAGATATAAATGAGGAGTATAAGTACAATTGTTTTTATGCCTAATTTGATATATGTGTAGAAATGTGTGCAAGGCTGTTACATGGCACTTTTCAAATATTTAGCATGTGTGCACAAAGATCTGTGACCACTCACTATGGCCCAAAAATAATGAGTATTTTGATCACTCACTAAGGTTGTTAAAAACCTTAGCAAGTTCTGGTAAGGCTCTCCCTCTTACTCCATTTGATCACATTTTTATTTACATGGAGGGTTTAATAATACTTTTCCTATCCCAACCAAAGCCAATCATTACAAGGAGGGGTTACTCTAATATTTAATGCATAAGGAGAGGTTTAAGACCTCCATCTGCTTATCCCCCCAAAAATTATGAAGTAATAATTGGGTGCCCACACAACCACCTCTATAATTGGTAGAGCTTTAACTCTCATTCCCCTAACCCACTTGTGTTTTGGGGTTGGATGGGTGTTAACCCAAGGTATAAATCCCTAACTAGGCCCATACTAGACCCTAAGAGACATTAAGAACTAAGGTGGGCCATCAACCTCCACTGCTCCACTCCATAAAAATAAAAAAATACTCTAAACTAATGGGAGCTCACTTCGATGAATGACACATTTTGGCCTTACTGCTTCTATTAATAAAGACTGTTGGAATTTGATTGGCTGAAATACATGTCATTCACTATTCAGCCAATCAGTTTAAACAGGTTTCAATTCTAGCAATATGACTGGTTAATATTAACCAATCACAGATCACTAATGGCCCCATATTCTGATTTGTTAATTGATAACCAGTTGGAATAGTGTATACTCGGAAAAGTTGCCTACCTCTGAATGGCTAATGGTCCATCCAGTCATGGAAATAAGAGCGGATTTATGTTTAGTGTTTTAATAATGTTTAGAGAGTGGTGTTGGTATAGGAGACTACTGTGGCTTTATTTATGTAGCTTAGTGCATCTACTCTGCCAACTTTTGCCAGTGCACAGTGACACTCATATCTGGTGGCACCTTAGATTGCACGCGCAGTGCCCCAAATTTGAAGTAGGAGGTCCGACCAAGCATCTTTTTCCATCTCCCTGTTCCAAAAATCAATGCCATATACACGTCCCCTAATAGTGGACGTAACAGGGATTAAACCGATAGGAATAGTACTACTTAACAGTACACACCTTATAATAACGCAGACAGAGGCAACGCAGAGAGAGGAGTCTGAAGAAGAGGAGTCAGAGGAGGAAGGTGGCTTTGAGGAGGTGGAAGACCAAACACAGCAGGCGTCCCAGGGGGCTTGTTGTCACCTTTCGGGGACCCTTGGTGACTGGGTGGAGGAAGAGACCTTCAATGACATCAGTGAGGACAAGGAACGGGACATGGCTAGCTTTGTATCCAACCTTGTGCAAATGGGGAGTTTGCGGTTGTGCAAAGGGTCTGTTTGCGGTTGTTTGCGGTGCATTAAACGGGGCGATTGGTCTGTTACTGTGAAGCGGGTGTAACCCTTACACTACCTGATCAATACAACATCATACCTGATGTTTTAAAGCATGTTATTCCAAACAATTTAGGAATATTACGTGATTTATGCCCTTTATGGCTTAAAACCAGACTCTACATCAACTATGTAATTTTCCGTGGGAGTTTTGACATGGATCCCCCTCCGGCATGCCACAGTCCAGGTGTTAGTCCCCTTGAAACAACTTTCCCATCACTATTGTGGCCAGAAAGAGTCCCTGTGGGTTTTGAAATTCGCCTGCCCATTGAAGTCTATGGCGGTTTGCGCGGTTCACCCGTTTGCGAACAATTGATTGAAGTTCGCGTCCAATGTTCGCGAACCGAAAATGTGATGTTCGCGACATCACTAGTGTCCAGAGAAATAGCTGCACATCTCTAAAACGGAAGGCTGGCAATAGCATCATCCATACAAATTGGACAACACTATCTATTTTTCTCTACACATCGACTAAGCGCTAGTGGCCTTAAGAGTTGGGATAAATTAAATTCCGATAACCCCTTTCTATACTGTGGTTTTTATGTTGTGACTTTCTAATTCATAAACGTAGGCAGTTATGTGTACATGTTAGACACAAGTTTGAAAAAAGACACTGTAAAAGCACTGCAAAGTTACTTAAAAAAATCGCATTATAAGCAAAAGTTATAGTTGTGGCCTAAAATGTTAACCTTTAAATAGTTTCTGGAATTTGGCATCTCAGGTCATTCTAACTTTTAATTTTTAAAAATGTATTAACGTCTCATAAATATTTATTTAACTGATATATTTTTTTCATTATCCCTTTCATTACAATATAAAAACATGCAATGCTAATATTTAGCTAAATACACTGAAATTGTAATAAAATGTTGAAAGCTTTAGAAAAATATCAAACATATTGATGTTGCTGCGCATGTGTCTGTCATGAATCATGGAAACATATAACAGATCATTTCAGAAATTAAATATAATCGTACTTTACAGTTGGATACAATTATGGATGAAGTGGAATTTATGTGGAAAGCAAAATGAGCATTACAGGGCATTATCATTTTGTTAGACATTCTGTAGCACAGTTATGAAACATATATTCTTAAAATCAGATATCTGACAAAATCATAGAACAGAAACGAAAGAGAAAATATATATAAATATTCTCTGGATCCCTCCCTCTCTACCTCCCTACGGCGCAAAGAATACGCAGCTGCACTTTACCGTTAATAGCTTGTGAGTAATGCCTGTGCATTACGCACCTTGCAGGTGTTACTTACAAGCTCACAACTATTATAATGGATTGCTCATTCATGCCATCCATGCTTGCTCTAGTATATTCCATGGGGGCTGGATGTGAGGCCAGGTCAGAGAGTATATTTGGAGGAGATAGCCAGATAATCGTAATACCAATGCTAGGTGAGAAGGAAGATGAGTAAGGAGGCTGCAAGTGCCAGGGAAACTGGTGGTGGGCCACCAACTATTCTCCACTTTAGTAAGTGGGATATGATGCTGCAGGATTGGATTGCACGATCAACGGAGGTCAGACTACTGGGTCTGGTGGACACCTTGCAGCCAGGGACCATGCAACATGATGATTATGAACACTTATCATACCGTCACCTACACAAACATATACACCTGACACACACATCCAGTGTAACTGCTGAGCATCACTTAAAGGGATATTTAAAGTTAGGTATATAATATAACTATGTGCCTGATGTACCTTCTTTAATGTATTCAATGTTTATTGTATTCATGTTCTATGCACCGTGATTAAAGTTAGGTTAAACAAACCTAGCAGTTATACATGCTAACCATGTCCTCATTGCTAAATATCTGCAATTGGTCGTGACATCTGATTTCTCATGACAGATACAGCATTGCTTGCACTGCTTGTAAATAAACATCAGGTAAGTCAGAAAAAGTAGTAGTATCAAGCACTGTAATGTACATACAGATCTTGCTAGATTTTTTTTGTTTCTCAGTTTTTTTTTTTATACGGTCATACACTAATTATTTTAGAGCTGTCATACTTTTTCAGAAGTTTCCTATTTACACTTTTTAACATCAATTGACATATTGATCCAAAAGCACCTAAAATAAGTGTTAAGTGCACCAAAAATAAGACTTAAGTAATAAAATATTTAGCCTTATTTTCTACCAAAGAAATGTCCATATGATCAGTACAGGCTATAACAATGACACAGGCATGGTTGTTAAGACGTCACGTGAATAAGTGTGACCAAAGATCGTCCATGTAGTATTTCATCTCTTGCTTATCAGATTTAACCATTATGTATGAACAACAGTAATACTTATTTGTGGAGTTAATACTATTAAATTATTATGTCATAACATATTCTCTACCACTATTCCGAGGTTTTTCACAAATCACATTATTTTCATTTGATATTAATACACAAACACTAGATTGAATTTAACATATTTATTTACGTATACATATTCTCACATGCACAACAATGATGGTGGACACTTAGTAGGACAGGTGTACACAGGATTATTGTAGATGGAGTTACATTTCCTGGAGCTAATTTTGCATTTCCACAGCCTCCTTGAGCTCTTGCTGGCCTTCCTCGAAACCTACATACACATCAATGAAATCTTCCTTTTCAGTATTTGTCTCTATATGCTCTTGGCCCTGTGTCCTAAAACTCTTTCCCTTACCTGCTCCTCTAACATAAGCATGTGCATGACCTGTGCTATATAGTCATTTGCCTTTAGAGGTTCACCTAAAACATTGATTATAGGCCCCATTCACTCACATTCAGTGTCAACCACTCATTAGGTCTCAGGCTGTCCATTATCACACATCTCATTCCCTTGTGTCTAACATGCAGCAGTCTCGTGTACATAACATATCTGCCCATACATTTGACAATCATAATCGCTCTGTATTCTGATGTGGTCTGGATCCATGCTGGCAATGACTACTGTTTGGGGTGTGGTTAGCCCTTTTATAGGCAATGCATTACACCACCATGTAGCTTTCCTGATTTGTATTAACTTCTGGTTAATGTTCAGAATTAAAATGTGATGATAATGTGGATTTCATTTTTTTTCTTAATGTGTTTGTAAAGTATATTATTCAGGGACATTTAGCAAAGCCCACATATTCCACATAAGATAGTATATTACAAGACTCTTCCCACATGCTGTGCTTTGTTTTATAATATATTTAAACTTTAGAACAACTTCTGTATTGTTATATAGCATGTATCTATAATATTGGCATCTTTTCTTTTCAAACTTTCAAAAGTAATTTTTTACACTCTTTTTTTCATTATCTGGGGAGCAACCACATTTTTTATTTATTTTTGCTCGCTTATATGTAAATCAGTTATTTACTACATTTTATAACTAATACTGGATCTTCAAAACGAATAACCCAATGTTTAGATAAAACAGATGCAATTATACAAGGAGAGAAATTTAAATTGTTGCTGTTAACATTTTTTATGTTAATTTTCAACAATTTTACTCTGTCAATTGATTTCTCATGACAAATACAGCATTGTTTGCACTGCTTGTGTATGAACATCAGGTAAGTAACAGTATAAAGCACTGCACTGTACATACTGATATTGCCAGGTTCTCCTCCTTAGCCCTTCCCTGTCATATTCCTTAATTTAAAACAGTATCTCCTAATCCAAACACATTGGCTATGGGGAATGTTCTTGAAAACATCTGGGATTATGGCACTTTTTGTAAAGACATTTTTCATTTCCCTATAATCAACTTTATAAACACAGTGTAATCTCATTGAGTTAATCTCCATTAATAAGTCTCTGTATTCCATATTTAAAAATAACATTTATAAAATACATATAGACCTACAGGTGTCTCCAGTCTGTTTTTTGGTCTCTGTTTATTCCTCTTAATTGTGTAAGTTATATCTGTGTAGAATAAATGGATCCTGTAAGTTGAGTTCTGTGCATGTAATTATTATTGTTTTGAATTACTTTCACAAATTGGGTTTGTGTTTATTTACTCTCCTTTGTTTTATTTTTTGTCTTTATGGTCCTCTTACCATGACTTAGTTAGAGGCTAATCACTGCTAAGCATTGATTATTTGTTTGCACATGCACAAATTGATTGTAGCAAGTTACTTAAAGCTTTTAAAAAACATTCAACTGAAAAGTGCTTGTAGTTTTTAAATAATAACAGTTTGAGAACCTTTGGTATGTCTCTTTAAACCATTGGTGAATATATATATATATATATATATATATATATATATATGGATCAATATACGATAGAGGCATTAATTAACTAATTAGCATTTTCTAACTTTTAGTTGTTGAGTTGTATCAGTGTTTTTTGCAGTTAGCAAATTATACAAGTTTAGTAACACAATATACTCCTTCTAGATCGCTACCTTGTCATGGTCAAGGGGCTTGTGTACCTCAATGAAGCTGTGAAATATATCATATAGGATCACCCAAAATGGACATATCATAGCAGAGATGTCAGACAAATTATGGACCACTGGAGAAGCAACTGGCAACCCACTCCAGCATCTTTGCCAAAAAAAAAACTTTATGGATAAGCACAACCAGAAACATAAGTGTGCCTGGCATGCTGTGGTCCAAAGGGTCACGTAGAGTTGACTGAATGACTGAACAACAATAGTAACACAAACATGTGAAATTCATTTTTGTAATAGAGACAAATATGGGCATGTAGAGAGAGCTTATAATTGTTGGTCCATTCAGACCTTGATGTAATGTGCTCAAAAGCTCAATGAAGTTTGCAGTACAGAATGTCCTTCTGAGGGTCAGGTTAAATCGGTCATCAAAATGTCATAAAAACTATCACTGCAACATTTTTAAACAAGTATAAAACTGTAAAAAGAGCTTCAAATGGAAAAACGTTTTACACTTATTTTGGTCTTCTGCATGATGATGCAGAACAGTTTTAAATACTTCATTGGACTATGCTGGCCCTTTAAGGACTATATTCTATTGCAAAAAAAATCTTCATTTAGATACGGTATATTGTACATTTTCGAGAGAAATTTTCTAGAAAAGTCTATCATTTATTCAAAAGCTAATTTTACACTGACAGATGGAATATTCCTATGCTTAAATTTAATATATGGGTTGGACTGCACTTTTTTTCCTATTAAATGCTGTTTTGCTACTTTGCTTACATCTTTAATTCTCAATAAATAAAAATTGGTATTCAATATTAAACTCAAAAGTACATTATTCACTTCTAGTGATACCACATCCAGAAAACAATTATCACAAATGACAAATATTAGAGAACATTAGTCATAAATGAATTCAATATCATGGACATCTTGTAAATGAGTTCATATATATTTCAATTTATTATTAATATACTTAACGTAGTTTCATATCTTGCACGGCAAGAAATATAATTCACCTTTAAAGGGCTGATTATTATGCTTTGTGTTTTATGGAAAAGCAAACAGTAGTTCATAAATATATTGCATTAACATTTTATGTATACAGTATATTTATCATGCATTTGAAAAATCTTATGTGATATGTCCTCTGTTTTACAATAAAAATAAAAAAGTTCACCCGTTTGTAGTAGCTTATTTGAAACCAATGTCTCATACTCCCTATGCACTAGCCACTAGATTTTAGAGTAAAAGGGATGGCATCTAGCTTGTAGTAATGAGACTGACCTTTGTAATATGACTGAGTGAGAAGTGTCAACTATTAGTCACACCATGATGGTTAATGAAAAAGTAGAGAGGTCAAGTGTTCCCATAGACAACATGCCTCGAGGACAGTATATATAGTGGCTCAATGTATTCTAAAAGAAAGAGGGCTTGTAGGTCATGGATTGATATAAATCCGCAGCACGAACCCACCAACTGCTATGTTATTCTATGTTTTTTTTATATGAAACATATCTATTTAAATCTAATGTACCATAAGTCAAGATGGTACAGAAGTGTATGTTTTTTTAATGAGTTGCACACATCTGACTTGCTTGGTCAAACCAAGCAGAAAAGAAAGAGAGCGAGGGTAGGGAAAGATAAGAGAGAGAGAGGTACATCCTCCCTATATGCTGGAAATATAATTATATAAGAAAATGCACAGTGGCTATAAACTACAGTAAACTACAGTAAACTTTGATAGTCTTCCAGACACAACACCCAGATTTGATATAATTTTATGTTAAAAAAATAACATATCTAGACTAGGCACACAATGATCAGATATGTGCAGACATCATTATGTCATCAGACTTGTAAGAGTATAGCTAGTAATATAGGTTATGCAATATTACAAAACAAAACATACTACTCAATATACTATGTGCTGTTTTTAAGGTTGGCAACTAACCACAAACATGTGTTGCTAGTTGTCTGAGCAGTAACTTCATAATAAAACTTGCAGTTACATCATATGTCAAAGCTATAAATACTGGAAGGATCCAATATAAATGACCATTACTTAGTTTGGGCAGCTTAGACAAGAGCCTGTCTACTTGTGAGGAGAGACATGTCAGTGAAACCTATAATTTTTGACTGTGTATTTGATTATAAACCAGGAAAACACCTTAATTTCAAATGTCAAAGGTTTTTCTCCTATGTATTATTGAAGTTCCCTTTAAGTTGTAAGTGCAAACAATCTGTTGTTAGACCTATTATTTATGTAGGATATGCTGAAGACTAAATATAACAGATACGTATATTTTTGAATAGATCCATTCATGTATAAAGTATGTAAAATGGATAATAGAATTCACAATAGATTTGCATAGTTTTTACATGAAATAAAACACTGGGTGTGGAATCTTGAAATGGTTAAAAGGTTAGATGATCTTATGTTAAGTCTCAAAGGTAGTGTGAGTCTGTGTTAGACTGATATTCTACTACAATGCATTACAATCAGTGGAATCAGTAGAACGTAAGAGACAAGCAAGATCTAGAGTAATGTAAGGTATGAAGTCCCCTTCTGGATCGCTACCTTGTCATGGTGAAGGGGCTTGTGCACATCAATAAAGCTGTGAGCTATACCATGTAGGTTCACCCAAGATTGACAGTTAGAGAGGTCAGACAAATCATGGTCCACTTGAGAAGGAACTTGCAACCCACTCCAGTATCTTTGCTACTAAAACCATATGGATAAGTACAACCAGAAATACAGACAGATGAACCTGACAAGTTGTGTCCATATGGTCACGGACAGTCAAACACGAATAAAGGACTGAACAACAAAGGTATATGGTAAAAAGAGAAAAGAAACAGAGCTTGGAATAGTCCTAAAGGGAAAGATGATCAGTTTAATCCCATTATCAAATAATCTAGGCACAACTTTATTAATATAGTGCCCGATTCAATTGAGCTATCGTACGTTTCTGTTGCCCATAAGTGAGGCAGTCAGTTAATTTGCTATTCAATTGGCGTCTTTTTGCAGGCTCCAAACAATGTATGGGTTATGGGCTTGAAAACTCTGCGAATGTTAAACCCGGAATTTACAGCCTCCCGAAGCCTTTGATCTTTAAATTCCGCAAGAGTTACGATTGCTAAAATCGCAAATCACTATTCAATTGCTCCAATTCCCCAATGCCGCAAATGGTTTCACACCTGTAAATGGCAAATGAAGGAGAAAATCCTACGAGTGCTAGAGATGACCTACAAGGGGGTTAACCACTTGATCTTAGCACTGTAAATGCAAATAAAAAATCAATACTGCACTGTAAATGACAGGGAAAGCGATGAAAGACATTAGAATTACTTGCACCACAGTCTCAAGCTCGCAAATCGGAAGTAAAAATAATTTTTTTTTCATGTTTCTTTTTCGGGGGTTATATAAATTTTGGGAATTAATGAGTTAATATATATCAGACTACCTATATGGACTAGAAAATTATTGGCATTCATTTTTATAATTTCGTATTTTGATGGTTTGCGAATTCCATCGCATATCGGACCCCCGAACCTAACTGATTGACATGTAATCTCCATGTTTTACTGATGTAATGATGTCGGCCTCATTTTCTATTGGCTGTTGCGAAATGGGAGGTTACGGTCTTGCTTAATTGATTATATTCCTGCCCTGAACTGCTACAGACGAGTGCATGGTTTACGGAGTCGGCTTTCGGCTTGTAACTTGCGGGCTCCTTCAATTGAATAGCACCGGAATCGGAGACGAAAGGGAGCCCACAGCACACCCGCAGACATAAGGCCTGGATCCCGTGAGATGCGGGCTTGCAATTGAATCAGGGTCATAGTATTTGTATTTTATAGCAAGGTTACATTTCCAGATTTTTTTAATGTATTTTACCTAACAGACTTTTTAAATTGCAATTCAGTAAATTTAAAAGGGCTCTATTTAAGCACAGAGCATATTTTTTTTTTGGTTTGGTTTGCTTTTGGATACAAGATCACTAACTAAAAACTTCTGTAAAAAAAATATGCAGTGTGCTTATATAGAGCCCTTTTAAATTTACTGAATCACAATTTAATAAGGCTGTAAATTCAAGTTTGTAATCTGAAGTCTAGTCTAGAAAGAAACACTCCACATCTCCACCATCCCTCATTTGTCTTGGTGTTTTACAAATATCCTCAGACACTTGAGATGTAAACAGCAGTGATAGGTGTCAGACTGATACTGGTGGTCATGAACCAATCTTTTTAATATTTAACAAATTGTGAGTTTGGAGATTGGAGGAGCAATGTTGGCTCAAATACTGTAAATGTATTCATGTGATGCCACGCAATGGATTAGATTACTAGAATTCAGGTCACTAAAATGTTTGTAAAGTTTAAAATTAGATTTTTCAATGTGCATGGTACAAATGGTAGTTTCCATCCCATTTCTTTTGATAATATATTATTCTCAGCGTCTATGTATTAAATAAAGCACAAGCTTTATTTCCTCTCCTTTTGAGGAGATATCTATAGATTATTGCAGACTAAACCTTCTGCATTCTCCTATAGCTCAAATCATATTTGAGAATGAAATATTGATTAAAGCATATTTTTATTGTTATTCGGTAGTGCATAATGACTCAGGAGTAATTATGAGCTGTATTCCATCACATAAATTATACAGAGTAGAAAAACAAGGAAAAGAAGAAAATTCCAATACGAAATGTCACCATATAAGCATTCTGAACTCCAGCCTCATGACAACCTATGTTATAGGGCAATTATCTAATTGTACATTATTACTGTTTCGCAATCCACTTGCCAGAGAAAAGCCTAGACTGTATGTGGTCTTTTGAATAAAAGGTTGGAATATAAAGGAGGAGAGAGAGAAAATAAAAAAGAGGTTTAGAAAAAATCTTGAGGGAATACATAAATAAAAGAACTTGCATAACTGCGTATGATGGACTAAGAAATTGGCATTATTGTACTGTCAGATAAGAGTTATGGAACAAAAACTAATAACATAAACATTATTTACAGATATAACTGGCCTTTGTATTCAAAATCATTATTTCTAGTAAATAAAGTTCTTTAAAAATACAAATGCACACAGGCTACTGGCAATAGTACTTAAGTATACTGCACTAAAAATCTATGCAACTACCTGCAACAATGAAATACTATCTGGTGCCCCAAGGCACCTTAACAGCCCCTGGGTGCACAAACACATGTGCATCTCTGTTTGCCTACCACCATGTTACTCCATCAACAGCTGTAGGCCAAACAAATAAATTTAGTTGCATTATTCCTAATACTGCTCATAAAGTAATTTAATTTATAGTTTATTTATTAATTAACATTTCTATGTAATTACTTCATGGTGGTGAAGGTAGCATGCAATTGGTGCAAACATATTTTATTCTATGCATTATATTCTTTCCTTTTAAGGGCTATATGAATTCCTAAAATGTATCTTTTTATACAAATTATTTGTTGTTGATTTTAAGGGAAGCAACACAATAGATTTTAGTACAGGTTCATATGTAAGGACATATGTTAAGTACTCTCTAAAAGTAAACTCTGATTGAAAAATAAACATTTGGCAGTATTTATCTTAAAATAGGTATAGGCACAAATAAAACTTGATTCCGCTTAGAGGTAAGGGCAAGAGACACTGATTTTTACTAGTATTGTTTGTCTTACTATAGAGCAGCTTACTGCAAGCATGTCACTTCACACTTATCTCCTCTACCACAAAAAAATCTTCCTTATGGCACCTGGCTAGAGAAGGCAGGGTCTATGTGTGAAACATAAAAAAAAACTGAAATTTAAATATATTATTATGCAATTGATGTACCACTCCCCTAGGCAAGTGCCTTATTGACCTAATAAGTCATGCCTGCAACCTAGTTATTATAAGTGTTGATAAGCAAAATGGTGGATAATTATACTTTGTTGTCTGAACATGCTCATATTCCTATTTTCAGACTGGAAACAAAATGCATGTAGATATCAATGGATTAAATAGCAATAATCATCACCCCGAATAATGAAACACTGGATCAAGCTTTGGGGGTAGATCAGAAAGGCTGATAAAAATTGAAAACATCATTATAAATGTACTATAATAAAATGCAATTTTAATAACATTTATTTGATAAAGAGCATGGTATTACCCATACTTTTTAAATGATATCACATAGAGAGATCTGTGTGAAAATGATTGTGCAAGCCATATTGTAAGTACTTGTGCACACAAATAGAACAATACAATGTTATATTTACATACAAATTTGCTAAACATATCAGGACTAAAATCATATATAATGCAAGTAAAAAAATATATTGAAAATATGCCTTTAATATACACCCATAGTGATATTAAAGAAAAAGAACAGAAAAATCCTTCTCAAGGTTCTCATGGTAACACGAAGACATTGGCAATGGGTCAGTCAAACATAAAGGAGCACTGTAATTGTTATAACTGATTAGAAATATTTGTATTTCCATACTTCAATGCTGAGTTTATAACTTTTTAACTTTAGTATTGTGGTCTATAGCATAACGACTTCTCTCCACCCCAAATTAGGTTTCCTGTTAGTGGGGTCAGATCTACCCAGAAGGGTGTCCTAAAATTTCAACTTGAAAGGTCCATGCAGGTGAAGAGACAAATAAAGACTCCTCTCAATACAGTCTCCTAGGCAGATCCTCTCCCATCTTGTTTACATGTCTGGACCTACAATGGTAAAGATCAAATGTATGTCTATTTCTTTAAATATTGATGTTATTGTTAATCAGTTATTCATTTTTAAAAAATATAACTACATTGATCTTTTAATAACTGTCCTAGATTTGACAATGGATAAGGCACAAAGACCTATTTAGACTGCCCTTAATCAAAGCCCCATAATGGAGCCTACAGCTAAATCTCTAGAATTTCACTGTTAGTGCAGTCATGGATATGATGTGGAGCTAAATAAGATTTGAGAGTGTGTATGCATATACTGTATGTTTTCAAACCAAAAAACAATGAATAGAGAATTTTCTTTCTTTCAGGAGATTAATCTGTTTTCAGTAATGTGTTAGTCTTATCACCACTTAATATGTACAACAGGAGTATGTTTATGGGGATCTGCAATTTAATAACATCATCCCTGGATCATTAGGAATGGGCATTATATGTATTAGCTCCAGCAGACTACACATATTGTTCCAAAGAGAAGAACAATTGGGCAGATGTGGTAAATTGCACATATCTGTCTTCAACTTTTGAACCACAAGGTATAGCATTATTAATCCTTAGGTGTCTACGGAGAATCATGTGTAACCTATAAATCATCTTGAAGCATTCTCCCTGTGAGTAGCACATGACAGTTGTGTGGTTCCACATCAGATTTTTTGGTGCTAAAAGTGCTGTGATTACATAGTAGTCATTAAAGGGTCACTTTAGAGTCATACAATAATAGATAGGCCACTATAGTAGTTTCGCAACAGAGTTTCATAAGTTTAGTTAGTAAATGGGTATAAAACAAATCAATATTTTAAGAAACAAAAATCGGTGTATCAGCTTTAGTGTTTTATGTTTTAGCATGGATAATTCTATCTGCCACCAGCTTAATATCCATAGTCTGGGAGCAGATGTGACCAGGAAGATGTTGGTTAGCCTGTAATAGCCACTGCAGAGAAGGAAACCGGTAAAACGAGCAGCCTGCCTTGCGCATTTTCTCTTACCAATTAGACTTATAGGGGATAAATAATATATATATATATATATATATATATATATATATATATATATATATATGAGATAATTGTATTGTTATTAATTTATAATTTAAATTTTTCCAAGCTTTAGTGACATTGTTTTAATCAGATAATGCTGAAATTGCAATTTAGTTGACCACTACTCCTTCTGAATCGCTACCTTATCATGATGACGGATTTGTGTACTTCAATGAAGCTTTGAGCTATACCATGTAGGGTCACCCAAGATGGTTAGATAATAGTAGAGAGGTTAGACAAATGGCGGTCCATTGGAGGAGGAACTGGCAAGCCACTCCAGTATCTTTGCCATGAAAACCATATGGTTGAGCACAACCAGAAACACACACAGATATGCCTGGCATGCTGTGTCCATATGGTCACCAAGATACGGACACGACTACAGTGGCCCTTTGAGTTATTTGTATAGAATGGTTAACATATGGATCAAGCTTTGACAACAAATTAGGCATCCATGTTCTACCCACCTATTATATATTCCTCACAGTTTTATGCTTATATAATTACTGTATTTGTGCCTACCACTTTGTTCCCGGTCCATATATTGTTGGTCGAGTTTGTAGAATCTTAAGCATTACCTTGCTTACAAAACATATACCAATTTGTAAATACTGACATGTACTGTAGACAGTATGTGCAATGTTTATTCCTGGCTGGCTGTGTAAATGAGATTTTGTCTTCTTTGAATGCTTTCAACTTTTATGAGACGTTTTTAGCGCAAAATAATTTAATATACATTATATTTTGAATAGTGAAGGGCCGTGGTGCAACCCCATTGATGTATATGTGTATATAATATGTGTATATATGTTTCCTTTGCTATGTTGTGTTTATTCCCCATATATGTATTTACCTGATGATGTCAGATGCTGTTTCCACTCTATCTGCATCTACTGTTTTTATTCAAACTGAGTTTTCTATCTCATGTAGTATTGCTTGAGACTTGATAAAGGGAGGCTAAGCCTCTCGAAAGCTTGTCATTATAAATAAGACGTTTGTCCAATACAAAAGGTATCACATTATATTGCAATACTCATTATTAATATATATATAGATTAATAATTACTAAATTGCTAGATTACTGGACATTCACAGCGGCTTCACTGTTCAATATATACACTTAAATATAAAAATATATATATATATATATTAATATATATATATATATATATATATATATACAAATGTTTATGTATATATATATATATATATATATATATATATATATATATATATACTGTATATATACAAACACTAAAATACACAGCTCTAGGCCCCCTTCCAGAGGAGGCCCCTGGTGCACTGCACCACTGGTAGTCCCACCCCTGACTTTGAAATAGGAAGGACACATTTAATGCAATGAATACGATAACGCATTCTTTCATAGCTGTAAGTGCTTTTTCTTTTAGGCTCTGCTAAACTATATTTGCATCTTTAGTATACTATTATTTAAGTGGTATAATAAACGTACCATATGTGAACACAAATTAAGTTATTTTTAGTACAAAAGTATGTCAGAGTGATGAGTTTTATACACCATTTCTGTTATGTGAGGAATGAAAAAAAATAATGAGTAAGATAAAACCATATCTGCAGGGCACAGTGATGTTATTAGACATTAGAAGCTACTGTATTAGCATTCTGTTGAAGTCAATAATATTTACAGCAAAATTAGAATGTGCCAGCTCAGTTCTGTTTAGTGACCATTATAAAAATAGAGTATGATGTTAGAGCAGTATTATTTTTGCTTGATTGCTACAGCTAGATACATTAAAGGGACAGCATGTGGAGTCTACCGCTACTAAAAACCACAGTTTGCTTCCAAGAATTGCCTACTTAACATTGAAATTATAGGCAGAGCACATTTCAGGGTCGTAGTGTAGCAGGTGGAGGAAAAGCATCCTATGAAAGTGTTTGCCTCTGAGGAGGACTCAGCACAGAGCAGCACTTTTTAACCAGCTGAGTAGTGAAATACAGAATTCGCTGGTATTGCTGCGATCTGTTAATACCTCACTACATAAAGTAGCATTACAATTTGTAGAGCAATGTCTTTTTGTTTTTACATAGGAAAATGTTAAAACATTGATGATTACAAAAGTAAAGTTTAAAACCCTTTAATTATTGTGAGGCGTGACATTTTAAAACAGCAGTTACACATAATTTGTATGGAAATAATTCATAAGGTAGCTACATCAAAGAAAAATCATGAATATGATATATTTCATCAGTTGCTCTATCTATTTATTTGCAAGTAGTATTTACGATGTTGGTGGGAGATTGGAGGCACAAGAAGACAGGGACGACAGAGGCGGAGATGGATAGATGAGGTCACTGAAGCAATGAACATGAACTTGATGGAGCTGAGAGGGGCAGTGAATGAGAGATGTACCTGGGGTGCTGCGGTCCATAGGGTCACAAAGAGTCTGATGGGACTGAACGACTAAACAACAAGTATTTACGAATAAAATATAAAATTGCACAGAAAAGTACAGTTTTAAACATTTCTACCAAATACAAGATTGCTACCCTGTTGTGGTGAAGAGGCTTGTGTACATCAATGAAGCTGTGAGCTGTACCATGTAGGAACACCCAAAATGAGCAGGTCATAGCAGAGAGATCAGACAAATCACAATCCACTGGAGAAGGAACATGCAACCCACTCCAGTATCTTTGCCAGGGAAACCATATGGATAAGAACAACCAGAAACACAGACAGGTGTGCCTGGCGTGCAGCGTCCATATGGTCACCAAGAGTCGGACACAACTTACGGATTGAATAACAAAGCATATGCAGAGAGAAATATCTAGCAATGGTATGTCTTATTTACCAAATCTTACCGTTTCAAATAAACACAATACTTGTTACAAATACTTTGGTGGGATACATCTTTATTTACCAGCTTATGCTTTTAAGGATGTTTTTATATTGATTTGTCATATTGATTTTTTTCCTCTTAAATTGCTTGTACATACAATGGAAAACACTGTCAACATAACAGAACCTGGATTAAAAAAAAAAGTAATATCACACTTCTTGTTTTCTGTTCTAAAACGAAATAGCTAGTTTCAATCAACAAGCATTACAAGAATGAATACAAATTTAGTAACCCACTATTGCACCTGCATGCACAGTTTAATGTGATATGCCTAATTTGCCAGCTGATGCACCCTGTTTGTAAAAAACAGTAGGATAATGGTGTCATGCTAACATGCTATTTCACACACTAGAGAATGGCAGAAGATGCTACAATATTTACTAAATCCCTTTGTAATATATAAAGATATATGCAAAACATATTTTCAGAATACCTTGCTTGAAAAGGAATTGTAAAATATATACAGGAAATAAAATATTTTAAGGAACATTTATTTTGGTAAACTAGATCCAAGAGTATGGCAGTATATATACATCTGTGTAATATTGTAGTGCTGATACCATGATGTATGAAGGCCTTAAAATATGCTCTATAATCTCTATTCTATATATAAAACTACTGTAGTGAAACAAACTCAGAGACAAACATAGTAAAGTCACCATAAAAGCCTGTCTAACAGAGCCACAGATGCTAAATACCGCTGTCTAACTGCGAACAGAGATATTGTAAGTTTGCGAGTTTTCAATCTTACAAGGTACTTTGGGGACACTGGATTCTAAGCATACAGACAGGGCCCTTCATTCTTTGCAATGTGTTTATATTGTTTTTGTCTCTGCCTGGAGCTTAACCCATGTATAGTGCTACGAAATACGTTGTCGCATTACAAATAACCACTAATAATAATAATAGGAAGGGTAAGAAATATAGGGATAGGCATTGCCACAATATGAGCAGCTTTCCTGATTCACCCAGAGGTTCCAGGACACTCGTAGGCACCCTATTCAACAACTGAAAGGTAAATAGTACAATAAAAACTAAAGTACAGTTACCATTATTACTCGCTATGTAAAAAGTGGCTATTCTTTCTATAGCTCAATTTTCAAGGGAGCAGTAAGAAAGGATAAGCAAACATTACAAAGGCAAATCAAATTATAAGGTATATATTGAGATGTATATACAGTGCAATAAGGCAACAGATATTTTGGAACAACAGAGTTGAGAGCCCTTCTCCAAATAGAGCAGGGGTCTCCAAACTCGGTCCTGGGAGCCACACCCAGGCCTGTATTTGTGGATATCCTTGCTGCAAGCAGGTGAGACTATTGCTTCTTCAGTCATCCTGGTTGACTCACCTGAGCAAAGAAAGGAAATGCTCAAATCCAGGCCTGGGTGCGGCCCTCCAGGGCCGAGTTTGGAGACCCCTGATCTTGAGGGTTAAATGAGCTTCCTCTGGGGACTTCAAACATTTGTTGCCTCCTTATTAATCTACTCTTGTGCTCTAATGTAAAACTAGTGTTGCGCTTTTCAAACAAACTCTTTATTCTGTTTAAGTGATATTTCCTCTGAAGTCCTAAAAAGAAACTCGCCATATAAACAAATCACCTAATTCTTATATCTTATTTTCTTCCAATATGATCAAAATTTAGTGGATCTTCAAAATAAATACATGCTGCAGTTGTTTAAAATCTTCTTGGAATTTATGGACTATATACACAGATTGAAAGGTCAATGTACAGGGGAAAAAACAGTTGATTGTGATATTTTAACGATTAATTTTCAACACACTTCTTCTTTATCCTGTGATAGAGCTGGTGCTCAAAGAGTTAATCCTGAATTGTTGGCATTAGGAGGTGTGACACACACAGCCACAAATGTATAGCTAGGATAAATTGCATATTGCTACCATAGAATTCCATCATTAACTTCTTAATAATGCATTTACTGATCCTTATGCTAGAAAGTAGAATAATTTATTACATAAAATATGATAAATGACAAATGGTACACCATTCCAACTCCCTCTGTATGTCATTATGAATTTGTCCCTGTGTTCTATTTTACTAACTATTTTACAGTGCTTAACATTCTTGTAAATGAAGCCTTAGCTCTAGATATTAATATCGCCATTAAAATGCAGATCTGAACTTTCTCTGGGGATGGCTAAAGCTTGTATCATAAAGCTGCCTAGAGAAAAGCAAACCTTGATTCATCTACATCCACAAAAGACGTTTTATTTGCCATATCCTTTGTGGGAAAGATGAACTATGTATGTTTGTACAATTGTGCCTTTGGTACCTTTTTCAGGGATCAAATGGAAATTGAAACAACAAATAATTGTATTATATTTCACAAGACGTGTCTTAATTTTATTAGACTATTCCTTTTTCAGGTGCCCATAAAAGAAAAGAGAATAACTTCTTTCTCATGAAATATGCATTTCCATTTTTATGCATTAAAAAAGCAAATGAAGGTCGACTTAAAACAAGTTATTCAGGTGCATAAGACAGTCCTATTTTGGTATGGAAATTAACATGGCAAACTTGGCAATAAAACAGTTAAACTATATGTTTTGTACTTTATGTACATATGTCAATGTTGGCTTTTTCCAATACTTCTGCAAATGACCTCTCTCATTTTAATATCCTGCATTACATATAGAATATTTATTAACTATGCTTGCGATGGCATAACAATTACGTAACCTGGGACATAAACAAAATTGGGGAGCAGATGAGACACTTTAGTGACACAATGGGCTATATTTAACAAAGTAATTTGATAGGTATAAACGGGCATCAGAAGAGAACACCACCCCCTATGTTTTTTATGGGATTAACTATAAATCTATTAAATAACCAGCCACTATGAAATACAAGGGAAATCAGGTAAGGTACCATATTGGTCCGAAAATTACGGGTGCGGCTTATATTCACAACCTTGCCATTTTGCGGGCTTGAGACTGTTGCGCAATTAATTCTAGTCATTCATCGCTTTCCCTGTATTTCACAGGGCGGTATTGATTTTTAATTTACATTTACGGTGTTACGAACAAGTGTTTAACCCACTTGCGGGTAAGATTTGCTTTTGGATTTGCTGTTTATGGGTGTGAGTGCCTGCAAAATGGAAGCAATTGATTGGGCGAATTTGTGATTTTAACGATTTGTAAGTCTTGTGGGCTTGTGAGATCAAAGGCTTTCATAGGATCGGAGCTATGATTTTGCAATTTTCAGTCTGTAACCCGCAAATTCATTTCTATCCAGGTTTTGTCTTTTTTTTTATTTTCTTGATTTTACGGGTGCAGCTTATATGCGGATGCGGCTTTTATTCGGGCCAATACAGTAACTCAATTTTTAAACATCCTTATCCACACTTTAACATCAATCATTTATTTGAGCCAAACTTTCAAAATTATTATTTGTGACATTAGACAACAATATCAAAACCATGTCAGAAATGTGTGCTTTTTAAATATACACACACCACAAAGTATAGTGAAAACCACTGCATGAACTAAAATGTTGAGAAATATACTACAAGTTACATCCTGTAATGTATATTTATTATATTGCATGTACAAGTTTCCGGAGAGGTGTCAATTAGTCTGAACTGATGTACAATGGACTGAAAGCCGTGCTGAGAGGAGAAGAGGATATAAAGATCCCTGATAACACCTACCTCAACATATAATAGAAGCATCCTTGTTTAAACAAAAACACATGTATCAGTCAAAAGATCACTCTAACTCCATCCCCCAAAAGAAAAAATAACATGAATATCATTCTTTAAAACCAGGTTCCCATTATAAAAAAAAACTAAACAAAAACAAACAAAGCAAAACAAACGTAAATAATACAACGTTTGTGCCAGGACCCAGATACTTTGAACAATTATTTGGATCCTTCAGGGGTTTCATTAAGAATTTAATGAACAATTTAATGAACAAAAAAACAAGATAAGAAACGTTTGGTGTGTATAGTTTTAAATCAAAAAGTCCAATACTTGGAACAGTCCATGTGCTGGGACAAACAGCAGAAGCACAAACAAGCCAGTAGCAGTCAGCTAAGAGACACGCAGGCTTAGAAGCAGACTGACAATTCAGCAGACAGCTATTGCAGCAATAGCAGAGGTCTTCACGAACAGACTGGCAATGCAGCAGATGACTATGCAGCAGCAGAGACAGGGAACAGAGATCCTTCAGAAGCAACATGGCCCCTGAAGGCTTGAACTATATACAATACAGTGCACCTGCAGCAGTGAAACAAGCATCCCAATTACTCACAGTAGGATAGCACAACAAAGTCTTAAAACTGGTCCTTGGTGTGATCTCAGCCAGATATTAAAGGTTTCACTTGATACACATTGGCTGAGCCCGTTCACATGTCAAGTAGTTATAATTGAGCCTTGGAGGACACTCACAAGGTTCACTTTAGTCGTCTTTGAACCTGAAAATCAAATCAATAAATTCTACAGAAAATTGAATGATACAATTGGGTCCTTTAAGTATTATGGTATGTGGCTAATTGTTTAGATGGACACAGAGGTCTTTTACTGACGTCTGTGGCATTATATATATATATATATATATATATATATATATATATATATATATATATATATATATATATATTAGGAGCCACGGGGGTACTTACAAAGAGTTTACTTTTACTGGAACAGCATAGGGGCCATGGAGGTTTTTTCCAGGACTTCTATTGCTTATTATTATTATTATCATTATTATTATCTTTATTTATATCCCGCCAACCATATTCCGTAGCGCTGTACAGGGGGTTAGTACATGGCAAAAAACAAACTTAACACCTTAAAAAGAATGGAGGGCCCTGTTTTTGAGCATATAATCAAATGTACATAGTGCTTGTTTTCAAGACACGGACACACAAATGAAAACTCGCAAACTTATAATCTAAGGGTTTAGGTGTGATACAAGAGGGTGACAAATGCAAAATGGCAACGTGAATGCAATTTGTTTAGTCAATTGGAGGGGTCTTTGTTTTGTACTTTAGATTGTGGGTGTAGGTGTTATTAATCTGTGGAGTGTGTAGTTGTAATTATAAAGGCTGAAGGTGATCAGATTTTTTAAACAGGTGTGTTTTTAGTAATTTTTTAATGGTTTTGAGGCAGGAAGATAATCTAATGGAGCGAGGCAAGGTGTTCCCAATAGTAGGGGCAGCACGAGAAAAGTCTTGAAGACGGGAAGGAGAGGAGGTGATGAGAGAGGAGGAAAGATAAGGTCATTAGCAGAATTAAGGGTGCGGCTGGGAGAGTATTTTGAAACAAGAGCAGAGATATAAGGGGGTGCATTGTTGTTGAGGGCTTTATATGTTAGGGTCATGATTTTAAATGTGATTCGGGAAGCTATGGGAAGCCAGTGGAGTGATTGACAGAGAGGAGCTGCAGACACTGAGCATTTGGTATTGAAGATGAGACTAGCGGATGCGTTCATTATGGATTGGAGGGGAGACAGACGAGAGATGGGTAGGCCAGCAAGGAGTGAATTGCAGTAGTCGAGTCGAGATGTGATGAGAGAATGTATTAGAATTTTAGCTGTGTCTTCTGTAAGATAATGACGAATTTTGGAGATGTATCATTAGGAAAGGTGCCATGGATGTCCTTGCAGGACCTTCATGGCACATATCTTAGTTTATATATGCCACATGGCAGAGGGGTTATTATTGTGTGCCAAGGGGTCTTTTAGGAACCACAGTTGTAGCGGTTAACATTTAGGTGCTACGGAGGTTCACAGAGGACCGGTGGAACAGGGTTAATTTTAAGATGCCATGGGGGTCTCAATAGGGTCCCATGGTTATTGTTGATAGTGTGCATCATCTGTGAGCATAGGAGGGAATCCCCTGAATGGGAGGTGGGAGGGGGGATTCCCTGGGTTCCCTGCAGCATGGGAGGGACAGTACTGTAAATAGGGAATCCTGGTGATTCCTAGGCTCTTAGGTGGCAAGGATTTTAGGGGGTTTGTGGGCTATTTAGTGCTTTATTGACCCCTTAATTATGTCAAATATAAGGAATCAAGCGTTATATGTGACTTAATTGAGGGGTTACAGTGTTTTCAGCTTAAGATCTGATACTTGATTTGTTTTAAGAGGCGTTTTTTGGACTCTACGGGTGTGTCTGAGTGTGCGTAACTTTAGGTAGGAAAAAAGGGCTTATGCATGGTAATTAAATTGCATATAGCCATGTAAATAGTGATTTGGATTGCTTGGAGGGAAATTTGACTGTGACAGGTAAAACCGAATTCGTAAAATTTCTCTAATCAGCACAGCTTTCAATTTGATTAGAATCTTATTAAGATTTTCATAGGGCCCAATGCACTTTTGGATAATGAAAATTAAATCCTAAATGTTTGGATATATAAAATATATTTTTAAAAGCTGTTTTGTCATAGCTGGGTTCAATGTTTTATCAATTCTGTTTAACATTTAATGTGTCTTACATTTCCTTCTCCTGCAATTGTAAAAGAATACATTAGCTACATTTTTTAATAATTAAGCCATGGAAGACACATATGGAATCCCAAGAGAGGCAATGACTGAGAATCTGAACAACTTAATTTTGCAACATTTGACTTTCTCTACCCAAGGGAAACAAGTTAACATTTAAAGCTAGCTCGCTACAAGAAGCAACTGGTGACATTTTCATTGAGATATATCTTTTATCAACAGAGCAAAAACAGTATTTATTTGACAATAATGTCTAACGTGTATTTTAATCCAATATATAAAGCTGATGTAAAGAAATATTTGTACTCTGCTGATATTTTAGTATGTCAAAATGTTTTTGAAGCATACCATTACATTAAAAGTAAATAAAAAAAAATATAGATCTTTTAGTTAATATTTTTGCGTGAAAAGAAAAATGGAGCATTAGGTCTATTGTTTTTTGTGCAGTCATCTACAGATTGACCATTTTTTGTTTTTGTGCAGACCATGGCACTGAAGACAATGGACCCAATTCTTCAGGAGCTAATCATTAATTAATGTAATTGATCTCCCATTGACAAAAGATCAGAAAGGTTGACTGGCAGTTCAAATGGCAGACTTCAGAGGTAGCTTATTGTCCGGAAAATGCAACAGTATTAATAATATCCATTTGATAAAGTACTTGTCATTACCTATGGTTTTAAAACATACCCTTTTTGTAACATCCACTGTATAGGTTCCTAGAATTTAGAACATTTGAGTTGCACTGTTTACTATGATCTTTGTTGTGTAGTCATTCAGTTGTGTCTGACTCTAGATGACCCTATGGGACGCAGCCCGGTATCTATCATTATGTCTCTGGTTGGGCTAATCCATTACTTGGCAAAAATACTGGAGTGGGTTGCCACTTTCTTCTCCAGTGGACCACAATTTCTCTGATCTTTCCGCTATGACCTGCCCATCTTGGGTGACCCTATGTGGTATAGCTCACTGAAGTACACAAGACCCTTCACCACAACAAGGTAGTGATCCAGAAGGAGAGGAATGATCTATGTTGAAATAGAAAGATAATGACATTATTTACTGTTACTGGCCCACATTGGAGTGAGGTTTTGCTATAGATGCTGCTAAAACCTCCTTAGGATGTCAAATAGGCTTGTGCAGATTGAGAACAATAAAGTATCTTGGAGTATCCCTACAAATCAGGTAGGGGTGGAGCAGAGGTGCCAGAGAAGGAGATGCTAAAGGTTTGATCTGCAACATCTGCACGTTTTCACATAGACATTCAATGGTACACGCCTCACATTTATGTAAATAACTTATTATATCTTTTCATGTGACAACACTGAAGAAATGACACTCTGCTACAATGTAAAGTAGTAAGTGTACAGCCTGTATAACAGTGTAAATTTGCTGTCCCCTCAAAATAACTCAACACACAGCAATTAATGTCTAAACCGTTGGCAACAAAAGTGGGTACACCCCTAAGTGGAAATATCCAAATTGAGCCCAAAGTGTCAATACTTTGTGTGGCCACCATTATTTTCCAGCATTACCTTAACCCTCATGGGCATGGAGTTCACCAGAGCTTCACAGGTTGCCACTGTGGTCCCCTTCCACTCCTCCATAATGTCATCATGGAGATGGTGGATGTTAGAGATTAATTTGATGCAGTGTGCAGTGTATGGTCTGAGCACTGACAAACTGACCCCCCACCCTGTCAACCTCTTCAGCAATGCTGGCAGCACTCTTACGTCTATTTCCCAAAGACAACTTCTTTGGTCGACCATGGTGAGGCCTGTTCTGAGTGGAACCTGTCCTGTGAAACCACTGTATGGTCTTGCACACTGTGCTGCAGCTCAGTTTGGCAATCTTCTTATAGCCTAGGCTATCTTTACGTAGAGCAGAATTCTTTCTTTTCAGATCCTCAGAGAGTTCTTTGAGTTCATGAGGTGCCATGTTGAACTTCCAGTGACCAGTATGCGAGAGCGCGAGAGCGATAACACCAAATTTAACACACATGCTCCCCATTCACACCTGAGACGAGTCACATATTTACAAAAATGTGAGGGGGGTACTCACTTTTGTGAGATACTGTATATATATATATATATATATATATATATATATATATATATATATATATATATATACTGTATATATATATATATATATATATATATATATATATATATATATATATATAAACTGACCCTCTTAGATAAGATGAGCAAGCAAGGTATTGAAAATATGAAAACACTCTAATCTTTCAGAAATTATTATTCTAAGGAAAATTCCTTGGTAAAATCCTTATTTAAAGTCAACATTTCTGCATTTACTACATTGTTCACCCTTCCTTTGCCAACACTGAAGTTTCTCTTAAAATAGAGGGTGAGGAGTTAGAATATATATGAAGGAAGGAATCCACTTCTCCACACAAAGTCTCTCCCAATCTATTCTTATTTATATCTTGTGGACTCTACTCTCTAACTCATCCCGCAGGTTTTCAATGGGGTTTAGGTTAGAAGACATGGGTGGCACTATAAAAGCTTGATTCTACCTTTAGGGAACCATTTGGTATGCTTTGGATCATTATTCTGCTGAAAGATAAGGCCTGGTATTTTATGGAGACTGTGATACCATGTATCCTAAGTACATTTTCAGGGCTCTGAAAGAAAAACCACTGGCAATATCAAAATCCAAAATCCACTGCAATACTTCACAATGAGCATTAGGTTTTTTTCTGGTTGACACTGACTCTTTTTATGCCAAACCCTCCCTGGTGTTGCCATACAATATAGTTCCAGTGCCAGTGGTGTTTAGTGAAGTCCAGGTGCTTATATTTGTGTTTCTATCACAGCAGAGGCTTTCTTATGCTAAAACTTCCAAATAGTTTGTTGGCATGGAGGTAGTGTCTATTAT
Organism: Discoglossus pictus; assembly: GCA_027410445.1. Taxonomy (NCBI): domain Eukaryota; kingdom Metazoa; phylum Chordata; class Amphibia; order Anura; family Alytidae; genus Discoglossus; species Discoglossus pictus. The sequence continues at coordinate 345,596,304 of CM050164.1, read as the reverse complement.
CATTTTGGGGACTTAGTGACCCCAGGATGCAACAAACTCCAACAACAAACTCCTACAACTCTCCAACTGTCTTCCTTGTAAAAAGTTGTGCTTCTTGTATCACCCGCCTCATTGTGCATGGGGAAAAATGTACCTGCTTCCTCTTTAGGGCAGGTTCATCACAGCTAAAAAAAATTGAAACTTCTTAATTATTGTGCTAATAGTGGATATGGGTATTTTCAGGTGTGAAGCTATTTTTTATAGTCATTGTATGATTTAATAAGTTCAACAACCCTTTATCTCATTTTATTTATGTGATGTTCCACATCCCTTTGCATGACTAAGGATGTTTAGTCTGTGTCCCCATCCATATTTATACCTGAGTGAAACAGGAAGTCCTGTTAAGTTCCTAAAGACTTAAGGTGAGCTTAAATAAGTTAAAAAAGACATTTTCTTTGAATAATGTTTCCCTATTTTTCATATGTTAAGTGTATTCATAACCCTATTTGCTCATCTTTAATAGGGTGCCAGTAATACTGGAGGTCACTGTATATAGGCTTGTCCCCTTTTGCCTAAAATGTCTAAGTTGTTGTCCTAGCTTCTATTTTCAATCAAAAATCCACAAAAGACATTCATGATGGAGTGGAAATTTATGTAGGTTTAACATTATTAAATCAATCTGATGTGGTATTTTATAGAGCTGGCAAAAACGATTTGTGAGTAACACTGGGCTACATAAAGTAATATAATACTCCAATGAGGTGCAGCTATTAAAAGAGTAAATATTTATTTGCTGGAAAAAATATCACACTGTAAGATATTATATATACGCATATAATTGTAATCTGTTCTTAATGTGGAATGGCATTGATTTTTTTTTACTATAATAATAGAGATGATACAAGTAATAATAATACAGTATAGTCCTAAATGGGACCGCCATGCTGTTGTATTATCAACATTTATATAATCAGGAAACCAAACGCAGTGTAATGAAACATAATGAAAAAATGCTATTTAGTAAGACAAACATCGCTGAGAAAAGTAAATTGCAATTTTAAACTGTATTGCTGGACAGTACTGCAATTATATCCCAAACGTAAACTGCATTAGACTATTGAGCACTTACTGTCCTGTGTAGTATGTTGTAAGTGATGCAAGACATGTACAGTATTACATATTGCACTGAACATATAAGTACAGTATGAAATAATGTGTATTCAAGTGCACAGAAAAAATATGAATACTGTACTATACCTAATTCAAACACTTAGTAAACATTTTACTGAATGTAAATTGTATGACAAAACGCAAAACTTAGCGTCTAAAAAATTAAGGATTGTAGTTGGTCTTCCAACTTTGTTTCTCTTTCTTGTAGCAAGGTCACAACAATGTTTCAACAATATGAGATCAGTAGCAATTGCCTCATCTTGCTGTTCAACATAAGCCAAGCTCTTCAAACTCTTTGTTCCCTTCACTATGACCTTTTTTTTTTAAATCTTAATTAAGTCCAGCCCAGTTCCAGCATCCTTATCTTCAACATATTTGTTGTGATCGTGATTCACCACAGCTATTATGTTTATTATGTCTAAGGTATTCGCTGCTTACATTCATCTTCCTCAAGATGTAATGGTGCATTAATGGCAAGGATGGATCTCCTTGGTAGGTTTTTACACTTTAAATATTGTTCTAATGAAGGGAAAAAAATATCACAGAAATAGCCATGAAACATTTCTGCATCCAGCCATGCATTCTTCTGGTTTGTAAGCAGTTTGAGAAGGCTTTTGGAACCTTGTTGTTCTGCAGGTATTAGATGGTGACGTGACCAGTCACTCTGTGTTTGTGTTATTTATACCAAAGAGTTGAAGCATCAGCCTCGGAAGCTAGAGTTACTGGCACCATGTTATACTTAAGCCTGTCTCATCACATTTATATATATATGCTCATTTAATTCAGTTAGACTGAAATTAAATATCAGAAATTCATCTGGATTTACATTTTCTTTACAGATATTTAGCTACCCTTTGCCATATAGTTTTTTTTTCCAGTGATCAAGCCATTGTGCACTAGCAGTGAGATCTGATTCTCCTTCATTAAATTCCTGTCTTGAAGGATGGGGCCTGTTTATCACAGGCCCCATCCTTCAAGACAGGCATGCCCTTATTCATTTGCTCTGTGAACCATAAGAACAAAACTTCACAGATTTTTTCATATTCACTGTTTCATATTCATATTTTTTCATTGTTTTTCTATGTTTTAGTCCTTCACTTGAGAACATCACTTTTCTGACTCACTTCTTTTCCTTTTTTAGTCGTCAACTCTACCCACAACATATCCAAGACAGGTTTGTTGCACGGACGCCCCTTTGTCTAGTCCCTTTAATGCTTCAAATTTTTGAGTTTCTATTTTCCATAATTCATTGACAGACAATGAAGCATTGTGAGTGGGCAAAACAATATACCTTGTTCAGTACAATACAATGAATAGCATGACAGGTTGCAATGTCGGATAAAATTGTGTTGTATGACAGAGAGTTTGAGAATTGAGACTGCTGTAGTAATAATTATTAGTATTACTGTTTATAAAGTGTTAACCTTTTCCATAGTGTTATTTACAAGGGTAAAGTAAAATTGTTACAATAGATACAATGAGAACAAATAATAATGTATATAGAAACTAGGAACTTGCCCGTCAAAAATTATGGGATTAAAATTGTAAGGCTGGCAATGCGGTTTGCCACACAATGTGAGGCTTTTGGTCCTCTGAGCACCTTCGGCGCACATTGCGAGCCTCTCCCCCTGTGTACTTCAAGTTTTCTGCTTTGCACTGATCACCTTCCGCGCTTATTGCAAGCTTCTCCCGCTCGCGGTGCTCATCGTGAGCCCCGCGATGATCGCCTTCGGCACTCATGGTGTGGCTCTCAATGAGCGCCTCCTGTGCTCATTGCAAACCTTTCCTCTCGCCTACTGTATGGGCCGCTCATTGCAGGGTTCGTTAACCTGCAAGTTTAGTGCTTGGGAATGCCATATGTCTCTTTCCAGCATCCAACCCCCCCCCCCCCCCCCCCCGTCCACTCCCCGGTGTCTTTCTCCTCTGTGTGTCTGCTGAATGTTTGAGTGGCGCGCAGTGACGGCCGTTGGTTTTATTTTAAAAGTCCTGTGTGCCTTAAGTGTTACTGTCTTCTGCATTGTGTGTTTTGTAAGTTTTGCGAGCCTGGCGTTGCTGAGCCATGTTTTCATGCTGTTTCTGAAATTTTGCGTTTTTCGTCCGCCATTTTTTTCCTTGCTTAGGCGATTTTTGAGTGACCAAAAAAGCCAAATATGGGTGTAATTCGCTTGCAACCTCATTCCTAGGCTTCCTGTGTCTCCTTACTCCCAGGCTTCCTGTGTCTCCCCCTGTGCTGTTTGTGAGTGTGTTAGGATTTTTTGTACATGTTTTTTTTCTGTTTTGGTGGGTTTTTAGAGTTACACGCTTTAACAGTGCTGCGCCGCTAGCGAGCCTTGCTTTACGAGGCTTGCATGTGTGACGTGCCACTGGCTCGTCTCGTTTCGCGTTACTAACATCGCAAACGTTCCAAACAGCGTTCTTGGTCCACAACTACTGTATATATGTGATACAAGAGGACATTGGATATAAATGATGCAATGTAATTGAAACCCATCTTCCAGTGATCCTACAATCTAAGGAATATTATTGTTGGCAGGCTCTATCCACTAGAGGTGGCTGTGGGTTATGAGATTTGAGTAAATTAGAATGTGGTCTTCTTTGGAAAATAAATGGTTTTGTTTGGTGTTTGAAGTTATATATATAGGGAGATAGTGTGAGGATGCAAGACTATGGTTTCAAAAGAGGAAATGTTTCTGACAAATGCCACAAACAGGATAGAGGGCAATGCAGGTCTTGAATGGTAATTGGAAACAGAAGACAGAGATTTAAGGGGGTGAATTTTTATATACGTTACATGCAGGATTTTTATTCTATTCTGGAAAATATGATAAGCCAGTAGAGTTACTAAAAGAGAGATGCAATAAGTAATGGAGCAATAAGTAAAATATTGAGCGTGGCTGTTTGTGGAGGTTTGGGTGGATATAAATGGTTGGTGCCAATTTGGTGGGGATGCTATTAAGAAACAAGAGTCTGCAGAGAGCTGAAATAGGAGTGGGGCGGGAGAGACCTTTATAATATAATAGTCTTACTTTAACAATCTTGATCTTCCATGATCATTAGTGGTGGGGAAGGAAAATTCATATCACATATATAGTTGTGAGCATGCGAGTAGTTGCTAACGCCTGCGGGCTAGCGCAGCGAGCCGCGGGCCTTGCGAAGCGAGGGCAGTGGGCGAGGGCCTCAGTTGCTGGCATGGAGCGCCTTCGGCGCTCCATGCCAGCAACTGCGACCCTCGCAAACTTAACGTCGCAACGCAAACAACACGACACACCAATTACGACCCTCGCAAACTTTTACTAGCAACGCAAACAACATACGACACACGTTAACACACATTACGACCTCGCAACACTCGGACGCAATTCGCGAACATTACAAAATTCAAAACACAATACATACACACAACACATACATAAAAAACTTACCTACAGCAAGAGGGAGCATCCAGGACCTCAAAAAAACAACTTACACCTTCATTTCACTCAAAATAAAAGAGTTTACACACTAAAAAATTTCAGAAGCAACAGAAAAAATGTCCGACGAGCAAAACGAAAACGAGGCTACAAACACCATACGAGACACGTTAGCACACATTACGACCTCGCAAAAATCGGACGCAACACGCCGACATACAAACATTTAAAACACAATAAATACACACAACACACACATAAAAACCTTACCTACAGCAAGAGGAACCATCGAGCACCTCAAAAAAGCTACTTACACCTTCATTGAAATAAAAATAAAACACTTTAGACACTAATAAAATCGAAAAAATGGCCGACGAACAAAATGAAAACGAGGCTACAGCACTCTCAACACGCAAAACACCAGAACACACTCGCAAAACACCACAAGAAACTCGCAAAACACCACAAAGCACCTACGGATAATCCGCGAAGACGCATACCACAGATTACCCGCCATTTTACGCCAATGCGGAAGTACACCACTACGCTAATGGTTTGGTCTCGCGCACGCACACTATTACACTGCACACATTCACCACGCTTACACAGCAGCTCCACACCACTAATGCTGCAGCAACATGAAAACAGATTGCAGCTCTTCAACACAATGCTTCAAAAAAGGTAAAGTATATTAATTTATTAATGTATTATATATTTCATTATTACACACCAAACACCATTAGCTCACTTACGATTTCATTGCCGTCATTTTTTGACGGGCAATTTGCTAGTTATAAAATAAAAGTGAGCATTTTGTTTATAAAATATGAAGAAAATATACAAAGAAAAATGTGTATAGATTAAACTTCGTTAAAGCTTCACATAAGCTAACAAGCTATGTTTTAACAAAATTTACTTTTATGTACTTATTGAGATAATGAGATGTATAGATAAGGTATCTGTAATTCTGTTTGCACACAGCTAATGTCATGTTCTGTCAAGAGAACTCTGTTGTTTTTACATAACATAACATGACCTTCTTCCATGTATAGATCATACTACATACAGTATATTCACCCGTACCCAAACCATGCATTCAGTATAACTCTTCTAACCATTTAATTACCTTATTTTCTTGACCTTGCCATGGACGAGATAAACATCAGTTGTAAGCTACTACTGTGGTGTTGTTATTTGCGTCATTCAAGCTTGTCCGACTTTCCGTGACCTCATGGACCGCAACACACCTTGCTGATCCACTTGGTATTCATGGCACAGCTACTGGAGTGGGTTGCCTGTTACTTCTCCAGCATACAGCTCCTGACATTCCTAGGTGGTCTCCCGTTCAAGTACTGACCGGGCCTAACCCTGCTTGGCTTCGGGGTGGTGTGACTTCTTGGTTACCCAACTGGAATTGAACCCAGGTTGCAGCAGTGAAAGCACAGAATCATAAACACTGGACCACCAGGGATCCCTCTAGCTACTACTGTATGCATGTGCTAAAAATAGAACTACATTGTATAAAAAGTACAGCCTTTGATCTATTACTTATTATATGTATCATTCTTCAGTGGAAGACACCATCTGTGTTTTGGATGATCCTCTTCTACACGTGGCAGGAGACACTGGATGCAGAGGAAGCTTTTGCTATAATTGAAGTGTTGCAATTCAAAAAGACAAGAACTACGGCTAATTACATTAGTTACAAGCACAGCCTGCTGAGAACACAGACAAATTGGCTCAAAAAATAATCTTTACCGCACATGCAAAATAATTGAATAGAGAAATTAACTATTTAAAAGTTCTATTTAGTTTTACTCTCTAAATGACCGTATAGTAAAATTTAGAGTAACAATTGGACTACGTCATGGATGGGCAAGTTCGGTCCTGGAGGGCCTCATACATGCCTGGATTTGATGATATCCCTGTTGAGCACAGGTGAGTCAATCACTTCTTCAGTCATCCTGATTGACTTACCTGTGCACAGAAAGGATCTTCATATCTAGGCATGTGTGTGGCCCTCCAGGGGTGGCCGTGACCACAATGATATTTTAACGTAAACATTCCTCATTATATGATACTACAAACAATAGCGTTACCGGATCTATCCTGTTATGGTGTCGGGACAGGTCTGCCGCTGCAGTGCGGCCTCCAACCAGTAGATGGCACTCCCGTTATTTTGCAGCGCTGCCAGTATGTCAGTGAGTAACCCTCACCCTAACCCTAACCCTCACAGTTTACATAAGCCTTGACTCTATGATATGGCACCGGAATATCGGCAGTGCCATCTAGCGGATGCTCACTGCCACTGCTGCTGCCTTGGGTAGGCTAGGACCGCATTACCTACTATAACATTTATAATTCTACATTAATACATTAATTCCATTTAAAGTACAATTTAGTTTTTATAAATGCAAATTAACTAATAAAAACCTGAAGAGGCTTTGTCAAGTAATAAAACATATTATAATTAAAGATTTTCAAATAGAGTATTTACTGTTAAAATGATTATTTATGTTCAGTGTTAATTATGTAACAGAACATGATATGACACAACTGGAAAACTGCGTATGAGGAAATAAAACCTCTCATAAACTCAAGACTATACTCCAGCTGTGATAATAAATGATAGCACAGAAATGTAATGTTTATTACCCCGCAAAAGAATGCTTCCAAACAGTTTACACAGTTCATTTGAGGGAACTTATTGTTTCTTGCATCAGTTCTATTGTGATTTACTACAGCGGTTGAATTTTTGAACTATATTTGCATAACTAATAAAAACTGTTTTGATGTATGGGCTGATAACAAGAAACCACACCAGTGATTCTCATTAAAAAGTTACTAATGATTCCGATTAAAAATTTTAAACACGTCAATCCGAAAAGCCTGTATGGCAACCTTAAAATGTCATTGAAAAATTAACTTTTTTTTTTTTTTTACATTATTTGTGCAATATTTTCTTTTGATTGCATGCTTCAGTGGAAACATAAAACTGCCACCTTGCTGTAGCCAAAGTTATTTGACTTCTCTCTTAGAGGAAATTAGATTAAATATTTATTCAAGGACTGCTTTTCAGGTTCAAACGGTAAGAATATCCTAAAGGCAAAATGTGTTTAAGTAGCAACACAGTTATTTCATCTTTACAGGGGAAAAAATAAAGAATATCTAGTGACAAAGAATAAACTATAAATATTCAAAGCAGGTTTTATATTCCTCTGGCATTGACGAGAATAGTTTGTTTAGAGAGCGAGAGAGACACTTTGATGGGCTATTGTGAAGTGTGTAATATTAATCTCCGAGGCATTTGTTATGAATTAAGATGCCGTGTTTTGCAGTTATGTTGTACACCTGTAAAGCGGTAGAGTGCATAGCTGTAAATATTGTACAACACATTATTTTGACCTTGTAATCAAGTTTAATGGCTAAGGGAAGGAAGAGCATTTGGAAGCATAAATCACTAACTTGGGATGCTATTGATCAAGCAGCAATGTTAGAGTTGTTGTTTAGTTGTTCAGTCGTGTCTGACTCTCCCTGACCATATGAACAGCAGCGTGCCAGACACAATTATGTCTCTGGTTTTGCTTATCCATACGGTTTTCTTGGTAAAGATACTGGAGAGGGTTGGTAGATTCTTCTCCAGTGGACAATGATTTGTATGACCTCTCTGCTATGACTTACCCATATTGGGTGACCCTACACGGTATGTCTCACAGCTTCATTGAAATACACAGGCCCCTTCACCATGACAAGGCAGTAAGCCAGAAGAGGAGCGTTAAGAATAATAATCCATAAATCCTCAATTTTATTGTAATCAACTAGAAATAAATATGATAACTACTCACTAAGGTATATCAGCCCTTTGTGGATTACTAACTTGTTGTGGTGCAGGGGCTTATGTATTTCAATGAAGCTGCAATCTATATCATGCAGGGTCACCTAAGATGGGCACTTCATAGTAGAGAGCTCAGACGAATCGTGGTCCACTGGAGAAGTAACTGGCAATTCACTACAGCACCTTTGCCAAGAAAACCTTATGGATAAGCACAATCAGACATAAGATGTGCCTGGCATGCTGCTGTCCATAGGGTCACAGAGAGTCGGACACTACTGAACGACTAAACAACAAGGTATATTAAACTCATTTTAGTTATCATAATTAAAGGGACAAAACTGAGGTTCCAAATATGGCTTAATTTAAAACTACATGGGCTAACACATAATTTATAAACTGAATGTTATTCACAAAATACATTTTCCTATTGTAGTATGTACTGAACTTTGTAAATGTACCTTTCTGACCCACACACTGATCCTTTGCTTTAATCTTTGATCTAAAATGGTAATAATTGCTGATTACGTTCTGTTGGTCTGAACACATTATTTGAAGCCTAAACTTGATTCCTATAAAGAATATTGGCATGTACAGATTTGGGGAGGGGTTTAGCATACACATTGGTTCTACATTGTACTAGACATTTTTTGTGAACTAAGTAATGCTTAAGTTATCACCCACTTCTTTTCAGTACACAATATGCTAATTAATAGCAACAGTGTGCTAACTTGAGACAGATGAATAGTATGCATTAAGTTACAAAAAACTAAGATTTGTGTACTAAGATACCTAAATTAGATTGTATGGTTTTCATTTGGCAAATACCAGACTTGAGCAGTAAATCGTTTTTACACATAATGGAGATCATTGCCGTCTTGATGCGCGAGGGAGAGGGTAATCACCTTTTAAGTTGAACTACTTTTAAATCCTATTGTTCCACTCAACAATGTAACAGTCTTTAAACAGAACTAAAAAGAGATGTTATCTGCATCCAATGTACCTCCCAGGTGAGTACATTCTCAAAATACTCCCCCAAACGCCCTCTTTGCTCTGCTAATGTACTTCATCTGTCCACCTCTCACCTTCAGGGCTTTTATTGTTCTGCTCCTTTTCTTTGGAACTCCTTGCCTTGCTCCACTAGACCAGGGGTCCTCAAACTTTTTAAACAGGGGGCCAGTTTACTGTCCTTCAGACACTGTTGGGGGCCGGACTATAGTTTGAAATAAATATGAACAAATTCCTATACAGTATATATATATATATATCCCTCACTTCTTTCCTTCCCTTCTCCCTCTTCCCTCTCTCCTTTTCTCCCTCTCTCTGCTTCTCCCGTCCTCTCCTTATCTTCTCCATTCTCCCTATTCCTCTCCCCTTCTGCCTCTCTTCTATCTCTCCTTCTCCCTTTCTCTCCCTCTCACTACTTCTCCCTTCCTCTGTCTCTCGCTAATTCTCCCTCTTTCTTCTCTCTCTCCCTTGTCCCTTGTCCCTTTTTCCTCTCCCTCTCCTTTCTTTCTCTTCCACCCTCTCTCTTCCCATGTCTCTCTCTCTCTCTTTTTTTCTGTCTCTCCTCTCTCCATCTCCCTCCCTCCTTTTTATTTCTTCCTCCTCTCTCTCCCAGTGTCTATCGCTCCCTCTTTCTCTTTTTTTCTTTCTTTCTCTCTTTCCTTTCTCTCTCTCCCTCCATATCTCTCCCTCTCATTTTTCTTTCTCTCTCCATCTCTCTCTCCCTCCCTATCCCTCTTTTTTGTGCTATCTCTCCCTCCCTCCTTCCATTTTTCTCTCTCCCTTATCTCACCCTCTCTCCATCTCTCTCTCTCCAGCTCTCTCCCTCCCTATCTCTCCTTTCTCTCTCTCTCTGTCCATCTCCCTGCCTCCTTCCTCTCTCTACTTCCATATCTCTCCCTCTCAGTTTTCTTTCTTTCTCCATCTCTCTCTCCCTCCCTATTTATCCCTCTTTTTTGTGCTATCTCTCCCTCTCTCCTTCCATATCTCTCCCTTTTTCTCTCTCCCTTATCTCACCCTGTCTCCATCTCTCTCTCTCCATCTCTCTCTCTCCAGCTCTCTCTCTCCCTATCTCTCCTTACTCTCTCTCGCTGTCCATATCCCTCCATCCTTCCTCTCTCTCCCTCCATATCTCTCTCTCTCATTTTTCTTTCTCTCTCCATCTCTCTCCATCTCTCTCCCTCCCTATTTCTCCTTCTTGTTTGTGCTATCTCTCCCTCCCTCCTTCCCTATCTCTCCCTCTCCTTTTTCTCTCTCCCTTATCTCACCCTCTCCCCCTCTCTCTCTCTCTCTCTCTCTCTCTCTCTCTCTCTCTCTCTCCATTATCTCACTCTTTCCCTCCCTCTTCTTTTTCTCTCTCTCCCTCCTTTCTCTCTCTCTCTCTCTCCCTCACTATCTCTCCTTTCTCTCTCTCTCTATGTCTATCTCCCTTCTACCTCAGGCCCCCCTGTCTGTATGTCTGTCTTTCTCTCCCCTTGTCTATCTAACTCACTCCCCTCGTCTCCCTCTCTCTCTCACCCCTCTTGTCTCTCTACCTCACTCCCCCTTATCTGTCTCTATTGCTCCCTCATTCCCCTTGTCTCTCTACCTCACTCCCCCTTGTCTGTCTCTCTCTCTTTCTCTGCTGGTGTATGGCTCCTCCCCCTGGCGGCTCCTCCCTGCTTTGTCTAGTCCGATGAGAAGCAATAGCAGGGACTGTGGCTGTTGAGACACAGAGAGACGCATGGGCCTGGGGGAATGGGCAGGTGGGCCGGGTTCAGGACCATGGCGGGCCGGATCTGGCCCGAGGGCCATAGTTTGAGGATCTCTGCACTAGACTATTTGTCTGCCTTAAATTTTTCAAAACCTTACTAAAAAGTATCTGTTTAAAGAAGCTTATCACTGCAGCCTTAATATACACTATGCATCTATCATCTTTCTATATCCTGCCCATACCCTTTAGATTATAAGTCTGCAAGTATTCAATCTTGATTGGTGCTTTAGGGAGGGCACTATTAATGTTTGATTCTAAGCTCAAAGACAGGGCCCACCTTTCTTTTGCAATGGGAGCCCCGGGTGACTGCCTAGGAATTAGGGGCTCTTGACCTGGCTGAAGTGCTAAGGGGAGCTGATTGGTAGGATAAGATAGGGGGAGTGGCTATAGAATGTATTTATAGGGGGAGTTTCCCGCCCTTAGGGGTCAGTGAGAGTGGAATAAATCAAGCTCAAACAGGATGACGTCTCCTGCAATGGATTCCCTCATGGATCAGCTCAAGTCCCAAGTAGCAACTCATGGGCTTGAGTGGCTACAGGCAGTGGTGGCCAGCATGCAGGAGGAGACACCCACAAGAAGACAAGAAGAGGTGGCCGCGGTGGAAGAAGAAGCAAGGGCTGCGCAGAGGCAGAGTCGTCAGCCCAGAGGGGCTAATCCTCCAGAGAGGTTAAGCCCGGATTTACAGACCCGCAGAAGAAAAGGAGGAGCTTGGATGCCAAAAAAGAAGATGGGGACCCCCCGGAAGCAGCAGAACGGCAGCGGGACCCCCAAAGGAAAGAAAAGGGCAGAGGAGCCAGAAGATCCTTACCGGAGGCCAGCGCGAACCTCTTCTGCCTCGTCGGACCAAGCACGTCAGCTGGAGAGACGGCGGGGGCTTGCTGCAGCAGGAGCGACGGCGGAGACAGCCAGTGAGGTGGCAGCTGCAGTGCGGATCACTCCGCGAAAGAGGTTCCGGCGCGGCGTGGAGGCCCTCGGCGGAGACACGTCGGGAGGTGAGAAAAGGGTCACAGAAGCGTCTGGTAGTAGGTCTGAACAAGGGGACATGATGATGACGCGAGCAGCGTCAAAGAGAGGCAGGGGAACAGAAGCAGGCAGTGGGCAAGCGTCAGCACAGAGGGGGCAAGTTAAGCAGCAGAGCACATAGTACAAGGGGAATTCTAAGCCAGGCAGGGGAATGCATAAGAAATGGAGGCACAGCAATTATGGCAGCAAAAGATAAGAAGAATGCAAGGGTGCAAGTTGTGGAAGAGGCAGCAGTGGAGCAGGAAGCAGAAGGAAGGCAGGAGCAGAGGGAAGAAGGTATAGAAGGAGACATGGGGATGATTATAGAAGAAAGAAGTGCAGAAGGTCAGGAGTTGGTGGGCAACATCAGTGACACAAGTCAAGAAGTTCATCAAGAAAGAAGGTGGGAGCATGATGCAGCACCAGCTACATTATTTTGTCCAGTTTCTACATATGGTGATTCTGGCGAGGGCACATCCAACTGGAGCAGGTCACAGCCGAGGCAGGGTGAGGAGGACATGCCTGTAGGTCAGCAAGGCGAGAGCAGCCAAGGAGGCGGTCAGCATGATTATTCTCAGTCAGCTGCATCATCGCCCCTTTCAATATATCCAGGCCCAAGTGTATTCAGGCAGCCGATAGGCAAAAAGCAGTGGAGCAGGAGTAGCAGGGAGAGAAGGGAATATGTTTCATATAATTACAGAGGCAGAAGATCGTTGTCGCCAGCTCGCAGGAAGAGACGCACGCCCTCTCCGAAAGGAAGGTCTAGATCCAGGAGGAAGTCACCTTTCCGGACATGTCGGCTGGGTGAAAATAACAGGAGGGAGAGGGATAGGGTCTCTCCTTCTTATCATTACAGGAGCGGCACGGAATCAAGAAGATGTAGGGAGAGGAGACTGCCTTCCGGGGAGGACCGGAGGGTACACGAGACAGCTAGAAAAGAGCCAGCAAAAAGCAGGAATAGTCGACTTCCCGCCATGAATCGGGAAAGGGAGCAGAATGAAACAGCCGTCGCAGCAGGTGTTACAGCCTCATCATCCGAAAGAGATATGAGGCATATTGGTGAGTCTTTACACAACACACAACCTAAAAATAATATGCAAAGTAGTTTGGAAAACGTTTTGGCTAATTTACGTAGCTTGGTAAATCAGTTAGAAGGGGAGAGACAGGCTGGGCCTGAGGTAGCATGGCTGGGGACGGATAAGACTAGGGTTTATTTACCTGGGAGTCAGGCAAGTAATGCTAGTTTTAGCGGCAATGTGCAGGAGGGTAGTCGGCAGGAGGGGGAGGCTGTGGTGGCGGGTTGCTTTAGGGAGGGCACTATTAATGTTTGATTCTAAGCTCAAAGACAGGGCCCACCTTTCTTTTGCAATGCTTTAAACTGTTGTTGACTTGTACGTAACCCCTGTATAGCGATACGGCATATGTTGGTGCTTTACAAATGAAGGGTAATAATAATAATAAGAAGAAGAAAAAAAACAAATAATTCCCTTTTCCATCATACAATATTTTTTTGTTCTCAAAATATGCTATCCATTATCAGGTGAAGTTAGTAAAAAGAGCATGAATATGAGACTTCAAGTTTTTTTTCCATAGAAAGTTTAAAGTGTGTTTGAAATTTCACTAGGTTCTCAGCAAAACCATCTAAAATAGAGGAATCTGAATACTAAACAAAAAAAATATTAAGTTGTAAACTTACTGTAAAGCTACTCACAAGGATTTTGTGTTTAAATGTTAATTATAACATAACTGACTAATAAAGATATATACAGCCAACACTACAGATGTACAAAAGACTGGCAAAGCAAATAATAGAAACAAATACACAATTGTTTCTATTTCAGTTTTACCATTATAAGAACAATTTAAGATCTAAAGGTTTATAATGTTTCTCTACTGCTCCAGCCTAATTACCAAGGTTAATAGAAAAGCCACCAATTTCTGATTGCCTTTTAAAGGTTATCCTAAATCTTTACTCAGTACAAGGTGTAGCCTTTTAATGGTATTTACATTATTATAGTTTAAAAGCCACTTCCTCTAATTTCTCCATCACATTGAAAACAGGGCTTATGTATTAAAGTTTCAGAACAGCCACTTGAATTAGTATACCACTAACATTTGTGGATATCAAAAATGTGCAACGGTATCTTAATAATGAATCTATCCAAATATGACTTAGAAAAAAGGAGACGCCAGCAGAATAGTACTTCAAGTGAAAATGAGCATAAAATCCTAATAGCTGCCACCAGACAGATTCCAGAAATGGTTTTGGTAATTTATCTCCTCTGATTGGGAGTAGGAATTTATAAATTGAATTATCTATTTCTCCTTCACAAGCAAGCACTTAATACCATCAGAACTAACATGTCTCCAAACATAGCAAAATACAGTTCAATACAAAAACACTTTTTACCATGTAAAAATATGACCCCCATAGACAAGTGATCCTAGGCAACTGCCTAATGGGAAATTACAAGTGTTTATGTTCCACTACAAAATGTAATTGTACATAACAAAAACGAAAAAAGTTTTCTACATATGATTACAATTGTGTTCTCAATGTTAATTACCTAAAGGTGTTTATCAGTCACATTGTTAAACTATTTGCTATATTTGAGTTTGCACCTTTTTGTACCAAGGTTACCATCTGAGGATGCTAAAAATTTGGAACTGCTACATGCTCTGAATTGTATAACATTTTTTATTCGTTTGATTGAACAAGAGCATCAAGGCAATTGCTTATTTGCATTGAGGATTTGTCATTACTATTAATATGTTTTTTAAATAAACCAAACTGCATAAAATCCACATAGAAAAGATGTAATGAGCATGAATTAGAAAAGTGTTCCAAATCACACTAATTGTTCCTCTTGGTTTGAACAGGAGAGTCAACCAAAACATAGCTAGTAGTTGTTCATGGGCTAGTATTTATTTATTATTCATTTTATTTATTTACTAGAGAATTGCCCGTCAAAAAATTACGGCAATGAAATTGTAGGGTAGCTAATGCTGTTTGGTGTATAATAATGAAATAAATAATACATTAATAAATGAATATACTTTACCTATTTTGAAGCATTGTGTTGAAGAGCTGACAATCTATTTTGATGTTGCTGCAGCATTAGTGGTGTGGAGCTGCTGTGTAAGCGTGATGAATGTGTGCAGTGTAATAGTGTGCGTGAGCGAGACCAAACCGTAGTTGTGTACTTCCGCATTGTTCTAAAATGGCGGCAAATGTGTGGTATGCGTCTGTAGTGGAATATCCGTAGGTCTTTTGTGGTGTTTTGCGTGTTTCTTGTGGTGTTTTGCGTGTTTAGAGTGCTGTAGCCTCGTTTTGTTCGGCGGCCATTTTTTCTCTCGCTTAGAGAATTTTTGAGTGTCTAAACTCTTTAATTTTGAGTTAAATTAAGGTGTAACTTCATTTTTTGAGGTCCTGGATGCTCCCTCTTGCTGTAGGTAAGCTTTTTATGTATGTGTTGTGTGTATTTATTGTGTTTTTCATTTTTTCAGTGTCCGCGGGTTGTGGCCGTTTTTTGCGAGGTTGTAATGGGTGGTAACATGTCTCGTATGTTGTTTGCGTTGTGAAGTTTGCGAGGGTCGCAGTTGCTGGCGCTCCTTGCCAGCAACTGCGACCCCGCAAGCGTTAGTAACAACTTGTATTCTCACAACTATATATGTGATATTTGCATATAGCTCATTTAACCAATGCATTTTACATAATTAAAAAGTGGCCCATCATTGTTCTGTAGTATAGAGGAGACTATACAGAGCAAATGTGTTGTTTATTTTGCTGAAATTGTGGAAATGTCCAAAGGCAAGATCAGGGTCATGGAGAGGAGTTGAGAGATAGGAGAAGAGGACTGAATACCTCTGAACAGCACCGAAGGCGTTCATTGCACTGCGAACCTCGCGAAGCGAGCAGATCAAACACGCAGGACTTAGCCTGCAACTGCAAGGCAACCATTTGAAGCACGCAGGACTATTGACCCGTATGGAACGGAAAACGTACATATACTGTGCGACTTGCAAAAATCCAACTTTAATGGCTGAATCACGGTACTGGAACAACGTAAAAAAAACAACAAATATGCCTCAAATTAACTTACACACTCACACACAGCACAGTGGGAGAACCAGGAGGACGTAAAAATAACCCGAAGGACGTAACAAAGAACCCTAAGCAGTAACACCTATTGCAAGGCAGTAACATTTAACCCAAGCTACTAACATTTAACCCAGTGCAGTAATACAGCCCAACACTGTAACACTTAAGCGCAACGCCGATAAAGTACACAGAGAGGCTTGAATGAGCGCCAAAGGCGCTCATCGTGGGGTTCGAGATGAGCACTGAAGGTGATCATTGCAAAGCATGAAAGTTGTGGCTCTCGATAAGCGCAGAAGATGCTCAGAGGGCCAATAGACTTGCATTGTGTACAATTTTATTTCCGTCATTGTTGACGGGCAAGTTGCTAGCCCTATATATAATGAGAAAATATATATTAGATGATAAACAGTGTTATTATTTATTATGAAATCAATGTATTCTATCCAGTCTCCACTTTAAGACTGCTTGTAGTACCTCAAATTATCGAAAAACTGTGGCAAAGTATTCTCTAACAAAGCCAGTCATTAGCAGGTGCAAAGATGTGATTACCCTTACTCATATATGTTATTTCTCAATACAGTATAAACATGTAATCATTTTTTTATTACTACTTTGCAATTATGAATACTTTCGTCTTTTTACAGCACTGCAGGATGTCAACATGGTGGACTTGCACAGCGTATTCATAAGCAATTTCCTTTATTAATCAGAACGTGTCAGCAAAATAAGAAATGTAGTTTTAGGCAGAAATAGTCTACATGTATCTCTTAAACTGACTGTATTTAGAAGACGTTATTATGCAATCAAACTGTTTGCAGAACAGCATTTAAATAATTTGCCTCTGTAACATGCACAGCAGCATGTCGTTTTTGTGCTCAGGCATCCAAGAACCTGAATGTCTGTAGGTCCTGCTTCACGTCTTGCTTGATTTACTTTGAACAGTTTGATGAATCACACCTAGCACAAAGTTTTTTGCCTGAATGCAACAGTGAGTTCCCTTTGGACTTTGATGAATAGAGTCTTCTGATAGAAGCTAATACACAGACATAAAGTTTACTTTCTTTGGAAATATAATTTACTGAATTGCCATAGATAGTTACTTAATAAAAAAATATGCAGCAGATTCTTGCAAGCATTTTCATTATTATATAATATGTATATATGATATATGACTGTAGAAATAGAAATAGCTAGGTGACACAAGATATTCAAACTAAAATATAAAAATGTAGAAGACCAGCCAAATTCTAACTGCTTATAAAAAGAAAATATTGATTACAGTTATTAAAAATGTAAGAATTGTATTTGGAATACATATTTTTTAAATGAATAAAGTGTTATGAAATTAAATGAAAATAGCAAAGTAATCTTCATCATCATATTTAGTCACAGTTTCTTATGATAAGGTTAATAATGTGCAAGAGTAAGTTTTATTTAATACTATCAACAATACTTATACTTACAAAGCAAAGCATTACTCTTACAATATCTGCAAATAAAAGACTGTTTACAAAATAACTATTGAATACACTGACCTCTTTTATTTTCTTCTGATGTAAGATTAAATGAGATTTTTTTTTACTGTGAACAAAACCACAGATAATCAATGCCTTCTGATGTTTTGATACAGAGTGGGAACATTTTCTTCTTGACATATATGGAACATGAAAACATAGAAGTTGCTTGGAAGTAGGATTATATTTTCAGTCTAAATGCTTTTCTTTCAGCAATTTAATGATATTGACATTTTTTGTGTGGATATATAATTTGTTTATTATTATTATCCTTTTTTTCCCCAAGGTACCGTATATACTCGAGTATAAGCCGAGTTTTTCAGCCCTTTTTTTAAGACTAAAAAGGGCCCCCTCTGCTTATACTCAAGTCACTCTCCCCCCTGTGTCTCTCTACCCCCCCGTGTCTCTCTACCCCCCCTCAACCTCAACCCCCTTTCCTCATTCTAAACCCCCCTCATCCTACCCCTCTAAATACCCCCACTCCCTCTCCCCTCACTTACCTGCATCTAACGCTTCTGCTCCTGCCCTGTGCTCCTTCGGGCGTCTTGCCGGCACCCGGTATATGCTAATGACGTGATGTCACATGCGCGCCACATCATTAGCATATAAAAGGGGCCGGCACCCGGTATATGCTAATGACGTGACGTCACATGCGACCACGTCAAGACACCGGAAGGAGCACAGGGCAGGAGCCGAAGCGTCAGATGCAGGTACTTGAGGGGAAAGGGAGGGGGGGTATTTAGAGGGGTAGGATGAGGGGGGCTTAGAATGAGGAGGGGGGATTGAGGATGAGGAGGGAGGTTGAGGGGGGGTTGAGGGGGGGTTGACGATGAGGAGGGAGGTTGAGGAGGGGGTTGAGGATGGTGGGGTTGAGGTTGAGGAGGGGGTTGAGGAAGGGTGTTGTGGATGGAGGTTGAGGAGAGAGGTTGAGGATGAGGAGGGAGGATGAGGAGGGAGGATGAGGAGGGGGGTTCAGGATGGGGGGGTTAAGGTTGAGGAGGGGGTTGAGGATGAGGAGGGAGGATGAGGAGGGAGGTTGAAGATGGGGGGTGAGGTTCAGGAGTGAGGTTGAGGAGGGGATTGAGGCTGAGGAGGGAGGTTGATGATGAGGAGGGAGTTGATGATGGGGGGTTGAGGATGAGGTTGGGGGGTTGAGGAGGGGGTTGAGAAGGGGGGTGAAGGAGGGAGGTTGAGGATGAGGAGGGAGGTTGAGGATGAGGAGAGGGGTTGAGGAGGGAGGTTGAGAATGAGGAGGAGGGGAAGATACACAGGGAAGGGAGAGGGGGGAAGAGACACAGGGAAGGGAGAGGGGGGAAGAGACACAGGGAAGGGAGAGAGGGAAGAGACACAGGGAAGGGAGAGGGGGAAGAGACATAGGGAAGGGAGAGGGGAAAAGAGACACGGGAGAGAGAGGGTAACACAGAGGGCACAAGAGGGACACAGGGGGCAGCACATTTCCCACCCTCGGCTTATACTTGAGTCACTCATTTTACCCAGTATTTTGTGGTAAAATAGGTGCCTCAGCTTAACTTCGGGTCGGCTTATACTCGAGTATATATGGTACCAACAGAAAAAATATAGAAAAGGTTATATAGCAATTTCCTAAAAGAGTAGGGCCCACTCCCCTTGCTGTATCTGAATTATATAGCTTCTGTCATATATGGAACACTAATCGAAAAATCAGTACACACAATTCTTTAAGCACACTTGCTTAACCACATCAAGATTTCCAGTGTATGCTGAAATTGTAGACAATTTTTGTTAATATAGTGGGTGCTGCAAAATAAGTAGCCCCACAAACACTAAAAAAAGCATTATTAATTGTTAATTGATCCAGAGGAAGGCAAAAAGAAAAAAAAAACATTGAAACATTGCCAATTGTCTCAAAAAGGGGAAAAAAAATAAAACTCCTTCCTGACCTCAGAAACTGGCAATTGGATCTCTCCCTGGATCAATACTCCTCATTTTCTTTTTTACGGGGGAATTTTTTCACTTCTAACCTTAAAGGATGTTCTTTTATCATTAGGAAGTCTGTTGGTTTGACCAAGCCATATATTGACCCTGAATGTATTTTTTATAAGGTAATCATATCCCCTCTTAGAAATGTTTGTTCTAGAGAAAATTAGTTTAATTTGGTTAGTCTTTCTTCATAACCCATCCATTCCCCCTATTAGTTTTGTAGCTCTTCTCTTTACATTTTCTAGCTCTAAAATGTTATTTTTATGAAGTGGTGCCCAAAATTGTGTTCCATCTTCCAAATGAGAGCATAATAGGGATTTGTTTAGTGGCAGAATTATATTTGCTTCCCTTTATTCTTTACCCTTCTTAATACATGCTAATATTTTATTTGCCTTTGCAGCTGTGGCTTGTCATTGAGCACTGTTACCTACCACAAGCTCTCCCAAACCCATTTCAATATCTGACACCCCTATATATACAACAGGTAAATACATTGTGCATAATAATTATGTGAGACATAATATACATATAAACTGAAAGATATGAGGTTTTTGCTCCTGAGAACTTACACATATAAAACAATTTGCAAACATATCTCGTAAGCTAATTCACCCATTGATACCAGAGTACGCCTATCGCTAACACTTTACTCTAAGAAACAACTTTGTCTGACTTACAAATGGATTGGTGTGAAATGGAAATTCCAGCAACTTAAAAAAAAAAATTGAACCCTAGTCACACAATAAATTTTAATTTAATACAACATCCAGAATATTTTATATTGTAGAACATGTGCAGTAATATGCTCTGAATTGGTCATTTCAAAGTAGTACGTATTCAGCTTGCTAATAGAATTTCATTAAGACCTGTGAGGAAATACAAACTGCTAACTTTCAAATTAGAATTATCAGCGTTAATACCTTAAGGAATCCATTTTTTATAGTCTGGTTGCTTTATTTCTTGATTTTCATGAATAATTGTAATCCGCTAGTTTACTCTACTTCAGTTTCTTGTTCTTCCCATTGGGTTAATAATGCATACCGGTAATCTGCATGTTGTTTGTTTTATTATGCCATCCAACAAATTCTGGTCTTTTCTTAGTGATCACAGTGTTTTATGTTATTCACTAATTGGTTTTGCTCTAGATTTTAAATTGAACATGCTTGGGTACTTGTTATATATAAATTTATGAAAACAAAAGAATCACAGTAGTCCTAATTGTGGAATTAACATTTTATGCATGTCATATTCCTGCTGAACACAGCAAGCCAGGATAATTATTATTTAATTGTTTAGATTTGCAGACACTTTTATGAACAAACAAGAATATTGTTGTGAGAAGAGTATATTAATAAATTCACAAAGCCGTGTTTCTAGGCACCGTGAATAGACATTCAGAGTTATGGACAATATAACAGTCCTCTCCAACATTTCAACGAATATAATGAAAGTTACCATGACCTGAATGATGTAGGATCAATAGTACCAGTTAATAGGAAAATGAAAACATTTAGGAACATTGTATATTTACGTATACACTTTTGCATTTGACCATTGCTATGGATGACTGAAAGCATTACGTTAGATATTAGTATGAATAACATATTTCTTCAATTTTACATAATCATAATTTTATAATATTAGTGATGAATTTTGTACTTATTTTGCTAACCTTATGTAAATCTCTGCAAAAGCAATTACGAGTGCTGTAGCAGCACAGTAATTCCTACCTAGCTATGTAAATCGATAAATCCCTAAAACATTGCGAGAGAACTGCAACGAGCCACTGCTACAAGTGAGATGTATGACAAAGCCAAAAAGCAATGCAAAAATCTCCATTGATTTTTGCAATGACAATTAAACTTTGACACCCAAACCCTATGCTTATAAGATTTTACAGATCACTCACAAATCACGGCACTGCCATAACTGCAAAAATCAGAAGAAAGATTTACGTGTACCAAAGACCAAGTCGTTTTCAAACCATTGCTGAGTCCCCCTGAAGCATTTAAAGTGACAATATAGCATGAAATGTCAACATTATTTGACATTTAACACTCCAATATCAACATATGTGTAATTAAAAATTATGATATGTTCATATTAAGTCTGTTTTATGATACAAAATTCAGGGTAGCAAACACACACAAAACATACTGCCCAGGAACACATGCTCTAATGCATTGTCTATTAATATATCATATTTTAACACAAAATAAACACATCTTTATTTATTGAAGCTATAAATACAATTGTCACATATTTTTAATATCAAAATATATAAATCAATAAAAAAAACTATTTCTTTATATACTGTATATCTCTAATGTTTCCTTGCCACAGTAGTTACAACACTTGTTATGGCTCTTCCCAATCATTATAATATCCATGACGCATTCGCATTTCCTATTGGCTCCTAGGGTCCTGTCGCATCTGTAAAGCTTGGTTTGGTTACGCCGTACTCAGAAATCTGTTGTGGCTAAGGCAGGATTTACGGATGTGCCCTGAGTGTCCTAACCTGGATAAGTAAAAGTTAGGGGGAAAAAACTCCTGCAGCCGATTTACGGCAGTGCCTTAATTTACTTGGAGGCAAAATGTTGTTATCAAGAGAAAAATGAAAACAATATATTATATAAGCAAAAACGAGGCAAATGTGAAATTATAAATATAGAAATAGTATATTTACTGAACTATCCTGTAGACTGGTTGGGAAAAAAATATTTGAAATGATTGACAGAAAGTCACAGTGACACTAAAATTAGCATCTGTATTTAACTTTACACCTACCATCAGGCATAATTTGAAATCTGATATTTGACAGTTTGCAATCAATTATATAGCAGTTATTGATGTCAGCAGGAAAATGTTATGCAGTTTCATCCGCTATAAATCAATCAGTGTTGTGATTTCTATTGACAGTGAATCGTCTCAATTGATTTAAGCCATCGAGGTTTGCCATGTCGCTGATGTATTGAAATTATAGAAAATGAAAGATGACAGGTGTTTTAACTATATCTTTTGTTTGTTCTCTGATTTGATGCATATTTTTACATTTTGAAGATTCATTGCATGAACTCTCATCTGCCAAGAACTGAGATTACTTGACCCTTTGATTTCTAACAGTAGGTGTTCTGGTTTACTCTATAATTTGAATAAACATAAAACATGGCAGAACCTTTTCTAACTACTTGGGATTTTCAGTGTGAAGCCTTCTCGATGAATATGATTATGTATATGACTTTTATATATGTATATGACTTTGGTGCCATTTATTTATGTAACTTTTTTAAATAATTTATTCTGTTTCAATATTAGTAACAACTATCACCATTATTACTATCAATACAATAAAGTTTCTTGAGAAATAAATATACTTAAATGCCAAAAGTATATAAATCTACAAAAAAAGTGCATAGATTTTATAACACAGAATAATGTAGTTAATATTTCAATATATTTACTATATATATTATCCAACTCTGCAAAATGGATTTATTATTATTATAATCATTATCATAATAATGAATTTATAATTATAATTTCTATAGATTTATCTTTAATAATGAATGTATTTTAATCTAGTTTAAGAGTGTTAATGAATACTCAAGTTTATGGAATCTGATTACTACTATAAAAAGCAGAGGACTAAATAAGACCCTTAAGATATCCTTCTCAGATTTCTTATTGATTTACTGTCAAACTTGATTTAGCCATAAAAGCTGGCAGACAGTTTGTGGATACTGGGAAGGCAGTGGAGGAAACTATTCTTTGACCTGACAAAGAAAAGAAAAACACAGCCACATCCTAAAATTCGATTAAAGTTGGTGGATACAGAGTAAATCAATATAAAGCATGTGCAACTCGTCTTCAAACATTCAAGGATATATTTATGACCTTAACAATAGATGCTTTTGAATTTAAAAAAAATATCATACATGAAATCATTAAAGAAAATCTAAAATACAGTAATATTTGAATTAAATTTTGACTAAGTCTTCAAGAAGACAAAATAAAGTATGTTTCAGTAATATACAACATTTTTTTATGATTGAAAATACTTGATCTGTCACCACATGATATAAACATTTGCTTGATTGGCAATGCCCCTGGACAAACTGATGGTATGTCTATAGTTTCTCTTGTAGAAACTATCTAACCCCTAGAATATGTTTTCGCTTTATATCAGATGTCTTTTGTAAACTTACTTCGCCAAATCAGTTGTTGTAAATCTTATATAAAACATAGGTCCTACTTCTGTCACATATTTTGTTAAATATATTTGTAAGAACCTAGGGGTTGATCCCCTACTGGATCGCTACCTATTGGTGAAGGGGCTTGTGTATACCATGTAGGATCACCCAAGAGGGGTTTGTGTACCTCAATAAAGCTGTGAGCTATATCATGTAGAGCCACCCAATATGGACAGGTCATGTCAGAGACATCAGACAAATTGCAGTCCACTGGAGAAAGAGCTGGCAACCCACTCCAGTATATTTGCCAAGAAAACCATATGGATGACCAGAAACACAGACAGATGTGCAATATGGTCACAGAGAGTCAGACATGAGTGAAGGACTGAACAACAACAACAAATGGGTTGACTAGACCCCATAAGCATGAATACATTTATCAATCATATCACTACTAAGGAATTTGGATGAGTCAGATTAGTTTCTATGTGAGCAAATGGCTTTATTTATCCACATAAATACAATGATGGCCTAAACCTGAATTAGAATTTTAAAGTAATCTCCAAACATTGCCGAAAAATAAATTTTAATAATTTTCAAATGTAACATTTCATTAAAATGGTCAATGTTTATTTTACTAATTTATTTTTTAAAACGTGCAATTTTAACGTGTATTAGTTTTGTCAGTTTTGCTGTGTACTTTGGCATGTGGAATTTTTTTATTTTGCAAGAATTTGAGTGCATTATCCCTTTAATAATTTTATATATCTACTATAATAGTTAGTAGCTTGTGAGTAACACCTGCGTGGTGGGTTCTGCGCACATGTTACTCGCAAGCTACAAATGCTAAACTCCGGCAATTGCTCATGCACAGTTGTGTCGTATTCGCCCATACACGGTAGTGAGTTGTATTCACATGCGTGTTGGAGACGGCAAGTAACATGGGAAAGAAATAGAGAGAGAGAGAGGAGAGGGAGGGAGTGAGGAGAGGGAGAGAGAGAGAGAGAGGGAGGGAGAGAGAGAGGGAGGGTAGGGAGAGAGAGAGGGAGGGAGACAGAGAGGGAGACAGAGGGCAAATAGAGAGAGACAGCACTGAAAGAGACAGAACAGACAATTGAAGATACTATATGATGGCATAATTTATGACAAGCAAATTACTAGTCACATATATAGTTGTGAGCGTACGAGTCGTTGCTCACGCTTGCGGGCTCGCGTAGCGAGCCCGCAAGAACTGCGTCCCTCGCGAAGCGAGGGACGCAGTTCGCCGCAAATGCGGGTCCTCGCGAAGCGAGGGCCCGCATTTGCGGTTGTCGAGGCTCAACGTCGGCTGTGTTAACACACACATACACACACACGACTTTTTTAACAGAATAAACCCAACCGCCCAGCCAACAAAAACCCAAGTCGTTGCTCACGCTTGCGGGCTCGCGTAGCGAGCCCGCAAGAAACTGCGTCCCTCGCGAAGCGAGGGACGCAGTTCGCCGCAAATGCGGGTCCTCGCGAAGCGAGGGCCCGCATTTGCGGTTGTGGAGGCTCAACGTCGGCTGTGTTAATACACACATACACACACACGACTTTTTTAACAGAATAAACCCAACCGCCCAGCCAACAAAAACCCAACAACGTCCCCGCAAATGCGGATCCTCGCGAAGCGGTGGTGGGAGCATCCCAACATCGGCTGTGTTAACACACACATACACACACAAAAAAAAAATCAAAGTCGCCTCACACCCGCTTACACCCAGACACACAGACGCAAGACTTAACAAAAAAACAGTAAAAAAGGCCCCTCACACGCTCTTAACACAGAAACAAATACACTGCGTCGTACACGTAAAAGCTAACTGCGTATATCGCAACAAAATACGGCCGCATCGGAAAAAAATACGGCCGCGAAAGACCCATTCCAACCGCCGCGCATCAAAACATCACAAACACAAGAAATAAACACAACGAACACATAAAAAGCTTACTTACAGCACGGGGGGGCATCCGGCACCTCCAAAAGTTCATTTACACGTCCATTTAAGTGAAAACAAACAGTTTAAACGACCGAAAATCGGCTAAGCGAGAGAAAAAATGGCCGCCGAACAAAACGAAAACGAGGCTCCAGACGTAACAAAACTACACTTACTCGCAACAAAATACGGCCGCATCGGAAAAAAATACGGCCGCGAAAGACCCATTCCAACCGCCGCGCATCAAAACATCACAAACACAAGAAATAAACACAACAAACACATAAAAAGCTTACTTACAGCACGGGGGGGCATCCGGCACCTCCAAAAGTTCATTTACACGTCCATTTAAGTGAAAACAAACAGTTTAAACGACCGAAAATCGGCTAAGCGAGAGAAAAAATGGCCGCCGAACAAAACGAAAACGAGGCTCCAGACGTAACTACACTACACTTACTCGCAATAATGAAACACATACTATGCGGAACGGATCACACTCATATTAAACACCATTTTAAACACTACTACGCACAAAATGGCGGATGGAACGCAAATTGTAAGCTGGAACGCAAATAGCGCATGCGTATTACGTTCTAACGGTCTAACTTTCCAGAATGTTCTACAAGTTTATAAATACTGTCTATTTGACAGAGAAAAATACATTTCTCCTCAGGTGATGAACAGAGTGACTTCAGACATAACTGCTGCTCAAACTTGAGAAGATAATTCTTTCCTAATTTACTACTTTACATTGTGCAAATTACAACTGAGAGGTAAGCTATAATATATTACTTATTTTCAAGACAGGACATCAAAAAAAAAAATTAAAGAAGACAAAGAGGTTTATGTATACTGACAAGTGACACGCACATATATGCGTATAATGTATACTGACAAGTGACACGCACATTTATGCGTATAATGTATACTGACAAGTGACACGCACATATATGCGTATAATGTATACTGACATGTGACACGCACATTTATGCGTATAATGTATACTGACAAGTGACACGCACATTTATGTGTATAATGTATAGTGACAAGTGACACGCACATTTATGCGTCTAATGTATACTGACAAGTGACACGCACATTTAGGCGTATAATGTATACTGACAAGTGACACGCACATTTATGCGTATAATGTATAGTGACATGTCACATGCACATTTATGCGTATAATGTATAGTGACATGTGACACGCACATTTATGTGTATTGCCCCTGCAACAAACTAATTAAACAACTACATTTAAATTACATTACAAAAAAATAAGTTGGGACTATTAAAATACTATTAAAATATGAGTCATGTATACTGATATGTGACACGCACATATATGTGTATCATCTATAGTCACATGTCACACACACATTTATGTATGTTGGCCAAAAATAAAAATAAGGTTAATTTAACAATTAAAATATGATTCATGTATACTGATATGTCACACGCACACAAAAAAATTACTTTCAACTATGGAAATGTGCTTCATGTATGTGACATATGTGTGTAGCACCCACCAAAAAATAATGTTAATTCAAATTAATTACAGAAGTATAATTCAATGAAATTAATTTACTGCAATTCAATAGATCACCTAAAACTCAATCTTTCTACTTTTTTAAATATTCAAACAGACTCTGCATCAACAGCGTCTTTCAACAATTTGCACCGTACACTGTGAAGCACAATCCCTTTTAAAGAACACCAACAAAGAACAAGAGGTAAGATACAAAAATACTTTAAATGCTGAAAAGGCCATGGTTTGTTAAATACAAATAAAAAATTCTATAATTCACTATTTCACTTTATTTTTCAAACAGACACTACAAGAAGACCGGCGGATTAAGATTGGCAGGAGGGGACCCTCTGTCATTCCACACTTCAATCAAGGTAAAGTATTTAAGTATAAAAAAGAACCGAACCATGAGCCTTATTCAATTGTGAGTTGGCTAATTGAATAGGGCTTTATATAAGCACATAATAGGTCTTCACTAACTAAAAACTTCTGTCAAAAAATATTTTATGTGCTTATATAGAGCCCTATTCAATTGGTCAAAACGCAATTGATTCAGGACCTAAATATGTTTAATGGCCGAGGGCCTCATTCAAATGTGATTGTTTAACAATGTATAACCATTAGAAAAAACACTACATAAGTATAACAAAAGTGGTGCCCATCAAACAGGATTTACATTTACATTCTTATTTTAATGTTTAACAATCTATAAGCCTTAGAAAGAAGCCTAAATAAGCATACCAACATTGGTGCCCACCAAACAGGATTGTATGAAAACTCACACAAACACATAACAAACTACATTTACATTCTTATTTTATGTTTAACAACCTATTAGCATTACAAAACAACATTAATAAGCATACCATCAGCGGTGCGCATCAAACAGGATTGTATGAAAACTCACACAAACAAATAGCAAACTACTTTTACATTCTTATTTTATGTTTAACAACCTATAAGCCTTAGAAAGAAGCCTAAATAAGCATACCAACAGTGGTGCGCACCAAACAGGATTGTATGAAAACTCACATAAACACATAGCAAACTACATTTAGATTCTTATTTAATGTTTAACAACCTATAAGCCTTAGAAAGAAGCCTAAATAAGCATACCAACATTGGTGCCCAACAAACAGGATTGTATGAAAACTCACACAAACACATAGCAAACTACATTTAGATTCTTATTTAATGTTTAACAACCTATAAGCCTTAGAAAGAAGCCTAAATAAGCATACCAACATTGGTGCCCACCAAACAGGATTGTATGAAAACTCACACAAACACATAGCAAACTACATTTAGATGTTTATTTAATGTTTAACAACCTATAAGCCTTAGAAAGAAGCATAAATAAGCATACCAACATTGGTGCCCACCAAACAGGATTGTATGAAAACTCACACAAACACATAGCAAACTACATTTAGATTCTTATTTTATGTTTAACAACCTATTAGCATTACAAAACTACATTAATAAGCATACCAACAGTGGTGCGCATCAAACAGGATTGTATGAAAACTCAGACAAACACATAGCAAACTACATTTACATTCTTATTTAATGTTTAACAACCTATAAGCCTTAGAAAGAAGCCTAAATAAGCATACCAACATTGGTGCCCACCAAACAGGATTGTATGAAAACTCACACAAACACATAGCAAACTACATTTTGATTCTTATTTTATGTTTAACAACCTATTAGCATTACAAAACAACATTAATAAGCATACCATCAGCGGTGCGCATCAAACAGGATTGTATGAAAACTCACACAAACACATAGCAAACTACTTTTACATTCTTATTTTATGTTTAACAACCTATAAGCCTTAGAAAGAAGCCTAAATAAGCATACCAACAGTGGTGCGCACCAAAAAGGATTGTATGAAAACTCACACAAACACATAGCAAACTACATTTAGATTCTTATTTAATGTTTAACAACCTATAAGCCTTACAAAGAAGCCTAAATAAGCATACCAACAGTGGTGCGCACCAAACAGGATTGTATGAAAACTCACACAAACACATAGCAAACTACTTTTACATTCTTATTTTATGTTTAACAACCTATAAGCCTTAGAAAGAAGCCTAAATAAGCATACCAACAGTGGTGCGCACCAAACAGGATTGTATGAAAACTCACACAAACACATACCAAAGTACATTTAGATACTTATTTTATGTTTAACAATCTATAAGCCTTAGAAAAAGGCCTAAATAAGCATACCAAAAGTGGTGGACACCAAACGGGATTCTAGAAAAACAAAGAAATAATGTCATTTTTTACTTCATACAAATACATTAAAATAATATTACATTTTCATTTTTATTTTATATCAGATACTGCGTCAAGAACATCGGACCAGGAGTTTCAACTGAGGACCACACCAGCGGACGAGGACTTTCAACAGAGGACCAGACCATTGGACGAGGACTTTCAACAGAGGACTACACCATCGGACGAGGACTTTCAACAGAGGACCAGACGATTGGACGAGGACTTTCAACACAGGACCAGACCATCAGACGAAGGCTTTCAACACAGGACGAACAAAGATTCTGCTTCAAATCAAACTTCAACCAAGGTACAGTATAACAAGTAAAAAAAGAGAAAAATTAATTAATATTCTTCTTTAATGTTTAACCACCTATAAGCCTTAGAAAATAGCGTACAGAAGCATACCAAAATTGTGGCGCACCAAAAAGGATTGTAGAAAAACACAGAAATAATGCCATTTTTTCATTCATACAAAGACATTCAAATAACATAACATTTTCATTTTTATTTTATAACAGATACTGCGTCAAGAACATCGGAACAGGAGTTGGAACTGAGGACCACACCAGAGGACGAGGACTTTCAACAGAGGACTACACCATCGGACGAGGACTTTCAACACAGGACCAGACCATCGGACGAAGGCTTTCAACACAGGACTAACAAAGAATTTTGCTTGAAATCAAACTTCAACCAAGGTACAGTATAAAAAGTAATATCTATCATCTATCTCTTATTTGTCTTTTAGGGCCAATAATCTTTAACAATAAATACAAACTTCAATGTAAACTTAAAAAATAAATTGGCATAGTCCAAAAAAGTCTAAAAACACAGAATCGATATAATTTGTCATTGTAACATTCCAGTCCTAAACCCTAATTTAATTGCCATTTGACAAATTGAATAGTGCTGTAAATAAGGACATAACATCTTTTTTAAAATACCTTTTTAGTTACTGAAACACTTGCTTTTGGATACATGTTTAATAAATAAAAATGTCTTTAAATAATTATCTCATGCCCTTATTTAGACTTTTATTCAATTGAACGCATTGAAATTGATTAACTATAAAATGTTAACACACTATTGATAACTATATGTCATGAAAAACAACTTAACATCTCAAAATAAACTAATGGTACATTATTTTATTTTAACAGATTAACATGGCTGATAATGAGAGTAAACAAGAAAAGAAAAGACGCCAAGCTAGAGAACGACGACAGAGAGCAGACAGCCAGCAGACACCGGAGAAGAAGGAAATTCGACGAGAAAAAGAACGCAAAAGAATTGCAAGCAAAAGACTGTCACTTGCAGAAATTAAAGATATGTCAAAAAAAACTACAAAGAAAATAAAGCATTTACAACCTGTTGCTCAAACATCAGATGACATTTTGCCAGAAAAAAGACAAGAGATACCAAAAAAAGCAACAAAGAAAACAAAGCATTTAGAACCGTTTCATGAAACATTAGATGACATTTTACCTCAAACAATACAACATATACCAAGAAAAGCAACGAAAAAAACAAAACATTTAGAACCTGTTGTTGAAACATTATATGACATTTCACCTGATGAATATGAAAGGCAAAATCCTATATGCTTTGCAAATTGTCCTCTACTCAAGTCTTTAGCAGTAGAGGTTCATAGTTGTGGGGACATGACTACTCAATGTCAGTTTTGTGAGGCTTATTATTTTAAACAGGAGAGACCCAGAGATGGACAATTTATTAGTTGTTGTCAAAAAGGCAAGTTCAAACTTCCAGAAAGGAAAGAATTTCCAATTTATTTACAAAATATTATGACTGAACCTACTTTTCCAAACTACAAAAATTTTAAGACAAACATAAGATCCTACAATAGTGCCATATCCTTTGCATCCATGGGGGCAACATTAGCTGCTAATGTACCAGGACATGGTCCTTACTGTTTTAAAGTCCAAGGACAAATTTATCATCGCACTTCCCATTTACATCCAGAGGAAGGAAATAAAAGAAAATTCGCTCAACTATATGTCCTAGATACAATGGAAGCTGTTGACCAACGTATGCAGATGGAAGAAAATAAAAAATGCTTACCCACTGTTTTCATAGAGCTAAATAACATTATGGACAACAATCCCTACAGTAAAGCTTATAAAAAATTGGCAGAAGTAGAAAATGAACAACTACTTCATTCACAAACACATCAATTACCAATGCCGAAGGTTAATATGGTGCTTAAAAGAGACAGACATACTGATAAACGTCGTTATAACTTGCCAACAACAAATGAGGTTGCAATGGTGTTTCACAATGATGAAGGAGAACCACCATTTCAAAGAGACATACGAATATATCCTAGAAATGAGGACCAACCGTTTATTAATATGAGTATCTTAAGTCCAAATTTAGATCCAATGACATATCCCATCTTTTTCCCACACGGAGAAGCAGGTTGGCAACCGAAATTAACTCTTCCCAGTTACCCAAATGCTAAAGCCAGAATCCGAAATAATGTTTCTATGCTTGAATTTAAAGTAGCTCAAATTGCCATTCGCAATGTATTTAATCCAATTTTATGTGGTGGGAAACTAACACAACAATGGATTATTGATTCATATTTGCAAGTTGAGGCAAATAATTTAAACTTTATCAAATATCAACAAGATAAACTCCGTGTAGAACAATATTCTGGACTCATGGACTATGTTGCTGACGTGGCTACAAGCAGAGACATGACAGCTGGCAAAGCCATCATTTTACCATCTTCCTTTCAAGGATCTCCTCGGAATATGAGAGAAAGATACAATGATGCTATGGCTATTGTGACAAAATTTGGCAAACCCGATTTATTTGTGACATTTACATGTAATCCACAATGGCCAGAAATTACACTAAATCTACTTCTTGGACAAACTGCTTCAGATCGACCAGATTTAGTAGCCAGAGTTTTTAAGATTAAATTAAATGAATTAATACGTGACTTCACTATAAATCAGTTATTTGGCAAATGTCTTGCTTATGTATATACCATTGAATTTCAAAAAAGAGGCCTTCCACATGCACATCTTCTAATAATACTTCAAGAAAAAGATAAATTAGATACTTCAGACAAAGTGGATGCAGTCATTGTTGCTGAACTACCAGATCCAGAACTATATGGTAGACTATATGAGATTGTTACTCATCGCATGATTCATGGACCCTGTGGTGACCTTAATCCACAATCACCATGTATGGAAAATAATAAATGTTCCAAAGAATTTCCCAAAGATTATAGAGACAAAACCTATGCCAATTGTGATGGATATCCACTTTATAAAAGAAGAGAAGGAGATAGTGCCATTATTCGTGGGAAAAAAGTGGACAATAGATATGTAGTACCCTACAATCCACATTTACTCATGAAGTACAACGCCCACATCAACGTAGAAGCCTGCACTTCCATCAAATCAATTAAATATGTCTATAAATATATTTACAAAGGTTACGATGCAGCTACTGTAGTCGTCAAAAGTGCAGACAACCCTGAAAGTAGTGAGTTAGTACATGATGAACTTGCATCTCATGTAGATGCTCGCTATGTCAGTGCGCCAGAAGCTATGTGGCGGCTTTTAAAATTTGAAATGCATGATAGATCACATGCAGTATATAGGTTAGCAGTACATTTGCCACAACGACATTTAGTCTATTTCCATGCTGGAAATGAAATGAATGCATTGGCCCAAAGTGAAGATCGTCACACTACACTAACTGCATGGTTTGCATTAAATTCCACTGATGCTGAAGCAACACAATACTTATATATTGAAATTCCATATCACTATGTTTTTGTGAATGGATTATGGAGACCAAGAAAAACCAGAGGCAATAAAATTATTCCAAGAATTTACACAGTCAGTCCAAGAGATGTTGAACGTTTTTGCTTACGGATATTACTTTTAAATGTTCCTGGAGCACAAAGTTTTGAACACTTAAGAACTGTTAATGACATTGTATATGAATCCTTCCATTTAGCTGCAAGACATAGAAACTTACTCGCTGATGATACAGAGTGGGAAAGATGCTTAGAAGAAGCAGCACAATGTCAAATGCCACGACAGATGAGAGAACAATTTGCTTTTATTTGTATCTTCTCAAATGCTCCAAATGCATTAGCTTTGTGGGAGACTTTTAAAAGTAATATGGCTGAAGACTTTATGCGACGATACAATGAACCCATTGCACACTTAAAAGCGTTAATGGAAATCCAAGAAGTCTTTTTAACTCATGGATTAAGTTGTGCAAGTTTTAATTTGCCTGATCCAGGTCTTATAGATGACATTAACTTTGAAGACTATGACATTCAACTACAAGCAGAAAGAACAGAAGAAAGACTTGCAACTTTAAATACACTACAATTGCAAGCATTTCATGCCATTAAAAATGCTATAGATGATGACATGGTGACAGAGCGTTATTTCTA
The DNA here is from genome assembly GCA_027410445.1 of Discoglossus pictus. Taxonomy (NCBI): domain Eukaryota; kingdom Metazoa; phylum Chordata; class Amphibia; order Anura; family Alytidae; genus Discoglossus; species Discoglossus pictus. The sequence goes on along the minus strand of CM050164.1, from coordinate 345,562,163 downwards.
TCTTGATGGACCTGGCGGATCAGGAAAAACATATTTGTACAATTTATTAATGAGTTCAGTACGAGCACAAGGAAAAATAGCAATGGCGTTTGCCACTACTGGAATTGCTGCACTTTTATTAGAAGGTGGAAGAACTGTTCATAGTGGATTTAAACTGCCAGTGCCTATTTTAGAAAATTCTGTGTCAGATATTCGCATGACATCCTTACAAGCAAAGAAATTGAAGAAATGTAAATTAATTATAATAGATGAGGCCACAATGATGTCATGCTATGCCCTCCAATGTATTGACCGTTTGCTTCGTGAAGTCATGGATAATATTTTTCCATTTGGTGGAAAGGTAATGTTGTTGGGTGGCGATTTTAGACAAACATTACCTGTTGTTGTACATGGAAATCGAACTGACATTATCGAAACATGTATAAAGTCAAGTACAGTATGGAAACATTTTACCCATCTTCAACTGCAACAAAATATGAGATCAGAAGGCCAAACTGATTTCAATGATTGGCTTATTAAAATTGGAGAAGGCAGAACAGAAAAAATACTACATTTACCTGACGACACTGTAGAGATCCCACCTCATATGATTTGTCAACAAGATATTATATCGGCTATATTTGAAGGGAGCATAAATAACGAAGAATATTCCGAGCTTGCCAACCAAGTCATACTGACGTGTAAAAATAAAGATGCATTAATCCTCAATAATAAAATCTTAAAAAAAATTTATGCACCACAAAGAAATTATCACAGTGCTGATTCTGTACTTGCTGATGACAATGAAAGTCAGGCTAACTTTTCCACTGAATTCATAAACTCTTTAACTCCTTCTGGAATGCCACCACATATTTTGCAGCTAAAGAAAGGTGCAATTATCATGTTACTGCGAAATATGAATCCCAAAAAAGGCCTATGCAATGGCACAAGATTAATTGTTCAACAATTAAAGGACCATTTTATAGATGCTGAAATTTTAACTGGGACCCATAGAGAGAGAGTTTTCATACCAAGAATAGATTTAGCACCAAGTGAAAGTAGTCTCCCTTTTATACTTCAAAGAAGACAATTTCCCATTATTATGGCATTTGCCATGACCATTAATAAATCACAAGGTCAAACTTTCAAATCTGTGGGTATTTTCTTGGAAGAACCAGTTTTTGCACATGGTCAATTGTACGTTGCGTTGTCAAGGTGCAAAAATCCACAGGCAATTAAAGTTTACATTGAAAACAATGAAAGTCAAGGTGATTTATTAGAAGATGGACGTATTTTTACTAAAAACATTGTCTACTATGAAGTACTATAACTTTGAAGGATACTAATTAAAGGTGCCAAGATTTTTTAAAAGCATTGCAAAATACATAACAATTGGTTGTTTAATTCAGTCATAATTAATGGAAGTCATGTTTATGAATGATTCGCCTCACAAAATACTTGCCTTGCATTGTTAGTAAAAATTATGTTAAAATGTTAAGTCACTATGTTAATGTTTCTAATGTTCCAAGTTTAAAAAATATATTTTGAAGTTATTTCATTCAACATATTACAAAGTGGATGTTAAGAGGTCAAGCACCTTTTAAGTCACAATGTAAATATTGTCTGTTATCTTAAGATTACTACCTACATTAATGTTTATCGCCAATTTATGTGCTCAGTAATAAATTAGTTTAATTACGTACGTTTTAAGAAGAGTTTGACTGTATGCCTTCCTCTACATTCAATGTATATTCAAGTTAACAATTATTGTGATAGAAATTGAATTTTAATACTGATTAATTTAAATGTCAATTGTTTTTACATTCAAATGTTAATACTTTTAATAAAAAATTACTTTACAAAATGTATTCACTATGTTCCTGTTTATAATGTTCAAAATTATACCAATGTTTTGTCAACTTCTAAACTTACATAAAAAATAAAGTTCAAGTTTAAAAATATATACTTTGATGGTTATTGCTTACATATATTTTAAACTTCATGTTAAAATTTGCAACGTTTAAAAAAGGCTTTTTACTTTTGGCTTTCCTATTCATTCAATGTATATTCAAGTTAACAATTCTTCAGATACTAATTACATTTTAAAAAACCATTACATCAACATTTTACAAAAATACACGTTCATATTAAAATACTTACAAGTGTCAAAAATATATGTTAATAACTAAACAACTTGACAAACATATACATAACATTGCCGTCATTTTTTGACGGGCAAGTCGCTAGTTTTAATATATTGTATAGTACTATATGTGGCTCTCTTCGGGATCTCTACCTTGTTGTGGTGAAGGGGCTTGTGTACCTCCATGAAGCTGTGAAATATACGATGTAAGATCACCCAAGAAGGGCATGTCATAGCAAAGAGGTCAGACAAATTGTGGTCCACTGGAGAAGGAACTGGCAACCCACTCCAGTATCTTTGTCAAGAAAACCTTATGGATAAGCACATGCCTGGTGTGCTGAGGTCAGGTACAACTGAACAACAAAAACTATATGTTTCATGTAGCCATCATTTCTGAAATCAATACATAGGTCATTATAAAAGAGGATTTACAGGCAACAAACGTTCTTGATAGAAACTGAAATATCTCAGAATAATCTCTAAATCCATAACTGAAAATGTTTTATTTCCATATAGCATGCTTTTAATTAGTCCGTGTTTGTCCCCATTTCATTATTTTCTGAGGAGATAGAAGGTGCAAACTATATAATGAAACTTGCATGTTGACAACAGTATGTTTATGATGTCTTCTAGACCTACAATTATGTTTTCTGTTTGCTTCCTTGGCCACTTAGTCCAGGTATAATTTTTTGGCAATTGTTTCCGTATTGAACCACCCAAGGAATAAAAAATGTTTTTACCACAAATGTTTAGATTGATATAAAAGATAAAACATCTTTGCAAGCAGGGCACTACTAACGTTACATAACTGGGCATATGAACATAGATGATTATTATTTGTCAATAATGGAATTGTTTACAGGCACTAATAATTAAGTAATTTGTATAATTAAAGCTAGTCTATTCTTATATCTCATTGATTGGGCTCTATTACAAATATATTGCTTTTTGTCTGTTTGTACAATGTCTCTCTTTTGATGATGTAACATGATGTTTGATATGATGATGAAACAACATAGAAAGCAATGTTAAAATGTAAGTGGCAGTAGTTTAATTTTAAGCTGCCTAAATGTATATGGAATTATGAATATGACAGATGTTGTTACCAGACACTGAAAACATATTTAGGGATCATAAATAAAACAGCCATTTTACCTGAGCTGACTGTCACTGGTTGAAACATTGGAGATGAGAGGTCTTCTATTCTGTGCTATCTCCATTCCTAGAGATTATGGATATCATCTAGTTACCTAGTTATTATTATTTACTTGTAATGCGCCAACATATTGCTTAGCGCTATACAGGGGTTACAATCAAGGCAAAAGCAATAGCAGTATTAACACGTTGCAAAGAATGGCGGGTCCTGTCTTTGAGCTTAGAGTCCAGTGTCCAAAGTGCTTTCCCCAAGCGCCATGCAAGACTGAAAACTCGCAAACATACAAATCTAGTTGTTTAATTGTCAAATGTGTGGGGTGGCAGTTGGTAAGACTAATATGGTGTTTCCATCACCCTTCACCACCTCCCAAGTTTCTCTATAGCAGAGAAGCTTGACCTGATTCTGATACTTTAGGCTTATTTAAGATACATTACAGAGTTATTACTCTTTTGATGCACTCTTACATTTCCCTGGTTAATTTAAAAAATAGAGCAATGCTTATAAGAAGACTAATTGCAGTTCAGTGTTGAGGCAATAGACACTGGAATGTTTATCTTTGGTAGGAGACTTGCGTTGTATTTAAGGACTAAGTTCTTGTTATCTGTTTGTCATCATTTATATAAAGCTTTCACCAATAGACAATATCTCCATAAATTATGTGTTCTCTTTCCGATGGCTCTTTATTTGGCATCTTTGATACCCCTAATAGTTGTGGGTTGGCAGCAAGTGGGTCCCATCATTTACTGTTTGGATGGTGCAAGTACCTTAGTGGTCAAAATGATTATTTGACTTTTGTATGTTAGGTTTTGCTGATTAAAAATGTCTCGCATTCCAGATTGTCCTATTTATCCTTTGTAATTGCACAAGTAAGCCAAAAATAATTCAAAACTGTGTGGTCATCAGAGAAAGCTATTGATATAATTGATGTTTCTCATTTCAGCGCTATGCATATTTATTCATAACTGTTTAATTGCTACTGATAATATACTGTTGCGAGCAGAAACAATTGTTCATGGATTACACAACATCCATGCACAATGACAAAGATATGATGCAATAAAATGGTGATCACCATAATCAAATCATAGGTCGCCGCCTCAAATAACTAGGCAGTAGGTAGCATGATAATGGCATGTTGTTTAAGAAAATAAATGTAAAATGTATTATAAAGATGTTTTAAATGTCATAGAGCAAAGGAGACATGAAAACACAATAGGATTTGACATGGTAGACATGGGGCCAAATTAAATTCCAGCCCCGTAAGTCCAACATGAAGCACGTAATGGCTGTGGGCTTGAAATCTGGCGAGTTACGTTACTATTAAATTTGAATGGGCTGTGAGCTACGGGTTTGAGTCGAAAATCGTATCTCGTTCGTAGAATAATGGATTTGCGGCCATGAAGACGATCAATTAGTGTAGACCATAGTTACGGGTTTAACAAAGCCAATGGAAAAATAAATCGTCAACATTACGTCACTGAAAAAGGGGAGGGTAGATTTCAAAGTCCTACGGGCTTCAATTACAGTTTGCGATCTGACCCACATTACAGTTTAATGCAATATTAATAAAGCCATAGATATGATATTCTATCACATGCGAATTACAGTATATGTCTTAACAAATTGATTGCCGGGATCGATATAACACGGAATATAAACATGAAATAAAGTATTTTTCTGGGCCGATTTGCGGGCTTGAGAATGCTGTGCTATTAATTCTAAGACCTAACATCAATTTCCCTTTTAATAAATGTACAGTAGTGTGCGTATATGTGCATCTAAAGTGCTACTTATTGGACTTATACTCTCCTTGCGGGTGCTCTCATGCACACGTTGGGCTATGGGCTCCATTTGTTTGTTACGGACTTGCTAGAGTGTGACTTCTTAGCAATTTAATAGCTATATTGAACAAGTAGCGGTTACGGGCTTGACAGATCAAAGGATTTACGGGCTTGAAGTTCAACGTTGCTCAGCATGTAGGCTTTTCTTGGCCTTGCTGCGTTTTAATGATCCAGACAATTATTACATTTTCAACAGCCACCACATTCTGTGGATTTTACTCATCCATCTTTTGGAAACTACAATTTCTGAACAAATAGTAATTTGCTCACATTCCTCAGCAAAAAAACTGCAGCAAAAAAAAAAAAAACAGAAATGTAATCATTTTATACTTACTGCCTCTGTGCTACCATTTGTTATTATGTGAATTAATTCACAAGATAATAAACAAATGCCCTTCTTTTTTAAAGACAAGACAACAGACTTATCAGTCAAAAACAATGAGTCAGCACCAAGTGTTATAATGAAATCCTTGATTTCATAAATCATCTTACACAAGTTGAGGTCAGCTTTAAAAAATTCTTATCAGGTGTAAAATTTCTCACTCCCTCATGCTGCGCCATTTATTGAAAACAACAGAATGGATGTCAGCAGACAAATGATGAGACATTTTTGCCAGGAGTAAGAATGTTCACAAATAACAGATTATATCTTGTCATGTCCTTGAAATAAGGTGATTAAGGCCTATTTTACAGATTCAAAAAATAGTATATTTTAGAATTGAATGCTACAAATTGTAAACTAATCTTGATTTAAACTATTAGGGTGTATATTGTTTCTGTGATGTTAATATATGTGTTCTGCCATTTCCCTTGACTGATATGGCATTGAAAGACGAAATGATAAAACAAATGCACACAGACAACTAGCTTTGTATAATATATTAACTCAAAACATTATTCAATGTACAGTTTGTTGTCAAGATCTGCTCTTCAGTGGGCTTGAAATGGTCAGCTATTTCCAATCCTACCCGGAAATCAACACTTTTATTGTATATCCTTTTCCTCAGTACAAGTTGTAGAATTTTACGCAATTGAAAATAATAAAAGTATTGAAAGATTATAATATTTCATTCTTGGGCTTAATTTTTATACATTTTCCACACTTCAAGAACAATAGTGTGTTTTCATAGGCAAAAATAACTTGGACTGATTGACAGGTTCAAGCACATATAAAGTGGTGGTTAACTGCAAGACAATTGAACAAAGGGATAGTACTACAAAGTACTCGACAACACTTGACCTTTGTCTATTGACACAAAGTTTTAATTTTTTTGTCTGGCAGCCTAGTTAAATATGCTGATTTCTCAATTAGCTCCTTAGGCAGCCCTATTCAAGTCTATGACTTGGCTTTATTGTTCGGTTGTAAATTTACAACTTAACACAACCCTAGTTCAGTCTAAAGTGCTCAAAGGCAGTGGTTCTCAACAGGGTGTCCTGTGCGGGTCCCTAAGACCTTATCTGGTGGTCCTCAGGGTTAAAGAGTGATGGGAAGAGCATAACACTTTAAACACACCTCTACCATTAATCACAGTTATACATAGGTTATTGGTTATCTGCTCTTTGGCGAGTTTCAAATAAAGAATAATAAAAAAAACATTCCATTCAAATCAGCGCAAAACTAAATGAAAATTCTGTTAAAAATGTTCTGGATCTCAGAGATGGTCCCCATAACTATTTGAAGATAACTAGCTAGTCCCCAGATTAAAAAAAACAGTTTGAAATCCAATAATCTAGTTTGTGGATGCACAAAGACTTGAATAGGGAGGTCCTGAAATGATTAAAAATAGAAGAATGAAAACCGTGTATTTAGATTTTCTAATTAAAATATGGAGAAGGCAAAAAGAGAAGAGGAAAACAGAGTTGTTAGAGGATTTTGTCTGAGACATCAACATAGAGATCACTGGGGAAAGGTGGACACATAGGATGAAATAAGGGGCAGATTACTTTCTTAGATGGAAAAGGAGATCAAAACCAAAAGGTTTACTCACACCAAGCAGGGATAACCTTAAAATAAGTAATGTAATATATTACAATGTATTAGTGATGTATTAGTAATCCTTGTGAACTTCAGATAAGAGGTATTGCTCTAAAAGATGAATTACCATGGTTTCCTTAATTTGTGCAATTATTAGCCTATGGAGGGTGATATGGCAACATGATACAGCTTTAAATGTTGAATGTTGAAATCATCTCCCAAACTAATACATAAGCAGAGGTGATGGGAAAAAAAAGTGGAGAACCTGGCCTTCAGTATTCCAGAATGTAACAATAACAATTTCAAAATATCCTTAGCTACAGAACCACTATCTTCATCCTTAATTTCATTAACCTTAAAGGACTAAACATTTTTTTGTGCATTTAAAAGAGCATGCTTTATAAATAACAGAAGGTTGATGAAAACATAAAAACAAAAGAAAATTATTTGCATTAATATGAATGGAAATAACAGCCCAAGGTTGATGCATTACATAGATTTGTCAAGGTTCCTTGCACCTCTGTTTCCTGTAACTTGTCAGGAAAGGGGAGGGAAAAACAATGGTGCTAGTCTCCACTTGGTTTTATTTTTTACAATATAGGCCACTCATCACACCATACCAATATATTCTTTATTTTTATTTTATTTGAAATAAAACATGCAAGTTCCTACAAATATTTAGCTCTGAAATACAAATTCCCTGTATGGACATAAATATCAAGAAACCAAAAAAGGGCACCAAGACATTGCATTTCAAGATAACTTTGAAACATATTCGTTTAAACTGTGTCTGTATCAAAAAAGGTCTGATGCTTTAAAACAGAGAGGAAAACTGTAAGGCTAGATGGGGCAAGCGGTCCTTTGTGGCCATCAAATTCTCTGTTTCTATGTTTATAATTTATTCCCATGTGAAATCATAAATCTGATATAACTTGATGAGATTTGTAAGTTCTGCAACAAGGAGGTGAAGGTGACATTCATTTGTTTTATATCCTACACTATATTGCCCTTTATAAAAGATCCACAGTATATTTCCACTGACTTCTTTTGTTTCAGAGTCTGACTGTGCTAGCTCAGGCACAATTTTGAATGGCCAGCATTTTTTAATATTTCTAATTCTAGTTTAACAGTTTTTCTCTTACTCCAGCTGTGCAAGAAAAATGATTTTTGTTTCTTTTAGTATATGTTCTTTTAGTAAGTAATAAAAAATTTTTTTTATTCTTTTGCATTATAGTGCTGGAAGACAAAGGGCTAAACTTACTAAAGGTTGTTGCAATTGTAGTGATGGGACAATTTTTGCCATTGACAAAATTAATAAGATAAAAGCCTCTGTGTATTTCTATGTTCATCATTTTTCCAAATGATCAAATGACTGCTAGCCAGCTCCCTAAACTCTAGTATTTTTCCTAACAGCATAGTAATGTTTTAGCAGTGGTTGTCTGTAACAAGTACCAGTGAACACCATCTATGACAGTCAACCTAGCAAAACGTCTCCACCATATGAATGAGAACAGCACTGTTATTCCTCTAATGCTGAAGTATATACTCAATGCATATATACTTCAAATTATGGATCTAATGTGTATTTCCTGAGTTTAGTTTTCATTATTCCCATCATTTAAATTATAATAGAAACGGCAAGCTTGTATATATATTACACGAGGCACGAAACACTTAAAAAAAATACGACTTTAACGGCCGCCATTTTTTCAAGCCTGTAACTCGGAAGCCGTTGGAACACCGCTAAAAGACGCCAATTACTTAAAAAAATTATTTAATACCTCACACACAGCACAGGGGAGAGGCAGGGAGCCTGTGAGGGAGGTTGCAAGCTAATTTGAGGTTTAAGAGAGGAAAAAAATTGCGTCTGTAAACCCGCAATTGTTTGGAAAAAGACTCAAAACAAGGCCAAAACCAGTAACACTTAGGCACTCATCGCGAGGCCCGCAAGACTTTGAAAAAAAAACGGCGCTCATCGCGAGGCACGAAAGATTGAGCAGGGAGAGAGAGGAGAAAGACACAGGTGAGGGAGCAGTGACACAGGGGTGAGAGAGGGGAGAAAAGAGACATGAGGGAGGGAAATAAGGGTAAAAAAAACACAGGGCAGGGAGAGGGGGGGAGGGAGAAGGGGGAAACAGACACAGGGGTCAGAGAATGGGAAGAGGCTCACAATAAGCTCCAAATGCGCTCAGTGTGAGGCACGAAAGTGGCGGGTTGGACGTCTGCAATGGAGGCTCTACGGCGCGTCACTCTCGGTAAAAAACAACACAGAAAAGTGGGACTTTGAAAACAAAAACCACGCCGCGGGACTTAGAAAAAAAAATATACGGTCCGCCGGACTTAGAAAAAAAAACAATAACGTGTAAAGAGGAAATACGGACTTAGACAAAAAAATTACGACCCGCAGGATTTAGAAATATAAACAAATACGAGGTCACAAAAATACGAAGTTAATGGCCGATACGCAAACATCAAAAAACACCAAAACCACAAACAAAATTAAAAAAACATTAAAAAAATCACACACAGCATGGGGGGACAGGCAGGATATCTGGGGGTGAGGTTGCACGCGAATTAGTCAAGGAGTTTCGTCACTTGAAAATTCAATAAGCAAGAAAAAAAATAACGAATGAAAAAAAATGAAAACGAGGCTACCGTCCCCAAAGCGCAGGAAACACTGACAAGGACGCACGACTTTTACGACGAGCAGGTCGTAAAAATACAAAGTTAACGGCCAAAACGCGTACATCAATAAAACAACAAAACACTACAAAATACAAACAAAACATTAAAAAAAGTCACACACAGCATGGGGGACAGCCATGACATCTGCCAGTGAGGTTGCACGCTCATTAAAGTTGAATTTAAGGAGTTTCAGCACTTGAAAATTGGCTAAGCGGGAAAAAAAAAAGATGGCTGAAAAAAATGAAAACGAGGCTACACGACGTGAAATGCGCAAAACACTGCCAGGCACGTACGACTTTTGCCAGGTACGTACGATATATAAAATAAACACTTAGGAAGCACGGAAAATGCTTGCGAGCCGCGTAGCACATTGACAAACGACGCCATTTTACAACACTAACTTGCAAATAATAACATTACGAATCTAAAATGGCGCTTTACACAACTAAACCAACGGTTTGCCCTCGCACACGCAGCATATTTCTAATGCACAGTTGATGACACTTCCTCCTCAGGGCAGCAACAGTCCAACTGTATATTGTATGCTGCAGGAAAATAAAAAGAGAAGCTGGATTGCAGGATATATCAATTACAAATAGGTAAAGTGTATTAATGTATTAAGTAACTAATTCATTAATTATTATTTACAAAAATAGACATATATATCTGTCTTTGTGATGAGCGCCAAAGGCACTCAGAGGTGCAAAAGTAAACGTACGGAGAGGCTCGCAATGAGCGCCAAAGTCGCTCAGCGCAAGTTTTGCAATGAACGCCAAAGGTCCTCAGAGTAGAAAAAGCTTTACATTGTGTGTCAAACAGCATTGCCATGGCTTAAAATGTTATTGCCCCATCATTTTTGACGGGCAAGTCGCTAGTATTTATATATTATACAGATCCCTTTTGTACAGATCTTCTGTGTATTTTTGCCACCTCTTTATTTAATCAGCTTGTGTTAAGTCCTTACCATATTTTGTACTATGTTGAGAACCTTTTGCTTTCCTTCTTTCCTTGATTACTTAGTTTTCTTTCTTTTATGGTTATTCTGGACAATGTCACAAACTTCTGTCCAAACTTCTTCATGCATTCTATCTTCCATGTCTAGTACCTTACATCTATTCTTTACCTCCACGGAATATTCACAGGGGATATTATTTTAAGAAGCTCATGATCTGAGCCACAGTCAGCTCCACGTCTTGTTTTTGATGATAGCAAGGAGCTCCTTCACCATTGGCTGCAAGATATATAGTCAACCTGATTTCTATATTGTCCATCTGGTCATGTCCATGTGTACTTCACACAGATTGCAACATAACTGTCTTCTCTTCCGACCTCTCACTTCCATCTGTCATTCTCTTTCTGGCCATTTCAAATTCCCAAATTCTGTTCCTGTCAAAGGTCTGACTCTCCCACCCCCTTCAGATTGTAAGTTTGTGAGTTTTCAATCGTGGAAGGTGATTTGAGAAAATGCACCATGTACCCTTAAGATTTTAAGCTCAAGCATGACCTTTCATTTTGCCATATGTTAATAGTGTATTTTCTTTTGTTTTCTTGTACAGCACTATAGAATATGTTGAGATTCTACAAATAAAGGATAATAATAATAATTTGAGCTTAACATTTTTTAACATTAATATAAAACACAGTTATATATTTAAACAAACTTGATATATTTCACCATAATATCTGTGATTAAATTGTTTTGAAACTTCTATATATTTAGATCTGAATATATTGTAAAAGAGAAAAACATCTTCCCCCTCATTTTGCATGCGAGTTGTTCCAGACGCCATCTGTGCTACATGCCCTTCTATGTCTAATGTGTTTATATTTAAATAGTAAAATGCTGCATCACATAAGTAAACCATGCTATTTATGCATACTAACTAGAAATTGTCTTTATAATGTATTCCTAGAGAGCAAAACCAACATTTAACATAAAATCAATAGTTCCCCTCTGTTGCATACATTTTTTTTAAATGTTTCGTTTAAAAAGTTGTTAATTACACTGGGTCAGTATTGATTTCAGAAATGTAAAAAAAAAATTAAAAAAAAGATTAGTAATTTTAATCCAATATGTGCAAGCTGATACAGCATAGTGGGGATTGATAATAAATGATTTGTTTAGCTTTTTTATTTAATATAAAAATGTATGCAAACATGAAAAGTTGAAGTCAAATGAGAATAAATGCTCCCTAATCAAATTTTGAAGCTGCCTTGAGTATGGGATTAATGTGTTTTATCATCATCAAGAGCGAGGCAATAATTCAATGTTTTACAAATATATGCAAATACGGTGCTCAGTTAACAAAAAAGTCCCCCATGATGAGTACATTTAAAGGGACATGGAATTCATCAATAATGCTCCACGTCATCAGACAGAGCAATGAAAAGCCAGTGGAAAAAAATATAATTTAAATTTGATGTATACTTTACTGTTTTATAAGAATTTTTATATGACCAAGTTACTTCTCAAACAGTCCTAGCTAATGGGTATATGGAGCTTAGTATCCTTCCCAGGTTCTACAAGAACCATAAATCCCAAGCATCCTGCAAATATCTATACACTCTTCTTGCGGCAACCAAAGAATGACAACCAATGGCAACCAAGGGAAAGTGTGAACATTATTATTACATTGAAGTCAGAATACAGGGAGTACAGAATTATTAGGCAAATGAGTATTTTGACCACATCATCCTCTTTATGCATGTTGTCTTACTCCAAGCTGTATAGGCTCGAAAGCCTGCTACCAATTAAGCATATTAGGTGATGTGCATCTCTGTAATGAGAAGGGGTGTGGTCTAATGAGATCAACACCCTATATCAGGTGTGCATAATTATTAGGCAACTTCCTTTCCTTTGGCAAAATGGGTCAAAAGAAGGACTTGACAGGCTCAGAAAAGTCAAAAATAGTGAGATATCTTGCAGAGGGATGCAGCACTCTTAAAATTGCAAAGCTTCTGAAGCGTGATCATCGACACATGTCAACAATCAAGCGTTTCATTCAAAATAGTCAACAGGGTCGCAAGAAGCATGTGAAAAAACTAAGGCGCAAAATAACTGTCCATGAACTGAGAAAAGTCAAGCGTGCAGCTGCCACGATGCCACTTGCCACCAGTTTGGCCATATTTCAGAGCTGCAACATCACTGGAGTGCCCAAAAGCACAAGGTGTGCAATACTCAGAGACATGGCCAAGGTAAGAAAGGCTGAAAGACGACCACCACTGAACAAGACACACAAGCTGAAACGTCAAGAATGGGCCAAGAAATATCTCAAGACTGATTTTTCTAAGGTTTTATGGACTGATGAAATGAGAGTGAGTCTTGATGGGCCAGATGGATGGGCCCGTGGCTGGATTGGTAAAGGGCAGAGAGCTCCAGTCCGACGCCAGCAAGGTGGAGGTGGAGTACTGGTTTGGGCTGGTATCATCAAAGATGAGCTTGTGGGGCCTTTTCGGGTTGAGGATGGAGTCAAGCTCAACTCCCAGTCCTACTGCCAGTTCCTGGAAGACACCTTCTTCAAGCAGTGGTACAGGAAGAAGTCTGCATCCTTCAAGAAAAACATGATTTTCATGCAGGACAATGCTCCATCACACGCGTCCAAGTACTCCACAGCGTGGCTGGCAAGAAAGGGTATAAAAGAAGAAAATCCAATGACATGGCCTCCTTGTTCACCTGATCTGAACCCCATTGAGAACCTGTGGTCCATCATCAAATGTGAGATTTACAAGGAGGGAAAACAGTACACCTCTCTGAACAGTGTCTGGGAGGCTGTGGTTGCTGCTGCACGCAATGTTGATGGTGAACAGATCAAAACACTGACAGAATCCATGGATGGCAGGCTTTTGAGTGTCCTTGCAAAGAAAGGTGGCTATATTGGTCACTGATTTGTTTTTGTTTTGTTTTTGAATGTCAGAAATGTATATTTGTGAATGTTGAGATGTTATATTGGTTTCACTGGTAAAAATAAATAATTGAAATGGGTATATATTTGTTTTTTGTTAAGTTGCCTAATAATTATGCACAGTAATAGTCACCTGCACACACAGATATCCCCCTAAAATAGCTAAAACTAAAAACTACTTCCAAAAATATTCAGCTTTGATATTAATGAGTTTTTTGGGTTCATTGAGAACATGGTTGTTGTTCAATAATAAAATTAATCCTCAAAAATACAACTTGCCTAATAATTCTGCACTCCCTGTATAGGTATCATTGTGGTTGCTTAGTCGTTCAGTTGTGTTCGACTCTCCGTGACCATATGGACGGCAGCATGCTAGGCAAACCTTATGCCTGGTAGTGCTTATCCTTAAGGATTTCTTAGTAAGAGTGGTTTGCCAGTTCCTTCTCCAGTGGAACACGAATTGTTCCACTTTACCAGGACACGGTAGCGATCCAGAAGGCAATTTAGATATTAATTGGTATGTATGTATTCAAGGGCAGATAATTTAGTATGCTTATTTCTGTATCTAGCTCTTTGGTTGGCAGCTGTTTCAAGTGACTTGACAGATCATGTCAGTAAGGCAAAGCCCCAGCTTGCACTTCAGACACAGTCTCATTGGAGCAATTAGTATATCAAGAGGTGAAGATACACACATTGCTGGAACTGGCCTATAAACCAAAAAAATGGAATTAAAGATAGATCATATTTTTTAATATGGCATTTCTGTGCCAAGCAATAAGAAGATAAATGAGCAGTAAGTTTGTTTATTTAGTTTTCCTCTGGAATGGACATTTTTTCAGAGGTTAGAGAATATGTTACAAAAAGGCTCAGATGTTATTTCATTGCAATATATAAGTAGGTTTGATTTTTTTTTTATTTAGTTAACTAGGAAGTACTGATAAGCTAAGTTCATGGGGGGTGAGAGGGGATTAAAAAGCACTTTTTAACTTGAGATAAGGTGAGAAGAGCTGAGATAAATTGAGAACAACTCCCTCCATAGTGCATAGTAAATCAAGAGATGACATAAAATACACTTGTGTTGCCTAGTAAGTTCATGCTGCCATGGTGTCATGATCACTCACTGCTTCAACAGGTCTCATTTGCTGGGCATTCTTGTCACAGATAATTATTTTATCATGTTCTGTCCTAATAGAAGTTGCCTTCGAAAAAGCTGCTTGTTTGCAGCGAAACAGCCATCAGGTGGAAACCAGGGCATTAGTTAGATTCCTCTTATATTCCTGCATTAGTTATAAGGTTCCTGTTGAGGGCCATTATAAAATTGATGAAGACAATAAACATGGTTACAGCCTGTAACTAGAATGTTTGCATGGATGAAATACTGGTTATCCTAGAGCAGCGTTTATGTTTATAGTTATTGCAATACAACTTATATAGCAATATTTAAATACTTTTTCTCAGTTTCTATCAGTGCCTTCAGGAAATGTATAAAAGTGATTGCAGATACTGTCTAGGAACTTTAACCTTTAGACTTGGAGCTGATTAATACTCAATCATCTATTACTTAGTTTTAAAGGGTTTTAAGTAAGCACCTATTTGTAATCTGTGGTCATTGGTGTAGGAAATGGGGGGGACAGATCCCCCCAGATTTCTCATTGTGTGTATGTATGCTATTGAATCTGTTAAGTGTTCTGTGAGCGCACATTTATGTACTTTAAGAAAATGTTTCAAATAGGTCACTTTTTTTATTTGTTTTGAGTGCAATAACATTTTTCAATTTCTATATATACATTCTGTCAGAGGATACTGATAAGTTTTCATGGTACATATCATTCCTGTTTAGTTGTAACTGTAGTTTCATTGCAGTGTATTTGTTTTCTGAAGTGGTGCCCAACTTGATTATTCTTTCTTATGTTGATTGTTTAGCCAATAAACAGTATTCTCTCTCCTAAGACGCATTCTTAATACATAAAAAATCACAGAAGCTTGATAAATAGAAATGAGTGAAATAAATAATTGCACATCACTTTCTGGGGCTGTGCTTTCAAAAATATTTATCAGTTTGATTTAAGAAAATGCAGTAAACAACATTATAACTGAGACATGACAAGATAAACATAATCAAATATAATTTGCCATCTTTTCATGGAGCAAAATAATTCAGAATCATTGAAAAATATAGATCTCAATAATAAATACTAATGTAGAAAAATGTATAAACAGTAGAGGAAATATTTAAATTGAAAGGCAATCAAAGATGCCTAGATATCTAGATTTTAGAAATTTTCTCTTTATATCATTACACATAAAAATGGATTAATTTGTGAGGAAAACATATTCAAATGTTAAATTCTGTATAAATATGTGTAATTATAAATGTGTTGATGTGTTTCGGTGTAGGCCAAAAAGAACCAGGTACATTTTTGTGGGACTGCAGACTGCTTCCGTTTGCCATTAAGATGTCAAATATTACTTCAAGAATAGGCCCAGAAATGTATCTATTCTGCGGCATTCTGCATATAAGTCAACCTGACACTTTTTAATACTGTATAAACACTTATACTTCTATATATACACCTGTATAAATGAGCTAATTTTTTTAATTCATACATTAACCGCCTTAGTGGTAATCTCGAGCGTGGCTCGAGGTTAATTTTCATTACCTAAAGTGGCAATCCTGAGTCATGCTCGGGATCACACAGTTTCCTCCTCCAATGCAGCGTAGAGACGCAGGGGGCCGGAGCAAGGTGGTCCGGCCCCTTCAGCACCCCAGACTATACAGCTTTAACACTCGGGGGCAATGATAAGGCCAGAACACTATGGTCCCATATTTTCAGTACTCTGTTTTAAAAAACTAGAATTAATATTAAGCTAAATACTTTAGGAATCTCTAAAATAACTTTTAATTTACCATCTATAATATGCATTTATGTACAGTATAGGCCATCCTCATTGTTATCATATGTAGATCTCTCCCTATCTGTTATGTTTCAACTTCAAAGGTTTCTTCCAGCATGAAGAACAGATATGCAAAGTGAGTTGTCTGTGATAAAAGTGCAAGTAACAATTCTGGGAAGTATTAGAAGGCAACAATGGAGATGACAGTGACAGCACACAATGTCATAAATTAGTAACACATTTAAAGGTTTGTTTTTTTGTATTATTTTACCAAAAATGTTTCGTCCATTATCAATATTTTAGGTTGTGTTTGTTTAGTAACTACAGGTATACCAAGCTTAAGGCTACCCGCTAAGCGCTGATTTGCTATAGCGCTCTTTTCTTTCCTAATTCCCAACTCATTTTTTGTGAGACAAATCGCTTTTGGTTCCTTCAAATCCTCTCTTAGCGCTGTAAGATTCGCCATAGCACTCTCTTAGCGCTATGGTGTTAAAATTTGTTTGTTTAGCCCTGATTCCCATAACGCCATGTGAAGTGCTAAACAGGGTATTCCTGTAGTAATAATGCATAACCTCTTAATTAACTGATTCAGTGATTAATTACATATGCACCTAAGTGATAATATTAACTAGTTTTGAACAATAGTGTATCTCTATCCAGAATATTTTCTTAACTGTTATTTTTCCTGTAGTAGAAGAGGGCCCTACTTTGCTGTGGGCCCCAGTTCTTTGCACTTTTTGCACCAGCAGTAGCTCCTCCACTGGATCTGGCACATTCTGGCCTCATTCAATTGAGCAATTGTAAGTTACGGGCGCCTGTAATGGGGCCTGTAAGCTAATTTGCTATACCATTTTTTTTTTTCCTTTTTACGAACCGCAAATGGTCTACGGGTTACGGGCTTGAAATCCTTGCAGTTGTCACATCTGTAACTTATGCCCCATCTAAGCCTTTGATCGTTCATGTCCGCAAGAGTTATGATCGCTAAAATTGCAAAATTGCTATTCAATTGCTACAATTGCTATCGGAACTCTAAGCGCTAACTGATTGACATGTAACCTCCATCTTATACTTGCGTAATGATGACAGTCTAATTTTCTATTGGCTGTTTCGAAATGGGTAGTTACGGACTTGCTTAACTCTCTGAAATGCTACATATGTGTGCATGGTTTACGGTTTCGGCTTTCGCCCCCTAAATTGCGGGCTTGTTCAATGAATAGCACTGTAATTGTAGCAGAGTGCGTTACAGCAGCACGCCCGCAGACATACAGCCTCTATACCGCAATATGCGGGCTGCTAATTGAATGAGGCTCTTGGTTGCTGAATAAAAACAAGTTTCTCTTAGGAAAGACAGGTAGGAAAAGATTTATGGAAACATTTGCTTCATGTAGAAGCAATACAGTTTAGGTGATGACAACCTTTAAAGACATTAGTATCATAAATCATAATTGCTCAAATTGTAACAGTTTTAGTTGCTTGGGATCTGTTATATGTAATAGCATCTCAAAGTAAAAACAAACAAAAAAGCAAATTTAGTAATAAAGAATACAGAAAAACGAAAATATATATAATATACACATATTGCCGAGGCACGTATTGTAGCCAATTTTAAAACTAAATGTCAAACATATTCACATGTAACCATTTTCCCATATTCTGTAGTGGAAAATCCCACTTTGTGAAATCAATTTGTGCCACATATATCTTCTCTACTGCTAAAAATGACATTTTCTATTTTCTATTTCCACAAATTTAAGCTGAGGAGGAGAACTGTGACCATCATTGATAAAATGTGCTAGCATGCTGTTTGTATCACTTTTTTTATAATAGCCAAGAATGCCCAGTAGCTATATGAATTGTGAAGAATACTATATGTTTTGATACCTTTGCTTGGCCCATTTTGTTAACCCTTCTTTATAATTCTCTTGCCTTCATTTTCCTTCAGCTGTATTTAGATTTGGCTCAGGTTTGGGGTCATTCTGACAGAATAAACAAAAAATACTGACGTGTTGTATATAAATCGTCCAATTATAATGTCTCTAGTCTTGGGGGAACTTACCAAATGGAAACCTGTGTGCAATACAAATTCAATATTTAGCACAAATTAGCAGGTGTGTGGAACATGTGCCAGATATGTTGTGCAGGGGGATGTTTTCCTCTGTGGCCTCCATACTATTCTTATGAACAACCAAACAAACATGGAAAATTCACAGATCACATGAATTAAATACTCACAAATACAGGAGACAGCTGTCTTACTTATATCTTACTTAATAACGATCAATAAATTGTTTCATAATGTAACCAACATCCAAAAGTGGACAATATGAATATAGGTGTTTATGCATCATAATATTTTTTTGGTAAAACATCACATATATAGTTGTGAGCATACGAGCTGTTGCTAATGCTTGCGGGCTCGCGTAGCGAGCCCGTGGCCCTCGCAAAGCAAGGGCCGCAGTTGCTGGCAAGGCGCCCCGAAGGCGCTCCTTGCCAGCAACTGCGACCCTCGCAAACTTTACGTCGTAACGCAAACAACATACAAGACACGTTACCACCCGTTACCACCTCGCAAAAATCGTCCGCAACCCGCGGACATGAAAAAATGAAAAACACAATACACACAACCCATATATAAAAAGCTTACCTACAGCAAGAGGGAGCATCCAGGACCTCAAAAAATGAAGTTACACCTCAATTTAACTCAAAATAAAAGAGTTTAGACACTAAAAAATTCTATAAGCGAGAGAAAAAATGACCGCCGAACAAAACGAAAACGAGGCTACAGCACTCTAAACACGCAAAACACCACCAGAAACACGCAAAACACCACAAGAAACTCGCAAAACACCACAAAACACCTACGGATATTCCGCTACAGACGCATAACACACATTAGCCGCCATTTTAGAACAATAACATAAACAATGCGGAAGTACACAGCTATGCTAACGGTTTGGGCTCGCGCACGCACACTATTACACTGCACACATTCAGCATGCTTACACAGCAGATCCACACCACTAATGCTGCAGCAACATCAAAACAGATTGTTAGCTCTTCAACACAATGCTTCCTGCATATATTACTTCAATATAGGTAAAGTATATTACTTTATTAATGTATTATTTATTTGATTATTATACACCAAACAGCATTAGCTCACTTACAATTTCATTGCCTTAATTTTTTGACGGGCAATTCACTAGTTCTATATAAATACATGTAGGTGGCATTGATTTTCTGCACAGGCCATCAAGGACTAGGCTTTTGGTAACACAATTTTGTTGCAGACAGCTTCAGTTTGTTGGTGGGGTGCTGTAGATTAGTTTGTGCATAAACATTTATATTCTGTGATATTTCTGTATGTAAGTAAACCTAACACTGAAATAACGTAAATATTTATATATATATATATATATATATATATATATATATATATATATATATATATATATACATATATATATATACTCTGACTAAACCAGCTAACTTTTTCAGTGCAGGCATTAAAGGGACATTGTAGTCCCATATTGCACTGCTCTATACAAAAAAACTAAAATTAACAATGGGCAAAATGCTTTTGCAAAAAAAAATTACATTTATTTTGCCACGTATTATATGCAATTCTTCATAGTCTAGGGCCGTTGCAGTTTGATAGAGACCTTCCCCTATTTGATACAATTAATTGAATAATAAATTAATATAGTTTACCTTTTTCTAATGAATATATGTAACAATCAATAGGCTGAAGAGGTAACAATCAGTTTGTCAACTGCTTGCAGCCTAAGGC
This sequence comes from Discoglossus pictus, assembly GCA_027410445.1. Lineage (NCBI taxonomy): Eukaryota > Metazoa > Chordata > Amphibia > Anura > Alytidae > Discoglossus > Discoglossus pictus. Next base: position 345,541,797 of record CM050164.1, on the reverse strand, counting down.
GATCTCGCATTTCCTAAGCGTTTGGAGGCTAAGTCTCGCGTGTTTCAATGTGTGATCTGCTCACAAATGCCTCGCTCTTCAATCCATAGCCATTTTCAAAGATGGCTTCCTTTAAGCTTATGCCTATCACATATATAGTTGTGAGCAATACAGTTCGTTGCTAACGCTTGTGGGCTCGCACACCAAGCCCGCAGCAACGGCCTCAGTTGCTGGCAAGGAGCACCAAAGGCGCTCCTTGCACTGCTGAAGATGAGCGCCATAAGCGCTCATCCCTACAACTCGCAGAACAACAGATCAACAGAAATCTTAATTACACAATTCACAATTAGTGATGTCGCGAACATCAAATTTTAGGTTCGCGAACAGCGGCCCCGAACTTCCATCAAATGTTTGCAAACTGGCGAACCCGGCGAACCGCCATAGACTTCAATGGGCAGGCGAATTTCAAAACCCACAGGGACTCTTTCTGGCCACAATAGTGATGGGAAAGTTGTTTCAATGGGACTTACACCTGGGCTGTGGCATGCCGGAGGGGGATCCATGTCAAAACTCCCATGGAAAATTACATAGTTGATGCAGAGTCTGGTTTTAAGCCATAAAGGGCATAAATCACCTAACATTTCTAAATTGTTTGGAATAACATGCTTTAAAACATCAGGTATGATGTTGTATCGATCAGGTAGTGTAAGGGTTACACCCGCTTCACAGTAACAGACCAATCTCCCTGTTTAATGCACCGCAAACAACCGCAAACAGTCGCTTTGCACAACTGCAAACTCCCCATTTGCACAAGGTTGGATACCAAGTTAGCCATGTCCTCACTGATGTCATTGAAGGTCTCTTCCTTCACCCAGCCACCAAGGGTCCCCGAAAGGTGACAACAAGCCCCCTGGGACGCCTGCTGTGTTTGGTCCTACACCTCCTCAAAACCACCTTCCTCCTCTGACTCCTCTTCTTCAGACTCTTCTGAATGCGTTGCGTCTGTCTGCGTTATTACAAAGTGTGTACTGTTAAGTAGTACTATTCCTATCGGTTTAATCCCTGTTACGTCCACTATTAGGGGACGTATATATGGCATTGATTTTTGGAACAGGGAGATGGAAAAAGATGCTTTGTCGGACCTCCTACTTCAAATTTGGGGCACTGCACGTGCAATCTAAGGTGCCACCTGATATGAGTGTCACTGTGCACTGGCAAAAGTAAATGCAATAGGCTTCACACACACGCCTGTAGGCAGGCAATTGCTATTCAATCTATTACAGTCAAAAAAGTGTTGTTTTATGTCACTGTACACTACGGTTGCACCAGATATGACGTATCACTGTGCACTGGCAAAAGTTGGCAGAGTAGATGCAATAGGCTTCACACACACGCCTGTAGGCAGGCAATTGCTATTCAATCTATTACAGTCAAAAAAGTGTTGTTTTATGTCACTGTACACTACGGTTGCACCAGATATGACGTATCACTGTGAACTGGCAAAAGTTGGCAGAGTAGATGCAATAGGCTTCACACACACGCCTGTAGGCAGGCAATTGCTATTCAATCTATTACAGTCAAAAAAGTGTTGTTTTATGTCACTGTACACTACGGTTGCACCAGATATGACGTATCACTGTGCACTGGCAAAAGTTGGCAGAGTAGATGCAATAGGCTTCACACACACGCCTGTAGGCAGGCAATTGCTATTCAATCTATTACAGTCAAAAAAGTGTTGTTTTATGTCACTGTACACTACGGTTGCACCAGATATGACGTATCACTGTGCACTGGCAAAAGTTGGCAGAGTAGATGCAATAGGCTTCACACACACGCCTGTAGGCAGGCAATTGCTATTCAATCTATTAAAGTCAAAAAAGTGTTGTTTTAATTCACTGAGCACAATATAAGCTGTGAGCCTGACACAGGCAGGCAATTGAAATTAGATTTAGTCCTTCAGGTCTGTAGTGGAAGCTAAATACACAGCCTGGCTATCTATTTCCCTATTAAATGTCCAGCAGCTATACTATCTGTCCTCTCACAACGAATGCCGCTTCAGAATGATTCTAAAATGTATGCTGTCCTTCAGATGGAAGGCCCTGGAAGGGAGTGTATTCTGCTGATTGGCTGGAATGTGTCTGCTGACTGTGAGGTGCAGGGTCAAAGTTTCCTCAATGATAAAGAATAGGAGGCGAACCGAAAAGCGCATATGTTCGCCGTCCGATGCGAACGCGAACATGCCAAAATCGATGCGAACAGTCCTCGGGCGAACTGTTCGTGACATCTCTATTCACAATTCGTGACCAGTAGCAGTTTAAAAAAATCCAGTGGAAAAATTACGGCCCGTAACACTTTGCAAAAAGGAAAGCAAAACGCGGAACTTAGAAATGTAAAAAAATACGAGGTCATAAAAAATACGAACTTAGCGGCTGAACCGCGCAAATACAAAAACACAAAAAAAAATAATCACACACAGCACTAGGAGACAGCCAGGACCACTGTAAGTGAGGATGCATGAGAATTTAAACACAATTTGCCGAGTTTAGCCACTCGAAAATCGCCTAAGCAACAAGAAAAATGGTGGCCGAAAAAAAAGAAAACGATGCTACACGACCCATAAGCACGCAAAACACCGCCAGGCACATAAGACTGGAAAGCGTGACTTAGAAAAAAACAAATATGAGCCACGGGACTTAGAAAAAAAATCAAAGGTTGGAAAAATACGTTAACGGACGAACCGCGCACAGCCGAAAACAACAAAAGCACAAAGAAAATAAAAAAATAAGAGAAATAAATATCACACACAGAACGGGGAGACAGCTGGGATGTCTGGGAGTGAGGTTGCACAACAATTTCCACACAATTTGGAGAGACAAAAACAACGGATGATGGATGAAAAAAAACGAGACTATGCGGCCACGCCAAACACCTCCAGGCACATAACACTTTTACCCAGAAACGTACAAGGTACAAAATACACTATTAGGAAACACAGACAATGCTCCAGACCCGCGTAACACATACACCATCTCCCTGCCATTTTACAACACTAACTTGCAACTAATAACATTACCATTCTAAAATGGAGATTTACACGACTAAACAAACGGTTTGGCCTTGTGCACCCAGCCTATTTATACTGCACACTTCCCACATTGCTGACACTTACATCTCAGATCCGCAACCGTCCAAATGTACATTGTATGCTGCAGGAAAATCTAAAGAGATTGTTAGCTCTTCAGGATATTGATTGCTGGATATATTAATTACAAATAGGTAAAGTATATTAATTTATTATTTAATTAATTAATTAATTAGTATTAAAAAAAATATATTTATATAAACAATAAAAAGAGCGGGAGAGAGGCTCGCAATAAGCTCGGAAGGGCTCACAATGAGCACCGAAGAGCAAAAGTACACAAGGGGAGAGGCCGAAGGCACTCAGCGTGGGGCTTGCAATGAATGTCGAAGGTGCTCAGACGACCAAAAGTACATGGGGCTCTCAATGAGCGCCAAAGGTACTCAGAGGACCAAAAGCATTACATTGTGCGCCAAACAGCATTTAATGACCATCATTTGTTGATGGGCAATTCACTAGTATATATATATATATATATATATATATATATATATATATATATATATATATGTTGATGCTAAATGGGTTGCATCATGTTTTTTTTTTGTATCAAAAAAATACCAATCTGACAAGGAAAGGTCTGACATAAATTTTAACTCTACTTCAGAAACATTCCTCCTTACATATAATGGTCTCTTCGATTTTTTCAGATCAAACATGCAGAAAGTGAAGCTTCAGTTTAAAGCACAATATCCTTTGAACACCTGCCAGAGAACGGCAGCAATTTCAGACATTGCCTCCCAAAATGTGACTCTGATCCTGGCCCTGTAGTGTTCAATGATCTTAGCGCTACATGGCAAAGTAGCAGTAGAACGAATGCTTGGAATGCTTCCATCTGATCAAAACAATTAAGTGGTCAGGTGCATTACAACTCGCGTGTCTTGTTTATTGCTAGGAGTACAACTATATTGTAATATTCTTTGAACAATATTGCTTTATTGTATTATTAAATTAATTAGTGGAAGATTTAGAATGCATGAATATTGCTTGGTGTTCATTTTAACTAATATTGGGATATCTGCTTAAGAAGTTGTTTATTAAATATATGTTGTAGATAGCTATCTATGCATGTTTCATTTGACAAGGTTTTGTAGATAATTAGGTTAGACTTTATTGTGTGACCATTCTAATTTTCATTGGTAAGCCTGCCATATCATGGAGGTTTTATGTAAACTGAAAGAACTACCAAGAGTGTTATACTTCCTAAGTTTTGATAATGAGGCATGGGAAACATTTTTTTCAGGTTGTCTATTGATAATTTTGGAGAATTGGGGAAAATAATGGAATCATATAGGTTATCAAAACAGTTATTCTTCACTGAGTACAATCTTTGCTGAGGTTGTAGTTGTCTTGCTGAGAGTGATATCAATGTAGACATTTGGAAGCAGTAAATAGCAGATGGGACATACCATCCTATTTGTACAAGAATTAAACAGCAATTTAAATGTTAAGGGCTAATATTGGATATTTGCAAACTGTTGTTGTTTATATATAAATAATAACAGTATTGCACCATACAGTGATACACATGTTAACAAATTCAAAAATAATCAGTATTGCTTTTGACTTGATAAAGAGAATTACATATTTCAAAAGCATAATTATTCATACTGGACATTCACAGTTACAACAATCTTCAGAAATATCTATCTATCTCTCTCTCTCTCTCTCTCTCTCTCTCTCTCTCTCTCTCTCTCTCTCTCTCTCTCTCTCTCTCTCTCTATCTCTCTCTCTCTCTCTCTCTCTCTCTCTATCTATCTATCTATCTATCTATCTGTATTTATGTTATATGTATATATATTGTAACAGTGAACAGCAAGTTTTCTGAACACTCATCTTGGCAATCAGCCAAGCCATACTTTCTATGGGACTTTAAGGCAAAGAAATTGATGATATTTATTTTATGCAGCAGGGGTCCCTTAAATAATTAGAGAACAGTTTACTTAGCAGAACTTACTTTTTGTGTTTAAACCACCACAGATCTAAAACTGTACCCGAAAATATAGAAAACCCCACATTTAAAAAAATGTTGGACTATTATACAGTAAATGAAGTTAGACATCGAAAGAGTATTATTTGTTCAGCTTGTGTACCATTACTGTCCAGTCCTTGAATTTTCCACATCACTATGCGCTTCTTGAGTTCATGATTGAGTTAATTCCTGTTCCATCTGTAAATGTATGACATACATTCTCATTAAATTGCTAAGTTTTTGAAAATCGTAGCTCGTAGCTCGCATGACTTCCAGCTATTACACTGGCCTCCTTAACCTCCCCGCAGACGACTTGCCTACCGGACGTGAACGTGGAACTTTGCAGCCCGCAAATCCTTTGATCTGTCAAGCCCGTAACCGCAACTTGTGCAATTCAGCGATTAAATTGCAACAAAGTCACCCGCGAGCTAGCCCTTAACACGCAAATGGAGCCCAAAGTCCCACAAGTGCTCAAGAGGACTTGCAAGGGGGGTAAAGTCCAATATGTAGCACTTGTAATGCCAATTTAAAACATACTTGTACTTGAAGCGCATAGGACTTTGAAATCTAACCTCCCCTTTTTCAGTGACGTAACACTAACAATCTATTTTTCCAATGGCTCCGGCTAAACAAGTAACTACGGTCTACACTGGTTGATCGTCCTCAAGGCCAACATTCTACGAACAAGCTACGATTTGCGTCTCAAGCCCGTAGCTCGCAGCCTATTCTAATTTAATAGCAAAGTAACAAGCCCAAATTCAAAGCCCGCAGCTATCTTCACGTTGGACTTACGGTCCTCAAATTGAATAGGGCTGCTATTTCTACGTAATCAATTTCTGATAAATAATTAGATTTAATGTTAAACAATACAATATTTTTAGTCTTTATTCCAGCATTGTATTGCAAACCTTTGCAGCATTATTCCAAAAATGTTTTTTTTTTTTTTCTGTGTGGGAAGAATTTCTGGATTGCTTCCTAAGACTCTTATTTATATAAATATTCATTTATTCTAAGAGCATATTTTTATTATGCTTAACTCGCTCTAACTGCAGGTCACTTGGGAGATTTGATCACAGTTTTTTCTTTCTTAAATTTAAGCAGCTGACATTCAGAAAAGATGTTCTTCCAGAGACTCATCATTTCAGTAATCTTCAGATTTAAGTACATATAAAATAGAAGATCTGTCCTGCACTAACGCACAATATGAGGTCAGCAAGGTAAACTTTTGACTTATTGTTTGAATGGCCAATATCTGAGACATAGTTGAGGATTGGTAACACAAAACCTCCACTGGGATTATATAATTTTTGGGGAGTAAAGAACTAGATTTAGTAATTTCCATTAACTGCTGCTGACCTGTCTAATATCATTCCAAATATACAAATTGTGAGAACATTTTACATGACAAATTAAGTAATTATTCAGTAAATCCAATGGCTAATTGCACACGGGAACCTCTGGGAAATGTGTGACAAATCTGCATCTGATTCTAAAAGGCAGGAAAGCAGCTGAAGTTAATAACCTCTCAAATGCTGACAGGTTTGAAAGTACCTGAAATGCATCATTTCTTCAGACATATTCCTTGCTTAAGCAAAATGAAAAATTCTAACTCTACCCGTCTGTCCTGCAATAACTTTAATGACTGCAGAGGCAATGAAGCCACAAAGCATCACCCACATCACCTTGATATCTGAATTCTGAAGTGAGACTGAGGTGAATAGGAAACTGCATACACCTATATTTGGCTGAGTCTGCACTTTTCCTACTATAATTAATGATCTGATCATAATGTTAAAAAGAATCTTGAATTTTCTACATATCTGATTAATGTATATAATCAGATTAAAGAGACTAATTAAACCTAATCTCCATGGGTGTAGGAGCCAAAGAACAACTGGGGGGATACCGCATATAATATAAAATTACCACACAACTGCTTCTCTACACATAAACACACACATTGAAAAATCTAGGGGGGATTTGTCCCCCTCGTGCCCCTCAGTTCCGACACCCATGCTAATATCCTCTAGTTAAAATTACATTTTAATTGAGAATTAATACTACAAAAATTATTATGTACTCAACAGTTTAACAGTGATTTTCATTGTAGGTAAACAATAAAACTGTATATTTTCTGGGGTTACGGATTTGTAGGTAACTTGAATCCCTGATGAATAATAACAATAACAATACTATATTGGCTCAAACGTGGTAATAATAATACAGTGTAATATTGTAATAATAATAATACCCCTGCACTGTAATAATGAGTCTCAGAAACTATTGTGATCTTTCTTTTAATTCAAATAAACAGAACATAAAAACAAACTCATACAAAAAGCCCTGGGAACCTGTTCTTAAGTACGGGTTTTCAGTTAGTCGGGTCGTCTGTAACGCGTGGACCTCCTGTACATATGTTTCATAGTTTATTCTGGCTTTGATTGTAAAATAAATCATTAGGTAGAGAAGGCCAGGACCTTCCATACAAGAGCAATTGGAGTTCTGAGTATAGAATAAAAAATGTGCAGAAAGGTTATTGAGGGTTATATAAAAAAAAAGATTTGGGAAAGAGGTCAAGCAGTTTTGGCAATTATCTATTGGCTCTAGAATACTTTGTGTGAATTGCATGTTTTTAATTGCTGCCTCAAAGGTGACCCAAATGAAGCAGTCTCTTATCAAAAAAGGAGTTGGCCATGACGCTGCTAAAGGTACTATACACATAACATAAAGGTACTATAAACAGATGAGAGCTTAGGAAGCTTGGGTGATTTTAAACACAGACTTGAATATATTGACCTTAGTAGTATAGAGTTGCTGACTGCCAGACCAAGTCAACTTCCATCCTGCAACCCTCCTCTTTGACAGCTAGTTGTATTTAATGTCCAGTACAGAGAATGAGTTAGCATTCCTGCTGCAAATACCACTTAGAATTCCAGAAAAACACAAGACAGAAGAAAGTGTTCTGTAGTATGAGAAAAATAAAGTCTGACTACAGTACAGGATAAATGCAGGGCAATAAGTAGCTTATGGTTAAGCCAAACCTTTTTAAAATCTATCAATCTACTCCTCACACATCAAAATTACTATTATTTTCAATGTATTTACTTTAAAATATTGTGTTATTTTGCTTTTGTTATTGTGATTAATTTACAAAACTCAAACAACATGTATTTCATGCCCATGCTTGTACCTGCTTGTGGTAGACAGGTACAACAGATGATAGCTCAAGATCAAGCTAAAGTTCAAGATAGAACAAGCTCAATAACATTTATAATAATAAGGAAACAATGGTACCATGTATGATAGGAGAAGGGGGCAGATGGAAGATCATTGGTTGTATTGTTGACCCCAATGGATTGATGATGAAGTGGTATAGATGATCTGTAAAACTGAACCCAGTTAGATGGAGGTCAATAGCACATGGTTAAGGTTAGGTTATGCCATGGTTAGGTTATGACCTGGTTAGGTTGTGTGACAGAGAGGTCAGTCTTTGATAAGAGTCAGAGATATCATGATGTTCTAGATTGATGAGAATTTAGTTGAAAAACTGAAAAATTAGAAAATTTGGAAACTTAGAGAGAGTCTACTGGGTCACAACCTAGAGAAGTGAATTCTAAATAGAGAGAGCTGCATGAGAAAAAATGTGTGTAGTATGAGAGTTGAAAAGATAAGATTTCAGAGGGGAGCTGCATCATGATGAGTTATATGTAAAAGCAAATAGTTTGCATATTTTCAGCAAAAAAACATTAGGGGTGCATACCGATATCAATATTGGCATATATTAAGCAATATGTGGGATGTTTAATTGTGCATCATGGTTACACCAACCACAACTATAACACTTACAAACATACCTTAGCCAGACAGAAATGCTCATAGTATAAATATTTCTAAACTGGATTTTTCAGTCAACCAATATCATTGGGGTGCAATAGCAGGCTTACAGGAGTCCAGAGCAGGTACCAGAGCATATTGGCATACAACTAAGTTCCTGCCACAAAATCAAGCAGTATTTGGGGATTTCCAATTAGATTAATTTAGCAGATGATATTGACAATTGTCATTTTAATTTATGCAACTTATCAAATTAAGTTGATTCATCTGTGCAGCAATTGATAACAAAATGTGTGTTTTTTTTTTTATAAATAATGACTCTTTATAGGGATACCATAAAATAAAATAAAAAATAAAGCTGAACATTAAATAAATAGCTTCCTTGCAGCAATTTCCTAAGAGAATGCCTTTTGTGATGCTTGATACATGGATCTGTTTTTGTGTTACACATTTTCCACATGAGTGATTATGTTCTGTCATGGACATTGTACACATTACGGTTACTGAGCTGAATATTATTAAACCAAGCACAGCAAGAGTACCCAGCATGGTGCTATTTCTTCCAGGTAATATGGGATTAACATTTGGTTTTCTCTAGAACAGTTGAAAACCCAGAAATTGGTTTTATTGGAGAAAACACAGTAAAGTTTCATTTTTATTTAAAAAAAAAAAATAGTTTTCCTAATAATAGGAAAAGTTGTTCAAAATATATGTATCTCCCCAAACACTTTTACACAATTTGAAAAACAAATGATTCATTGTAAATAGTAATAGGAAACAAGTATTATAGTTATATTTCATTCTCATATAGTGCAATTTGAATTAAATAGCTATTTCTATGCATTTCAGTGCAATAATTCATATAGGAATGCTTGGATGAGGATATTCAACCTAAATAATGGTTGTGTTTAGTTTGGTTTATATTACAAACAACATAGGATCATTAAGCATGGTATGTAAGAAATAATCCCCTAAGCTAAGGAAATAAATATATTTCAAGAACAATCATAATAAAATTATAATAATTATAATAGTTTTCATTGCACAGTTATTGTCTCTTTTTCCACTACACGATTTGCCTTTTGTAACATGAAGCGGATATTTTAATACCATAGTACTGTATAAATGAACACATTTAAATAACTCTGGACTATAAAATCATTATATTTCTATGAACCTCAGGTATGAAGAAAATAGAATTAGAAAGGCAGGCCATTCTGTCTTTCCAGTATAATTGATGGAAAATATACATAATTATTGTAATGCAAAATAATATACATTTGATGTACATTATTATTAAATCTATTATTCCTAACATGCTCTAGCACAAATTATTATGATTCTTATGCCAAGTGCCCATTCTGAAACATGTACTTATAGTTATAAAAAAACATACTGCCATCAAAATATAATAATTTCCTACTCTTGAAAATACAAAATAGTAAGAAAAGTATGTTTCCAGAATTACTAATGTGAACACCCAAATTAACTGCCAAGATTTCCACTTCATGCAAAGTTCCCTTCATTAAAGTGACACTGGAAATGAATTCTTTCTTTACAGTTTTCTAAAGATAAAATTTTAAAATAGAAGGATCTTTACATAAATTGGAATAAAATATTGGTACTGCTTGATAATTTAATTTAGATATGTCTTACATTGTGTTATTAATTCCTTATTTTTACCATTAATCCAATGTGGCCTGTCACAAGTAATCACAGAAGGCATATTGGGGGCAGGTTTCCCATAATGCCAATATCTTTTATCATCATGGGAAACAATTTCACTTGTGATTTGCTGAATAAATACTTTGATTATGGGGGAAAATTATGCGTTTCTGTGGTTGAAGAAAGCAGGGTTGCCATGACACTGGATGACGTTTTTTTCATTATATTAATTAGCCCTCCTATTTTAAAATATTGTCTTTGGGTTACTGTAAGAATTAACAGTAATTCCAAGTGTTAATATGGCACTCTACCAGTAGATGTGATTCACACAAATATAGAGAAGAGTACTGGAACACTCGTCTTACTCTCATACGTATCCAAAAGTTTCTAAATATTTGGTCTTGATTCAATTGCCCATTTCGTAAATTTATACACACCTACAATCATTCTCTTCTCTTAATATTGCTACATATTCAGCAAATATTACTTATTGGCACTAATGGATTCTTAAGTCAATAGAAGGCATATAAAGATTTATAAAAAAAACACCCAAAGCCAAATGTATGAGTTCAAGGCATTTGCAAGTAGCTAATAGAATATGGCCCCTTGTATGGTATGCATACATGGTTCCAAACTCCAGTCCTCAGTGGAAGCTAAAAACAGGTTAGTGTTAAATATAGCTGTGTCAGTCAATTGAATAAGACACTGATTAATCAAACTATACTTAGGTATTTCTGTCTTTACAATTTCAAATGGAATTCATGAACATTATGTCTGTCATTCATATATGCGTAAGTCTTTAGTCCAAATGTTGGCTATAAAATATATAACTATTATGTACATTCATGAAAAACTGTAATACACAAATCTTCATAGAACAAAATTACAATTTTAAATAGGTAAACATGTGTACATTCTTAACTTATTTTAGTAGATTAATATATTTTATTAGGTACATAATGAATGATAAAATTTATTTATTGTTTGCTATTGCATTGAGTAATCAGATCATCTAGTTATATAAAATATGCAAATAGTGAAAATCGAGTTGTTAATCTCTCATATTCCCTTGCTCTATCCAAGGTTACAAAATATATAACAGACAGGTCCTGGTGCCAAGCCTGGATCCCAGGGTGCTGTTACCCATTTTTTCTTTGTGGCTTTAAAAAAAGTGAATAATACCTGCTATGTACAAATAGCATGACACAACACACAATTGTGGTTTCAAGAGGGCAGTTAGGAATTATCCTCCCCAGTACATTTGATTTATTATACACAGAGATAAGCAACACATGTTTTCCATAATTGAAAACATTCTTTATGTTAGATCTTACCAAAGATATCCAAATTGACATCACAAACTCTTATTTTCTAATGTAAATAAGTGTACCTCTACCCATACACCTTGCATCCTGCTGAGCTGTTACAATGGTTGCCTCCTTTGCTCAGCTACTATTTCTCAGTTGCTATTTCTCTACGGAAGCTGAAATAATAGTATCATAAATCCAATATCTGTCTCTGGATTTTCTGTCCCAAGTGCATTATTTCTCACTTCATAGCATTAAATAGCAGATGTTCAAATTTCTATAATCTGTTCCAATTATTATTTCAGCAACCTCTATGTCTGGTATGACATTCAGCATCATCTACATGCACTACACCCACATTTAATTGAACTTTTCCCAGTCTCTCTCTCTTTGTCATATCCTTCATTAATACCTGTCTCTACTATGTCATCATGGTATTCTCATCCCTAACTGATACATTTAATTTTTTTAAATAACTAATACATTGACCCCTAGGTATATAAATCGATTATGTTTTCTATTGCTCAGTTAAATGGCCGCCGTAGTTTAGATAATGCATTTGCATAGTTAAGCATGTATCAATCCAACAATATTGGCAGCTAAGTAGACCAAGAGCATAACAGATTTTTGGGGGAAAACCTTCTAAACAGTAACATGCGTGTAATCTTTCCTGTTCAGTGTATGAGTGGGAGGGTACAGAGCAAAGAAAGCATGATGTTAATTTTGTAGGGCTTAAAACATGGCAAAGCATGCACTAGCCTTCAGCAATGCCTGATCAATACTAAGTTCCTCTGCAGAGCAATTATGGCACACACACATAATTTCAGTCACTACCGATGTCAAATACAAAAATGTGTAGAGATATTTAGGGCCATATTCAATTCGAAGCCAGCAACTCGATTGCAGACAGCCGAATGTCTCCTGTTGCGTTATTGGCTCCCATTCGTCTCCGATTGCGATGCAATTCAATTGCTCAAGGCCGCAAGTTACGGGCCCCAAGCCAAAACCATAAACCATGCACGGTTCGGAGCAGTTCAGGGCGGGAACATGATCAATAAGCCCGTAAACGCTCATTTCGAATCAGCCAATAGAAAATGAGACATTATTATCATTATTACAGCAGTAAAACATGGAGGTTACATGTCATTCAATTAGGTTGGGCCGATAAGCGATCAGACTCGCAAACCCGCAAAATAAAGAATTATGAAAATGAATGCCAATATTGTTATAGTCCATATGGGTGGCTTGATATGTATTAGCTCATTGATACCTGAAATGACACATAAAAATCATTTTTATTTCCTGCCAATTTGCAAGTTTTAGACTGTTGTGCAATTAATTCTAATGTCTGTCATCTCTTTCCCCGATATTTACAGTGCAGTATTGATTTATTATTTACATTTACAGTGCCACGAATAGGGATTTAACCCCTTGGCGGGTCCTCTCTAGCACTCGTAGGAATTTCTCCTTCATTTGCCATTTACAGGTGTGAAAACATTTGCAGGCTTGGAGAAATTGAGCCATTGAATAGCGATTTGCGATTTTAGCCTGCGAAAGTGAAAGGCTTCTGGAGGCTGTAAGTTGCAAGGTTAACCATCACCATTTTTTCAAGCCCGTAACTCGGCAGCCATTCCAAGCCCGCAAAAAGACGACAATTGAATAGCAAATAAGCTTGCAACCTCTCTTATGTGATACCGGATCTCCCCGAAACCTCAATTGAATGGGGCTCTTAGTGAGCTTATGTCAGGCCTCATTGGAAAACATTAATGTCATTGAATAGTGTGAAGGGGTCTGCTGCTATAGACTGTAATATTCCCAAAAAAAGAAAGAAAGGAAATATACACATCTAAAAGCAACATATATATAGCTTAAGTATTTCTTGGTTGAAACATAGCCTTTAGTATTTTTGATAAATAATATATAAGAATTAGAATTATGTATATCTAAACAAATTGTGTTTCTTTATCATTATATTTAACCTATAGTACTCCCCAGCATAAACAATATAGTGCAAACAATACAAAGTCCAATTGTTGACCTATGTAATTATTATGTTGAGGGTTAGGATATAATGATATTGAGAGTCCATTGCACTAGAAACTAACAAACACATATATTGCATATCATCATTGTTATATAGAGCAAACAAAACCTCAAACTATTTTTAATGGATTATTTATAATTATAGTTCATTGGCTTCTATATTGCAAAGATAAGTCTTAATATTTTAAAGAGATAAATAGATTCACTAAAAGCATTACAATAAAGCCCCATTAGAGTAACATATTAGACTGATGTATGGTAAGCGTTTAATTGGCTCCTATGATACTAAGGTGAACCTTTGTTGCAATGTTATTATCTACTAACTCAAAGTCGCATTTCAGCTATATATTAGATGTATACAAGCAATTACAACTAAGTAATATCAGGATAGGATTTCTATGACCGCTTAGTAATGTGTTAAACTTCACCCTACAGCTTATCCACTTCAGCCTAAATAATTCAATTTCAGTGCACAAAATATATACATATTGAATATACTATTAAACTTTTAACGGATTAAAAACAAAAAATCAAAAGCATGCTGTGGTATAAGAGCCAAGTCTGAACTCTGCCGGCAGCGGGTCTCTCTATCACAATGCTACCACAGCAGTCCTAACCAGGTCACGTAAGCCGGGTAACACCTAATATATTTAGACTAAAGACTAGGTTTTATTAATCAAATAATCCTGCTAATGTTTTCTCATGTTTCTAAGTAAAGATGAGTAATTCAGTTTATAGCAAATAGCATTTCAGCAACATGATGCTGAGACACAGCCTGTTAGTGGTTAGAAGCTCTATTACTATAGAAGCATTGTATGTATGAGCTGCAGGGGGTGGATCTTTGCAGGCATGGGGCCTCATTCTATTAATGGCCGTAGGAGATGCGTGGCTGCAAGGACCGGCCGCAAGCTACTCCGTATTATATTCCCTTGCGGCCAAGGGCTCCAGCAGGCTTGTGGCCGGCGCCCTGTTATCCCTTGCGGCTTCCCGCACCCCAGGGAAAGCCTTTAATCTTACGCGGCCGCAAGAGTTTGGCCCGCAAGAAAGCCAAGGTCGCTATTCAAATGCTACGCAAACCCTTCCGTCAAGGCCGTAATTAGCTACAACCAAGCCGCAGCTTACTTACACCAAAAAGGTCCAGCAAGTCTCTTACTTATAAATAGGAGCACCAATTAAGCACATAAAAAAGCCATCCTGTACTTTGATGAGACGTGAAAGTGATTGGAGGTGTTAGAATTCATAGCACAACATTCCCCTACACTCAAATCTGAAAATCATTTTTATTGTAATTCATGTTAAATTTCCGTGTCCAAGTCCCACGGGCTTGGAGCACATCAGATCCGCAATGGCTGCGGGATTAGCCTCCGTCAAGTGCGTAAATGAATAAAAAAGACCGACTGGTCGCAAAGGGATTGCTTACAAATCGTAGCACTAATTAAGCAAATAGGAAAGCCATCCTGTACTTTTATTAAAAGTGAAAGTGATGTTTGGTCTTAGAATGAATAGCTCAACATTCCCCTACTCTCAAACCTGCAAATAAAGAAATGTAATTTAATGTTAAATCTTTGTGTTCTATCTATCACGCAAGCCCGCACGGGTTTGAATAACAAGCTTCAGGCTTGGAGGACATTCACCCTCCAAGCCTCCAAGCCCGCACAGGCTTGAATAATGAGCTACGGGCTTAGTCATTGAAGCCCGTAGGACTTGGACGGATTTTAAACCTAAAATCAAAGATTATAATTTGGCGATGTGCAAGCTTGAGAAGGTTTTGCTATTAATCCTCATGCGCCCCCATTATGTTCCCCATCATTTACAGTGCTGTGCAGTGCTGGATTGAATATATATATTGGCTTCTACAATGCTTCGAGTTTGCGGCCTTCAACCTCCGAACCCGTATGGGTTTTAACAAGGACGAGCCCGCAGGACTTGGGACGGAAAATAAACCGGAAATGAAATATTGGATTTGGGCGATGTGCAAGCTTGAGAGGGTGTTCCTATTAATCCTCATATCCCCCATTATGTTGCAGAGATTTACGTTACAGAGCTTTACAGTGCTATCTTGAATTTATATTTGCATTTACAGTTTTCCGACTTTGCGGCCTTGAAACACTATTTACGGGAGCGCGGGAAATGCTTGCGGGCGATTGCATAATTTGCGGCCGTAAGGGGGACCTCCTTGCGGCGCCGTCCATTTGAATAGCAGCGTAGATGTAGTGCTACACAGGGCCGTAAGATGGCCGCAAGGAATCGCAGCATTGCGGCCATTTTACAGCCGTTAATAGAATGAGGCCCATGGATTGGAAGATTTCAGTTAGTAAACTAATATTTAAATATACAAATAAACTTAGGTAGTTTATTTTGACATGAAAACAGGGAACCCTTCATGTACATTTAATTTTTATCATTGCTTATTTTTGTAGAAGACTCCTAAATTTGAATTATTTTCAATCATTTGTTGCATTCATCTGTGAAACTGATGGGAACTAATGTCAGATGTTGCAGTGAAGTGAACTGCACATTGACAAATGTGGCAGGATTTACTTCTGTAAGGGGTTAGGCCCTTTATTGTAATTTAGAAGTTGATATTTAATGAGGTAATTTGCACTGAAAAGAGACTGTTTTCCTGTTAGGGGAAAACGGTCTCTTTTCAGTGCAAATTACCTCATTAAATATCAACCCTTAAATTATAATAAATTGAAAATGTATTTTTGTTTATTACTTACTGTATATACTTGAGTATAAGCCGAGTTTTTCAGCCCTTTTTTTAAGCCTGAAAAGGGCCCCCATGGCTTATACTCGAGTCACCCCCCTGTGTCTCTCTTTCCCCCGTGTCTCTCTTACCCCTGTGTCTCACTTTCCCCCTGTGTCTCTCTTTCCCCTTGTGTCTCTTTCCCTACCCCTCCCGTATCATCCTCAACCCCCCATCCTTATCCTCAACCCCCCCATCCTCATCCTCAACCCCCCATCCTCAACCCCCCATCCTCATGATAAACCCCCCTCCTCATCCTAAACCCCCCTCCTCATCCTAAACCCCTCCTCATCCGAAACCACCCTCCTCACTTTACCCCTCTAATTACCTCTCCGTCTCCCTTTCCCCTCACTTACCTTCCATCTGCAGCTGCTCCTCCGCTCTCCTTCCGTCAGCGTCGGGACCCGGCATATGCTAATGACGTGACGTCACATGCGCGTCAAGTCATTAGCATTTGCCGGGTCAAGACGCAGCCGGAAGGAGCGTGTAGGAGCAGCTGCAGATGGAAGCAAGTGAGGGGGAGGGAGAGGAAGGGAAGAAACACAGGGGAGGGAGAGACACAGGGGAGGGAGAGGGGAGAAGAGACACAAGGGAGAGGGGGGACACAAGAAAGGGGCACAGAGGGCACACAAGAGGGGGACACAGGTGGCAGCACATTTCCCACCCTTGGCTTATACTAGAGTCAGTATTTTGTGGTAAAATAGGTGCCTCGACTTATACTTGGGTCGGCTTATACTCAAGTATATACGGTATTTACTTTTACTTTAATAATTAATTGCCTTATTCAATTAGCAACTTGTAAATGCCATATGTACCAAAGTAGCAATATTAATAGCAGTATGTGAGTATGTGTGCAGTTTCCTTTAGCGTAAGAATGTTTAAACTTTACCTGCATATATGGATCAGTCGTATGCCGCAATATCCACCATACTATCCTGACAGCTCAGGTTCCTGGGGAGTACTTGTATACCGGGAGCCACACGCCAAGCACATCCTCACAGTAATTAGGCACGTCATTCTTATAAATGCCTCACATGATACTTTGCTAATGCCCATAGAGTACGGCCCAAATGTCACTTATCCAATATTGCTCACCCAACCGACCAGAGACCAGTTTCGCCCCTCATTGCGATCTGTACTTTCGACATCTCTATATATCTAGTATCTCCATATTATACTAACCGCGGTGGAATATTAGCGACGCAGTTTTTTCTTTTAATATTAATCATAATAAAGATATTTTAGGCATTTATATATATATATATATATATATATATATATATATATATATATATATACTTTCAGATCTCTGTACTTTCTTGTTGATCTATTAAAGTTATTAAGCAAATATTTTTTTTTCCATTGTGGGATAGTCCTTTAATTAAAAAGACAAGAAAAGTAGTTTAATTCTTAAAGCCTTCTTTATAGAATTGGAATATGTTCTGAATAGTACCAAGTCTCTTATTGAGTAATTTATATTTGATTCTCAGTTGTTTGAGTTTCATAGAACCAAGTGTGACAACAAGCAGTAAAACAGTGGGACTTGTTTGTCATGGGGTTCCTGAAGGCAACTACATATACAAGGGACCACATATTGCTGCAATATAATTATATACCAGGATATTACTGAGATCACACAGTAAACAATGTAACATTTCTCCTATAAATTGAAAATTCTAAAACAATACTCCTGAGTCACTGGTACTGCAAAAACATATTGTGCAACACAGTACAGATTGCAGCAGTTCAGTTAGATGTCATCTACAAGATAAGAAAAGGCTTTAGTGAATTGTGCACACTTTGCGAGCTGTGCTTTTCCTAGATCAATTAGTTAATTAGTGACCTACTACCATGCAATGTAATATTAGTTTTAATTAAATGTGAGATTTGTAACCTTTTTAGAATTCATGACCCAAGTTATGTTAAACTTGAGAGTAATGGTTCAACAAACAGGCAATACATAAGGAAGACTATTTGTCTGAGAATGGATTGTATAACATATTGATAAGTAAAATGTTGTTTAATAATTATGTAACCAGCATTCAGTACTCCCAGATTGCTGTAAAAACGCAGTAATGTGTTAATGTAAGTTGATCTTACTGTATATAAATGAGCATGGAAAAAATGTAAATGTCAAGCAATTTACTATTATTGCTTCATGTAGATTGGGTTTTAGAGAATAAATTAAGGTGTGATTTGCTTAGAATGCAGAAGAAATTAAGCAAACTGACACCAACTTGAATTCACAGCTATAATCCAATTGGCTCAACACATGAATATATGGGTTTGGTGTTGGCTGCTGTCTTGTCAGAGATTGCTTACTCCTTGCATAGCTGGCTAGCCACCCCCAAGTACTGTATTTATTAATGGTACAAATGTGAGTTGTTTCCCAAATAATAGGTTGGAACTTTTAATCACATAGACTAAATATACAGCCCTATTAAATTAGCTCAATGTTGAAAACTGTAGCCCGTAACATAGCCCGCAAGACTTACTGCTATTAAATTAGACCCGTAAAGCAACCCGTCAGTGACTTGCGGGGTAAGGACTAGTAAAGTCTATGGGCCATGGAAATTTGAACTGCGCGTCCACAAATCCTTTGATCTGTCATGCCCAAACCTGTTATGTTCCAATCAAGCTATTGAATTGCAACAAACTCACTGGCGTTCAAGCCCATAACCTGCAAATGGAGCCAAGAAGCCAACGGGTACCAGAGAGGACCTGCTAGAGGGGTAAAGCCCAATCCGCATCACTGTAAATGCAAATATACACACACTACTGTACTTATAAAAAAAGGGAAAGTGATGTTAGGTCTTAGAATTAATAGCACAACATTCTGAAGCTCGCAAATCTGCAATATATAATAATTTATTTAATGCTTAAATTGCGTGTTATATCGATTCCGGCAATCAATGTATTAATACATATAATGGAACTCGCATGGACTAGAATATTATATTTATCAATATTGCATTATTTCTGGAATGTGGGTCCGATCGCAACTCAAAATTGAAGCCCGTAAGACTTCGAAATCCAATCTCATTTTTCAATGTAGCAATGATGATGATCTCTGTTGCCATTGGCTCCATCTAAACCCGTAATTATGGGTTTGACTGATCATGTTCACGGCTGCGCATCCAACTTTCGAAAAATAGTTCACGGGTTTGCGTCTCAAGCCTGTAACTCGCAGCATGTTCTAATTTAATAGATATGTAACAAAGCTGAGTGTCAAGCCCGCAGCCCTTGCGGGCTTGCCGATGCCGTTACCGTCTTCTAATTTAATAGGGTTGATAGCGTGTTAGATACAGTGGGCAAGTTTGTGCCAGTAAAAAATACAATATATCCCTGTATAATACATGTGACTCTTTGGACACTGTTTAAAATTAGATCATGTAATTTGCTATTTTTATTAGCTAGATAGGCAGATCACTTGTCAGCCAAGGAATATCACTATACATTGCATAATTTTATGTAGATTTAAATAAAAGTATGATGGAGCTTTATTGGCATCTGTCCACTTTTGCCACAGTATTTTTAAAAATAGCTGATCCATCTTTAATTTACCGTTTTTGAGTAATGTTACAGTAACAATGTGAAAATTACAAAGCATTAACAAGCAAAGGTGATTATTACAAACTTTTCCTCTCACATCTGTGGAGGGCACAACACCCTTGTGAAATATGGCATCCAGGTTGATGAATCATGGCAAAGTCAAGCAAAATTAAAAATGATGCAACTTGTCAATTTGCAACACTTGATAAATAGGCCTCAGAGGTCTTCTAAATCACATCATTAGTTTCTTCCTCTTGAAACATTTTTAAAGATTATACTCTTCTGCAGGGGAAAAAACTACAGTTTCATTTTTTCTAGTTCAGGAAGATTTGACCTTAAACTATTGAGAAATTTAAAACAGCTTACTTATATGTTTATACTTATTATTCTACAATGTTTTACTATTAATAATATATAAAACATATTTCAGTGTTTTCTGCCATTAATCCTTTTTTCTTACGAATTTAATTTTCTATATTTTTTTCCAAATATAAACACAGAAATACATTTTTAATGAAAATGTATACTCATCACCAGTATTATTTTAAATTTATATCCATTACTTAAATATTACTAAAACATTACACTTAACTATTTTTATACCCCAAGGATCAGTCCTAGGACCCCTCCTCTTCTCCATCTACACATCTTCACTCTGCACCCTAATAAACATGTTTGGTTTCAGTACCGTCTCTATGCAGATGACACCCAAATCTACCTCTCAGCACCAGATCCATTCCCCTCTCGTCTAGCACACGTCTCCGACTGCCTCTCTAGTATATCCTCCTGGATGTCTGCCCACCATCTAAAACTCAACATGTCTAAGACTGAACTCCTAATCTTCCCACCCTCTACTACAGCGTCAATTCCTCACATCTCTCTCTCTCTGTCAACAGTGCCATCATCACTCCCACCTCCCAAGCCCGTTGTCTCGGGGGTTCTACTGGACCATGCCCTCTCTTTCATCCCTCACATACAGTCTCTAATCAAATCCTGTCTTCTCCATCTAAAAAACATATCCAATATACGCCATTACCTTACACAAGACACTACTATGATTCTAATACACTCTCTCATCATCTCTTGTCTTGACTATTGCAACTTGCTCCTTGTTGGCCTGCCCACCACTCGCCTCTTCCCACTTCAATCCATAGTGAATGCCTCCGCCAAACTCATCTTCCGTACACATCGTTCAGTGTCGGCAGCTCCTCTTTGTCAATCACTCCACTGGCTTCCCTTAGCCTTCAGAATAAAATTTAAAATCTTGACCCTAACTTAAAAAGCTCCCAACAACAGCGCACCCCCATACATCTCTGCTCTCATCTCCAAATACCCCCCCCACACGCTTTCTTCGTTCTGCTAACAACCTTTTTCTTTGTACCACTCGTGTCACCTCCTCTCACTCCCCCCTCCAAGACTTTTCTCATGCTGCCCCTATTCTCTGGAATTCCTTGCCTCGATTCACCAGACTATCCTCCTGCCTTAAATCTTTCAAAACTTCAATAAAAACGCACCTCTTTAAAGAAGCCTATAACCTTCCTCCCTAACATGCTCAGCACTACTCTCTCCCTACTGTACCACATACACACTTCAACCTTTAGATTGTAAGTCTGCGAGTTTCAATCCTGCAAGGTGCTTTAGGGAAAGCGCTATGGACACCGGATTCCAAGCTCAAAGACAGGGCCCTCCATTTATTGCAATGTGTGAATCTTGAACTTGTCATTGCCTATAACTTAACTTATGTATAGGGCTACGGAATATGTTAGCACATTACAAATAAACAATAATAATAATAATACTGATAAGTGTAGGAGGGGGGGTTGAGGAGGGGGGTTGAGGTTGAGGAGGGGGGTTGAGGATGGGGGGTTGAGGAGAGAGGATGAGGATGGGGGGTTGAGGAGAGAGGATGAGGATGGGGGTTGAGGATGGGGAGGTTGAGGAGCAGGGGGTTGAGGAGGGGGGTTGAGGAGAGGGGTTGAGGAAGGGGGTTGAGGATGGGGGCTGAGGATGAGGATGGATGCGCTCCGCGTCATTAGCATATACCGGGCGCCAAGTGAGGGGAGGGTATTTAGGGGGGTTTAGGTTGAGGAGGGGGGTTGAGGGGGGTTTAGGTTGAGGAGGGGGGTTGGGGGGGGGGATTGAGGGGGGAGGTTGAGGAGGTGGGCTGGGGTTGAGATTGAGGAGGGGAGTTGAGGGGGGTTGAGGTTGAGGAGGGAGGTTGAGGATGGGGCATGGAGGATGAGGATGGGGGTTGAGGATGGGGGATTGAGGAGGGGGTGGAGGATGGGGGGGTTGAGGAGGGAGGTTGAGGAGGGGGTTGAGGAGGGAGGATGAGGATGGGGGGTTGAGGAGGGAGGATGAGAATGGGGGTTGAGGATGGGGTTGAGGATGGGGGGTTGAGGAGGGAGGTGGTTGAGGATGGGGGGTTGAGGAGGGAGGATGAGGAGGGAGGTTGAGGATGAGGAGGGAGGTTGAGGATGAGGAGGAGGGGTTGAGGAGGGGGGTTGAGGTTGAGGAGGGGGGTTGAGGAGAGAGGATGAGGATGGGGGTTAAGGATGGGGAGGTTGAGGAGGGGGGTTTAGGAGGGGGTTGAGGAAGGGGGTTGAGGATGGGGGGTTGAGGATGTGGGGTTGAGGATGGGGGGTTGAGGATGAGGATGGGGGTTTGAGGAGGGAGGATGAGGATGGGGGGGTTGAGGAGGGAGGATGAGGATGGGGGTTGAGGATGGGGAGGTTGAGGAGGGGGGTTGAGGATGGGGGGTTGAGGATGAGGATGCGGGGGTTGAGGAGGGAGGATGAGGATGGGGGGTTGAGGAGGGAGGATGAGAATGGGGGGTTTGAGGATGGGGTTGAGGATGGACGTTAAGGAGGGGGTTGAGGATGGGGGATTTGAGGAGGGAGGATGAGGAGGGAGGTTGAGGATGGGGAGGTTGAGGAGGGCAGATTGAGGAGGGGTGTTGAGGAAGGGGGTTGAGGATGAGGGGTTGAGGATGGGGGGTTGAGGATGAGGATGGGGGGGGTTGAAGAGGGAGGATGAGGATTGGGGGTTGAGGAGGGAGGATGAGGATGGGGGGTTGAGGATGGGGTGGTTGAGGAGGGAGTTTGAGGAAGGGGTTGAGGATGGGGGGGTTGAGGAGGGAGGATGAGGAGGGAGGTTGAGGATTAGGAGGGAGGTTGAGTAGGGAGGTTGAGGAGGGGGGTTGAGGATGGGGGGTTGAGGATGGGGGGTTGAGGAGGTTGTTGAGGAGAGAGGATGAGGATGGGGGATGTGAGGAGGGGGGGTTGAGGATGGGGGGGTTGAGGAGGGAGGTTGAGGAAGGGGTTGAGGATGGGGGGTTGAGGAGGGAGGTTGAGGAGGGAGGTTGAGGAGGGGGTTAAGGATGGGGGGTTGAGGAGGTGGTTGAGGAGAGAGGATGAGGATGGGGGGTTTGAGGAGGGGGGTTGAGGATGGGGGGGTGAGGAGGCAGGATGAGAAGGGAGGTTGAGGAGGGGGTTGAGGATGAGGAGGGAGGTTGAGGATGAGGAGGGAGTTTGAGGATGAGGAAGGAGGTTGAGGAGGGGGTTGAGTATGAGGAGGGAGGTTGAGGATGAGGAGGGAGGTTGAGGATGAGGAGGGAGGTTGAGGAGTGGGGTTGAGGAGGGTGATAAGGGTGGGGGGAAGAGACACAGGCAAGGGAGAGGGGAGAAGAGACACGGGAGAGAGAGGGGGATACAAGAGGGGCACACAGAGGGCACAAGAGGGACACAGGGGGCAGCACATTTCCCACCCTCGGCTTATACTCGAGTCACTAATTTTACCCAGTATTTTGTGGTAAAACAGGTGCCTCGGCTTATACTTGTGTCGGCTTATACTCAAGTATATCCAGTAATCAATTCTATAGGAAATAAAGTAAAACTGTTCACTAGTAGGTTTAACAATGAGGCTAAACCTCAGATATGTCGGCCATGTCATGAGAAGACATGATTCCCTAGCGTAGACTTTGATGCTGGGAAAGATTGAAGGCACAAAGATGGGGACGGCAAATGTGGAGATGAATAGATGAGGTAATTAAAGAAATGAACATGAGCTTGAGGGAGCTCAGATGGGCAGTGGCTGACCGATGTGCCTGGTGTGCTGCAGTCCATAGGGCCACTGTACAACAACAACATATTAACTTTTAAGTGGCAAAAATGTTATATCAGTCTATTCCTATTATTGTTATGTTTCTTTGAGCCACCCTATTATTGCCCTTGTATAATATCTACTGCTTTGATAGTTCACTAGAAGAAACAGAAAATGCAAACTCTTTATAAACTTCTGTAATTTTGAAAAAATATAGGATCACCAGCATTAGCAAATATGTAAGTAGTGCTGTCATTAGAAATTATAGTCCCAATTACGGTAATATGTCACAGCCAGACAACCCACCCACTCACACACCTCTAGAGAGCTCCTTGCTGATGAGGTATTCTTTGACATTTTTGTCTAATAAGCAGTGAGGAAAGGCGCAGAAGGTAGTTGGTCGACCCCACCCTCAGAAAAAAACTCAGAAGCAGACAATGACATTACAAACTGAACATTATGCTTTCCTCACTCTGTTACCACCACAAGAGTCTGCTAAGAGTTATTTGTTCTATCCAAAAATTTATTTTTGCTCTTGGTTAACATAGCTATGCTTGTTAGTTTCCTACAAACTTCATAAACATATCAAGTTTTTCTTAAGTTGCAGTAGTCTTTAAGAACAGGTCATAAAGGTTTTCTTGGTATTGTATTTTCTCTCACCTGTGAGTGGTCAGAAAAAACAATGGCAATACAGAGTCTCATGCTTCAATCAATGTAGCCTATATTAACAATTTAGATATGGCTAAAAGGTATATAGAAGTTTCCTGGGTTTCAATTTTTTCCTAAAAAAAGCCGAAAAATATGCATTATACTAGAGTATTGCCCGTCAAAAAATTACGGCAGTGAAATTTTATAGTGAGCTAATTCTGTTCGTTTTTTTCCCGTAATATCCGTAGCTGTTTGGTGGTGTTTTACGTATTTATGGTAGTGTTTTGCGTGTTTAGGGTCCTTTAGCCTCGTTTTCGTTTTGTTCTGCGGCCATTTTTTCTCTCGCTTAGGTGATTTTCGGGTCTCTAAACTAAATGGAGGTGTAACTTTACTTGCAGAGGTCCTCGGTGCCTTCCCTTGCTATGAGTAACCTTTTTATGTGTTTGTTGTTTGTATTTATTGTGTTTGTAATGTTTTTGGGGTTGCGCGGGTTGCGTCCTTGTTTTTTAATCTCGTATGTGTTTTTCGGCAAATACGTAGGTGTTTGGTGGTGTTTAGAATACTGTAGCCTCGTTTTCGTTTTTTTCGGCGGCCATTTTTTCTCTATTTTTTTAGTGTCTAAACTCTTTTAATTTCACTTAAATTGAGGTGAAACTTTAGTTTTCGAGGTCCTGGATGCTCCCTCTTCCTGTAAGTAAGCTTTTTATGTATTTGTTGTGTGTATCTGTTGTATTTTTCATGTTTTGATGTGCGCGTGTTGCGGACGATTTTTGCGAGGTCATAATGGGTCGTAATGTGTCTCGTATTTTCTTTTGCGTATTTTCTTTGCGACGTAAATTTTGCGAGGGTCGCAGTTGCTCCCCTGTGTCTCTTTCGCCCTCTCCCTCCCCTGTCTCTCTTCCCCTCCCCTCCCTCCCCTGTGTCTCTCCCCCTCCATCCCTCCCCTGTGTCTCTCCCCCCTCTCCCTTCTCTTTCCTCCCTCTCCCTCGTGTCACTTTTCCTCCCTATCTCTTATCATCCTCCTCATCCTCCCTCCTCAACCCCCCTCCTCAACAGCCCTCCTCATCCTCTCTTCTCATCCTCAACCCTCTCCTCATCCTCCCTCCTCATCCTCTCTCCTCAACCCCCTTCTCAACCCCCCTCCTCATCCTCCCTCCTCATCCACCCTCCTCATCCTCCCTCCCCAACCTCCCCCCTCAACCCCCCTCCTCATCCTCAAACCCCCGTCCTCATCCTCAACCAACCCTACTCAACCTCTCTCCTCAACCTCTCTCCTCAACCCCCCTCCTCATCCTCAACCACCCTTCTTAACCCCCTGCTCATCCTCCACCCCCTCCTCAACCTCTCTCCACAACCCCCTCTTCAATCACCCTCCTCAACCCCCTCCTCATCCTGAACCTCCCTCCTCAACCTCCCTCCTCAACCGCTCTCCTCAACCCCCTCCTCATCCTCAACCCCCCTCCTCATCCTCAACCCCCCTCCTCAACCCTCCTCCTCAACCCCCTACTCATCCTCCCTTCTCAACCCCCTCCTCAACCCCCTCCTCATCCTCCCTCCTCATCCCCCTCCTCACTTTACCCCTCTCTAATTACCTCCCCCTCTCCCTTTCCCCTAACTTACCTTCCATCAGTTACTCCTCCGCTCCTCCTGGCATTTTCCGGCTGTGTGGGGACCCGGCCAGTGCTAATGACGTCTTGCGCATGTGACGTCTCATCATTAGCATATGCCGGGTGCTGACACAGGCGTAAGACGTGGGGAGGAGCGGGGGTGAGGAGCAGCGGAGGAGCAGCTGCTGATGGATGGTAAGTGAGGGGAAAGGGACAGGGGGAGGTAATTAGAGAGGGGTTAAGTTAGAAGGGAGGATGAGGAGGGGGTTGAGGTTGAGGAGGGGGTTGAGGATGAGGAGGCAATTGAGGATGAGGAGGGGGGTTGAGGATGGGGGTTGAGGATGAGGAGGGGGTTGAGGAGGGGGGGTTGAGGATGAGGACTGGGGTTGAGGGGGGTGAGAAGGGAGGATGAGGAGGATGATAAGGGAGGAAGGGGAGAGAAGACACGAGAGAGAGGGGGTGAAAGATACACAAGGGAGGGAGAGGGGGGGAAGAGACATGGGAGTGTAGAGAGACGGGGGGGGGGGGGGGGGGAAAGACACAGGGTGACTCGAGTATAAGCTGAGGGGGCATTTTGCAGTTTAAAAAAAAAGGGCTGAAAGACTCTGCTGATACTCGAGTATATATGGTACTTACATATTTATATGGTTGGTATTGCTATCTGGATTTTCACACCCCTAGGACACTTACATTACAGTGGGTACAGGTTGCCCAGCATCTGGGTTCAGGTTGTGACTTCCAGAGAAAGTGCTGCCAGTCAAATGCATGTTGGGTCACAGCTTGTTTTTCTCTGCCTGTCTCCTTGTGAGAAATGCAAACACTAGCAGCAGTGATGCAGGAGAAGAGACAACTGCAGGTGTAAGCTACTATGAATATTTTCACATGACTCTGACTACATTTCCCAGGTTGCTTTGCAGCACAGACAGCAACCCCAAATATTACAGCCTTTGCTTCCTCCTGATTGGCCAGAACTATTTTTGAAATGAATGCTCCTTTAGCCTGGGTTTGGAGAGGGTGTAAACCCTGTTTTTTACTGTCAGAAATTACAAGATATTTTGCTAACTTAAAGGTAAGTGTTTAAATGTTTATTTTGGTACTTTTTTATGCAAAAAAAATGTTTGCGTACACTATTGATTCTCCTCTATCAGATGCATTCATAATCCAGCTCGCTTAGATATGTCTTTAAGATAATACTATCACATATTATAATTGTCAAACTGCGAGACCTTGTCACGCTTCACCAAAGGCGCTCATCGGCTGCGACCCTCGCATAGCAAGGTGAGCATTTGAGGCATTAAAACTTGCAGCACTTAGGCAATGAGCGCCAAAGGCGCTCACCGCCTGCAAGCCTCACGAAGCAAGGCGAGCAGAGGAGACATTGAAACTCACAGGACTTAGGCAGAAATGAGCACCCTTGAGGCATTGAAAAACGCGAGACTTAGCCTCCAAGCACTTAGGAAACGCAGGATCGCCTTAGGCTGCAAGCAGTTGATGAACTCGGGACTTAGAAAAAAAATATATACGAGACGCGGGACTTAGAAAAAAAAATTATGATCATTATGTCAGTAAAACATGGAGGTTAAATGTCAATCAATTAGCGTTTAGAGGTCTGATATGCGATCGGACTTGCAATCCGGCAATGTACAACATAATAAAAATGAATGGTGATAATGTTCTAGTCCATGTGGGTGGCCTGATATGTATTAACTCATTAATTACCAAAATTGATATGACATGGAAATAAAACATAATTTTTTGTATTGCAGATTTGCAAGCTTGAGACTGTTGTGCAATCAATTATAATGTCTCTCATCACTTTCCCCCATCTTTTAAAGTGCAGTATTGATTTTTTATTTGATTTTACAGTGCTACAAACAGGTGTTTAACCTTGTGAGTCCTATCAGGTACCCATAGGATTTTCTTCTGCATTTGCCATTTACGGGTCTGAGAACATTTGTGGGCTTGAGGAGTTTTAGCAATTGAATAGCGATTTGCGATTGTAACATTTACGGGCTTGAAAGATCGAAGGCTTAGATGGGTTGGAGTTACGATTTTAACAATCGCAGGGATTTTTAGCCCGTAACCCGCAAATCGTTTGTGGCTAGCAAAAATATGCCAATTGAATAACAAATTAGTATATAGGCTCCATTACGGACTCCAGTAACTGCAATTTTCTCAATTGAATAGGGGCCAGTTAGTAGTAAATACAGGGATATACATCTAAGCCACTTGAGATCCTTAAAAACATCTCCCATTGTGTATTAGTAGAGCATTTGAATTTCAATTTTAAAGAAACATTAAACCAACTAATTATATTCATGGATTAAATGAAGCACAAAACTAGCATAGTTCAATCTGACTTCCATTCAACCACCTCTTATACAGGGTATTTCTTGCCGTCTCCTTGCCCTTAAAAACAAGGGCAAACATATTTTATTTCTAAGAACAATATATTGTAACAGTTTCTAAATAAGCGCTTGTTGCTTGTGTATATTCATAGAGCTTTCATCAAGAGATGGGAATAGTCAAGGTGAAAAAACAATTACATGTCTTAAAATTATTATTTTATTCAAACTGGTAAATAATATCACATTGAAATGTGCTGGACTACTTTTAATACTTTTAATTGTTCCTACTCTAATCATATTATTTTTGGTATTATTATAATGTTAGAATAATATTGCTATTATATTATAGGTATTATTTATTATAGTTTTTTTCTCTTATTTACCAATCATCTAGATAATGGATATTGGATATGATAATGATAAAACCCTTATCTTTCTTGGAAAGATTATTTGTATTCATTTTTAAATATTAATATTAGTTTATAATATTTTAATAATATTTATATAAATAATTAGATATTTATTGTATACTTTATAATAGTGGTATAGTGGTACTATTTTATCATTATATATATATATATATATATATATACTAGTGACTTGCCCGTCAAAAAATGACGGCAATAAAATTGTAAGGCAGGTAATGCTGTTTGGTACACAAAGTAAGTATTTTGGTTGTGTGAGTACCTTCGGCGCTCATTGTGAGCCTCTTGGTGTATGTTTGGTTATGAGAGCTCCTTTGGCGCTCATTGCAAGTTTTGCGCTGCTGAGCTTTTGGCTCGCATTGTGAGCCTCTCTCCTGAAATATTTGTGGTCCTGTAAAAAACGTTGGCACTCTTTGTGAGGCGCGCGCTGTGCGCCTTTAGTGTTTATTGGTATTTTTTTTTTCATGTGTATGTATTTTGTAATGTTAATTCATTAATTTGTAAATTTATAAAGTAATATACTTTACCTATTTGTAATAATATATGCATTAAGCAATATGCTGAAGAGCTAACAATCTGTTTTGATGTTCCTGCAGCATACAATGTAGATTTGCACTGTTGGTGAGCTGAGGTGTAAATGTCAGCAATGTGTGCAGTGTGTAGTGTAAGTAGACTGTGTGCGCGAGGGGAAACCGTTTGTTTAGCTGTGTAGTTCTGCATTTTGTAATGGTATTGAGTGATTGTTGCTGTGTGTGTATTTTTGTTTTTATTTTATTTTGTATTTCGTGTGTTTTTCGTGTTTTTCGCTGTGCGTGTTGCGGCCGTAAAGTTCGTATTTTTTGAGGCTCGTATTTTTTTTTACCTCAGTGGCGGTTTTATTTTCTAAGTGTTACGGGCCATAATTTTTATAGGCGATTTCTTCAAAGTGCTACGGGTGCCTACGGTGCTCATCTCCGCCAGCGCAGTGAGTGCCTCGTCCTAAGGGGTCATTGAGATGAGTGCTTAGGGCGCTCATCTCCACCAGCGCAGTGAGCGCCTTTGGCGCTCCCTGCTTGTCATTCGAGGTCATAGGGATGTGCTCCTACGGTGCACATCTCCACCAGCGCAGGGAGCGCCTTTGGCTTTGCGAGCCCGCAGTTTTAACGTTGCGTTACCAACGGATTTTGGCAAGGTCATGTTGCTGAGAACTATATACAGTACTAGCGACTTGCCCGTCAAAAAATGACGGCAATAAGATTGTAAGGCAGGTAATGTTGTTTGCATGCAAAATTAATTTTGTTGGTGTTTTAAGATCCTTCGGTTCTCATTGCGAGGCTCTTGGTTGTTTGTGTGCTATGAGCAGCATTGGTCTTTTTTTTCGGTATGGCAATGAATAATTAATTAAATAAGAAATTAATATACTTTACCTATTGTGAAGTAATATATGCAGGAAGCATTGTGTTGAAGAGCTGGCAATCTGTTTTCATGTTGCTGCAGGATCAGTGCTGTGGAGCTGCTGTGTAAGCGTCATGAATGTGTGCAGTGTGTAGTGTAAATAGTGTGCGTGCGCGAGGCAAATCCATTAGGGTAGCTGTGTCCTTCAGGATTGTATAAGTGAGTGTTGTAAAATGGCGCCTAATGTGTGGTATGCGGCTGATTTAGCGTCCTTGTTTTCGGATCCCGTCCGACTTTTTCGGAAAATCCATAGGTGTTTGGTGGTGTTTTTGCGTGTTTAGGGTCCTTTAGCCTCGTTTTCGTTTTGTTTGGCGGCCATTTTTTCTCTCGCTTAGGTGATTTTCGGATGGCTCGCTTAGGTGATTTTCGGGTGATTTTCGGCGCTCCATGCCAGCAACAACGGCCCGCATGCTCACAACTATATATGTGAGGTGATATATATATATATATATATATATATATATATATATATATATATATATGGCTTATCTTCACCATTTATGTATTTTATTATTGCATTAATGTAATAATGTAATTAATGTAATACAAATGTTGGCCTTTCTGAATCGATGTTTTAGGGGATGCTACTGGTTGTTGTATGTCTGCTCAGGCCAAATTTTTATGAACTATTGATGTTTTGCTAGCAGTTATTGAAGATTTTAGCAATCACTTAGCTCTGGCCATTTTCTGATTCACATGTTTTTCTCTGTCCACCATTTAGAGTACAGTCATACTGGGATGCAGTAAGAAGAATTTATAAAAAAATTCTGCTACAGAGATGATCCTTTGATCTTTTGATGAAGAATATGTGGTGTATGCAAAACAAGTAATATAGACACAATGCTGTGATATTTATTGATGTTCCTTAACTTTATTTTTGTTCTTATGGAAATTACTGTATTTCTGGGCTCTCATTTGCAACGTCGCAAACTTCTGCTGAAATGAACTCGTAAAGGCCCTTACAAGTCACATAAGCTTTTTACTGGCTGCAGATCAGGAAGTTCTTAAGTGTGGGAACCATGTAATAGCTACATAAATGATCTCATGAAAACTACCAAAGGTATGAGTCAGCCTTGTGGGAGATCCTACAGGAGCCATGTAGTTGAGCTTATTTTTTGTATTCAGGACCTTGGGACAGTATATGAATTACTGTTTTGTATATGTCTTAAATGTATTTTTCGAATTTGGAAACGTTTAATTTATTTGAAAGTCACATTCCATTTTATATTTTATTTTATATCATATCTTACTTATACGAGTACTATTGTGGCCTTTTCATATGTCGGAAGCTTTTAAAGTGATATAGGGTGACACAAGTGGAAGATATGACAATTCATAATATAAGCCTTGTTGTTGCTTTGAATGACATATTTCAAGAAATTCAGCTAAAATTGTTCAAATATATTTTTGTTTTATGAATTTGTGTCCACAAAATAAATATGTGCAGGAAATGCTTTGAAGTTTCCTTGCTTTTGTATAATCAAATGAGATGAGCAAAACACAAATGAATACTGCAGAAAAAATAGGTATTAAACTTCATAAAATGTAATATATTCTTGGAATGAGAATCCTAGCTGTATATTGTTAATATATGTTCAGCTATATTCCTGTGTACTGCATCAATGTCATTAAATATACAAATTGCATATGTGAAATATAGCTTCTAAAAACCGAATCATTTCCACACACTGTTGAAGAGTTCATATTATTAATTTCTTAAGTAGAGTTTTTTTAAACAATTTGCCAATTGGTCCATACCTAGAAAATGGATTTCAAATCAAATCTAAAAAAAAAAAATTAAATAAGAAGAACTAGTATAATTATATTTGCCAGCCTTATCTCATATAAGAAATTGACTCTGTGGAATATTGGTCCTAGACAATTTTATTATACTATAATTTTCTTTGAAAGTGTGTTCTGGGAATTTTCTTTAAATATTGTGCTTTGTGACACTGTCATATGTATGTCACCTGTTATATCGCCTATTGCCATTTACTATAAATATTTAAGAAAGAAATTACAAGTTAGCTGCCTGTATTTTCACTGGCGATAAGTAAAGTTTAATTTTATGTTAATTAACTGACCACAGCAACATCATCTCATGAACACAGACAGAATTCTAAGAGACTAAAACCACAAAAAAACTATTAATATGAAAGCTTGATTGCACATATTATCCATTTAATGCAGTAAAATTATGTGATTCTTTTACAGTATTTATTTTTACTTCAAACGTGTTTTTTAATCTTTGCTGCATTCATTCTTCGAGCAATCTTTTCTTTTAATCAGTATTTTTTAATCTGGCTCTTTTGAATGCATGACAACAAATTTATGATGAAGGGTATTTATAATATGATATTATTTTAAGTGTGTTAGTAATATTTATTTAATTGAAACTTTTCTCGTTTGGTTCACAAGTTCCTTCACTCCTACTAATTGCTCATTTCAAAACGATGCTTTCCTATCCTCTCCGTAATACAATACATGTTCAAACATATTACTTATTAAGTCGTTCAGTCATTTCCGTCTCTTTGTGTCCTCATGGACCATAACACACCAGAACATCATTATATTCATGGTCATGCTGATCCACTTGGTATTCATGGCAGAGATACTGGACTGGGTTGCCAGCTCCTTCTCCAGTGGGCCACAGCATACAGCTCCTTTTATTCCTAGTTGGTCTCCCATCCCAGTACTGACAAGGCCCAACCCTGCTCGGCTTTAGGGTGGTGTGACCTCTTGGTTCCCTGACTTGGAATCGAACCCAGGTCGACAGCAATTATTAAGATAAAGAATATTAAGATAAAGAATAACTTTGTTAAAATGAATCCCTTTTGTTTTGTTTTTTATAATATGAAATCTAAGCACAACCTTTTTTTTTATTTCATTTTTTCTTATTAAAATACATCTTGGCCACTTGACCTTTCAAAGGAAGTACTTGCTGCAGGATGGAATCACATGGTTGGGTGGAGTCTGAGCTCATAACCGAATCAAAGCACAAGGATATAGAGAGAAAGAGACTACATATCCCAGGCTGCTCTGCAACAAATTGACCCCAGAGTATGATACAAATGTATCTGCTTGCTCCTGATCGACCAAAAGGAATTATGAATTTTATGCTAATATTAGCAGGGATTTTCAGGTTGTCAACTGACAAAAGCCTCAGCTTGCAAATTTAAGGCATTTAGCAAACATCAGAGTGAGTTTGTAAAGGTTTATTTTGGTATTTTTTCCTGCAAAAAAAATGTTTGCATACACTTCTGATCCTCCTCTATCAGATGCATTCATAATCCAGGAAATGTAGATATGCTTTTAATTTAAATTCTCACTTATTATTTCTATTATGTTATCACTATCTTCCTATATGGTCAGGTAGTCAGGCCAACACCTTATAAAGTTCAGACACTGTGTTTGTTACTGAATGTTAAATAAATTCACAATGATATTTAATTTCTACAGCGCTATATAACGGAATTTAATTCACATATCAACTTTTTGAAACACTGTAACCGTTATTGACACGTGTTACCATTTCATGTGATTAATTATAATAGATACATAATGTCTTATACTTGTTACCACTTTCCAATAAACAATTTATTCTATTGCTCTACTATGTCTGACAGTCACTGTCTTATCTATTAATATTTGATATTATTCCTTAGATATTACAGCATACATCTTCTTAAATTCCTCCTGAAAACTCTTGTACTAGGCATTGTAACTTTGAACTGATATATGTTGGTGGTTAAGAACAACTTATAAGCAATTCTTTATTCTTGCAGATATTGCCTGTAAAGCTAGCACTCAATCCATGTATACACCCCTTTGTGACAAATAATACATATGTGTAATAAACTATACCCAATAATATATCAATGAATAAATATCTCTGATACATAAAACTTCAAATGTGACTAATAAACTCTCACAGACCACCACCTTATGGTTGCAGTTCTTGGTATCAACTACCTACATTTTTTTGTGTTATCAAATTTTTAAGTGCACTGTTATTTACTTTTATTTACAAACACTGTGGGCCTCATTCTATTATCGGCCATAAAATGTCCGCAAAGCTGCGATTCCTTGCGGCCGTCTTACGGCCCCGTGTAGAGCTACCTTTACTTTGCAATTCAAATGGACGGCGCCGCAAGGATAACCCCCCTTACGGCCGGCCGCATATCATGCAACCGGCCGCAAGGTCAGAAAACTTTAAATGCAAATATAAATTCAAGACGGCACTGTAAAGCTCTGTAAATGCTAGGGATCATAATGGGGGACATGAGGATTAATAACAACACCCTCTCAAGCTTGCACATCGCCCACATCCGCTATTTCATTAACGGTTTATTTTCTGTCCTGCAGCCTGGGCGGGTCTGAGGTGCTCCAAGCCCTCGGGACTTTGTCCACGGATATTTGACATGAATTAAAATAAAAAATATTTTCAGATTTGAGCGTAGGGGAATGTTGTGCTATGAAGGCTAACACCTCCAATCACTTTATCGTCTCATCAGAGTGCAGGATGGCTTTATTATGTGTCTAATTGTGTGCTTGCGGGACCTTTTTGGTGCAAGTAAGCTGCGGCTCGGTTTTAGCCTTGCCGAGAGGGTTCCCGTAGCAATAGAATAGGAAACGGGGCTTTCTTGCGGCCGAAACTCTTGCGGCCGTTTAAGATCAAAGGCTTTCCTGCTGCGCGTGCGGCCGCAAGGGATAACAGGGCGCCGGGCCTTGCGGCCCCGCATCTCCTACGGCCGATAATAGAATGAGGCCATGTGTGGATATCAGGATACCTCATAGATGTACAGATCAGCGTACTTCACTTATTTTCTAATTTACTGTTGTGTATAGTGGATATATGTTCTATACCTCATGGATGTTTAATCTTAACATCCACTACCAATACCAATCACTGATATCTACAATTGTGTCCAACAAGCTATTACTAATATTCATTATCTTATGTTATGCATAATACCTCATGGATGTTAACTTTTCACATCCACTACTATTATCAGACTATTATCATGTAATCCAATTAACAATGAGCCACATTCAATTGAGCTTTCGGAGATCCAGGCTTTGGAAATGTAGCCTGCAAGTTATTTTGCTATTCACTTGGCGTCTTTTTGCGGGCTCCAATCGGGTTACGTGCTCCGGCCTCTGATTCATTGCGATGGTTCAGATTGCAAATGAATGCCCCTCCTAGCCTTTGATCTTTCACGGTCGCAAGTGTTGCAAAAGCTAAAATCGCAAATCGCTATTCAAGTGCTCCGATTCCTCCTTGCAAAGCAAGCTGTCAAGCCTGCAAATGGCAAAAGTCGAACCACAAGTCCCAGGTACCAAGAAGGACTCACAAAGGAAAAATGACACTTGAAAACAATACTGCACTCTTATTAAAAGGGAAAGTGATGTTAGGTCTTAGAATTAATAGCACAACATTCTCAAGCCCGCAAATCGCCAAAATAGAATACTTTATTTCATGTTTGATTTCCGTATTCTATCGATCTCGGCAATCAATGTGTTATTACATATAATGGAACTCGCATGTAATAGAATATCATATTTACGTTTTTAGCGATATTGCAATATTTCAGGAATGTGGGTCTGATCATAATTCGCAATTGAAGTGAGTAGGACTTTGAAATCCAAACTACATTTTTCATTGATGTAATGATGACGATCTCTATTTCCATTGGCTGTCTCTAATCAGTTATAGCCTTGGTTAATTGATCTATTCAAATGCTACATATGATGGCATGGTTTCCAAATTTCACTATCGGCCCCTAACTTGCTGCCTTGAGCAATTGAATAGCACCATAACTTGCGAGCGCTGTGGGCCTGCAGACATACAACCTATACCTCCATAACTTGAGGCCTTGCAATGGAATGAGGCTCAATGTCTTCTGACATTATTTCATTTGGCATTGCTTACAATTGCTATACAGTTTTAAATATATAGGCCTCCATTCAATTGTAGCTGTTGCAAATTTGCAACAGTTACAGATCGATTCAATTGATCAAGCTATCTGGCCGAAAGCCTAAACCGTAAATCATGCACCTGTAAGTAGCATTTCACTGCATGATCATGATTAATTAAGCAAGGCCGTAACTACCAATTTAGAAACAACCAATAGTAAATGAGATTGTCATCATTACGTCAGTAAAACATGGAGGTTAAACGTCAATCAATTAGCGTTTAGAAGTCCGATATGCGATCAGACTCGCAATCCGCCAATGTACAACAAATTAAAAATAATGGTGATACTGTTCTAGTCCATGTGGGTGGCCTGATATGTATTAACTCCTTGATTACAGAGATTGATATAACACGGAAATGAAACGTAAACTATTGCTGTTACTATTAAAAACACGCAGCCGCTTAGTGGTAGCCTTGTTATAGAATAAAAGCAACAAACAAAAAACACAAACTGGTGACAATAAGAAATAGCTTTCCACAATAAAACTGAATCCACTTAGGAACAATAGCATAAAATCACAATAGTCCAGTATGCATAAGAAAAACTCTGGGGGAAAAAGCATAGAGCTGAATAGCAACACTCACTGACATTACTCTGGCTATGAGTACATGGCAGAACCAGACATGTAATGGACTTCATATTATATTTGCACTTTGTCCTCATCCAATTTGAAATGCATTGTTTTTGGTCACACACATGCCAGAGAGCAATTGCATAGGTGAAAGAGAGTGAGCATAACATTGCTTGTGCTTGTATGTATGCATGTGGACACGTGAGAGAGGGAATGCATGAGTTTGTAACAGTAAGTGCATTAAATGACTTGGGCCCTCATTCAATTGCGATTTGGCCAATTGAATAGGGCTCTAAATAAGCACAAAACATATATTTTTTAAAGAAGTTTTTAGTTAGCAAGCATCTATCCAGAAGAAAGGTTTTCACTAACTAAAAACTTCTTTAATAAAAATATGCTATGTGCTTCTTTAGGGCCCTATTCAATTGGCCACATCGCAATTGAATGAGGCCCTTGGTGAAGAAAGATTACTGGATATATCCTAGCTGAAAAGATAGTATCTCCTCCAGCTCCTTCCTCCTACTTGACCACAATATGAAGCGGTAAATCAGTTATTTAAATTATTGATATATGTTTGTGTATTTATCTATACAGATACTTGATAAAATGTTCACATTTTGTATGTACAATTCAATAAAATATCTATGATTAATTCACAGCAACATCTATGATCAATCTATTTGCACTGCATGCCACAAAATGAGTAAGAATGGTGACATATAATGCAAACAACATATAAGCTGCTATTTGGAATCTCAAAGTTTATATTCCTGCATGAGCTGAATTAAATGGCATTGTCATCTTGCATGGTTATTCCAATGCACCATAGATTAAAAGGAAGAGATAATGGATTGTAAGACACCTAATTATTTTGCAATTTGAAAAGGTCAGATAATTGAAACTAAATACACATAATATTGGAAAGCACAGCAAAGCAAACAAAACATAATAAAAATCAATGTGTCATCAAGTTGATTTTATTGAAATTAATCAGTAGAAATATCCCACTGCAACTTGCCTATGTGTGCTTTTCCTAATGAATGTGATAGAACTGATCATGTATAACTAAGGCTGGTTAATGATAATTTTTCTTCCTTTAGTTTATGAATGTAATGACAAATGCAAAGTCAAACTACCTGGATTAAATCCAAAACACCTTTTTCAACTCTGAAACCATAAATGTGCCAAGAAACTAAAAGCACTAGACTTTAATATATACTGAAAATATGGATATTTTGAGAAATGGTATATAGACACTGCTCTTCCTACTATTGTAAAATATACTTATCTTTTCATAAAAGAGAATACATGTTTTTCTTATCATACAAATGAAGCATAATCTTTTTCATGCCAATTAAGGTATATATACAATTATAGAATTTGTAATTTAAAAGCTATTTTCATCTAATGAAAAAAAAATGCAATTTAAGTTCAATAAATAATAGCAATAACAACTAATTTATATAGCAATTCACGTCCAGAAGGGAGTGCAGGTGCTCAGAATGAAAAAGAAGAGGGAATTCTACATGGACACATGCTTTCTAAGTGCAATGTTTTTTTTTCCTTTTCTTAAGAAAATATTTGATTTGAGAACTTTATTAATTCTGTTGTTAGAAAAAAATATAAAACCTTGAACACGTCTGCTTCTCTTAATAAGGTTGCTTGGATACATGGCTTAATGTGCATACCTTGCTCACGCTTCTAGGAGAGATAATTTATAGGATACATGAACCAAAAAAATCCATTTACTAATTTTTTGCAAACATACCATTTATGTATTGCTCAATTGAAAGCCAACATTATAGATCATTGAGTTTATTGATTGAAATTATGTTGAATCAATATAAGTTGATGGTGTTTTTTGTCTTCTGCGTGCACTACATTCTGGGGTTTGCCCTTTTTACATAGAAACATAAAATCCTTAATTGTGTTTGACTCTACCACTTCATTTAGAAGGTTTTTCCACTTATTTGCTACTTTTTCATTACCCCTATATTGTCCACTTTCCAACTTCAAAATATGACCTCTTGGTCTTTCATTCTTTCATTTCCTTGAAGACACTTTCCTCTTCTACTTTATAAGATCACTACAATAGTTGTCAGTGTTCGTAACGCAGTTGCGTCTGTTGCAAAGCGAGGGATGCAACCGCAAGCCTCGAGAAGCGAGGCAAACAAGCGGCACCGTCGAACTGCGAGCCACGCAAAGCGAGGTGAGCCAGCGGCGCAGTACTTAGGCTGCAGGCGCTTATTGCAGTCAGCTGCGTAGTACATAGGCTGCAATGAGAGCCAAAGGCTCTTATTGCAGCCAGCGGCACAGTACTTAGGCGAGCCTTGCAAAGCGAGGCTCGCCCGCGGCGCAGCACTTGCCATCATACCTGGTTCCTGCCAGTGGAGGGCTTGCAATGTTTTATGGCACACACGTGAACAGTGTTTTGTTTTGAGAAAAGCTGCCAATGCCAGTAGACATCCATTAGACCTTTTTGAAGATACTTTTTGACTGATATGACTATTGTATGTTATTACATTTTGAGGTCCACACCTCACTCCTCCTGTCTGTGCTTTCCATTTAGATACTCAGCCTTTCAAGGTGGGACATTTCATTTTATTTTATTTTATTTTGTTATATTTTATCCGTCTGCATTCACTTACACTTTTTCTGACCACCAATATCTTGCAGCATTTATAATTGTGACTGTGTATCTAGTACTATCTATCTTATTTCGTATTATCACTTTGTCTCTCATATATATTTTTGTTATACCTTTTTCCCAGTGTTTGCTTTACAGAGAAGCCCATCTCTTAGAGGTCTTCTCCTATTCCCATATATTTTCTATCATATTGCCCTACTGCCTTCGGTTCACTAAGCTAGGCATACTCAGATCATAAAGTCTTCCTTCATAAGTTTTGTCTTTTAAACTATGCACTATTGTCCTTTTTGGAATTGTTTCAAATTTGTTATTATTGAAGATATGGTCTCCAAAACTGGACATAGTGTATTTTAGGAGCTGAACTTAGATTGTCCTTTTTAAAGGGCCAATCTACAGTTAGTCACATCCCCACCTGGAGGTGGGGAGGAAAAAGTTCACCGCTCAAACCAAAAAGTAACAGAAACTCACATAAAATCAAATAAGAAGGGTGAGCCGAAAATAAACTAACTGGGGTGATAAAAAGCAGAGTACTCCATCTACAGCCCACTGGGAGATAAACTCATCCATCCTCCCAGTGGACAAAGCCAGGTGGTATTCTGCCCAGATACGGAAGTGCACCAGTGCCCGGAACATAGCCTCAGATGACAGAGGACTTATATATAGTATGCCCGGAGCAGGTTGACAAGGAGGTCCCTGGCTCTGTTGCCCTGGGACACTGGGTGTCCAAAAATAAAAACATTTGGGGAGAAATGCAGCCAGAACTGCAGGAGGAGTGACAAGAGGGGTTGTTGTCTGGTGCAACTAAAATATATATAGAACACAGACTCTCCATCGCCACAGAATGGACAAGTGGCTGGAGAGTCCGTGAAGTTAGCCAGGTACACTTTCATGCTCAGTGTACCATGGAGCACTCTCCAATTCCAGTCCCTGATGGGTCGTGGACACAACTGGACACAGTATACTCAGTGAGGTCTAACTAGGGATCTAGAGAGTGACATTAGTCCTTCTCTTTTCTGTTGCTGATTCCTCTGCCAATACATTAAAGCATCCTACTTGCTTTGAAAATCTAAAAGAAATGACCATGTACATTAATCCTCCACATTGAGAAAAGTCAATTAAATGAAGCAACAGTATTCATATTTTTAAGAGCATTTCAATCCCCTTTTTATTTTATTTGTTTATTCTTCAAGATTTGCTGCTATAAAGGAAATTAATGTAACTTACTTGACTGTGTTGCGATACATATATTAAGCATGATGAATGTTCTTATGGTGTTTTTATGACAACATTCATCATACATGACATTTTCATGACAAAATTGTATTTGTTGGTCTCTATAGGTTACTATTACAGTTAATATGATTGCACATATCATAGCAATGTTAATATGATAGCACATAGATACTGCTTTTTTATATGTTTTTATTATCATTTGTGATTGTGTGTTCACATTGGGTAAAGCTAAGGCTAATGGAGTATAAATCCATCACTTGTCTAGTGTTTGTATTATATGTGTATGTTTCAATAAGTTAAATGGGGCTTCATCGATCTGTTAGGTCAGTTTTTAGTTGTAATATGTGTGTAGTATGCTATTAAGATATCTACCTGAAAGGCCTTTATTATGTTTTAAACACACTGTGCCTTATACCATAATAGTTTTAATTGTTAATCACGAAATTTCCATGAATATGCCTCATAGTTTAGCAATGTAGTTATAAATCACTGTTTGATTCATCTGCATTATAAATCTACATGGGTCACACTTATGGTATAGGACTGAACAAATGACTAAAATATTAATTCTACATCATGTATAAAAACGTATAAAAAATATTTGCCAGATATCTTAGGGATAAATAAAATATTACTTTTATTAGGTTCTTTACATGCTGGTGATTGTTCCTGGTCAGTGAAAATGTTGCAGAGATCTCTTTACTTAATAATTTTTATTTTTAGAAGATGGAACTCAAACCAAAAATGTGCTGCTTTTTGGATTTCAACATACTATTTAAATCATTGTCCATATAAAATAGCTAGGACTCTGATTCATACTTTTTATTGAATATACTTTTGATTTTTTCATGATTGAGTCTGCTTTGTGACCACACAAAATCGTTGTATCCTGCATGCTCAGTTCCTTTGTACATGACCACTCTAATTGCCGTCTGCTTAACCTTGAATTTGGTCCACACACAAATATTATTCTACCTATTAGACATATTCTAGGATTGGTCTATACAGTAGAGTAAAGCCTTCTGTTGTTCCGATAGTAGTTGTTCAGCCTCCATCTTCAATTTCCATTTCTCTGATCTCATTCCTGAACTTTATTGAGAATTTTAATATATTTAGAGGTTTATTTGACCTCCAAGCTTACCATATATTTTTTAATACACATATACATTATCTGAACCAGCTGTCTCTAAATTGTTGCTGTCCTTCTTGCAGGTATAATTTCTTGAACGTTATATGAAGTAAATATATAGCTATACTTTTAC
Organism: Discoglossus pictus; assembly: GCA_027410445.1. Classification (NCBI taxonomy): domain Eukaryota; kingdom Metazoa; phylum Chordata; class Amphibia; order Anura; family Alytidae; genus Discoglossus; species Discoglossus pictus. Next base: position 345,499,303 of record CM050164.1, on the reverse strand, counting down.
CTGTAACATATTTAGAAATAATTTGCACTGAACAGTTACCCAATTCATTCATTACTCGAAAATTTGCAAATTGCCTTAGTTTTGCATTCAGTGTACGTGCCAGAAGAATTAACCTATTACTGATTGGAGCACCTTTCTATAAAAAATAAATGGATGCTTAAGAATGGTCATATCTTTGATCATTGCTGTGTTAACAAACTGAATAACAATGAAGTCTTTCAAAAGTCTTCTCTGTTGGGATAGTATAACAAGCAATGTCTGGCACACTAATATAACAGAAACCTGGTCCAATTATTTGTTGTTTTACAAATAAAGGCTAAATGCAATAGCGAGCAATCAGACAAAATATATCTTACCACAATTTTATTATCATATAGAGGATAAGTACAGCAGAAGGACTAAGGTCTATTGCCTTGTATCATTATCTTGCTCTGTCACAAATGCACCATACAACTACAAGCATTGAAATGAATTTGTTACTCATTAGAGTCACCCGTCTTGTCCGCAAGGAACAAAGGTGCACTTAGAGTTTTCCATCATAATGACATGTGAACAGACAATGCCAGTGTTCTTTCTCTGTTTTTCATTAATTTAGCCAGCTCAATTTGCCCTTACTTCCTTTTGTGTTCTTCAAAGAGACAAAGTTGATTGAGAAAGTATAAAGTGGCAAAACAAATATGACATACATTTTCCTGATCTGCCACTTAAAATAAAATTGTCGTGTTTTTTTAAAATCACATGTATTTGAACACAAATCTCAGTTCAAAGAAAGTTATGGTTCTTATTTTCAATCTCGTATCGTTGAAAAGTTAGTGATCTGACAGTTTTTTTTTTTTTCCGTGGATACAGGCAGCTATGACAGCAGGAACTCGCAGCAATTTGCATTGTTAGTTTAAACAGAGTGTGATAGCAGTGGAAAGGTGCATATAACTTCTGATGATTCCTGTTGTTCAACAAATTGCTAGAATATTTTGGATATATCTGTAATGAGCAAGAGCTTTCAAGCTGAACAGAAAAGTAAAACGAGTGATATTTCACATATAATCACCATGCTTCAGAATACAGAAAACACAAGACTGCATTGTTACAAAACTACAAAGTCTTTCACCTCTATTTCCTGCGGTCCTCTAGCCGCACACATTATCTCCATCTCCTTAAGTAAAGAGAAAATTGTATAAAATAACACCATGACAATAGCAGCTATTGTAATAACATTTACTTACTATTTAAAAAGGCTAAAAGTTTTACATTTACTTACACTGAATTTTAACACAACACATAAGATAGATAGATAGATAGATAGATAGATAGATAGATAGATAGATAGATAGATAGATAGGAATAATATATATATATATATATATATATATATATATATATATATATAGAGAGAGAGAGAGAGAGAGAGAGAGAGAGAGAGAGAGAGAGAGAGAGAGAAAGAAAGATAGATAGACAGATAGACGGCTATAACCCAATTCATGCACCATTGTAGTGCTTTAACACATGTTGTGGCTTCCATTACCTTATTTCCTTTCTTAGAAGAGCATATAGTACCTGTTTTCTGCTTTACAATGCTGCCAGAATCTCATATATACAGAATGCTGTTTTTAAGAACTCATCTTGATCATGGGATCAATATTTTTTTTTAAATAACTTAAACCTTAACTTATTTACTGTTATACACAAATGTAACTTAATGTAGATGTTCATTGTTTGGATTGATTACTAAGATTACCACCTCAGTGCATGAATATATGTTAAGTTGCTTTAGTTTGTTGATTCACTTGATCATATAGCATGTTGCATATAACTGTGGAAACTCGTACACTAGAACAAGTTGCAGCTCAGAGTCTTCACAGATTTTTTTTTTTACTGTATAAAACGATTGTTATGAACAGAAAGGCTCACTGGACTGTTTGGGGTTAATCAGTTATTATATGTGTGTTTAGAATGTGCTAGCGACTTGCTTAACAGTTACATCATGGGTGTAATGCATACATGTAATTATATCATGGATGTAATAAGTGCATATAATACTGTCATTGATTAACATTAAAATAATGTATCTGTGAAGTAGTCCATAGGATATGCTTGGATAATGTAAAATGAATGCAGTCATATCTGGGATATTTCAAAGGGTTAAAGATTCTAAAGAATTTATATGGCTTCACATGCGCGCCGCGTCATTAGCATATACCGGGTGAGGATGAGGAGGGAGGTTGAGGATGAGGAGGGAGGTTGAGGATGAGGAGGGGGGTTGAGGTTATGGAGGGGGTTGAGGTTGAGGAGGGGGTTGAGGATGGGGGGGGTTGAGGATGAGGAGGGAGGTTGAGGATGAGGAGGGAGGTTGAGGATGAGGAGTGGGGTTGAGGAGGGAGGTTTGAGAATGAGGAGGGGGGTTGAGGAGGGTGATAAGGGAGGGGGGAAGAGACACAGGGAAGGGAGAGGGGAGTAGAGACACGGGAGAGAGAGGGGGGACACAGGGGGCAGCACATTTCCCATCCTCGGCTTATACTCGAGTCACTCATTTTACCCAGTATTTTGTGGTAAAATAGATGCCTCGGCTTATACTCGGGTCGGCTTATACTCGAGTATATACGGTAAATATTTTTTAGTTGGTTCAGATATCCACTATTTAGAGGGTTTTGATACATAAAAATTGCGGGCAAGAGGAGGAAAGAAGTCATGAAATATCAGAAATCAAATAAAACATTAGCCAGTTGACATACCTCAAGTTCATTGGCTAGAACAGTGGTTCCCAAACTTTTTTGGTTCAAGGCGCACTTACTATTTCCCAAGTCATACCATAGTTCTATATACATATATATATATATATATATATATATATATATATATATATATATATATATATATATATATATATATATAGTCCAATTAATTATAAAAAAATGTATGTGAATTATTAAAAAAAATGTTCTCTCTCTCTCACTCCCTTCTCTCTCACATCCCCCTTCTCTCTCTCACCCTCCCTTCTCTCTCACACACACCCTTCTCTCTCTCCCTCTCCATTCTCCCTCTCTCCCCCTTCTTTCTCCTTCCTTCTCCTTCACTCATCTCTCTTCCCCCTCTCCCACATCCTTTCCACCTTCTCTCCCCTCTCTAACATTAGCACTTAGACACATGCTGGGAACATTGGCTATTACAGGCACAGGCTGGGCACATTGGCTATTACAGACACATACTAGGCACATTGGCTAATGCAGGCACAGGCTGGGCACATTGGCTATTGCAGGCCCAGACTGGCCACATTGGCTTTTGCATGCTGAACACATTGGCTATTACAGACACAGACTGGGCACATTGGCTATTACAGGCACAGGAAGGGCACATTGGCTCTTACAAGCTGGGCACATTGGCTATTACAGGCACAGAATGGGCACATTAGCTATTACAGGCAGAGGCTGGACACTTTGGCTATTACAGACACAAGCTGGGCACATTGGCTATTACAGACACAGACTGGGCACATTGGCTATTACAGGCAGAGGCTGGACACTTTGGCTATTACAGACACAGAGTGGGCACATTGGTTGGTAGAGACACAGGCTGCTGAGCACATTTCTCACTCTCTCTCTCTCTCTCTCCCTCCACCCTTGTCCTCCCTCCTGCTGATCCTCTGCCAGTGGCTCCTCCCGTGGTGGCTCCTCCTCTACCGGGTCAAAGGACTGTGAGGGAGAGAGCCGGAGCACGGGGAAAGGAAAAAGCAGGTGGGGTATTTTTGCCACCCCCTTCCTACACCACTGCACATACACAGCATGCTGCTGGTCTCCCTCAAATTGCACAGTCACAGCGCACCAGAAAGCCGCGGTGCACACTATGGGAACACCTCGATTAGAACCTGAACAATATTTTTATGTTTTGGGATTTGAATATATAAGATGTCGAGTGTACCTAAAATCTCCTTTTGGAGCTTTGTCATTTGCCCTCCTGCCTCCAGTACATTTGTGAATTTTAGGGGCCTTATTCAATTTGCAACAGTTACAAAACAATTCAATTGAACAAGGCTGCAACTACCTAGCTGAAAGCCTAAACAATAAACCATGCACCCGTAAGTAGCATTTCAAAGCATGATCATGATCAATTAAGCAAGGCAGTAACTACCGATCTAGAAACAGCCAATAGTAAATGAGACCGTCATCATGGCGTCAGGAAAACATGGAGGTTAAAAGTCAATCAATTAGCGCTTAGAAGTCTGATATGCGATTGGACTCGTAATCTGACAATGTACAAAATAATATAAAATGAATGAAGGAAATGTTCTAGTTGTGAGGGTGGGCTGATATGTACTCCTTGATTCCTTGGATCAATTTAATATGAAAATAAAACAGGAAAAAAAAATTTGATTGCAGATTTGTGAGCTGGAGACTTTTGCCATTTACAGGTGTGAAAACATTTGTGGGCTTGAGGAATTGTAGCAATTGACTAGCTATTTGCGATTCTAACATTTACGGGCTTGAAAGATCAAAGGCTCAGCTGGCTCGGAGTTAACAATTTTGACAACCGCAGGGATTTTCAGCCTGTAACCAGCAAGCTAAAAGACGCCAATTGAATACCAAATTAGTTTACGGGCTACATTACGGCTCCAGTAACCAACAATTGCTCAATTGAATAGGGGCCTAAGTGCCACCAGATATTTAATGCTGTTAAATTTGACAAGTCAGAGACTTACTGTGAGCAATTGTAAGATTCTATTATCCTAGGGCCCTATTCTATTGCCCAATTCGTCAATTTATAGACACTTAAAATCACTCTTAATATTGCTACATATACTGCAAATATTACTTATTGGCACTAATGAATTCTTAAGTCAATAGAATGCACACACATTTTTATAAAAAAAATACCTGAAACCAAATGTATGATTTCAAGGCATTTGCAAGTAGCTAATAGAATATGGTCCATACTCTTTTATTACATATGTTTTATGATACCGGTGTTTTCTTCTCTCTTTTACTTTCCCTCACGTACTTGCAATGCGATTGCCTCCTACTTGAGCAGGCTGAATAGGATTATACCTGAACCAAGTTACATTTTATAGTTTGAAGTTGAAATGCGTTTCCTACTGAACTCCATTGGACATCCATTTCTGCCTACATACCAGAAAGCATGGAAATGCTTTATACCACACAATTATGTATTCCAATATCGTGTTACTTAAATATTATTTTACTGTTTTATGTTTTATTAAAATACTTATATATTATTTTTATTAAGACAATGCAAATTGCTAAATAAAGTGTAGGGTAAATGTGGTGTTTCCCCTTCTTTTTTTAAAATTATCATTAAAGATTGGATCTAATATAAGAAAAAGACACATGAATAAATGTGGAGTATTTACTCCCTCGTACAAATGAATCCAAAAATAGAACATTAGATAATAATATAAAGAAAATATAGTGCTTGCTATTCTAAGAATATAATAAAAAAACTTTGATATTTCAAAGTTAAGAAAGTTATATCAAGAAAACAAAAAATGACAGCAACAATATCCCTACATTTTACAGAATACACCAATGTTACTTTTGCAAACTTAGTAGTTTCAACTCAAAATTAAATTTGATCTCAACAACATATAACTCTGTCAGTTCCATTCACTTAAATTGAATGTATCCTGAGCTATCTGCATTGTAATCAAAGTTTTGTGCTCATGAAATTGCCCATGCTCATTTTATGCTATTTCAAGAGCACAGTCACAGGCATATGTATTGTTATACTGTTTTACTTTGTTCTGTGTTTAAAGTAATGCTGTTTCTTTATAAGCGTGACTAAAGCATAGCCTAAAAAAGCAGGAAGAAAAGAGAAAGGAACTGAGGACTCCCTTTGGGGAGAATGGTAACTAGAGCATGCATTAAATATGTAGAAGCACATTAGGGATGATTAAAGATTAATTTGGTGTCACTGATCCTGCTCAGTATCATTGCAGGTCAAGACCAAGTCTTAATGAGTTTGTTTATTGTTTTTATTTCATTAGCCCTTTTCTAATGAGCAATTGGTGGAAGACATCAGAGACCGAAATGTTTCTTACTGAATAGTATGATAAGCACTGTACAAGTAAATCAAAGCATGGAACACTTAGCTGGGAGATTAGTCTCTATAGAGAATCTTCCATATAATCCCACATAATATTTGGAAGGCATCCAGCCTACTCAATAAATGATTTAATAAGGGAATAAAAATGAATTCAACTAGTAGCAAATATTTACCTAAGGGATACCTATGCTAAATTGAATTATATTATACTATAATTTGCTGATGCCCCAGAAGTCATGGATCTATGTGTGTGATTTTTGGCAAAGTAACATTAGAGCATATCTTTTCACTCATAGGATTTATACTGCAGCTTCATGACTATTTTATCATTTTTCATGCTATGATTTGTTTGCTTTTTTTAGTCTAAGACCACTTAAAGCGTATTGGTCGTTTTTGTCTCTATTCTGTGATTACTGTAAAGTAACTACAAATGCTCTCCTAGGAGTTCCATATAATGCTTCAGTAATGGTAGGGAATAATTTAAACCGATGTCCAATAGTAATTCAAAGTTTTACTGTTACTATTGTACTCATATAAAATGCTGACAATGTCTTTGGATATATGTAGCCCCGGGCACTGCAGATCAGCCAAGAGCATATCTGGGTAGGCTTGGAAAGTTTCCACAGGTGTGCGTCACAGGCTAGAAATGTTTCCACTGGCATTAAGCTCTTTGGGATGGACCAAAGCTGCAAAATAGATATGTTATTCATGTTCGAGTTGATATTTAAGTATTTTTTATAGCATATGGTATGCTATGCAATTTATATTTTAGGCACAGCTTAAATATTATTATTATAATTATTATTAGTAGTAGTAGTAATTCACTTTTATTTTAGTTAGAGATGGAAAATGATGGAAATGAAGTGTAGTAGAGCAAAGATGAAGTACTGATCTTTTCAAATAAATCTCAAATGTTAATGTCAAAAATTTAAAAAAAATGCAACTCTTAGAGTTTGAATGTTTCTCTGAGTGTGTGTTTTAATGAAGAGTTATAACACTGGATCCTGAAAAGGTATCACAGTTAGCCTTTTTATTTTTCATTACAATAGTAAATCTTAATTACAAGCCAAAATCACTTGAGTTATACTAAATTACCCCTACTTATACGTTTGCAAGTTTTTAAGCTTGTAAGGTGCTTTGGTATAGCACTTTGTATGTCAGATTTTAAGCTAAAAAACAGGGCCCTCTATTTGTTTGCCCTTTGTTAAAACTGTTTTTGCCTTGTACTCAACCCATGCAGAATATGTTGGTGCGTTACAAATAAAGGAAAATAATAATAAAAGAATAACTTGCACCTTCCCATCTACTAACACTTTTGAAATCCCATTAACATAATTCTCTTTTTCGTATAATTTATTTGGCTTTTATGAATTGTGTCCATATTCTATACATTTTTAAAATTACATTACTGTAATTCTCTTATTCATATAATTTATTTGGCATTTATGAATTGTGCCCACATTCTATACACAGCTTTTACTTTCATATCTATACATATATTTAAATGGATTAAGTAGGGATTCACAAAAGCAATTACATTCATTAAAACCTTCCTCCACCTAGTCTGATTAAAAATGTATTGCCTCATTACAGCCTATATTTGTAAAAGGACAGAAAATAACAATTGTGAATTGATAAAGAAAAAAATATGCAATGAGAAAACACCAGATAAATATTTACCCAACTAAAGTAATTATCAAGGGAAGTACTAAAATGTGGATATCCCAAAGATAAAGTTATATCAAGAAAACAAAAATGACACTAGCAATATTCCTAAATGTTGATGTTTACACCAATGATAGTCTTGCAATTTAGTGATTCCAACTGAAAATTACATTTTACTCCAACAACATATCACATGCTCAATTCCATTCACTTGCATTGAATGTATATTATATCGTGATTTACATTACCCCTTTTAAGATTAAATAACTCAGAATACATAGAATAGGTCAAAGTTGGATCTCATGTTAAATATATGGTACCTGATATCTTCCAATGCTCTTATCTGAAACATTTTACACTTCATAATCACTATATCACAGAAATGTTAGTATCTAAATGTACTTATTTGACAAAATATAAATTTTACGATATGTAAGAATATGTCAGGTAGTGTCTCATTTCTCAACATTGCATACTCCTCTGTTAACTTCAAAACCTAGTTCCTTTAAAAAAAGACATCAACTGACCATACATTTGGAGCATTTCTAAATTATTTATATTTCTTTCCATTTGACATCTTAAATATTTGTATACATCCTCATACATTTAGCTTAGCGATTCCCACTATGTTCATAGAACCCTCAGTCTTTTCTTTGGTAGGGGTTCCATGATAAGATTCTCACAAGTTTTCTGTCTGAGGAAAGCTATATTGTGTTCATGAGAGGGTCCTAATGAGGGGTTATTTTACAGCTCTCTCTATATTTTTTGAGCTTAAAAAGTTTGCTAAAAGTTTATTAGTTTGGGTAATACTGCTCATGAAGTCCACGATACAGTGTTAACCAAATACATACGTTTAACTTTATTAAATTCCAGTTTACTATCCTGGGATGTATATTCTTACATATACAGTATTACCTAAAGTAAATCTGTTGGGATTGAGTTTTTAACAATAATGAATTGTACAGCAAAAATCACCAAAATGTAATTTAAATGGTATTCATATCTGCTTTACAATGGTAAAATTAATTATTCTTAGCTATCCAGAGTGTATAAGTTCACAAAAGTGGCACAGGGGGCACCAGTCTTAAATTAGGTGATCAGTCAAATATTATTCACCACCTAAAGTCAGTATAAAAATGTTAATATAGTTCTATTACTAGCCACTCATTCTCTTCCCATGCATTGTCCTTGCATGAAATTGAAGACTATGAGCCTCATTCAATTCCAAGTTGCCCAATTGAATAGTGCTCCAAATAAGCACATACAAAAACATTTCAACAAACTTTTTAGTTACTGAACCTCTATCCAAAACAAAGGTTTTCATTAACTAAAAACTTCTGTCAAAAAAATATGTTATGTGCTTATATAGAGCCCTATTCAATTGACAAATTTTAAATTGAATGAGGACCTATATATATAATTAATAAGAATTATATATAGTCTCATAGTAGGATGCAAATATCCTTCTTTAAACTAATAATCAGAATAAACAGAAGAGTTAAAATACTAATCAGATATAATACTGCATATATGGTGACATTTTACATTGATCAGCTATTTTGTTCTGCATAATGGGTGTTTGTGGTGATTACTGCTCATGATGGAAAAACACATTATTTAGCATCTGATTCTTAATTATGTGACAAAACATCAACTTATTCACATTTAAGAAAATGCCATGTCCCATTTACCAACATACCATACTTCTCCATTGCCTTCAAAACTGATATACTCTCAGACATTGTTGGGACCGTCACTGCAAATAGAAAAAGTTCAGCAATGGCAGAAATCTCTTTTCCTCTTTTGTTGTTTGTTGGTTGCAGAGATGCTACAGACTGACAGCCTTATTAAATTCCCTCAACGTGTAAAACCATAGCCTGTAACGTAGCCAGCAAAACTTACGGCTATTAAATTGGCCCTGTAAAGCAACCCTCTAACGAACTGTGGGTTACAGGTGGAAAAACCCTACAGGACGTCGAAATTTAAACTCTGCAGCCGCAAATCCTTTGATCTGTCAAGCCTGTATCTGTTACGTTCCAATCACGCTATTAAATTGCTACGGACTCATTAGTGTTCAAATCCGTAACCCGCAAATGGAGCCAAAAAGACAACGGGCACAAAAGAGGACCTGCAAGGGGGTAAAGTCCTATCCGTAGCACTGTAAATGCAAATATACAAACACTACTGTATTTTCGATGAAAGGGAAAGTGATGTTAGGTATTAGAATTAATAGCACAACATTCTCAAGCTCACAAATCGGCAATATAAAATATTTTTATTTCTGTTTAGTTTCTGTGTTATATCGATCCCGGCAAACAATGTGTTAATAAATATAATGGATATTTACTGATTTCTTAATATTGCATTATTTCTTGAATGAGGAACCGATCGAAACTTGCAAGGCTTTGAAATTTCACCTCCATTTTTCAGTGGCGTAATGATGACAATCTCATTTGTCATTGGCTCCGTCTAAACCCGTAACTATGGGTTTGACTAATTGATCATGTTCACAGTTGCACATCCAACGTGCGCAAGAACAGTTTCCATCTATGGCCCGTAACTCGCAGCATGGTTCAATTTAATAGCTCTGTAACGCAGCCGAATTTAAAGCCCGCAGCCTTTGTGTGCTAATGCTGCTATGGGCTTCAAATTTAATGGGGCTGCAGGTACACAGGCTATATAGAATACTATAGGATTTATTTGTCACTTCAAAAAACCCTCTTAGTTTAGTGATATACCATTCTGTTTTTAAAGCCTGTCAATTTAGTTTCCATTCTGTAGAGCCTTTTTTCATAGTTAGCCTCATAAATAAACTTGCATAGCATTTGCCAACAATTAAAAAGGGTAAAACATAGAGTAGATTTGAACCAGTTAAAAAACTATGAGCCACATTCAATTCCAAGCCTGCAACTCGATCACAGATGGCTGAATGGAATGTCTGCCAGTGTGTTGCGGGCTCCCGTCTCCGATTGCAATGCTATTAAACTGAGCAAGCCTGTAAATCACTCCCGCGGCCACAAACTGTTAAGGGGCTGGCCGAGATGCGATCAGCATTACTATCCAATCACGATATAATGTAGTGCAAAACAGCCTTTCAGCCAATAGAAAGCAGTCTAGCCGCAGATGATTGACAGAGGGAGATTATAAATGTCAGTCCCACCTGCCCATGCATTGACTGTGTTGTATTTTCTTTCGAAGTAGCATGCAGGTCCCAGAGTTGGTGGTTTTTGAGAGTGAGAGAGAGAGCAGGAGTTGTTTCAGAGCAGTAATTTGCGGTTTTGTTCATTTATCTTCTACTATTTAATATTTTCACTTAACCGTTGATTACACTTCTTTACAGATTACACATAATTGTGATACATATAATTTAGGGAACAAACATAGAGACATATAACCCCCAACAGTTATTAATTAGGCATAATACACACATTTATTGCCAGACAACACCTCCTCCCCCCTACAGCAGTACGCTGGACTGGCCTCCACCACCACCACCAGGCCCACCCACACTACCGCCAGTTTTGCCCCAGGCTCCAGCTGGGCCCCAGATCATAAAACAGATCATAGTAAGTAACAGTGAATCTGGCTGCTGACCTTTGTGTCCTCTTCGTATTAATGGGTATTTTACCATATTGCAGATTATCCAGAGACCTAGCAAATAGTAATGCTTGCCGATGGGAATCAGGTGACTTGGTATATTGTTACAGTTACAGTATTTAGCACTGTACTGTACATGCATGTTGATTTTTATTTTTATCCTCCGACTTTTTTTAGTTGACCACTATTTTTCAGATTTTTGTTTTTGTCACCACACTGTATGTGGGAAACTGGATTGGATTATACAGTCCAGAGGTTGAATCATATTTTCATTGAGCAGATCTAGACACATTATAAGTGCTATGCACATTAATGGTTTCTTTAATTCAATGGAGTGATTTCTGATGATCTTTTTTTTCACCAGATTCCAGTAGCAGTGGTGTATTGACCACATGTGACCCTGGTAGGTGCTATGCATCATGATTATTCTAGACTATCACATTACCCCCTGTAGGTATCCTCTTTTTACCACAAGCCTCTTGCGCTCTCGCGATCTGCCCACACCCCACCCATGATATTAATGCACTGTTTTGACCATTTCTGATTGTGCTCTGTGTATGAAATAAAGCTTTATGATCCCGTTCTCACCATGTCAGTTTGTTTTCAATGGTTGGGCTACGAGACATCCACATACATCATATATATGTCACATTTCTATATATGTAAACTAATGAGCCCTAGTTACTATGCAATAGATCAATACATATAACAATGATAATATTCATAAAATCATTAGCTATCATATAATAATGTATCATATATAATCAACATAAAGGGTCAATACACATGCAAATGTCCAATTAGTGATATTGTGGAGTATCAACAGCGATTAGCGATCTTAGCTATCGGAAGTCTTTCGGCCTTGAAAGATCAAAGGCTTCGGGAGGCTGTAAGTTACGGGTTTAACCTTCGCCATTTTTTAAAGGCTGTTACTCGTAAGCCATTTGGAGCCCACAAAAAGACGCAGATTGAATAGCAAATTAACTTGCAACCTCACTTACGGGCTACTGGATCGGCCAAAACCTCAATTAGATGGAGGCCTAAGTTAATTTCTTTTCTTTTTTTATACTACATAAAAAAAATTAACTCTACTTGACTATATTTGACTCTATTTACTCTATTTGAAACTGAAAATGTAAGCATTATGATGTTATGGTTAGGTGGCCATGCCTGTGATGTCATGACCTGTAAATTAGCCCTGGCTAAGTTCTCCAGCCCGGCTCAGGGACAACTACTTATAAAAGCGTAAATTAGAATAAAGGGGAGAATTATTTTTTTTTGAAAAGCAAATGTGTAATTACTGTGCTAATTAAACAAAAATGGCAGTTCCATCTGGCAACAAAAGCATGCTTACATACCAACTTCAACTAAAACTAAATACTGTTTCAAACTTCACACTTTATCCAAATGCAGTACTGACCTGTATTTTAAAGTATGCCATTATATCATAATATTTTAAGAATTTTGAAGCAGGTTCATGCCATAAACTTCTTGAATTGCTGCTCTTGATCCCATTATGCATTACTTACATCATATTCCCACTGTATTTTCTAAAATACTATGTTTGCTTTAGCCACTTAAAAAATTATGATTATAGATACATAATTATATGTACATTTACATGCAATGTATTATACTTATCTTCTATTATTAATCATAAATAATAGTGTTTCTAGTTTATTTTTATATCTATTATTTCTGTTTTTCAGGATCTTAAATGTTAAAACAGCAGCAGGTCAGGGAAAAAGATGAATTATTATATCAAGTTTCATGGAATGCATTAATATTACTCTTCAATTTCATTTAATTAGAGTTCTTTCTTTGATAAAGAAGGTCACAGTTCAAAAAGGCGCACAGTGCGTTCAGAGAGATGTCTCTACTGTGATATGCGATGTAGGTAATTAATGAATAAAAAACATAAAAATGCAAATCTTGTCACTGTGTATAAATTAAGACAGAGAGAGGCATACATGCACACGTTTCAGGCTTTTTTTACTTAATCAAATATTTGACATCCCATCACATTGTATCAAATCAGGATTTTCAATTTATGATAGATACAAATGAAAGTGACATGTTACAGTGCACCAGATTAAGCACTTTCCTAAAATGGATACCCTGACAATAATATAGAAAAGTTTTAATATTTTGAAAATAAAGGGGAAGAGGTTCCTAAGAGTTGTAAATTCCAAAATACATTCTGTCTGATCAGGGATTTCACAAATAAAAAAATCCTAAGAGGTTTCCTTTTCTGGAAATATATGGGGTGACCTTGAAGAAGACAGGTTACAGGGAAAGGATTTTAAGCTTTGCTTAGTCATTTTCTAATACTGAAAATATGCTATGGATTCCACAAAATACATTTTATGAATATTATAATGTATTTGAAGTCCCAAAAGGTTTTCAAGGTTTAGCTTAATTTAAAGGACCACTGTAGACTGGGAAGAACATATGTTTGTGAAGTTTGTAACAAATTAACAACATTATCAGCTATTTAAGTCATTGGGCATATACATTTATTTAGGTAAAATCTTGTTCCAGTCTGGTTCTGTCTTCCACACTCCCTGATGGTTTGGAGACTGAGTGGGTGTGTCCTTATTTTTATTATCTATTCAAGAGTGGAAGGAAGGGGGGGGGGGCGAGAGTGGGAGACACCTCATCCTACCTATAACAGGCTCAGTAGAGGCAGCTTGCAAGAATACGTGCCCTGCTCTTTAAAAATCCTGGAAGCTTCCACACATAACTGAGGTTGAAAAAAAAACTTTTAGTTCATCAAGTTCAATCTTTTTATACCTCCTCTGATCTTTGTAATATGTGAATTAATTACTAATTGATCCAGAGGAAGGCAAACAAGAAAAAACATTGATACATTGTCAATTGTCTCATAAGGTGAAGGTTTTCTTCTAAATCAATAATAAATATGTTAAAAGGAGAGGACCTAATACATGCATGCATGCTAAGGATCTCTTAACACATTAGTCCAATCTGAGTATGTACTTTCCTGTCTTTTAGCCAATTCTCAGTCCATGAGCAGATATTTACTGCAATTCCCGTATCCCTTATTTTGCACAATAGTCTTCCATGTGGCACTGTATCAAAAGCCTTTGCGAAATCCAAAAAGACTACACCCACTGATGCTTTCATACTACTGACTTACATAGGTGTTAATGTTGTTTGTTTTTGCTAATTTACAGTGGACCTTTGAGAAACATTTTAATAGTCACTATATTATACCAGTTAATACAACTGCACTCTGTACCAATGATAAAAATCTGGCTAAGGCACCTTTCAATAAATCCTAAAATGAAACTAATAAAGATGATGTAGCAGAGGAAATATGTGACAGCTTTGAAGTCAAGATACATACATTAATGTTACTAAATTATATAAATAATATTTTATAAAAATAATCAAATAATCTCAGATCAATTAACAATGAATGCGCATATTGACGATCAGAGGAGATCTAAAAAGGTTGAACTTGATGGACTAATAGTCAACCTCAATTACTATGTAACTATATAATAAACCAATCAACCACCTAATATTATTTTTACACTAAAATTGTGTGAAACACAATGTCTGTATGTAAGATAACTTACAGAAGGATACTATCTAATTAAAATTATTTGGTAATCAAAGTTTATTGTAATGTAATGCTGGTTTGATGTGCTATAATTTTGGATATAACGGTAGAACATTTAATAATGAAACATTGACTAACAAAAGCTATGTCTGTAACATTTGGATATTATATGATTTCTTAGTGTGCTTCCTTTTAATTCCCCTTCCTCTCCATTCTTCTCCTCTTTCAGTTAGTTAGATCTATTTTATAAACAATAGGCAGTACACAACATTAAGGGACAAAAATATTTATTGTATTGTATTTTTTGTTTCAAAATGGAAAATGAACAATTAAAAAAAATGATATAGAGTTTAATGTAAAACATGTATTTTCTTGGTGAGTCTGAATCTGTCCAAGCTCTGATCATTTTACCAAGGTATTCAGTTTATTTCAGCAAGCCTTTGGTGAATCTGAAGTGCTGTCTCTTTTATTTTATACTTCATGGAAGTGGTTACTTGGTAAATAAAGCCAATTAAGTCAACATTACAGTCTTGAGATTTTTTTTTTAAATCAACAAGGTGAGCAATCTGCTATATTTGGCTTCCCCATACTGTTGGGAAAAGACCTGCAGTTAGCCGTATTATATATAATAAAGTGCTATCTGCCAACGTTGTGCACATTGTGTGATATCTGTCCTCTCTTTTAATGTGCTATGTGGTTACTTCCTGTAATGGATAGAACAGTAATCAGCATAAAAGAAGACCTTACTGTTTATCATTACCAATGGTATCTCAACCACACTACTATGGTATAACCACAGGAACAGCAAAGTGATAACCTCACTCACTTCACTGTCAAATCTTTTAGTCTATATTTTCTTGAAACTATTAGGATTGGAAAATCCGTTTTTTTCTAACATTGCTGGCATATACAAAAACTCAATGCGAAATCAAACATTTAAAAGCACAAATTCACATAGCAAGTAGCCTTGTATCAGAAAATTAAAGTAATGATTTAATAGTTATAGCCACTCTGATGAGAAAATAATATTGAAAAGAACAATTATGTAAATGCATTGAAAGAACATTTATGTAAAAAATCCTAATTTTAGAAATTGTGGACTGTAGTGTAAACTTTATAGATCTAACATTTTTCCTAGAAGCAGGGGTCCATCCCAAACTGGACCAATTTAAGGAGATACAAAATAATTTCTATTAAGCACAATACTCAGTTATACTAAATCAAATTCAAATTGGAACTTTATTTACAATAATTAAAATAACAGCTACACTGCCAATTGGGCTTTACTGGAGGGTATAATTTGTATTTAACTTTTCATACATGGTTAGTTATTCTAAGGCCCCAATGGGGGTATAGTAAGGCTAAAACCTTTTTTTGTTTTTAGCTGTATGTATGTGTTTTATTTTTAACTGCCACTATTCGTTGGTACTCTGGATTAGACACACTCTCTTTTTGCCTAGCCCCTTATGAGGTTATTATAGGGATTTCAGCCAGCATGTGGGGCACACCATAGCCCACGCGATAGGAGGTCCCTGAAATGGGACATAGGGCTGTACCATCTGTTTCCTGTTTCATGCTTTGATGCAGTTACTGACATCCATAGGGCTGCTGATGAGTATATAGCTTTCCAATGATGATCTAAATTGCTGATGTGACATAGCAAGGTAAGTGGTTACTGTAAAGCGGTAATTCTTACCCAGTGTATTAAGTCAGTCCAGCTGAGACTAGGATTTTGTGCCTTATTGTGGCATAGCTGTTATTTTAATAATTGTAAATATTATTTTTTTTGTATCATTTAGTGTCAAGCACTGGAATGTCAGTAAGACTAAATATATTCATTTTTTTTGTGGTTCAATACTCAGTTATAACCAATTAATCTATGACTGGACCAACAAGAATACACTTTAAAGCATAGTATTGGTATTGCATGTGCACACTGGGTGAGGGTTACTAAGCATCTTAGGTGGCTGGTTCAAGTACCCATTGGAAATACTACATAGTAAATATGGAGATGCACATCTTAATTTGAAAGCTTTTATCCAATCAAAAATGTTGCCATTTCAATAAGAGTAAGGAGAATGTGAAATATACCCGTATATACTCGAGTATAAACCGACCCGAGTAAAAGCCGAGGCACCTATTTTACCACAAAATACTGGGAAAAATTAGTGACTCGAGTTTAAGCCGAGGGTGGGAAATGTGCTGCCCCCTGTGTCCCTCTTGTGCCCTCTGTGTCCCCCTCTTGTGTGCCCTTTTCTTGTGTCCCTCCTCTCTCTCCCCTGTGTCTCTTCTCCCCTCTCCCTTCCCTGTGTCTCTTCCCCCCTCTCCCTTCCCTGTGTCTCTTCCCCCCTCCTCATTCTCAACCTCCCTCCTCAACCCCCTCCTCAACCCCCCTCCTCATCCTCAACCTCCCTCCTCAACCCCCTCCTCATTCTCAACCTCCCTCCTCAACCCCCTCCTCAACCCCCCTCCTCATCCTCAACCTCCCTCCTCAACCCCCTCCTCATCCTCAACCCCCTCCTCAACCTCCCTCCTCTTTCCCCCATCCTCAACCCCCTCCTCAAACCCCCTACTCAACCTCAACCCCCCTCCTCATCCTCAACCTCCCTCCTCATCCTCAACCTCCCTCCTCATCCTCAACCTCCCTCCTCATCCTCAACCTCCCTCCTCATCCTCTCCCTCCCCTCTCCCTCCCCTCATCCTCTCCCTTTCCTCTCCCTCTTCTCCCCCTCCCCTCATCCTCTCCCTCCACTCTCCCTCCCCTCATCCTCCCTCCTCTCTTTCCCCCTCTCCAATTAACTCCCCCCCTCCCCTCACTTACCTTAAATAAACGAGAAAAACATATAACTGCTTTAATGTCTATGGTAAGAGTATTTTTTATTTTTTCTGCTCAGCAAAAAAGTATAGTGCAGAGTAACACCCTAATATTTCCTAGGAGAGATTTCCATGCAAAAAGTTGTTTAAAATATTTTACATTTATAATATACTAATTAAAAAAATTGAAAGAAGCAAAATAAGGAATGTGAGTTTTTAATAAAGATAGAGTGCTAATGCTAGCTCACAAGCACATACGTATGCATGCACACATACACGTATGTTCAATAAGCATTAGCTTGTATTATACTGTTACATAAAATGCTAAATTATTTTTACACAATGCTCTCACCGGTAGTTTCCAAAAGTATTGTTATGAAAGAAGTACAATATGTGAAAATGCCATCCAATTCTCTAAAAAAGAACTCAGCACAAGTCATGTTTGAAGGCCTTCAGAGCCAATATCTCAGTTCTCTATCCAAATTAAAACCCTTGAAGGAAAAACAGAGAGCACAACAATATTGTTAGAAAATATTTTACCCAGTGGTCCTTTAACTTTCACTGTAATAAAGTACCAGTTTAAGAACATCAGAGCTTTTGTTTCCTCAAAGGAACTATGAAGAAGCCTCAAGCAAATGGAAAAAAGTCACAGAGAAAAAGCTTTAAGAGGATACCTAAAATGTTTGTGTGAAGTAGATATTATAACCCAATTTTCTGCCATTCTTTTAAAGTATCAGCTGAAGGAGCTGTGTTTATGTGGAGGGGATATGTATAATCAGACAAGGTAACAATGTATGGCTGCAAGCTACGCCAAGACTGGAACTCTAGTGCCATAAAAACAGAATACATTTTACAACATGTCACTTGTATTGTGTAGGCAAAGACAGAAACATTACTGTTCATTATAATTAATTTTAAAAACACTTACTGCTGCCTGTCATTTTGGTGGATTTTATTAAATAAATTGTTTATATTCATTATAAATGTGACATTGCATTGCTCTTTTAATCAATAGAGTTGCCTTTTTAATTTGCCTGTGCTCTTTGACAATTGTCTCACTCTTCATTAGAGTAACAATAGCTATGTCATGAATTTACATGTTTAAGGCAGCTTATACTGCAACATTCTTTAAAAAATATCATTATTGTATAAGCATAAGACAGCTATTCATTATTTTGGTTAGGTAGATACACGCGGTGAGGCACAACTCGTAGCAAGTTGTTAATAGTGATATACATATATTGCAACCTGTCCAGGTGGAGCAGGGGGTGGACCTGTCACTGATTGGACCTGTCTAGGAGCAACACAATGCAAGCAACAAAATAAAGGAACAAAACAAGTAAATAGACTATAATAACTCAATATGATAATGTTATTGCACAAAATATAACATTGCACTACCAATAGGGAGAAAAAACAAAATCTGGCATGTGTCACCAGGATTCAACGGGAAGAAGATAAAAATTGGAATATTTTGGTGTGAGCCTGTCTGGAAGTAGACCTGTGTAGTACATTAGGTGTACCTATAGGAATAGCTAGGTGCCAGGCTTTCTCTGAGTCTTATATGAGGGACTGTTCATACTAGCTCTTCCTGTCCACCTAAGGTGCCATTGATAAATCCTGCCCTGACACCCCATTCTAGAAAAGTATTAATAAAAATTATCCGGTCTTAATATGTTCTATGGGTTTGATAAAAATAGATAATGAGAACAAATGTATGTTGCTATACCACTTTCGGTGCAGGATCCTTCACCTTATGCATTATAGTCCTTTTCAGCCTTATTAAATTGCAATTTTACAAATTTAATAGGGCTCTATATAAACACAGAGGATATTTTTTTTACAGAAGTTTTTAGTTAGTGAAGACCTTGCTTTTGGATAGAAGTTCACTAACTAAAAACTCCTGTAAAAAAAAATTGCTATTTGCTTATATAGAGCCCTATTTAATTGGCTGAATCGCAATTTAATAAGGCTGTTAATATGTTATGTCCTTTCTGATCATGGCATATTTCTACATATACTAACACGTGGGAAGTGGTAGAATCGGAGGTATCCAAGTGTTTGTAACAGTGGGCCACTATTAATCAAATTGAAGAATAAACAAAAAATATATATGTATAAAGAATGTTGGCTTTTTAAAAAGAGTGATATATAACTTGGGAACTAACAGCCTTATTAAATTGCGATTTGGCCTATTGAATAGGGATCTATATAAGCACAGAGCATATTTTTTTACAGAAGTGTTTAGTTAGTGAACTTCTAACCAAAAGCAAGATCTTCACCAAATAAACACTTCTGTAAATAAAATATGCTCTGTGCTTATATAGAGCCCTATTCAATTGGCCGAATCATAATTTAATAAGGCTGTAAATAACTATTTTGATATTTTAACAGTAAAACAAAGGACATCCAAAAACAGTTTAATTACATGAACATTTACCTTTCTGTAGGTAATCTTCATGTTGGGAAAGAGCACAAGATTGTATGTTAAAATTATCTATTTTTTATAATTACACTAAATAAAGCAAAAAAATCTAAATGAGTCAAAACACACTTTGTGGCAGTTTCGTGATTAACATCCAAGAGCTATGAGGAAAGAGATTGATTCCTAAAATCAGGGGAAAAACTGCTCTCAAAAGTTAACCCATACCTGATAAAAAATACACCAACCGAGAGGCTCGCAATGAGCGCCCAAGGTGCTTACACGACCAAAACACCTACTTTCTGTGGCAAACAGCATTACATGCCTTATCATTTTATTGCCCTGTTATTTTTGATGGGCAAGTCACTAGTATATATATATATATATATATATATATATATATATACTGCATTTGCTGTTTTTATTCTAACTGAGGGTTCCATCTCATGTTAGTATTGCTTGAGACTTGATAAAGAGAGGTTGAACCTCTCGAAAGCTCCTCATTATAAATAAAAAGTTTGTCCAATGCAAAAGGTATCAAATTATATTGCAATACTCATTATTAATCTATATATATATATATATATATATATATATATATATATATATATATATAGATTAATAATTACTAAATTACTATATATGTATATATATATATATATATATATATATATATATATATATATGACATTTTTGAAAGAACTTCACTGGATAATGCACAAAATATTTGTACACGATTTAAAATAATCGATTATAACTGCTAAAAAGCAAAGGCCACATCTCTTTATTTTAAACTTAGAAAAAATTATGTTTGCCCATAATCAAGATCTTCATGAGACCATACTATAATTAGGACAACTAACTGGCCCTTTAATGCAGGCAAACCAAATAGATTGTAATATGTTTTATCTCTTGCCGTGTTCTAGAAATTCCTACACTCCTTTATTTCTTGCAGTGCAACCAAAAATAAACATTGTTTTAGTAGCTTGAAACATATTTCACTGGTCAGAAGAAGCTTTCATTAAAGAAACAGTTGGATACTCCTGGCTTAGAGATAGCAGGTTGTCTATGAGTCAGTACATATAAATAGAACGTGCCTCTAGATGATGCAGTGTCAGTGAACCTTAATGCCAATACTTTCATTTCTACCAGTTAAGGATACTGTACTGATCATTTTCCTTCTAGTCATATAAGTGCTTTATGTTTTTTATATAATTTCCCAGAGACAGTTAGCTGTTTCTAATGCATTTTATATTTAGAGCCTGTCTTATCACTTCCTTTTACAGGTGAGTTAGAAATCTCTAGGAGGACATCTGACAAACTACATCTAATGGTAACATTGCTAACCTTTGCATCCTCACTTATTATGGTGATATGCACGTGGGTGTCAATTCTGACTCTTGTCTAGAACTATTTGTGCTGCTTTCATTCTACCAGATAAGTCAAGGCTAAAGCAGTATATATATATATATATATATATATATATATATATATATATATATCTTGAAGAGTGAAGCAGCCATGAATGTCCAGTTGTCCAGTAATCTAGTAATTTAGTAATTATTATATATATATCACATATAATAGTTGTCAAACTGCGAGTCGTCATCATGCTTTGCGAGCTCGCAATAACTGCCGCATTTGCGTAAGGTGGAGGCTCCAACGTCGGCTGCAATGAGCGTAAGGCTCAATGCAGGGCACAAAAGCAGACCCTCGTGAAGCAAGGGGGCGCATTTGCGGAGGTGGAGGCTCTACCGCCCCTCACTCACGGTTTAAAACAACCCAGAGAAGCAAGACTTTGAAAAAAAATGACCACGAAGCAGGAAAAATACGAAATTAACGTCCGTAACCCAGACATCCACAAACAACAAAAACACTTCAAAATGTATAAAAAAATAAAAAAAATAAACACACACAGCATGGGGGCACAGCCACGACATCCGCCAGTGAGGTTGCACCCCAATTACAGTCGAATTTAAGGAGTTTTGGAACTTGAAAATCGGCTAAGTGAGAATAAACATGGCGGCCAAAAAAATTAAAACAAGCCTACACGACCCAAAACCCGCAAATAACAGCCAGGCACGTACGACTTTTGACAAGGACGTACGAGGTACAAAAATGCAAAATTACGAGGTCGCAAAAATACGAAATTAACGGCCGAACTGCTCACAGCGAAAACCATGAAAAACACACAAAATACAAACACAGATAAAAAAAAAAAACATTACACACAGCAAGGGGGTTAGCCAGGACGTCTGGGAGTCAGGTTGCACCCAAATTTAAGTCCAATTTACAGTGTTTAGCTACTCGAAATTCCCCTAAGCGAGAGAAAAAATGGCCGTCAAAACACACTAAAACGAGGCTACACGACCCATAAATTCGCACAACACCACCAGGCACATACGACTTTTACTCAAACCTGTACGAGCTACAAAATACACTATTAGCAAGGATGCAAAATCATACACAGCCACGTACCACATACACATTCTCCACCATTTTACAACAGTAACTTACAAAATGCAGAATTACACAGCTAAACAAACGGTTTCCCCTCGCGCACGCAGCCTATTTACACTACACACTTCACACATTCCTGACACTTATACACCTCAGCTCAACAACAGTGCAAATCTACATTGTATGCTGCAGGAACATCAAAACAGATTGTTAGCTCTTCAGCACATTGCTTGCTGCATATATTAATTACAATTACATAAAGTATATTTATTCATAACTTTAATAATTAATTAATTATTATTTAATTATCATTAAAAAATACTTGTACAGAAAAAAAAAAACACACCACCGGATCGCAATAAACGACAAAGGCCTTCACCGCGTGCCTCACAAGGAGCGCCAACCTTGCTCAGAGGACACAAAGTACACAAGGGGAGAGGCTCGCAATGAGCGCCAAAAGGAGATCAGCGCGGACCTTGAAATGAGGGAAAAAGCGGCTCTGATAAAAAATACACCAACCCAGAGGCTCGCAATGAGCGCCCAGGGTACTCACACAACCAAAACACTTACTTTATGTGGCAAACAGCATTACCTGCCTTATAATTTTATTGCCCCGTCATTTTTGACGCACAAGTCGCTAGTATATATATATATCAAGTCGCTAGTTATTTCATATTACATTATTTCTCGAATGTGGGTCTGATTACACCTCGGACTTAAAAAACGTAGGTGATTGAAATGTAACCTCCATTTTTTTGTGATGTACTCATGACAATCTCTTTTACTATTGACTCCATCTAAACCTGTAACAACGGGTTTGACTAATTGATCATGGTGACGGCCACAAACAGATGGTGCGGAAGCATGGTTTATGGATTTGGATGTCGGCCACGTTTGTTGCGGACTTGTCTAATTTAGTCGCTCTGTAACCCCGCCAAATTTCAAGCCTGCAGGCTTTGCGGCTGTACCACGACCACTGCGGGCTTCTAATTTAATGGGGCTCCATGTCTGGAGTCCCATATCACCCTTAGGGAGACTTATCCCTAAGGGTTATTTGAATAAACAATAAAACTAAACAGAGGTGCTCAATCAGCAAACAAACTAACCTTAATAAGTTAGATTTATGGGCATGATAACCCACTCTGAGAGCAGCCTCTTTTAGCTCACATGTGCCCATCACACACAGAAATATCCTGTAGTATATCAGTCTAGAGTAATCCAGCCTCGAAATACCAGGCAATTCTAACCTGAACAGCTATGTAAACCAGCAGGAAAAACATCCTATTCCCTAGCACAAAAACTCCCTCATCATTAAGGTGCAATCCATCCTGTAAGTTAGTGATGTAAAATGGCGGCAAATGTGTATGTGGTAAGCGGGTGTTGATAATTTTGCGTCCTTGCTAATAGTTTATTTTGTAACTCGTACGGGTTTGCGTAAAAGTTGTATTTGCTTGGCGGTGTTTTGTGGGTTTAGGGGTCATGTAGCCTTGTTTTCGTTTGTCTCGGCCGCCATTTTTTCTCTCTCTTAGGGGATTTTCGAGTGTATAATATAGTGTGTGTAATGTTTTTTTTTATTTGTGTTTGTATTTTGTGTGTTTTTCTTGTTTTTCGCTGTGCGCGGTTCGGCCGTTAAGTTCGTATTTTTGTGACCTTGTAATTTTGCATTTTTGTACCTCGTACTTCCTTGTCAAAAGTCGTATGTGCCTGGCTTTTATTTGCAAGTTTTCGGCCTCCATGTTTCTCGCTTAGCCGATTTTCAAGTTACAAAACTCCTTAAATTCGACTTTAATGGGGGGGGCAACCTCACTGGCAGATGTCGTGGCTGTCCCCCCATGCTGTGTGTGTGTGTTTATTTTTATTTTATTTTTTTTTATTTTGAAGTGTTTTTGTTGTTAGTGGATGTCCGCGTTACGTTAATTTTGTAATTTTGCCAGGTCGTAATTTTTTTTTCTTCTAAGTCCTGCGGCTTGTATTTTTTGGTGTAAGTCCGTATTTAGTCATTGCGCATTATTGTTTTTTATTCTAAGTCCTGCGTCGTGGTTGTTTTTTTTCAAAGTCTTGCTTCACTGGGTTGTTTTTAACTGCAAGTGAGGCGATGTAGAGCCTCCACCTCCGCAAATGCGGCCCCTCGCTTCGAGAGGGTATGCATTTGCCGTCCGAACTGCATCCCTCTCGCTTCGCGAGCAACGGAAAGCGTTATGACGACTTGCAGTTTGACAACTATTATATGTGATCAATAAATATGATATTCTAGTCCATGCGGGTTCTATTATATGTATGCAGTGCTATGGACAAGATTTTAACCTCCTTGCGGGTTCACTCTAGTACCCGTAGGATTGTTGGCTCCATTTGCCGTTTATGGGTTTGAACTCCAGTGCGTCCTTGGAATTCGTAGCAATTTAATAGCGATTTGCTATAGTAACATTACCAGGCTTGACAGATCAAAGGCTTAGCTGGGACGGAATTCTGATTTTGACGTCCCGTAGGGTTTTTACGCCTGTAACCCGCAGATCGTTGTGGGAAGCTGAAAGAGGTCTATTGAATAGCCATAACTCTTGCGGGCTCCTTTACGGTCTACTATTTCTAAAATCGTAACAATTTAATGGGGCTCATTGACTTCTTTTGGCCCTTAGGGAGTTCAGCTACACCACCCTGACGAGGCCCAATGAAGGCCAAAACATACGTATAGGGTTTGGTGTTTCTCCTGTTCAGCTTTCCTATATTTATATGATTATATACAATACTGATGTATTTTGTTACAGAACTTAGCAAACTAGAACAATATTATATTTATATATTAGATGTCTGGATAAAAACACAGGAGAAACAACAACATTTAGAGAACAAAAATTGCACATTTTAGTTTGGAGGATATCGTTTTAAATTATAACTAATTTCATGAAAAATCTGTTTTGACTGCTCATGCCACCAAGTGAGCAGGAACAGAGAATGCATGAAAAGCCAGACACATCTTTAAATACTTGAATATTGTTATCTCTGCTCCCTGTCTGCTAACTATTCCCATTTGCCTTTATTTCACATCTTTCTGCAAGGAAACAGATCAGTCAAAGAAAATATCAGAGTGTTTAGCGCAGTTCCCCATGGAATATGGTTGCTCTTAAAAAAAATACATCTTGTTTGAAGATAATATTAAGAAACTAGGTGCATAATTTGGAAATTAGTGCTATAGTATATCTCGGCAATTGTGGGTATTTTGCAACAAGCTTTATCCCTTGTTACTAAACTGAGGGGAAAAACACCTTTGACTTGTCAAATTAGCCTAGGTGTTACAAGTATATAGTATTGATATGCTTTATTACTTTTTTACACATTCATTTATATATTCATTAGCTTCAAAGTATGTCATTGAAGGCTACAGTAGATATTTTCGATGAGAAGTTGCAGTTCATTGCAGTTCACGGTCCCTGCAAAGTATTCATGAATCTGGGGAACTCTGCACCCTTAACTGAATTCATAGTTAACCAAAGAAAAGTGTCATGGCCTACAATTAGCCACAAAACACAGTCACAAAATAAAGTGCTTGATTAATTAACTGATTAATCACTTTGGAATATCACTACGCAATATGTTAATGTCAATAACACATTTTGGATGTCCTTAAAGGGAGATGGAATTAATATATTCTACTCTAAATAATAAGTCATCAAATGTATTCATGTAATTATAAAATTGATGTGTATATCAATGTTTTGTAACATAAATCTATTTTATATTATCCTGTATCATCATTGTTGAGATTCCTTCATTCAGTAGGTTGTGCTAGGGCCAAAAATCACAAACATCTGGCTAATAAATGTTCCTTGCTATAACAACAAAATGGTTGCTTATTACTCCAAGTTCTACATAAAAAATTATGAAGAACTTGGGACAATTATAAAGGTATGATTGCAGTAAAAACAGAATATAAGCATTTAGAGGGGCTTTTCAGTTTATGGTCCTTTTAAGACCATAATAAATTATTTCAAACCAACATAAACAACACATTTTGAGTGCTATAAAAGCTATCACAGCATCAATGAAAAAAAACAAAAAACTGAAAATAGATTTATACATTTTTACTTGATTTTGAATGCTTTATATATGGATTGGGCAAGTCCATCCTAGAGAGCCCCACACAGTCCTATATTTGAGGATATCCTTTCTGTGCACAGGTGAGTCATTCAGGATGCCTGAATAAGTGATTCAATCACATGTAGGCAGCAGGGATATCTTCAAATCCTGGCATGTTTGGGGCACTCCAGGACTGAACTTGCCCACTCCTGATGTTGCAGAGCAGTTTTATTACTTCAGTGGCCCTTTAATGTTCTGCAGATTTAGTAGAACATTCATTCTTTAGAGTTGCAGAAAAGTAGTTGGAAACTAGGAGTCAGAACTGTTCCCTGAAGTCATCCCGAGGCACAAAAAGCATATACATGAGTAAACCACAGAATTTTGCTTTTAGACTCTAAGAAAACTTGAATAATCTCAAGTATTTGCAGGATGATAAGAGTTGTAATATGATAAAAGAGGATTACTTCATTACGACAATTGTTTTACAAAATGGTTTCATTGTTTAATGTGTCAGAATCAATTACATAAATGAGACCTTCTGTACTACAATTGAAAACGTTCTTGATTGTTAAGTTTTCTCCAGTAACAGGATGAACAAAAGATTTTTAGGATTAATGTATTTGCATATTTTGCAGTGACCACATCAGTCTATTGGTATCAACCATGTGGTTTGTAAAGACTTTGTTTAAAAATAGTTATGAATCATGAAATCTGGTATAATAGAGTCTTGATAAACAGCATGTATATGCAGCACATCAAGAAGGAGGACAACCCTCTGTGATGAAGCCAAGTAAAGTGGCAAAAATGATGAGCCTCATTCAATTCCCTATCCCACTAAATTACACAGGCAAAAAGTGCCCAGTAACTTCCCTAGCTATTATATTCCCTCCTCTCAGCATAATTGAGAGAGAGCTACCCCAGAGGAATACGGCAAGCCAGAGACGAAAAATACTGCAAGCTTTTTCCACATCAGGAATATTACGAGTTGCTTGAGCTCCAAAAAGCTATTCAATTACAAATTACTCAAAATTACTTGGCACTTGCAAGACCTAATATCCAATTTTTTTCCTAGTAAAAAATGTGAGTACTCCAGAGCACTCACAAAGGCCTTTGCGACTGCTTTCCCCCTCTCTGCTCACTATGCATCAACCCCTTCCCCGCTCTAAACCCTGATCACCCCCTATCACACATCTACATAACCATGGGGGCCTATTGAGATATATAAAGAGTGCCCTGCTGTCGATTCAAATTCTCTGTGTTACTTCTACATATGCATATATGTTGCCTTTCTATCTTTCCAACATTTTGTAGCCTATCTTCTGTGTTCTGTATAATTAAAAAAAATAAAGATATTATTTTATTAAAGTTTCTATCCCCATACTATCTGAATATATCACACACAACCTACAGCAAATCGCACACCCACCTCTGCTTGCAGCAGTCTGTTACCTTGGCTACTGCCATCTTGTATCTGTCATTTTTCTGTCTCACACCCCAGCTTTACCTTCTAGAGCCTAGATTCTCAACTCTGTCTGTTGACCCATTTGTTTTGCATTTCTACTTGCCTTTGAATTTGTTTATAGCTTTGTAATATGCTAATTGTATGAAAGGGACAACAGAAAAGAACTACTGGTTAGATAAGGACCTGATACAAAAATAGTTATTTAATTAAAATATAACTTTTAGTAATAATTACAATAATTATTTAAAACAAGGAAAAAGTTTATAATACATAACAATTTAAAAAAAAATGCAATGTATTAAACCAGAGATGACAAACTAAGCTATCCAAATAAAGGAAGAGTTCCTTCAAAAATGTGTGGGATGATAGTTCAGAATAGTATTATATGAGTAAGGCTTTAAGGGACACATCACGTTGTGACCAAAAGAAATACCTTTGCTTCCAAAATAAATACCTGTATATAAAGTTATAAACACATTCCTTCTAAAAGGAGAAAGAAGTCTTTTTTGTGTTCATTACTTAGAGTGAAAATTATCAAACATATAACTTTATATAAAGGTATTTATTTTAGAAGGAATGTGTTTATAACTTTATATAAAGGTGTTTCATTTAGAAGGACTGTGTTTATAACTTTAAATAAAGGGATTTCTTTTGGAAGGAAATGTATTTATTTTGGTCAAAATGTGATGTATCCCTTAAAGCCTTATTCATAGGATACAATGCTGAACTATTATCTCACATACTGCAGTTTTGAGGCAACTGCCCCCTCATTTCTATAACTTAGTTTACCTTCCTGGGTATATAGTGTTGCATTTTATCTCTGAACCGTCATGTATTATGGATTTTACCTTGTTTTAAATAATTATAAATAAAAGCTATATTTTAATTATTTAACTATTTTTTGTGTCTGGTCCTTTGTGATTGAAATACAAATATAAGTTGTAATTTATGCTGTTTAATACCTTGATTGGTAACCACTAGTTCACAAGTATACTTTTCTGTTGTTCCTTTCATATATGTTCATATATATACTACTAGTTGTTCTATCGAGGATATATGACACTGTTTCCATGACTCTCTGGATTTATCCTTTTTTTATGCATTTTGAGTAAGGTTGCCGCCTCTATTTCTTTGGATAATTTGTCACTGTATTCTGCTTTGTATACAGTGCTATGGAAAATACTGATACCTTATAAATAAAGAGTAATAATCACATATAATAGTTGTCAAACTGCGAAACGTCGTCACACTTTGCGATCTCGCAAAGCGAGGGGCTGTATTTGCAGAGGTGGAGGCTCTACGCCGCCTCACACGCGGTTACAAACACCCACAGAAGCAGGAAA
Organism: Discoglossus pictus; assembly: GCA_027410445.1. Lineage (NCBI taxonomy): Eukaryota > Metazoa > Chordata > Amphibia > Anura > Alytidae > Discoglossus > Discoglossus pictus. The sequence goes on along the minus strand of CM050164.1, from coordinate 345,469,832 downwards.
TTAAAAACACAATAAATACACACAAACAATTACATAAAAAGCTTACCCACAGCAAGGGGGGGGGGGGCACCCAGGATCTCTGCAAGTGAACTTACACCTCAATTTAAGTCAAATTTTCCGAGTTTAGACACACGAAAATCCACTAAGCAAGAGAAAAAATGGCCACCGAAAAGAACGAAAACTAGGCTACACGACCATAAAGCCGCAAAACACCGCCAAGCACATACGGCTTTTATAAAAAGCTGTATGAGGTACAAGATACTCTTTTAGCAAGGACGCTAAATCATCCACACCCGTGTAACACATAAACAATCGCAGCCATTTTACAACACTAACTTACACAATGCGGAAGTACACAGCTACACTAATGGCTTTCCCTCGCGCATGCAGCCTATTTACACTAAACACTGCACACATTGCTGACACTTACACCTCAGCTCCACGACTGTACAAACATTGTATGCTGCAGGGACATCAAAACAGATTGTCAGCTCTTCAGCACAATGCTTCCTGCATATATTACTTATAAATAGGTAAAGTATATTAATGTATTAATTTATTACTTATTTAATTAGCATACAAAAATACATATACACAAAAAAAAACACTATCGCTATAAACGCAAAAGCCATTAACTGTGCATCTCACAACGAGCGCCAACGCTGCTAATAGCACACAATCTACACCAGGGGACAGCCTTGCAATAAGCGCAGAAAGCAAATCAGCGCAGACCTTACAATGACACCAAAAGTGCCTCTGATAAAAAAATATACAACAACCAAGAGGCTTGCAATGAACGCCGAAGGATCTCAGACCACCAAAAAAATGAATGTCTGTGGCAAACAGCATTACCTGCCTTACAATTTTATTGCCCCGTCATTTTTTGCTGGCAAGTCACTAGTAATATTAATAATAATAATTCATGTTGTCATGAAAAACAGTAACCTATGTAAGGAAAAAGTCAATAGATGTTTTGTGCAATATGAATGTGTTTGTGATAAATGTAGAACTACATATACTGCAGATGTTAAGTTTATTTATCTAGTGGCAAAGAAATCATGAACATGCAGTTCTTTGAATTTAATGCCAAAGGTTTTTCATTAGGAGATTTGAATGTTTGCTAGTTCAAAAAACAATTGAAAGTTTAAAGTATTGCTGCCCTTGTTATGTCTCTTGGGAGATTATCCATTGACCGTCTTGCTATTGACCATGGTTATTTTTCAGTTTTAATGAAGAATTCAACTCAGTGGGAAGGCAAAGGGGCACAGATTATTTTAGGGCAATTATAACCATTGTCACAGTACTTTATCATTTTCAATGTGAAGAAAATAATTACAGTGTATTAATACAAATAGAAAGCTATACCTTTTAATGATTAAGTTTGCAGTTATAAAAGAAAATATTTTTAGATAAACAGATTATTTTTAATAGAGTTATCAAGACTTAAAATTCTAGTTGCAAGATAAGAAAAGCTAAACAATACACTTCTCTTGGATTTCTTTATATTATAAATGGAGAGTTCTTGATAATATTTTTCTACAGGTTTGTGGGAAAATGATGGTTCATAGAAACACTTTAAGAAAGTGGCATACCTAGAGAATAAGGATACATTTTTACTTGTTTTATTACAGTTCTGGAATTCTCCCAACTGATCCTGATTTTTTTTTCTGCTTGCTTCTTTCCAATTAACAGTGATGCATTGGTCCTATAACGAGGTTGTCAGGTTTGACAAACTAGAAGTAGTTTTTGAACATTTTGACACAATGACAGTAGAGTGAGTGAAAAAGTGTATCAACTTTCTTCTATATAGAAAATACCATAAATTAACATTTGCTTCATTAACTGAGGTGCCACATATAAATAAGACATATTGTACGGTGTGAGAACTAAAATAGAAAACTAACTATAGGGACTCTCGCTGGTAAGTGTTTTTTTAACACAATAATTCAAAATAAAAAAATGAAATATTTTATTATAGTTTGATTTTGCTAACTATTTAAAGGGAATATTATTTAATAACAGTAGCAGCAGATAAAACTAATCTTTCCAGGTGTTTTCTTTTGAGATCCATACACATCCATAAGATTTTTATATCAGTGCAATCATTTTAATTTATATTTGATAAGTATAAGATGATGAACAAATATACAGCATACTGAATAAACACTATCATGTCTGCTTCAGTTTCTATTGCCTTAAGGTGTATACAGGTAAGGAGGTATTTTGCATTTTCCTAATGATTTGTCACTAGACGAAAACTCCTCTAACCATCGTCACGTACAACTTTGCCTGTAGAAAAAGTGTCAACTATTGTTCTTCATTAACAGCCTATTTTTTAACACTGATAATTTTGGCACAATAGCTGTAAACTAGCACGAGGATCATTATCACATATTTTTCATTTTTTTTTGTTTTAACAAATTATGTTTTTATTACATGCAAATTATCAGGAGTTATTTGCAAGCCATAACCCTCCAAATCAGCTTAATTTTCTCTGTAAACGTTTGTGAGCTTTAATTAAAAACATACGGTATGTGTTATGTCAGATAAATGATTTTTTTTGTATTAAGTAGATGTTTCATCTCATACTTTGTGGCTATAAGGTCTATTTATCTTAACAAGACTTTTGTGTGTACCTTCAGAGATTGTTGAGAAGTTTCTGCAGTTTTTTTTAATGTTTTGTAAGCACAATCTTTCATGTGTATTAAAGTAACCCAAACTTACTTCTCCATATATTTTTGATGTTTTTCACCTTCTTGCACTCTTATTAATATAATGTGTTAAGAATCTACATGGAGCAGAGATAACATAAGGAAGAGAGAGAGACAATTAGACAGTAGAGAGAGAAATATAGAAATTTAGAGGGAAAAAAGAGAGTAGTACAAAAAGAGTAATAGAAAATTGAAATAGACTTCCACTGGAAGTGGTAAAATCACAGGTTAGGAAGTGAAGCATGACTGGGATAAGTTTAGGGTCACCCGAGGGCTTAATAAGCCAGACTTTTGTGTTGATAGCATGGGCAGACTAGATGGGCCTTTTAGTCATCGAATCATTGCTTCTATATTTAAAGGAAGAGGCAAGAAAAAAGAAGAAAAAAAACAAAGAGGAGAGAGAAAGAGAGAAGGGGGAGAAAACAGAACTGTATTTGTGCTGTAGTCATGCATGGCTTGAAGTCTACTGTTCATGTTTTGCTAAAGTACCGATCTATCCTATCAATTCATAACACAGGCTTGTCACTTCCCTCCAATTATAATTGCTTCATGATACTTTACCAGGGGATAATAGTGTGAGGGTAGGTGGGATATGGGTGATGAGGGAAATTTGGACCTTTGTGCAAATACTGGTTCTGCTGCTTCTTGGCTGCCCATTGTATCCTCCAGGTTTGCAGTTGAATAGGGAGGTCGGGAGCCAAAAGCTTTGCTGAGTCAAAGCTTTCCTGTGAGAGACCTACTACTCCTTAGTTTACTATTTTGTGTGTCCTTTGTTCATGTATGTATTTATATATATATATGTATATATATATATATATATATATATATATATATATATATATATATACACATATATATATACACATATATATATACACACACATACACATATACACATGTATATATATATATATATATATATATATATATATATATATATATACATACATATATGTGTGTGTGTCTTTGAGTTTAGAATCTACCATACAAAGTGCTTTACTGAAGCACCTTACAAGATTAAAAACTTGCAAATTTACAATTGAATGTAAAGCTCTTCAAACGAACATCCTGTAAATATAGAGCTACAGTGGTCCCTTAATGTGCAAAAGTTACAAAAGGACATTTCAAATAAACAAACTACCAGTCCAAGTTTTCAGCTACATCATTGTTTTGTTCTTATTTGGGGGAAACCAATATATAATAATTATCTGTATTCGACATCCTTGTTTGGAAAAAAATATAAAACCTACCACAACAGAACAGAAGTCACATTATAATTAATGTTGGCTTTGTTTAGCATGTTTTACAAGTAGCACTGAACTCTGCTTAATTTGTGTATTCTAAAAGTAACAATACGTCTGCGTTTGCAAAATGATAATTTATCCTAATACTAAAGTTAAATAAATAATATCCTATAAAGTGAAAGAAATATATGCAAGACACACATTAGTTGCCAGAGCAAAAGAACAGCTATTTCTAATGCCGGAAGCATTGTGTCGGGACTTCTACAAGATCTAGTATTCTTTTCCATTTTTCTGATATCATTTTCTGTATAATGTTCTATTTTAAACACTAGCAGCCTTATTAAATTGTGATTCGGCCAATTGAATATGGCTCTATATAAGCACATAGCATATTTTTTACAGAAGTATTTAGTTAGTGAGCTTCTATCTAAAATCAAGGTCTTCACTAACTAAAAAAATCTGTAAAAATAATATGCTCTGTGCTTATATAGAGCCCTATTCTATTAGCCGAAACACAGTTTAATAAGGCTGTAAGCTGTAAGTATATAATTTCATAAAAATAGTTGTATGACAATATAGTTATTACTGTGTACTTTGTGAATACTATTCTGCAAATTATTGTATGTTATTTCCGTTACAATATTCAGTATGAGTTTGGAAAATGCACAGCACATGGATCTGCATTTCAAGATTTCCCAGTAGCAATTTTATCAAATAGATGTACAATATCATATCATCTATACGTCTTGTTAGGAATATGATAAATTACCTTTTTGTATGAGCAGTGTTGGCTCTACTCTTTTATTTTAGTGGATGACCATGGATGGGTAACAGAAAACTCTTAACTGTCTACTTTTTTTTTATTATTTTGATCCTGTGTTTACTTTATATAGTCTCTGCCAGACTATCCACAGATAACCTACAAGTCTTAAATATATTTGACATTTTAGGTTTGTCACCTTGCTTTCCCTTATAATTCTGAGTGAGGATAGGGATCAGTACTATCAGCCCTAGTAAATTAGCTCAATGTGTAAAACCGTAGCCCATAATTGGCCTTGTAAAGCAAATTTGAACTCTGCACCCACAAATCCTTTGATCTGTCAAGCCCGTAACTGTTTCGCTTCTAATCATGCTATTAAATTGCAACAAATTCACTGGCGTTCAAGCCCGTAACCCGCAAATGGAGCCAAGAAGCCAACGGGTACTGGAGATGACCCGCTAGAGGGGTAAAGTCCTATATGTCGAACTGTAAATGCAAATATACATACACTACTGTACTTATATTAAAAGGGAAAGTGATGTTAGGTATTGAAATAAATAGCACAATATTCTGAAGCTCGCAAATCTGCAATATAAAATAAAATAAATTATGTTTTAATTCCGTGTTATATCGTTTCCGGCAATCAATGTTAATACATGCAATGGAACTTGCATGGACTAGAATATCATATTTATGGCTTTATCAATATTACATTATATCTGGAATGCAAGTCCAATCGTAACTTGTAATTGAATCCTGTAAGACTTTGAAATCCCACCTCCATTTTTCAGTGACGTAATGATGACGATCTTTGTTTACATTGGCTCCATCTAAACCCGGAACTACAGGTTTGACTAATTGATCATATTTAACATCAAACATTCAAAAAATGGTTTACGGGTTTCCGTCTCAAGCCCGTAACTCGTGGCATGGTCTAATTTAATAGCTAATCCATGGTTTACAGATTGACAATTTATGACTCTTTGTGTAGAGTTTACATCCTAGTATGACATTTCTCATCTCTAGTTTACTTGAGAATTTATCAGTCAGCATCTGTATAATATAATCTCATTAATAATTGTCACTTACAATAGAGATCATATACTCCGTGGAAATATTTATAATCCATTGTGATGTGAAAGGATGCTGAAATGTATTCAAAGATATTTAATGCAATCACTCTGCAGTAAAATGTACTGCTAAATCATATTTATTTAATTTTATAAATTGTGCATTCAGTTATTTCCAATTGTAAAGGCATTAATGAATACAAATTAATAAGTGTTTCTAAAGTGACAAAGAAAAACACAATACAGTATTTAAAAATGTTGTTACTATCATAAAATAAATATCTTCTTAAAGGGATATGGATGTTTTCCGGATTTTACTAGGTATATATTATACATGTGTATCTGTTTATTTTGTTTTATTAAGAAGGGCTTAAAACTTCTGTTCTTACTGCCTAAAACAAATATTACCTGCTTGAATATGCCCTCTGCAGCTCACCAAGACACAGACTATTTTGTACTTGCTGTGCTGTGTCTCATACTAACCAATCAGTGACCATCTCTCAGCAACATTCTGCAACGTGCTCCTGAGACGTGGTCCCTTACAGCCCTACAGAGTTTATGTCTGCATATACTGCAGTGGGCAAAAACATACAGGGAGTATTTGTTTGACTCTAGGCAGTAAAAACCAGCTTGGGCCTCCATTTCATTATTGCAGGAACATCCGCCTTGTCTCTGAACTACAGGAGCTTTTTATGGAAGTATCCTATTGTGCCTGTAAAAAAATCCTTGCAAAATTAACTGACTTGCACCATAGAAGTGTTTTCCCGGACCTCTCGAACCCTAACGTGTACTCGCAGCCTGATCGCAGGAGACTCTGAGTCCAAAGCTCAGTAGTCTCCATAGAAATGCTGTGAATGGTATCCACTAATATACTACACTAGCCCTAGCATTCTCCCTTCTCCCTGTCTCTTTATATAAACCCCTCCCCAGGGCATCAAAGGGGTTAAATAAGAACACAATAATGCAGGGGTTTGTGACCCCTCTGATCTGCTACCCCCTATGAGCACTGAGATCCCCTATGATTCCCCCCTCCCTACCTGCTTAGAACCAGTGGATACCCTGAGATACCCCTATCACCCTTTAGCCACTATGACTCCAGGGAACCCCCTATCTAAAGCATAACCATGGGAGTCTCTGTAGAATATCATGGATATATCATTAACCCCTATACTACGGAGGTCTCCATCGACCCCATAGTATATTTAACAATATCCATGGGAGTCTGATGAGGCAATCAGTGGATTCTGATTAGTTTAACACTTACCCAATCAGATTTAGGGCAGGGCAACATTAAAAATACTCAAAAGTTAATAAAAGTATTTGATTAAGCAGAAAGGTGTAATATCTGAAATGAAAGGTATGAAGATGGAATGTAGTGAAATGGAGAAAGTCAGACATCGGCCACTCAGTTCTACAGGATCACCAACAGTCCAACATTTCAGCATCTCACAGCTTGTTTATTCAGGTTCTGTCTGCTTTAATATAAAGCTACTTCAATCCATTCAGATTGATTGCTTAAACACAGATTTATTGAAATCCTGTACTGGTGGCACTCATTGGACCAAATAGCCCACCACTGGTTTAGATGATTCTTCCACAACCACAAGGACAAAAAATGGCTTAAAGAGACAAAGAGCTTACACATTATGGCTTTTTTTTAAAAATCATAAAAAATGTTTCAAACATGATAAAGCAAAAATCTATGGGATCATAAAAAAGTGAAGTGTTGTTTTTTTACCATTCTGTTTTGTGTAAAAGTGGCTGCTAGAAGACATCTTCCTTCTATAACTTTGCAATGTCCGATTTTCAGAAATGATTAGTTTTAGCATGTAAAATCTGTAAATTAGGATTGAACTTGAAAATGTATAGATAGCTAGTATTCCTACTGGATTCCTTTTGGATTGCTACCTTGTGGTGAAGGGGCTTGTGTACTTCAATGAAGCTGTGAGCTATACCATGTCGGATGACCCAAGATGGGCAGGTCATAGCAGAGAGGTCAGACACATTGTAGTCTACTGGAGAAGAAACTGGCAACCCACTCCAGTATCTTTGCCTTGAAAACCTTGCGGATAAGCACAGCCAGAGACATAGATAAATGTGTCTGGCGTGCTGCAGTCCATAGGATCACCGAGAGTCAGACACGAATTAAGGACTGAAAAACAACAGGATCACTCTACACATTGTAGGAACAATTTGAAAGAAGACAAATCCGGATGTTTTGTAAAAGCTGTATTACCTCCTGTTTAATACAACAACACTTGTAATAAATCCCATTTCATAAGAATTTAAATTTCACTTCGATAAGTGATGGGTAAAATTCTTCTAACATTTTTTATTCTATTCGTTGAGAAATTATATTATTTTGTTGGTTTTACAAGTATATTCGGGTTACAAGTGACTTTAAGCTTTAATGTTTCTTCATATAGTTATAGTGTTGTAGGCTGGTTATGCTGTTGTACGATATCTGGAAAAGTTTAAGTTAACTTAGAAGGTATTTTCAAAGGCAGCATAAAAGGATTAGCATACATTAGAGTTAGAAAAGATACAATGGAGTAGAGGTGTGGAGTCATTATGTTCATAACATCTTAAGAAATTAATCCTTAGTGGATTAAACGTTACCACAGTATGTCATGAATAGAATGTCATGATTAATACCATTGATCGTAAAGTCTAAATGAATGTGGTCTAAATCCCATGATCTTCTATCATGTTTATAATTATCTTATAGTGGCGCCTGATGTTATGTATTTTTTTTATAAATATGTGTTAATACTCTCTCCTGTATTATTTATTAAGACAATTTTACCTGATGAAAATAAAGTAACATTCACAATGTATTAATAAGGATATATATTGGAGCTCTGTATGTTATTTGAATGGATATACTTCATATGTTCTTCTTTTCTAACCTGGATGTTTTCAACCATGTTTTACTGAAAAGGTAGGGTGCCACTGCTGTAGGTGATTCTTACCTAGACAGGAGTACCTAAAAATGTTCATAATTCAAAAAAATTCATGGGCTTTACTATACATAAAAATGTAAAATGCCAGTTTCTGCTTAATAGTGCATTTAATATGACTCACTTCTCAGCTGTGCCTTTCTCCAGACAGATCTTCCTTTTCATCACCTTGCACCTCTATGTTATTGTGGATTTTTCATATTGCAATTCATATTATTCATCAAAAGGGATTTAATTGACCACTGCTTTGCACAGTTTTCTATTATGTATGTTATTGAAACTGAAAAAAAAATGAAAGGGCCATTTACCACTGTGTGCTCTTCATGTGTGAAAGAGCATAATATTGTATATTAAAATTATCTTTTTTTTAATCACACTAATAACACCCAAAAAAATCTAAAGTTTTAGATCTGTTTACAAACACACTGTGTCCGGTCTACTGACTGTTCCATGATTAATAACATATGCCAGGGCTGTCCAAGTCCGGTCCTGGAGAGCCCCACACAGGCCTGTATTTCCGGATATCCTTTCTGTGCTCAGGTGAGTCAATCAGGATGACTGCAGAAATGATTTACTCACCTGTATGCAGCAGGGATATCATCAAATCCTGGCATGTGTGGGGCTCTCCAGGACCGAACTTGCCCACCCCTGACATATGCCAAACTGTTCGGTGAAGGTATGGCAAACACAAAGATTTATAGCAATTTTTCCCTGATATAGTTACATAGTTACATAGTTATATAGTAATTAAGATTGAAAAAAGTATTTCAGTCCATCAAGTTCAACCTTTTAAGATCTCCTCTGATCTGCAATATGCAGATTAAATATTAATTAATTAGTTGTTAATTTATTATTAATCAATTATTTAATTATTTTTTATTATTAATCCAGAGGAAGGTAAACAGAAAAGCCAGTCGTCTCAAAGGGGGGGGGGAATCCTTCCTTACCACAGATACTGGCGATCGGATTTCTCCCTGGATCAATACTGTCTCTCTAATTATCCATAATAACTCTGAATATTTCCCTGAACTTCGGAATGCAGTGAGTAGCTAACCCACAACTGACCTATTTAGGTGTTTTCCGCATTTCATTCTCTGCACATATAAATTTGGTAAGGATTAACTATTTTTTTTTGCTTATGCTGCTCACAGCATTTATCTGTTGCTGTGGGTCTGTCTGGGGGCAGCCAGTGACATATGTTAACAGAGATTTAATTTATGTTAGTGAAAAATGCATGTATTTCAAAAATAAAAAAAATATTTTAACATGATTTTAGGAGATCTTTACAGTTGTGTGCTCCAAGCTGTGCTGAATTAGGTGGCCTTTTAAGTGTGCAGTATAATTTATATAGAATAAATTATAACACACTATTTTTATTATTATGACTTACCACAATGAGCTGTAATGGTGCCATTTTAAAAATCAAAAAGCCTTTAGTAAATCTCATGATGACCCGAGATGCTGCAGTACATCCACAGTACATGCCTTAGTAAACCCACCCTCCACTGTGAACATAAAAAGGGCTCCCTGAATAGTGCAATTTGTTAGAATTCAGCTCACAGTTACGTGTGCAAGTGCAGTTGTGATTTCAGCGTTTCTATGCACTTTACCATGTACAGAGCTGATTCAATCATGTAGCACACACTAGCATTTGAATGAATCAGCTGACATCGTGGAGGTTATTTATCATCAGACTACTGTCAATATGCTCATCAGCAGAAGAGTACTTACATGTCCATGCATCATTATTTTTTATCTATTGTTTTCTACGCGTTATATTGCACTTACTGTGTATATGTTGGACTCAATTTCTTAAACATAGATTAAAAGACCATGCTTTTCTTTGGTCATGTATGGCTAACCTGCACAAATATTTTTAACATCTGTTTAAATGCCTGTCCATGAAAAAGTATTTCTAAAATAAAAACAACAGCTATGAATTTTTCTCAATTAACATTTTTAATTCACTATAACACATATTAAAAAAAAGCTATCATTTCCCTTTTGTGGAAAAAAAATGTTTGAACAGGAACCACAAGGATTTATTTCAGAAACAAAAATAACTGAAAGGCTAGTAAATGGGTATTAATTAACAACTGTATCATTTAAAATCACATCACAGTCTCTTCTGTTTTTCTGGAAAATGATTTATATTAACTAGCGTTTACTATCGATTTTTAAGGGGTGTTTTTCCAATAGATCTACTGTACGATGGCACTCTAGGGGTTAAGTAGACCAATTTTATAAGGTACAGAAAATAAACTCCATTGATCAGCAGTTGCTATAACATTTCCGGAAGGGCTATTAAGACCTTGTAATACCATATAAAGTACGACTAAAAACATCTTGTACTCCCACGTCTGTACTAAGCTAACCATTCTTTTGTTGCAAAATGTCCTTCTAACTTTACTTATGATTCTCAGGGGCATGTTACACGATGAGTGATTTTGAAAGACTGAAGCACACTTTTTGTAGGTTAGAGGGAATGAAGTAAACTTTTAGGTGATGTCTATGTTCAATTCTTCACACAGAACTTTTGACCTTTTTCAATAATATGACTTCATTACTACTATGTTTAGCTTTGTTCTAAGAACTGACTTTGCATCACTGTAACGTGTAAAAAGAGATAAGAGAATAGAATACAAAGTTAAACGGGCAGGTGTACTTTGAAAGTATATAAAAAGACAAAAATAACAAAACAAAACAAAAAAATTGTTCCAATCCAAAAAGTAGTTGTTATGACTGGGTAATATGATTGAAATTAATAAATTAACACAATATCTACTTATCACAATACTGAATGATATTACATCAAGGGAATATTTAGCTATTTACAATAAAAGTTACTCTTCTGGATTGCTACCTTATCGTGGTAGGATCACCAAAGATGGGCAGGTCATATCAGAGAGATCAGAAAAATTGTGGTCCGCTGGAGAAGGAACTCCAATATCTTTGTACAGAAAACCATGGATAAGAACAACCAGAGACACAGACAGATGTACCTGACATCCTGCATCCATATGGTCACAGAGAGTTGGACATTGGAGTAGCTCTTGCTTGTAACAGGGCTCTGGCATGCACGGTTTAACTGCCCTGATTATTGTGCAGGCACCATATTGGTTGGCGAAAGTGCAATGGTGGGCAACAAGTAAATAACAACTTATGACAACAAGATACCCGGTGAAATAATAACATGGCCATGCATTGTCATCAGCACTACATATTATTAAAATAGTTACTTAACGTGAATTCACCACACTAACCTGCTACCCCTAGGAGCTTGTCCTTATCCCCTATGGGCTTATCCTATGGAGTGAGCGGCACTTTGACCACTTGATGATCTCTATGGGGCCTCTATGGCACCTAACATTAACCCGTTAGCATGTGTTTGCAACAAATTGATTCAGTAATTCATGTTTGCTTATCTTAAATGAATTCCATAGCAGAATGATGAATTTATATTAATTTCTGAATGGAAAAAATAAATTTAGAAAGAGATAATCAATATATAGTTAGTGAAACATGAACCAAAACAAATTAAGCTCCCAAACTATTTTCATTTACTGGTTTTGAATTATAAAAAAAAAAGTATAATAAATATTATTTTGCTATAATAGACATCAGGTTAATTTCAATTCACCATTAACGTATCTAAAATGCATAGTAATTACATAATAGATAAACATACATATTAATTATATAATTAGTATAATAAATCACTGAATAAATATCATTCTAAAAAATGTGAATTTTAGATCTTGGACATAAAATTACAGAGCTATATCTATGAAGTTTGTTATCTGTAATAAATGGCCACAATAATTGTATTAGCACTTAAATACTTTTATACAAGATGCTTAAAATAAATGTTATATGATACACTACAAAATATTTACTTTTATATCAGTCGCTTAGTATTGCTAATTAGCTGTGATTCATGTAACTAATGTCATAATTCTACTCTTGTTATGCAATGAAGATGGTCTTTACATGGGCAGTGGAAACTATTATTAACATATTACTGTATAGTCATGCGTGTAGTAACCAAAGAACATCTGGCGGGGATACCATATATAGTTTAAAAATACCACACAACTGCTTCTCTTCACATAAACACACACATTGAAAACTGTGAGGGGGATTTGTGTGTCCCCCAAAGCCCCCCACCTTCACCCCAGTTCCTACACCTATGTGCATATTGGAGAAATATATGACTGTACATAGAAGCCATTACCCCGTGCAGTTTGAAAAATTACTTGAATACCAAATAAAAAAAGGAATATGGAACCTTATTTAAATTCTTGTTAAAATATTAAAAACATTGTAAACTGGATGGCACACTCAAAATGTGCATACAAGGGTATAATCTTCAAAAGGGTATAAAGCAGAATATATGTTTGACTTGTGGAAAAATTTCCTTGCAACATAAAATATACATGCAGCCACACAGGGCCTATGTCCCACTTTTGGGGAATCTCCTAACTTAAGGGTTATTTGATCCCAAATAACCAAAGGATTAGTTTGATAAAGCTGCCATTCAGTGCAGTGAAACAGTCCATCAAGAGCTTTCAAAGCAATTATTTATGTTTCTGAATTAGCTTTATGCTAAATATTCACTGGGTCACCAGTTTGTTTGGTGACTGCTAAATAGAGGCTGATTTTATTATCCTTTGGGGTGGCTATATGATTGGTTTGTTCCAATTTTTGAAATGTGTGTATATGTTTTTATAGTTTGAATGGCACACTGTGGTGTTGCATAATTTACTGAGGGAATACAGCAAAGTAAATTTGGGAGCAAATATCCTTTAGGTTAGGAGGTTGTCCAAAAGTGGGACATAGGCCTTGTGTGGCTGCATGTGTTTTATCTTACAAGGAAATGTTTCCACAAGTCAAATATATTATCTGGTAGAATATACCCTCATATATACTGCAGCATTTTTTATATTTTAACAAGAATTAAAATAAGGTTCTCTGCTCTTTTTTTAAATTTGATATCTACCTATTTTTTGTGTTAAAGTTGTCTATTTTGACTTGAAGAATTACTTGTGCACTTGTTGGTACAAACCATTAAAAATGAAAATTATGGATGGGGCGATACTTTCCCTGTTTTGGGTACTGCACATTTCTAAGCAAATCTACATACTTGAACATGTTTATGTGATTATTTTGTAACCTATAAGTATTTAATTCCAGTGACTCTTTATGTAATAAATTATAATTGATCAACACATGTGTATAAGGTCATTGAGTTTCCTTAAGGGTAAATGATTTTTGTTGTTATTGGACACTTGTCAATACCAAAAATTGATCACGTAGAAGTTTATATTTCAAGGTGTCAAATTTACAAGGTGACTGAGAACATATTTGCCTTATATTCTCTAGGGGTGACATAGGTCCTGCTTTGATATATGAAGCAAAATATTTTATGTCAGCTGATAAAATGCCAACAAATTGTTATTATAAATCAAATAATACTACATTTAGTAAAAAAAAGAAAGATTCTTTATCTTTATTCTTTAATATTTTACCAGTGTTACATCTCAACAGTTAACTGATTTCTGCTGCATGTTCATACTTTTATATTCTATTTTTTCTGAAGAGTCCTACTATTTAAGTGCAGTAATTGGCTGTATGTTTAATTGGGTTACTGTGGATTTACTCAGCAGCACTGTGGTTTTTAATATATTTTAAGGTTTATGCTCTTGAATAATACTTGAGATAAATTACTATTCTTTATACTGAGAGAGCTTTTAAAAGATTCTCTTTTTTCCTTTGCTTTGAGTAGTGTTTATTCTTTGTTCCAAGCACTGCTGTGCATAATGAGGGTTTTGGGGGCATTGTACAATTAGAATTGACGATGCCTATGTTTTTTTTGTTTTTTGAAAATTCATATTATACTTTGAAAAGTTTCCTTACCGTCTATCCATCATGAATTTCTGAAACTGTCACAAATTTTTCCGACATTGAAGAATAAATTGAGGCTTACTTTTAGCTTACATATTAATTACAAAAGAACTGCCATATCCATATTTCCAATTGTGAGTTTCCTTTTTCTATATATAGAACATAAAAGATCAGTTTTAACTTACTGTACATATGACACAAGTGATGTGATAGTAGACTAATATAGGAATACAGGAATATTTCGATGTTATTTACACCTATTTTTGGCATAGATCTTCTGGTGATTTGTAAATCACAATAAGCTGCTTTACATATTGTTGAGAGATTTATGTAGTAGTCCCTAAGTGATACTCCAGCCTCCAATGTCAGTTCTAGCTCTAGTATAACTTAATACTGCCTCAGCTCCTTGATTTTAACTTGCTCCCTTAAAAAAAATGTTTAAAAGAACCTTATCACATCAGGCTCACTCTAAGTCACCTAGGGCCATATTCTATTAGCTGCTCGCAAATGCCTCAAATTCACAAACTTGGCTGTGGGTGTTTTTTTAAGTAAATGTTTAGATATATTCTACTGACTCCAGCTTGCAAATTCCAACTGCAAGGTTGAACATGTAAACCCTGCCTTTTTAAGTCGGATTTCAGAGCGTGTAAGCATATGAAAATATTTAAGCAAGCCCCTAATTTACTTCTTAAACACTCGCAATACTTCTTAGACACAGCCAATAAAACATGAAGTTTATACTTAAACTTCACTCAGAGACTACGAATGAATTAGTGCCGAGAAGTAAATTTAACAATCGGACTCGCAATCCAGTAATGTAGAAATCAATAAAATGAATTAAAGCATCTGTTATTGTCCAAGCAGGTTCCATGATATGTATTAAACCCTTAAGTCCCAGGATCCATTTCAAATAAAAAAACATAAAAACATTGAATTGCATATTTGTGGGTCTGAGACTGTTCTACAATTAATTCTAATGCATTTCCATGCTTTCAGATATTTTTAAAGTACAGTATTGTGTGTTTAATAGCTGTTAAGGATCTAATAATTGGTTGAAAAAGGCCCTAAGAGTCCTATTGAGTACTCATAACATTTTTGCCAGATACGTAATACTTTTTTCATTTGCGAGTTTGAAACTATTTGTGAATTAGAGTTGCGAGTCTCATAGAATATCCAATTAGTTTTCCCTTAATTAGTTACCACTCGTACATCTTGAGCTGTGCTGAAACCAATGAAGATTTCTGCTAGGATTTGCGGGCTTGAATCGTCAGTAGTGATTGTGGGTGGTCTACTCGTAATCGGTTTGCAAGTAGCTAATAGAATATGTGTCAATGTGAAATTACTTTACGTAGCAGACATGTTCACTATGGGGGCAATAGAATAGGGCTCATAGTCTTTTGATTATATTGTGTTCTAAGTTGTCCTTTCCCTCTAGATTTAATATTCTGCAGATATATTCTTTTTACATTTAGATCAATATTGTATTCTGTTTTGTATTCTCATTGCACCTGTTATACAACAAAATAGAATATTTATGTTAGTCCAAAATGATATACTTTTCTGATAACTAATTCTGGCCGAATGGATGACAATTTAGCTCTCCGACACACATTATTTGATTGTATAACTTCTGCACATAGCATTATTATATATATATATATATATATATATATATATATATATATATATATATATATATATATATATATATATTCATATAAAATGTACAACAGATCCAAATACCATATCCAGTTTATTTGTGGAGATGATCTGCATAACATAAGTTAAATTCTTAAATTCTTAATGCCATACAGTTTAGAAAATTCACTCACTACCAGATCTCTAACCACTGACTCACCAAAACCAATAGCCTCCCCCCCTTTCCCTCTTCCATCAACCGCTGGTTACTCTTAATTTATTGAGTCACACAAATTTTTTACAGCTGATCAATTGCAACACCTGCTAACTATTCCTAATTAATCCTTTACAAAATCTTTTCTTGTGCTTTCTCCTGCCTTTTCCTCAGGGTCTTCTTCTCAACTTTAACACATCATGTCTCCAACATACCCTTCTCACATTCTATGTTCTTCTCTCCTCTTTTATGCTCCCATGAGCTACTCTTTTCCGCCAGTCATGATTACCTCCATCTTCTAAAGCTCATAAGCAGAAACACTCCTGCAAGTCCCATTCCCATCTCTCTCCACTGACATTCCCATTTGCAAGTTATATTATCTGACTATGCCAAATCTTACCATATTGGTGCATAACACCTGCAAGCTTATCCAACAGTATAAATCAACCAAAAAGAAGTACTAAAATTAACCTTTATTAATCAAATCTAAAAAGTATAAGCCACTGATAAAATAGAGTGAACCAACCGAGATACCAGGAAGAGATTCTCAACAAAAGGAAAAGCAAGGGGAGCCAGCCTATGACCTCATTGGGTCCTCTTTATAAAGGGGCTCTCATGGAGATGCTCCTGATAAACTTGATCCCTATGATAGATAGATAGATAGATAGATAGATAGATAGATAGATAGATAGATAGATAGACAGATAGATATGAAAAATAGAACCTTGATTCCTATTGGATATAAAAATATACCCAAAAAAACAAAATAGGTCACGCTAGTAATAAAAACAACATCACAAAAGATATATAAAAAAGGCTAATTATTCACAGTTATGATTCCTATAGGCTGTTACAAACAAGGGAGACAAAAAAGTAATAAAACCCATGCCCAAATTATCGAACTTCACAAGTGATTATTGTCTTATACAAAAAGGAATTGATAATACAAGTCAAAAGATGCCTAGCCTGGCGGTCATTTCTCCACTGATGTGGCTTTGTCAAAGACTTTAGCTAAACTTTATATGTGGTTAACAAAGGTTGATTTTAGTACTCCTTCAACCCTTTATTGAATTATATCATTTGACCACTAGGGACAGATAACATATTACATACTAGAGCCATTCACCTCAAATGACTTTCAATCAGATCCATTTCCTCCCATGCTGAATGAAAAAGCTTTCTAACTTTACACACCTTTCTACCTAATTAAACTTCCACTTCCTGCCTGACCCTTGCTATTCCTTATCTGTTATTCTTACCCAGTCGTCTGCTTTTTCCATTCCGTTTAGATTGTAATTAGCTGATTTCCAATCTTGTATGATGCTTTCAAAAAAAGCACTTTCTACAAAGATTCTAAACGCAAAATAGGGCCCTCCATTTTCTGCTGTTTTTTTTATCATTGTATTCTTCCTTGTTCTTATCTCCTGTATAACACCACAGAATATGTTAATAATAATAATAATAATTGTAGTAGAATTTAAAAACAGAGTGTTTACTTCGAACATTTACAGTGACTGGATTTGTCATATGGGGATTAAAATTCAGTCTACATCATGACATGTCTTAAGCATTCACAGATGGTTGACCTTAGAAGTAGGTACATGCTTCCTTTCTTTCAGTAGTTTATATTTTAATACCTGTTATATAGCTTTGTGGTCTGTTCTGCAATGGATAAAGAGCATTTTCTAAGAATGTTACCTTAGGAATTTAAGGTTGCATGAGTGTATACATATGTGGATATTTATTTTCTATCTGTCTATCTATCTTTCAATCTATTTATCTATACAATAGCAGGTGTGGATTAAGCCAGGATATGTTTGAATCTTTAGAATGTCTATCTGCAAGTATGTAAAACTAATCTGAAAATCATTTTCTATGTGTTGCTATAATTAGCTTCTTATATCACCCACACATACCCTAGAAAACACAATTTACTATATACTACCACATTTATATAGCAAGCCTACTTTATACAACCACATTTTATAAATGTTACCTTGGCTGTATTGTGTTTAGTTAACATCCATTGACCCTACAAATATTTGTGCTAAAATAATTAGCAAACAATACAATTTGTCAATCCAAATCGTTCTAAAACTTTAAATAAAAAACAAACCTTAACTTAATCTTACAGATTTAGTTTTCTTAAGAAATAGTTAGGTAAGGCTTTTGCAGATATTTTCAGCAGTATTTCAGTATTTTGCTTTAGATTTATAATGTATTCTTTGGAAAGATAGAAATCAATGTCTGACTCAAACAGCTTTTTTCATTTGTTCCCCCTTGGGTTGATGCAAGTTATTGCCCTGGGTATATGATATGTGTTACTTTTATCTAGCATTGATGAAAAGCATCAGGGAACTCAGCTAATCTTTGATCTAGTAATAAACCAAATGATAAGTTAGCCCTTCCATTTTTACACACAAATATAAAATTGGCCATTAAATTATGTATGTTTTTCCCCTAGGAAAACATATTTACTGCAATGGGCAGTTGAGCCAGTGCACAAACTATTTTATGAGAAAAGTTGTAACTGAAATTCAGTGAAAACACACTTTTTTTTTCAAAAATTCACATTCATTCAAATATTAATCATTGTTTACGTTTAAATAGCACTTTCTTAAATCATGGGTTTAGTAATTGTTCCCCTACTAGAATCGTTATTCAAATATATTGATCCTATCAGAGATTCAGAGGCTCATTTTGGGTAGTGGCTATTAAGGGGGAATCCTGGGGGATACTAAGGGTGTAGGGGGTAGGGGGATGTTAAGGAGGAATCCTGAAGGATACCCTGTCTCATAGGGTGGGGCAGACACTTGGGGGCTTACAATATTAGGGACATTTTGAGCACTCGGATGGCCTTTTTTGGGGTTTAGATTTAGTGTGATGGGATAGCACAGTAGTGATTTACGAGTGTACTTCACTGCTTTTTTTCTTATGGGAGTCATGGAATAAAAACCTTCATATCTTAAGAAAAAAACAAAAAAGGAGACTACAACACAGATTCAATGATGACAATGAAAATGTAATAACATTGCATATAACACTAGACAAGTATGTAGTATTTGTCTTGATATGCTATATTTTTATAATATAATAAGGAACCAACCCCAAGCTGATGAGAGTCAGTAACCTTGAAACAGCTGCACATGGGCGAGAATCCTAAATTTTGTATAATCCAACCCTAGCTTTGCTCAACACTGTTTGATATAGCAAGCATATACTTAAGGAAAGCCATTTTTTAAACGGTTATGAAATGCAAGAGCGAAGCCTTTGCGGGCACAATTGCATGTCCTTGCTCAGGTTCCCAGAATGCAGTGTAATAACCGTATTTCTCAGAATTCTGGGCATTCCAATGTGAACACAAATGTACTATTTATTTATTATTATAAAATAATTATAATCTGTCTCTCTCAATACAAAATTAATAAAAAAATATATATAAAAATTATATGTATTGTTTTCTTGTTAAAATCGTTATAAATGCTTATTTGATGCTTTACCATATTTAGTAATGGGATAAGCTTTAGTTTTTGCATAATACTAAATTATGAAAGCTTGGAGATATGGATTGCTATTCATATAAGACACATTTTAAGTATTTCAAATGAATAAGGTATATTTCAATATATAACCCTTTTAGATTAAAATCATCAAATTTATTTAAGTAAATGTAACCAGAATTAGATGGAATAATATTGCTGAGTCTTATTTTAATGTTGCTGTGTTTTACTTTTTGTACTGATTTTTCATTTTCAGAACATTACTGAGGAAACATGTTGTTCTGAGACAAAACATTTTGAAAAAAAAGAATCCCCGCTGTCCATTATAAGGTAGACTTTTTTTATTTTACTAAAAGGGCCTCTCAAGGAAATTGGTTGTGGCTTATTACAGTATGAATAGCCACAGTGGAGTTTGATGACCTTAGTATTGTCCTACGTATGCAATTACTGTTTAGTGTCATTTCCAGTAACATGAGGCTCTCCAAGGAGGATTAACAAGGACAAGTGACTTTGGTCTTTTGCATGTTATAAAGCAAAGATGACTGAACAGACAAAAAGCATATAACCCACATGACCCTAGTACTTCACAAAGTGACTGCCTTGTAAGATTTGAAAAATGAAATAAAAAAATATGCTAGTAATTGCATCAATAATAACAGATTTTATTATCAATACATTTTAGATGAGCTGTCCTTATTATTATGTACTCTGTATCTTACATTTCATCAGTACAGATTTTATTTATGCATTTATACATATAACGCTTACATAGTTAGAGCACTGTCAATCTTTTGATGAATGTTAAGAAATTATTATTTGGTAAAGAAGAGTTTCAAAGTACGAAAAAAGCTTTTAGAAATTATTCATAAAACTCATGATTAAGGGCAATAAAAACTGATTTAAAGATTTCCTGCATACAAGTTTGTAAGAAAGTTACAACTTTCATAAATATCTTGTTCTGAATCATTGATGAGTTAAAAAAAGAAGTAGCAAGTTTTTTAGCAGCATTATATATATGAAGTTAACATTTACTTATTTTAATTATATATGTTTCTCAAAATGTCTAATGTTGTTATCTACTTTACCATGTCAACTGCCCTCTTTCTGACCAATAAGCATGGATCTCAAGACCAATCTAAATCACATTACACACTGTAGAGTATCTCTGAGGTGGGGTTTCCGGGGCAAACACCTGCTCATAATGACTTAGGCCCTCATTCAATTGCAATTTTGCCAATTGAATAGGGGTCTAAATAAGCACATAACATATGTTTTTTAAAGAATTTTTTACTTAGTAAGCATCTATCCAAAAGCAAGGTTTTCACTAACTAAAAACTTATTTTAAAAAAATATGTTATGTGCTTATTTAGAGCCTTATTCAATTAGCAAAATTGCAATTGAATGAGGGCCTTAGCCAGGTAGTAGTGACACAAGGAATACAGCCCAGCTATCAGGACTGTTCTGGTAAGCAAAGGAAGTCCCTGCTAGTTGTTCCAGTCAATCCAAAGTCTGTAGTAGTGACTCACAAACTGAGTAGGCCATGAGGGAGACTTAGGAAAGATGAGTCTGCTCCTGTGGGTCATAATGCTGTCCCCTAGTTAGTGATAGGTGATGGGGGTCACCCAATCTGCATCTAGTTAGATCTTTAAGATCCAGACCAGTTCAGACAAAGTGTTACTTATAAGACTATGTACATGTTGCAAGTCTTTGTCAGGCCTGGTTTGCTGCAGCAGCTGCAGTGTCCAGTGCTGCTGCTTTTGACCCTCTTTTTCTGGAGTTCTGCCTGTGTCCTGCATTGCTATTGTTCCTGCCTGGCAAGAGATCTGCCTGTACATTCAGCTCTGCTCCAGTTATCACCTCCACCTGTGTGCTGGTTCCTGCCTTCAGCTCACAGTCTACAGTCTGCTTCTGAAGACTCCAGTTTCCAGTTTCTCCTGCTGTATAGCTGCGTGCAGCATTGCCAGTTTGCTTTGAGTGCTTGACTGTGATTTTGCTATTGTTACTGCACATGGGCTGGTGCATGCATTGGACTTTTGACTTACAGGGATACTCATCAAACTTTGTATATGTTGTTTTTGTTCATTAAATTTGTTTTGCAACCTCACCCCTTAAGGGTCTGAATTTCAGTTCCTGACGCAAAATTTTCATATCTTTTGAGACCAGTGCATTCTCAGCCTCACACAATTCCCTAAATCCCCATATGCATGTGTTTTTTTCTTTTTTAATAAAAGTTATATCTCAATATTTACAAAAACAATAGTCAATGTTAAACTTACTTTCAAACATCAGCTTGTACAAATCCAGTATAGTTGTTTGTCTCCAGCTCTTATGAGGTTATCAGGGGCAACTCTGGCTGGGTGGCAGTACTAAATATTCAGACACAAGCTTTTGTCCTTGTCAAGGCAAACCAATTTAACATACTTCCAGCTAATAAAGAGCATCTGCTCCCATCTCAACATAAAACATTTAAGATATGTTGTATTGAAGATCAATGCAAAATTAAAACATAAAGCTCCTGTTAGGGCATTATAGCGGTAAATCCTATGTTATGTTATTGTGCATTCATATACATGTCTGGACAGTGACAAAGTATTTTTATTCTGTCTCTTTAGCTTTCCCCCCCAGATGCTCAGTGGAAGCCCTTATTATGCAGGTCTTGCACCAGCTGTACCTCCATTAGTTCTCCCATTGATCAGTCTTAGTTCAATAATATGTAATACTGACTAATGGGCAGTATAAAAATACTTATAAACGGTGAATACAAATGAATGGTTTGCCATTCTGCAAAACATTCTATGAATATAAAATCATTTTCAAATTGTCAATGGTGATAATGTAGAATAAACAAACATAAAATATCTTTTTAGATGAAATACAGAACTTTGCACACAAAAAAAATCCTGTGTTCAGGTTATTGTGTTTCTTTTTTCTTCAGACTAAAACATTATTCTATATCCCTTAGGTCCCAATGCACTGATCAATGGCACTTGGAAGTCTGGAGTAACTGACAAGCTTTAGTGTGATCTTATTTATAAGACAATTGTGCTAAGCACATGAAAATAGGGGTTTCACATAAAACAGTCACTTCACTCAGAAGTATGTCAGTATATTACATCTGAAACAATGCTGAAATCAATTTTATCTTTAGATTGCAGTTATTAAATTTCATATTGTTAAGCTTGGTTGTAATATATGCTCTTTAAGTTTCATATTTTATCAAAGCTTGAGTCTATTCTTTGTTTTCTCAAAAGAAAAGTATCTCTGAAGTCAGTTATCACATAAAATAATGTCATATGAACAGCGATTACATTTACTGCTCTTTAGTCACTTATTTAACTTCCTGATAGAGTTTTCTCTATTTCTCCAATATGTGCACATTTTCTATTGACACCTATGCTAAAATATTTTCCCAAATGCACTAGATACCTGTAAATAAACTATCACACTTAAACTACTTAAACATGGCATTGTATACACAGTTTTTGTATAAATATATGGCAATCTGCAGCTCTTGATGTTGGTTAAATGACATTAACATAAAATGTTCAATACCGGCAGTTGCTGAATATGAAATCTCACATATACTGTAGTGCATTTATGAAAACATAGCTTTTCTTAATTTTTATTTATTTTATTGTTGCTTGATAAATATATATAAGCATGCACAGTAGTAGTAGCTCTTTGCATTTTGTGTGTGTTTGCTATGTTTATTATTTCCCTTGTTCCATTTTCCTTTTTGTTATTGTTATTTCGCTCAGTCATGCCTAACTTTTCATGACCCTATGCATTGCAGCACACCAAGCACATATTGTTATGCCTTTGGTTGTGCTTATCCATAAGATTTTCCTGGCAATTTTACTGGAGTGGGTTGCCAGTTCCAATATTTGTCTGACCTCTCTGCTATGAACCACCCATCTTGGGTGACCCTACATGGTTTAGCTCACAGCTTCCTTGAAGTAGACAGCCTCCTTCACCTTTTTACATGTCTTATAATATTTAGCCCTCCCAACACTATTTTAATTTCTAGAATGCCTACTAAAAGATACTTAGTGGAAACAATAAAATCAGAATTTGCAAGAAAAATAGTAAAATATACTTTGATTGTTATGTGTTGCCATTTAAAAGGTTGTTGTAATGCTCATATATGCTAACACATGGCAATCTACCTTGTTTAGTACAATTTTGCATGTTTCTACTTATTGGTGCTTTTTTATTCATTCCAGCACATAAGTGTCTATCAGTATATCAGCTTGAATCATTATTGTCACATTGGTCTAGGTTGGGTGGACATTGTATTAATAGTTTTCTTATTGTTTGGTCTCTGTTTTAGAAATTCTTGGTCAAAGACTAATACTAGTTCTAAATGGTGTAGGTTACCTGGATTAAAGTAATTTGCATGAGAGACACACCCTGAAACAATCTTTATATTCTGTGGGATTGGCGTACTGTAGATGTTGGAGTATTTTTATTTAATTCGGTCTCGAACACTTTTAATCCAACAGTTTTGTTTGAAATAAATATATAATTCCACACACATTCTTATTCTCTCATATGCACCAATAACTAACTGTGCAAATTACAACGCATTCAAGGCTTAGACAAAAAAAGCTTCTGTTCCTACATACACTGTCCACACTAATGCATATCTGGAACAATAAAAGTGTAGTCAAATAGATTTTGAATTATACAGTCGGTATGTGATTTCAAATTTTTATGAATAAACTGGAACTAAAGAATGAATGGTTATTTTGCACGGGTGCTTTTCTATTATGGAATCACTCTGGTCATACATTTAAAATTTCATATTTTGAAAAACTAGTCTTGAAAATAGGCAATTGTAAGATGTAATTACTTTGTTCAAACAAGCATAACCTCTGTGGAATCTGCCATTTTAGGTTCCAATGATCTACTTCCTGCGGTAGGGGACATTTTGAATGCAGAGAGAAAGCTTTTATCTGCACAATGAGAATGTGGCAGCTACGACAGCCAATGGTTTCATCAGGACTGATTCAAAACTCATTTGTCAGGCCTTGTTGAGACAGAAGGTTCAAGAAGAAACCTAGTAAAGAAAATTGCATGTTGTTCATATGTTGTACAAGGATAACGTTTCCATAATTCTAACTGATTAGGGCCAAACAGCTGAAAAAATACAAAACAATATATAAAAATAAAACCAGTGATTTAACCAAATGGCTTATTTAATACTATTAATATTATAGAAGTTCATTTGGTTAACTGTTTGGGATAGTAGAATTGGTATGTCCATTTTTGGTGGATCAATAGGATGTTTTGATGAATGCATTATCTTTATAACTAACTAGAGTAATTACCCATCATAAATAAATGACAATGAGTCCTCTGTCCCCTCCTCAGTTCCCTTTCTCTTCTCAGTCCGCTTGCCCCTCCTCAGTCCCCCTGTCCCTCCTCAGTCCCCTCTTTCCCTCCTCAGTACCCTTTCCCTCCTCAGTCCCCATGTCCCTCCTCAGCCCCCTTTCTCTCTTCAGTCCCCCTGTCCTTCCTCAGCCCCCCTGTCCCTCCTCGATCCCCCTGTCCCTCCTGAGCACCCGCTCTGACCGTCGCTTGCTGTGGTGAGGACTCCAGCTCTAACCTCTGTTTGTCAGCCCCAAATGTCTCAGCTCGCTGGCCTGCTCGACATGGCTGGGAATGCCCCAAATTCTGCAACTTGCTGGCCTGCTAAACATGGCCTGGAATGCCCAAATATCTCAGTTCGCTAGCCTGCTAGACATAGCCAGGAATGCCCCAAACTTCTCAGCTCGCTGGCCTGCTAGCCATGGCCGGAAATGTCCCAAATTCCGCAGCTCTCTGGCCTGCTAGACATAGCCGGAAAGCCCCAAACTTCTCAGCTCGCTGCCCTGCTAGACATGGCACGGGAATGCACCAAATTTCGCAGCTCGCTGGCCTGCTAGACATGGCCGGGAATGCCCCAAATTTCTCTGCTCACTGGCCTGCTAGACATGGCTGGGAATGTCCCATATTTCTCAGCTCGCTGGCCTGAGAGACATGGCTGGGAATGTCCAAATTTCTCAGTTCACTAGCCTGCTGGACATAGCCAGGAATGCCCCAAACTTCTCAGCCGCTGGCCTGCTAGACATAGCCAGGAATGCCCCAAATTTTGCAGCTTGCTGGCTTGCTAGACATGTCCGGGAACGCCCCAAATTTCTCAGCTTGCTGGCCTGCTAGACATGGCCGGGAATGCCCCAAATTTCTCAGCTCGCTGGCCTGCTAGACATGGCCTGGAATGCCCCAAATTTCTCAGCTCGCTGGCCTGCTAGACATGGGCTGGAAAGCCCCAAATTTCTCAGCTCTCTGGCCTGCTATACATGGCCTGGAATGCCCCAAATTTCTCCGCTCGCTGGCCTGCGAGACATGGCCTGGAAAGCCCCAAATTTCTCAGCTCACTGGCCGGCTAGACATAGCAGGGACTGCCCCAAATTTCTCAGCTCGCTGGGGCTGCTAGACATGGCCGGGAATGCCCCAAATTTCTCAGCTCGCTGGCCTGCTAGACATAGCAGGGAATGCCCCAAATTTCTCAGCTCGCTGTGCCTGCTAGACATGGCCAGGAAAGCCCCAAATTTCTCCGCTCGCTGGCCTGCTAGACATGGCAGGGAATGCCCCAAATTTCTCAGCTCGCTGGCCTGCTAGACATAGCAGGGAATGCCCCAAATTTCTCAACTCTCTTCCTGGGGTATTCCTGTGACACGCCGGTAAGATACACTCTAATAGTCTTACGGCACATGCACCTGAGCAATATGTCCATAGCAGTCTTTTCACGTGTGAAAGTCTTTTATATTTTAAGATGTCTAGCACAGTACATTTAGTATAATAACACTTTGGCACCAAAATGGATATAAAGCATGGAAAACACTATATTTTTCAAGACCATTAATCTAGTGAGTTGAAACAAAGGAATACAGATTATGATTGCACTGGAGTATCTTGGTATGCACTGCATTTTCACTTTATTTTGATGTTCGTTCATCGATAGTAGAAGCATAGCAAGGAATCTACGTTGGACATGTCAAGGGTACACTATGCAATGCAGCTAGTTCAATATTAATTTTTGATAGAAAACATAACAAAGCATAAAATGTGAATGTATTTTTTAATAGTTAATATTACTGTATCATGTGCTTTAAACAATCTCTAGCATATCTTTGACAAGAGAAAAACAACTTTTACGAAATTTCTACAAAAAAGGAGAAAAAACCTTATACACCAATATACTTAAAAAGAAAAAAAAGGAGCAAGAATACTGAGAACATCACATTTAATGCTTTACCACCTTCAGAGTTGAGATGTATGGAATGCACAGCAGGTTCTTCCAGCAGTAAGACTTAAACATGAGAAACCTACTGCACTTAAGAGTAGTTGCTCATCAAGTATCTTTGTGAGGGCAGTACAAGTGAACACTTTGTTCTTGTCCTTTTTGTACACAGGCTCCTGGGTGAAATATATTATGAATTGTTCACTGCTAGAGGAACTAGTAATGCACATCAGAACAATGCTTTCCTGGCCCGACCAGTATGGAAGCATCTAACAGTTACTGTGAAGAAACAGTTTTGTTTGAGGATTAATCTTTTATGGGTTATAACCCCTACCTTAACATGTGGGTACTAAGAATAAAATTCATCTCAAGCCTCACTATGGTCTAAGTGAGCTTTTATACTATACATATTGAATGTACTACTTGTATATTGAGAAAAAATGTTTTAATCAAGCATCCTTAAAATAAAAGTTAAACTACTAGTGAAAAAAATAATTTACATTGCAGTTTGATAGCTAGAGAATTACTATCTGTTTAGGTGTGTTGGAATCAATTGTACTTGTATCATGCAATTGAAAATCGCCCTGGCATCATTATGTTATTTCTTATTGGTGGAAGAAAACAAATAGCAGAAGGTTATTTGTTCACTTTTAATTATGTTTTATCTTATCTTCAGTTACATATATTTTGCATACGTTTCATTTGCTAACTACAACCTAAATGCTATAATAATAGACAAATTTTTTGGTGGTTTGCTTAAGCTACTTTATGTTTTGCTAAAATGCTTCCGAATCATACAAACATCCCCAAGAATTTTAGTTTACAGTCGGTGCTTTATTTCAAGTACAAATGGAGATGAATATTCATAATGCTTAATTATTGACTTTTCTCTGTATACAGAAACATTTAAAAACTCCTACTGGTGAATTAAAGCTTTAGAAACATACTTTGTACTGCTTAAATGTGAAAAAGAGAGAAAATTTTTACATAAGAAAAGTGTAAATACTTTTTACATTGTTGTCATCATGAATATATTTATTGATGGAGCAATGTCAACCAGGATAAACAGTGAGCATATATTTAAACAAATATCAATTCAGATTCTGTGGACAAATAAAAAAAAAAAAGATTGTAACCCCATACCCTTAGGGCACATGCAGAAAATCATTTAGATGCATGTTATTAATTGTTACTTTAATGGCCAATGTTGTGCTCCTACAGGTATTCGTTGGTAAATTTAGTTACGGTACCTGGCTAGCAAGAGTCTTTTTCTCTCCAATTTTAAGGGTGCGGCTTATATTTGAGTACTATCTTTTTTTCTATTTTTTCCCTTGAATTTTACAGGTGCGGCTTATATGCGGGTGCGGCTTATATTCGGACTTATACGGTAATTGTTTTAAAATTACTCTCAACAGCAGAAAACTAGTATATTGTATTAGTGTATTTCAATACAAGAACACGACTCTATGGTACCTTATTATCATTGTATGGAAAGTTACATTTAATAAATGTGTTGACATTATCATTCACTCTCCTCACATAAATATCCATGGTGAGCTAGAAAAGATCAGATGATTACTGTTTTATTACCATCATCTAAACCACTAGCTCTTTTGATTTGGGGATTACTCTGTTACTGTGAGGAATTGACTCTGCTGGGTTTTGAACCCTGGTCCCCAGGCAGCTATACCTCTTCCCTACCACTGCGCCAGCCTGCCTGTTGTGAATTCCATTGAGACCTTATAAGCTTGACTCTGCTAGCAATTGTATCAGTACCTAAGTCTCTTCAGCTGTGTCTGGTCAGGTGTCTGGTCCTTGGCCTATATAAGGCACTTCCTGTCTATTGATCCTTGCCAGATTATTGTGTTGGTTCCTGATCCCTTCAATAAACCTTGTTCCTGTTTCACCTACAAGTTTGCGGAACTGGATTATTGCTGACCTTGGCTACTGGTCTCCACAACTTTGTGATTTCTATATCATTACAGAATAATCTGGCCCTTTCATGGAGACCGCCGGGACAGATTCTGCATTGGCCCAGCAGGTTGCTTTATTTGCAAGAACTGTGCAGACCCAGGCACAGACCATTCAAGTGCTGCAGGACCAGGTAGCTGAACTGCAAAATAAATTCCAGTCAATGCACAGTGAGTACACCAGCTACAGGGCACGTGATGCTGCGGCTTCTACTGTTACACCTGCTCAAGAGGCCTGCTTGCCCCTGCCAGAAAAGTTTCGAGGAGATCGCAAAAAATTTAGGGGTTTCCTAAATCAATGCCGTTTGCACTTCATGATGTTACCTCACCAATTTCCATCTGAAAGAGAGAAGGTGGGATTTATTTTTTCCTTATTCAAAGATGAAGCCCTGGCTTGGGGCCCCCCTCTTCTGGAACAAGACAGTCCAGTCTTGGGTAATCTAAATGACTTTCTTGAGGCCATGTGCCTAGTTTTTGATGACCCCAATCGCTGTGCTACAGCAGAAGCCACTCTCCTTCATTTGCATCAAGGGAGGCGCGGGGTGGCTGAATATGCTGCTGAATTCAGACAGTGGGTTGCTGATACTACCTGGAACCAATCAGCCCAGAGGTTCCACTTCAGAAAAGGTCTCTCAGAAGCTATAAAAGATGAGCTAGCTCGTGTTGATCTTCCTGCTGACTTTGATGCATTTGTGCGTTTGGCTATCCGTATTGATCGGAGACTTTCTGAAAGAAGATTGGAAAGACAGGGCTCTTTTAGACCAAGTACTACTCCAATTTCCTATTCAAGAACTTTTACTCTGATCCCACAAACACCTACAGACTCTGAGCCAGAGGCTATGCAGGTAAATCTAATAAGAGGGCCATTATCCAACGAAGAAAAACAGTGGCGACGCACTCACAATTTATGCCTGTATTGTGGTAGTGCAGGGCACTATGCCATCAATTGCCTAGCAAATCCAAAAGAACAATAGCTATGGCTGCTGAGGGTGCACAGATTCGACACCAATCCCAGATTTCGGATCAACTGGATTCTGTCACACAACCCTTGTTTTCTCTGGCTCATGGTGAAGAGGGTATGTTGACTCAACATCCTCATTTTGTGGTGCCTATCACGTTGCAATGTGGTGATCGTAAAATTTCAACTACTGCTATGATAGATTCTGGAGCAGGCGGAAACTTTATGGACATTAAATTTGCAGCAGGAAATAGAATTCAGTCTATCCCTAATTCTTCACCTGTGTTAATGGAGACAGTTGATGGTTCTCCACTTACGTCAGGACCAGTTACACATGAGACTGTGCCCTTAATGTTGACTGTGGAAGTGAATCACCATGAGACTATCTCTTTCCACCTAATTTCCTCAACACAGTTTCCAGTGATTTTGGGGGTACCTTGGCTTGCTCTGCATAACCCACAGATTGATTGGAAGATCAGAACTTTGTCCTTTCCTTCAGAACACTGCTTAATGAATTGTCAACCTTCTAAGGTAACACCTGTTGCCACAACAATTAATGAAATGGTTGCTACTTGCTACAAACTTGACTAAGCTTCCTCTACAATATCGGGATTTTGCAGATGTCTGTGATAAGAAGAATGCTGATCAGCTTCCACCACACAGGCCTTATGATTGCCCAATAGAGCTGTTGCCTGGGGCTGCTATCCCATTTGGCCGTATATATTCCCTTTCTGAGCCTGAATTGAAAGCTCTTCGTGAATATCTACAAGAAAATCTTGCCAAAGGCTTTATTCGACCATCTACTTCTCCAGCAGGAGCTCCTATTTTCTTTGTAGAAAAGAAAGATGGCAGCCTACGGCCATGCGTTGATTACAGGGACATTAATAACATCACTGTTAAAAACCGCTACCCCTTGCCTCTGATTCCTGAACTTTTGGAGAGACCTCCGCTCAGCTAAAATATTTACGAAGCTTGATCTTCGGGGGGCATATAATCTGGTTCGCATAAGACCCAATGATGAATGGAAAACCGCTTTCAGAACCAGGTACGGGCATTACGAATATCTAGTAATGCCATTTGGGCTTTGCAATGCCCCTGCAACCTTCCCGCATCTTATCAATGATGTACTACGAGATCTCCTGGATCAGTTTGTTGTGGCATATTTGGATGATATCCTAATATTCTCTGATAATCTTGAAAACCACAGAAAACAGGTCCGTATAGTTCTAGAGCGCCTTTGTACCCACCGCCTATACATTAAACTAGAAAAATGTGAGTTTGAACAAACAGAAATTCAATTCCTGGGGTATGTAATAACTCCCAAAGGTTTAAGTATGGACACAAGTAAAATTAAAGCTGTGCTGGACTGGCCCATCCCCAAGAATGAAAAAGATGTTCAGAGATTTGTGGGGTTTGCCAATTTTTACAGGCGTTTCATTAAGAATTTCTCTGCCGTTATTACACCGATCACTGAACTCACACGTAAAGGGACTCCTTTTCAGTGGTCCGATAAGGCGGATACCGCATTTTCCCGATTGAAGACTCTGTTTACCTCTGCCCCTGTCCTGGTACATCCTCAGCCGGAATTACCATTTATTGTGGAAGTTGATGCTTCTGATTCAGCTGTTGGTGCTATACTGTCTCAAAGGACTGGACCTAAGATGCTGTTACATCCGTGTGCCTTCTATTCCCGCCAGATGGTGCCAGCAGAAAGAAACTATGACATAGGGAATAAAGAACTATTGGCTATAAAAGCTGCCTTCACCGAATGGAGACATCTCTTGGAGGGAGCTACCCATCCAATTACTGTCCTCACAGATCACAAAAATCTGGAATGTATTCGATCAGCTAAGAGACTGTCAGCCAGACAAGCACGCTGGTCCCTATTCTTCTCAAGGTTTAATTTTTTGGTTACATACCGTCCTGGCTCCAAGAATGGTAAGGCGGATGCCTTGTCTAGAATAGCTGACCCCCTCCATACTACCGTAACCAAGGCCACCATCTTGCCAGAGGATATATTTATAGGAGTTACATTTCCTTCTGATCTGATGTCTCGCATTAAAAAGGGCTACGCTGAAGACCCAGTTCTTCGTGATCCTCCTCGTGACCTCCATATGACGATGCGTAATGGGTTTTGGATTTTTCAACAACGTCTGTTTGCTCCGGAGTCAGTGCGACTGGACCTTTTACGTCTCTACCATGACTCAAAACCAGCAGGTCATCCAGGAATCCGAAAGACACAAGAGCTACTTGCCCGATCCTTTTGGTGGCCGAAGTATCATGAGGATGTTAAGAAGTATGTGTCCTCTTGTGATGTGTGTGCCAGACATAAGACTCCTCGCTCATCCCCTGTTGGCTTTCTTCAGCCTCTTCCGAATCCTCATCGTCCCTGGGGATCTATATCCATGGACTTTATTGTGGAACTACCTCCCTCTAAGGAACACACTACCATTCTTGTTGTTGTGGACAGGTTAACTAAGATGGGTCATTTCATACCAGCTCGTGGTCTCCCTTCAGCTAAACAGACGGCTGACCTGGTTATTCGGGAAATATTTCGCTTGCATGGAGTGCCTGATGAAGTAGTTTCTGACAGGGGAGTACAGTTTTCGTCTCGTTTTTGGAAACATTTTTGTTCTAATCTAGGTATTAATGTAAATCTGTCGTCAGCATTTCATCCGCAAAGTAATGGATAGACTGAGCGAACCAACCAGACTTTGGAGCAATATTTGCGGTGCTATATTAGTTACCTGCAGGATGACTGGCTGGATTTTCTACCCACGGCGGAGTTTGCCTATAACAATGCCCAACACTGCTCCACTTCTTTGAGCCCATTTTTTTGCCAACTATGGTTACCATCCGACTTTTCTAGTCCGTCTCCCAATTACTACTTCCATTCCTGCTGTCGCTGACCGGCTAACGGCCTTACGTGATTCCCAAGCACTGTTGAAAGAGACTCTTTTGGAGGCTCAGGAATGTTACAAAAGAGCTGCTGATAGGCATAGAAAGGAGGCCCCAGTCTATCACGTTGGTGACAAGGTGTGGCTGTCAACAAGGAATCTCAAGCTTCGGATTCCTTCTCATAAATTGGGTCAAAGGTTCATGGGACCTTTTGAGATCATTGCTCAGATCAATGCTGTCACTTTCCGTTTACAACTCCCGAATTCCATGAAAATACATCCAGTGTTTCACGTTGCACTGCTTAAACCTTTTCATGAAAACACTTTCCCTGGCCGGGCCCTGCCTGCCCCACCTCCAGTCCTCGTGGATGGTGAGGATGAGTACGAAGTGGACAAAATTCTTGACTCCAGGATCTTCCGTGGCAAGCTTCAGTATCTGGTTCGCTGGAAAGGCTATGGTGAGGAGGAGAGTTCGTGGGAACCAGTGGACAATATTCATGCTCCTGATCTCCTTCAGTCTTTTCATGTGCAGTACCCTGCTAAACCAGGTAATAGGGCATCCAGAGGCTGCACCTATAGAGGCGGGGGTAATGTGAGGAATTGACTCTGCTGGGTTTTGAACCCTGGTCCCCAGGCTGCTATACCTCTTCCCTACCACTGCGCCAGCCTGCCTGTTGTGAATTCCATTGAGACCTTATAAGCTTGACTCTGCTAGCAATTGTATCAGTACCTAAGTCTCTTCAGCTGTGAACAATTGACTCTGCTGGGTTTTGAACCCTGGTCCCCAGGCTGCTATACCTCTTCCCTACCACTGCGCCAGCCTGCCTGTTGTGAATTCCATTGAGACCAGACACAGCTGAAGAGACTTAGGTACTGATACAATTGCTAGCAGAGTCAAGCTTATAAGGTCTCAATGGAATTCACAACAGGCAGGCTGGCGCAGTGGTAGGGAAGAGGTATAGCAGCCTGGGGACCAGGGTTCAAAACCCAGCAGAGTCAATTGTTCACAGCTGAAGAGACTTAGGTACTGATACAATTGGTCAGGTGTCTGGTTCTTGGCCTATATAAGGCACTTCCTGTCTATTGATCCTTGCCAGATTATTGTGTTGGTTCCTGATCCCTTCAATAAACCTTGTTCCTGTTTCACCTACAAGTTTGCGGAACTGGATTATTGCTGACCTTAGCTACTGGTCTCCACAACTTTGTGATTTCTATATCATTACAGTTACCTTTCATTGCTTTTGACACTGAGCATATTTTTAACAGGGAGATAATACATGTGTCGTAATTTGAATATAATACATTTTATCTACATTTAGGTTCATTAATAATCTGTGTATAACTAAGACTAATGGCACTGGTATGTTTAAGGAGTTAAGCTCACTAATGAGGACCACCAAATAATTTTCAACAGGTAAGGTTTCAGGGACTGATGCAGGTCCAAGGTCTGACTCTTGAGATCCTTGATCTAAATCTAAGGTGTACAACTTACTATTTAAAAAATAATAATTTTGGAGGTAGTTTGTGTGTAGACCTCTTCTGGTGATGTGGTGAAGAAATAGACATTTCTATGTCAATCCACTTGTACTGAGTACCACTTGTACCACTTGTCCTCCCTGTCCTATCATATGATTCTTATCTACCTCTCATTCTTGGCTAAATTATTGACTGTAAAGTGATATATATATATTTTGTAACAAGATAATGAAAAATCTATTTGTTGTGACAGCAAATCTATTCAATAGATGTTGGAATCGGTTCTCTGACAAATTTAGAAAGCATTTTTTGGGAGGATTTTAGAAATATGGTGTTTTTATTTAGCAGTGTGTATTCACCTTCAAAAGTGCAGAAGGTGAGAAGATCATAAGACTCATCCAGAATGTTAATTATGTTTCTGTTACCTGCTCTATGCTCCCCTTAGAAGAAATATTATGTCAATCTCAGGTGAAAAGCAAGTATTTAGTTAGCTGAGAAACACCCACACCTTCCTGCATAATATTGCCAAACAGTCATGGTGTGAATGTATATTTGGTTTATTAGTTGAGGCTTTAACCAAGCACATAAATATATTGTATATCCATGAACGCAATCATTAATCTAAGTACACCAATATACTAGACCTCTTTAGCACACATTTACATACAGAGCTCAAAAGGAAATGTCAAAGGTGAATATTGAAAAGCTATCAGTTGTGTATAAGAGGGAACAAGGAATGAATACAAATAAATGTGACTAGATGTGAATGTCAAATTACAACCATTTTTGTCAATAAACTATTTATGGGTATATCCCCAACTGAGGCCCAGGATGATTTTACTATTAAAGGCGACTGCAGAAGTAGTAAAGATCAGTAAAACATATTTTCCATTTATTGTGACATCATAAAAGTTGATCTTTAGAAGGAAGTGCCTCCAAAATTAAAATGTATGGTGCATAATTCCCAGTAGCTACCTCATTGGTGCACAGTGCATAGAAAAGTGTTTTAAATGCTTTATTCTAACCCTCTGCATGTGAACCCAAACTTTGGATTTGCCATTCATTTCTGTGAGTGACAAAACCTATAATAAAGTAATATTAATAATAATAATAATAATAATAATAACAATAACTATTATTGTTATTTTCAGGTGGAAGAAAGAAATCTTGATTGTTGATGTATTTGTAATCCTCCATATTTCAGGCCAGCCACATGCTGCAGGTTTGATTTTATAAGATGATGTTTTCCCACTAAAATTACCTCATCCACTCAAAGAGATATACCAAACAATAATTTACCAATTAACAGTCTTATTAAATTGATGTTCGGCCAATTGAATAGGGCTCTATATAAGCACATAGCATATTTTTTTACAGAAGTTTTTAGTTAGTGAAGACCTTGCTTTTGGATAGAAGTTCACTAACTGAAAACTTCTGTAAAAAATATGCTCTGTGCTTATATAGAGCCCTATTCAATTGGCTGAATTGCAATTTAATAAGGCTGTAACTCTGTGCACTCTACTAGAAGGCATGTGGGGCTTGGATCCTGAGTACAAGGTTGGAAGGTAGTCCTTCATCAACATTGCCACAACTTGTCCAAGATGGCACAGGTAACATATAGTACTCACTCGTGAGTAGTAACTATAAAGGTTGCATTGTTTAGCATAAAAAATCCAACTCTTTACCGAAGATAACTTTCCTATAGGAAGTCAAATGGACATCTGCTTTATATTCATCTCCACGTCCAAGATATAAAGCAAAGAATCTAACCACTGAATTATTTCTCATGGGCATTAGCACCAGAATGTGATCTATTGAGAAATGTGGTAACCAAATCATGCTCTGCCTGCAAGATATTCAAATCTCCCATGCATGTATAAGTGCATCCTCACTGTCTGTGGAGGTCTTAGTGCAGGTACGGGAGAGAACAGTGAGCGTACATATAGTGTGTAATAGGTATGAATTTGACTGTAAAGGACACTTGACACTGTGCAAGTGGTAAAGTGGTATAGTAGATCATGACCAAGCTGTACAGTTTGGATAAATAAAATGAAAACATCATCTCCCTATTTAAATTTAGAATGAGTCACATGTGCTGCAGAATAAACATGTTTAAAAAAAGAAGCCATATCTGCTATGTTTACTTTATGTCTTTTTACAAGCATATAAAGTGAAAATATCTGCTGTATGTTGTTTGTTGTTGTAGAGATAATTTATAAAGCATGTGTATTACATGTCATGCTTTACTTTGTGTATATGTGAAAACCACCAACTGATATAATGGATTATACTCTAATTTATTCTAAATCTTGTAAAATTGTTCAATGCTTTTCTAGACAATTTGGGAATAGCCTTAACTGTTATGTAGTGTATGGTTACAAGAAGGAATTTGCAGAGTTTTAAACACATTTTCTTTTCTATTTTTTTCCGTAACAAAAGTACACCATAATATAATTTCATATTGTCACGACCATCTTCTTCAAGGGGGCTTGATCTGAACCTAGTTCAAACCGACCCCAGCAGAATCATATAGTTCCTGTTCTCTGTGGCACAAAAGATGGCTTCTGAAGAGATACAGGCAGAGAATACTGCATACAGGTTACTAGTGTCCCATGGCAAGACAACTCCCCAAGTCAGGATACAACACACAGAAATAGTCTCACACTGTGGATATCTGTAAACTATCTCTCAACCTTTATTGAATGATCAAAACAACATATTTATACTCTCCAATACCACACCCTTGTGTAAATTTGTGTATGTGTGATGTCAGACCATCTGGCTTGCAATCTTGGGCTATCAAAGCTCTTGAGATCAAATTCACCAGATATCTATTGCTGGCTAGTGAAAAAACCTTTATGTTAAACTCAAGTGTTTGCTTAGGACTACTTGAAGTACATACATCTGTCTTGACCCAAGGTCTGTATGTGTGAGAGAGCAATGATCTGGAGCTAACTTCTATGCAGAGCATTTTTACCAATTCCGCATAATTTCTATATAACATTTTCCCTCTTATATATATATTAATATATATAGCCACCCATGATAATACTTAATCCCAATGCAACAATGTCATGCTCCCTTGGCCATATTCATAAATTACTGGCAATATGAGTCCTTAAACAATTAAATCATGACACATAAATCATACACAATACAAAACAACATACTAAAAGAATACAAGAATATTATCATTCATACAACCCAGGCTTCGGGCAGATACAAAAAAAGGCTGGAGCAATCCAAGGCCAGTCCTTCAAGTTGCCAAGTAGCTATCGTTTAAGTGCCAATTCAGGAGATTTACCTTTCTTGTGGAGCTAACATTAGAGTTATCTCTCATCAATTCTCGACTTATAACAACCAAGTTTTTTACCTCTGTCCACATAGGTACATTTTTGTGTTTCCAATATTTAACTAAAATTACGTTTTGCTATTAAAAGGATATAATAAATCAAGTACTTCTATTTCGGTGCAATTGCATTGAGATTCATATGCAAAATGACAACTTCTAGTTAGTTTTGTCAATTCTGTACAAACCTCCTTCCAAAAGTTTCCATAAGCACACACCCCCACCATATATGTTCTCTCCTCACCACAATTTTTCCAACAAAAGCCATCTTTTAGAGGGATTCATTTTTACCATAGTAACTGGTACATAGTACCATCTCTGTGTGATTTTAAAGTACAATTCAGTATGGGAGGCATTGATGGCGGAGATTTTTACTAGCCAATCTTTTGCATCTATGCTAGTATTTACCTCCGTTTCCCACCTCTTTAACTTTCAAAATTCAAATCTGAAATAATTTTACTAAATTTTGAGATTGAATGTTTACCCATGCCTTTTATAAAAAGTTCTTTCCGCTTTGTTAAGTTGCTTTCATTTTTATATCCCATCTTATACAAAGTCCGTTTTATAGTTTCAAAAGGCAACCATGTAATATTGATACCACCTGGTTTGCACTGGAGCTCTCTACAGGGAGTGCAGAATTATTAGGCAAGTTGTATTTTTGAGGATTAATTTTATTATTGAACAACAACCATGTTCTCAATGAACCCAAAAAACTCATTAATATCAAAGCTGAATATTTTTGGAAGTAGTTTTTAGTTTGTTTTTAGTTTTAGCTATTTTAGGGGGATATCTGTGTGTGCAGGTGACTATTACTGTGCATAATTATTAGGCAACTTAACAAAAAACAAATATATACCCATTTCAATTATTTATTTTTACCAGTGAAACCAATATAACATCTCAACATTCACAAATATACATTTCTGACATTCAAAAACAAAACAAAAACAAATCAGTGACCAATATAGCCACCTTTCTTTGCAAGGACACTCAAAAGCCTGCCATCCATGGATTCTGTCAGTGTTTTGATCTGTTCACCATCAACATTGCGTGCAGCAGCAACCACAGCCTCCCAGACACTGTTCAGAGAGGTGTACTGTTTTCCCTCCTTGTAAATCTCATTTGATGATGGACCACAGGTTCTCAATGGGGTTCAGATCAGGTGAACAAGGAGGCCATGTCATTAGATTTTCTTCTTTTATACCCTTTCTTGCCAGCCACGCTGTGGAGTACTTGGACGCGTGTGATGGAGCATTGTCCTGCATGAAAATCATGTTTTTCTTGAAGGCTGCAGACTCCCTCCTGTACCACTGCTTGAAGAAGGTGTCTTCCAGGAACTGGCAGTAGGACTGGGAGTTGAGCTTGACTCCATCCTCAACCCGAAAAGGCCCCACAAGCTCATCTTTGGTGATACCAGCCCAAACCAGTACTCCACCTCCACCTTGCTGGCGTCTGAGTCGGACTGGAGCTCTCTGCCCTTTACCAATCCAGCCACGGGCCCATCCATCTGGCCCATCAAGACTCACTCTCATTTCATCAGTCCATAAAACCTTAGAAAAATCAGTCTTGAGATATTTCTTGGCCCAGTCTTGACGTTTCAGCTCGTGTGTCTTGTTCAGTGGTGGTCGTCTTTCAGCCTTTCTTACCTTGGCCATGTCTCTGAGTATTGCACACCTTGTGCTTTTGGGCACTCCAGTGATGTTGCAGCTCTGAAATATGGCCAAACTGGTGGCAAGTGGCATCGTGGCAGCTGCACGCTTGACTTTTCTCGGTTCATGGGCAGTTATTTTGCGCCTTGGTTTTTCCACATGCTTCTTGCGACCCTGTTGACTATTCTGAATGAAACGCTTGATTGTTCGATGATCACGCTTCAGAAGCTTGGCAATTTTAAGAGTGCTGCATCCCTCTGCAAGATATCTCACTATTTTTGACTTTTCTGAGCCTGTCAAGTCCTTCTTTTGACCCATTTTGCCAAAGGAAAGAAAGTTGCCTAATAATTATGCACACCTGATATAGGGTGTTGATGTCATTAGACCACACCCCTTCTCATTACAGAGATGCACATCACCTAATATGCTTAATTGGTAGTAGGCTTTCGAGCCTATACAGCTTGGAGTAAGACAACATGCATAAAGAGGATGATGTGGTCAAAATACTCATTTGCCTTATAATTCTGCACTCCCTGTATAGTTAATCATTTTGCCGTTATGGTACAGATCCCTCACGTATTGCAACCCTTGATGAATTAGAATCTGAACAACGGGGCAGTTGCCAACTAAGTAGATTATCTCCAATGGTGCTTCCAAAGATAGCACATGGACCAAATTCCCGCACCCTCTTATTCTATACCAAAATTGCAATACTGATATAATGCCCTTGGGCAAATTGCTAAATACACATGGTTCAAAAGTTGGTAACCATAGCCACACCATCGATGGGTACTTACCAACTAGTGCTTCTTCTAGATTCAACCATCTTGTTTGTTTTTTTGTTCTTCATACCATCTGACTGCATTCGATACTAAGATTTTATTTTGTAAATCAGAAATGTATGGAACTCCTAGGCCCCCATTCTCAAATTTATTGAAATAAAGCCTTTTAGAGAGTCTTTGTTTTTTTCCCATAAAGATAAATTTGTCTAAATATCCCTGTATTGATTTTTGTATACACACAAGATGTATACATCTTATGAGGTAGCACATTTTTGGAACAATACTCATGTTCACAGCTGAAATTCTCTCCAGCCATGAAAGGTTCAGATGTCTCCACTCATAAAGCGCGGACCTAATAGATCTCATTAATTCAGTCAAATTATCCCATAGAATAGTTCTCAAGTCGAAGGAAAATCATAATCCAAGATGGACGATGGAGGAAATGTTCCAATTGTATGAACAACACTGTTCTAGGCAGAATCTCTGCTCCTCCTCTATTCCTCTCAATAGCGTATACGACTTCAAGAAATTAATCTTCAAGTAAGACCATAATCAGAGATAATTCTATGCAAGGAGGTGAAAGAGTCCTTAGGACTACTTAACATCATGATAATATAATCTGCAAAACATAGCAGCTTAAACTCCTCCTCCCCTACCATAACTCCTTTTATCTCCTCAGAACTTCTAACTAATATTGCCAGGGGTTCCAAAAATAGAATAAACAACGAAGGTAATTGAGGGTAGCCCTGACCGGTGCCATTATTTATGCAAAAGGTATGATATATATTCCTTAGAATTAGTATACAGGGCCTTTATCGATTTTAAGGCAAAATCCCCAAATCCAAATCTTAGCATTACAGCGTTCAGGAAATCCCAGCTGACCCTGTGAAAAACACATTTTCTTAATATACTTTATCCAACAAAAATATTTTGAAATGTTTAAACATTTTTTTAACGCATGCTAAGTAAGAGTAGTACAGTATAGATTGGTATATTTTATATTGGACCGTTTACTTAGATTGATACGCTTTGGAGAGATGCAGCACTCTTTTTAAAGTCAAAATCTAGACTTAAAGATAACAATTAAGTCGCTCAAAATCTTGTCATTCTAAATATATTGCTTGTCCAACAAAACAGATATCACTGTATACGGCAATACTCTAATTTATCTGTCCAAAAAATACTTAATTTCATGTTTAATTTCTGTGTTATATCGATACCGGCAATCAATGTGTTAATACATATAATGGAACTCGCATGTGATAGAATATCATATTTACAGCTTTATCAATATTGCATTATATCTGGAATGTAGGTCCGATTGAAACTCATAATTGTAGCCCGAAGGACATTGAAATCTACCCTCCCCTTTTTCAGTGACTCAACGCTAACGATCTCTTTTTCGATTGGCTCCATCTAAACCCGTATTTACGGTCTACACTGATTGATCGTCTGCAAGGCCGCAAATCCAATGTTCCACGAACGAGATATGATTTGCATCTCAAGCCCATAGCTTGCAGCCAATTCTAATTTAATAGCAACGTAACTCTGCCACATTTGAAGTGGTTACGGGTTTCGCGTTGGGGTTACTGGCTTGAAATTTAATAGGGCTTTTAGTTTTTCTTAATGTGCCTTATTTTTCCAATACAACATACTCTATCATAGAGATCCTAAAAATGAAACTGCTCTACAATTATGAGTCAAAGCATATTTCTAAGTAAATATTTATTTAACATAGTAATGGGTATTAAAATATATCTTGATATTACTGTATGTATGACCTTCAAATGGGTGAATTAGCACAGTGGTTTTATAAAAATAAATTGCACTGGAAATTACTCATAATTTGATGCACTTGTGCTTCAATAATGCTTTGTTTTCTAGTACAAATGACAAAATTAAAAAAAATATGAATTCAGCCAAAGTAAAAAATATAAAATATAACCCTTTTCCTGTAGGCTACAACTAAATGCTTCAGAATGCACAAAGCACGTCAGTGTTTAGCCAGCAATTCTTTGCTCTCACTCATTTCTTCAATACTAAGTAACTTTTTAAGTAGATACTTTTTAAAAAGTTCAAAGCACTTGAACATAGTCCCAAAGGATACTTATTGTAACATCAATGTCTGAATATGGTCATTTTGCTGCTCTGAAGTATAGCTTTGACATTTTCTATACATCAACAACAAGCTAAATGCAGTAAAATAAAAGAAATAGATGTCCCATGGCAAACAATTAAGACAACTATCTGCTATGTTTGCATTAAATGTAGTTTATTTCTTGTAAAACAAAAAAGCATTCATGTAAGGCTTTAATAGTTACATGTTGGTCTTGGATCTTATTGTCGCATAACTTTTTATCTTGCATAATGTTTAAACTTTAAAGTCTAACTTTAACAATATTATAATGACATAATGAAATAATAATAATTGATGGTTTTAATTATTAACTATTTAAATATAACTGAAACATATGATTATCTTATCTTAATTTGAATTTAAAACATAATTTAAGGTTATATTGCAGAGAAGAGAAATATAAGAGAAATATAAACCATTAGAGTGGTAACTGTCTGGGATCTTCTTTTGTGGACCTTCTTGGATTTTATGGTGAAAATAAAAGAGGAGTCTGTTTGACTCATGGGGTAAGATACTTTTGTTGTGGGAAACTGGGTTATTTGGTATGTGATCCATGTTTTTATAGAATTAATAAGCTGCATTGAACGAAGACAGAAGACAAGTCTCATGGCTTCCTGTAGGCTCCTACTTGACATAGGTCCTATACCTATACAAATTGCATGGCGGCCAAGGTCATTTTTGATTGGCATTTATACGGCATTCTCAATAGATGAAATAGGATAGAGTATCAAGCAAAATATTGAGCATATGGAAAACATAATGTGTGTTATGGAAGGAGATCACCAACAGTGTGAAATATTTTTGGACGGCTTCTAGTTTGTTAAAGGGTCCCAAAACTCACACGCTGTATTTATCCTGTATGCAGACTCCTCTTCTGTTTTGGGGGTTGTGAAACATTGAAGAGATTATGTGCTACTGCAAAATATTTTTTTTTGTTTGGGGACTACAGGTACTAAATATTTTGCGATATTGTAGTGGAAAAATCTCAATAACCAACTCAATAATCCCCTCAAAAACTTGTAAATCATTCCTGTTGTCAGGTGTTTTTAGAAACAAAAGTTTTAAACTGACATTATGGTTCAGTCCCTGAGGTCGATGCCGGGTCCCAGGCCTCTCGGCCCACACCATCTCATATTTCTTTCATTTTTTGTTGTTGTTGAGGTTTTGGAAGATCTGGGGAGGGTAAGTTCCCCTTACTGTAAAGTAATGTCATAGGGGGAGCTCAGTAAGGCTTCCCAAGTTTTCAAAAAGGTTGGGAGGGTTTCAGAGAGTGTATGTGTTACTCTTTCATTAATCATGATATAATTTATTTTGTTAATGATTTCTTGGAAGTTAAGATTTATGTCTTTCCAGTTCCTGGCAATATGGCTCTTGGCTGCCAGCATAATAAATTGGAGCAATTTATTTTGAGCTTTTGAGAGAGAGGCGTTGAAAGAGCCCAAAAGGCATAGTTCAACTGTTTTAGAGATTGGGTTATGAAAGAGGTTGGAGGTTAATTGTGTCACTTCGTTCCATATGAACTGAGTTTTGGGGCAGGACCACCAGGTGTGCCGGAATGTGCCTAATGTTGCACCGCCTCTAAAGCAGGGGTGTCCAAACTCGGTCCTGGAGGGCCACACACATACATGGATTTGATGATAACCCTGCTGTGCACAGGTGGGTCAATCACTTCTTCAGTCATCCTGATTAACTCACCTGTGCACAAAAAGGATATGTTCAAATCCAGGCTTGGGTGCGGCCCTCCAGGACCGAGTTTGGACACTCCTGCTCTAAAGTAATGAGGTCTTTCTTTGGGCTTCAGTTTGTGACGCCTGTCTGGGGTAATGTATATTCTACAGTGTGTTTTTATGGAGGTTTCCAAAAAACTATAATTCAAGGAACCCCTAGATAAGTTACTGCAGTTTTTTTCCCATTTCTCGGTTCCCCATTCTTGGCCTTGGTCGAACTCCCATTTACTCATGAAAATAGGCATGTGAGTTCTAGGCCTAGGGGGGAATTGCAAGCCTAAAATACCCTGGGTTAATGCGGGATAGCCAGCTTATTCTGGGGGCCCCCCAGGTCCTCACTAAGGTATTAATATAATATCTAAGTTTGCAATAGTTGAATTGTTCTTTTAGTGGGAACCCATATTTATTTCTGATCTATTCAAAC
Organism: Discoglossus pictus; assembly: GCA_027410445.1. NCBI lineage: Eukaryota > Metazoa > Chordata > Amphibia > Anura > Alytidae > Discoglossus > Discoglossus pictus. Next base: position 345,425,177 of record CM050164.1, on the reverse strand, counting down.
GAGAGAATCTGGTCATTGATGACCCAGGAGTCCAGTCTATCGAAGCCCTAAGAGGTAGACCACATTCTAAATCCAGTGGGTAGGTCTTTGAGAGTGTGGAGTGAGGAAGGACTGGCATAAGGTGAGATACATTTGTTATAACTTGACACCTGGAGTTGGCCTATAGCCAGCTTAATAATGAGAGTTTAATCATTGGATTGAGGTAATTTGAGTGTGAAAGTAGAGTTTTAGGGAGCTTATCTTATCCCATGTGAGGGGGTTCATATTGTTAGGTATTTTGGAGTAAATGTAATAGTCCAGTAACGCAGATCCAAAAACAGAATATTACAGTATCAAGTAATACCTTTATTATTGGATTTACAATCCCTTTTATGAGACCAGCTTTTAAATATTGTGACCTTTTCCGCTTCACGTTTGGTGCAATACTAAACTATTTGGTAGAATATCACCAGGGGTACACTTGTATATTCCACCAAATAGTACAGTATTGCACTTATTTTCAAAAGCTTGTCTCTTAATTTGGATTGTTAGACCAATAAAAAAGGTATTGCTTGATATTAAAATATATCATGCACCTGCCAACATTGTAGTCTTCATAAATGCAGTATTTCATTATGTTAATGTGTTGATTCATGTCATGCAGTGCATTTATAATGTAAATCATATACTATTTAGTATAAAGCATTGCCAGCACAGATCCTTACTCCTGAAGAAATACTTTAGTATGGTGAATCCAGCTTTTGGGTCTGCATCAGTACCTTCCTCAAAGTTAAACTGCTGAACCAGGTGAATTACACACACATTACTTTAGTAAAAATCTTAGTTTTAGGAGCCTTTCAATGCAACAGAATAAAGATTGCATCTTCTTCCAAGGTTCCTCTCATGTGACTGATTACAGTTAAGAACAATTGTAAAACCAATCATGATTGTTAAATACTTTGATTAATTCTACAAAGAATAAAGTAACATGAAACAGAAAATATAACACCAAAAGATATTGGGCTTTATCCTATAATCTGTGAAAATATTGAAGTCAAGGGATTTTTTTAACTATAAAATCAGTTGTACAGTATACGGCTGACAGAATTTCTTCTTATCTAATTTAATAAACTAACGACCATTGAAAGCATTTTTAAAAGACACTGCATTAATATATGTTGCCAATAGTACATGTTTATTGACAATTTCTTCTTTCTATTCTAAACTAATGTTTACCCCATTCAAATGGGTCCAATAAAAACTTTACTGGGTGTGTCACAGTTTGAAGCGGTCACACAACAATCTGTGAATCTCCATACTGCATCTTCTAATGCATACATATCGCTTCCAGTAGCTCTCTATTGTCCCACACAATCATATGGTACCATCTCCAGCATTGGAAGCTATACCACATGACCTCATAGACCAATATGAAGCTGCTAGTTGCTGTGTTTCATTAAAGGCATATGCAAGTGAGCTGGGTTATTAATGCATCTGATAGAGGAGAATTTATAGTGTCTGAAAAAAAATTGTTTGCATGAAAAAATTCCAAAGTAAACAGTTAAACCGTTAGTCTGAAGTTTGCTGAATTTCTTGCATTTACAAACTGTTTTCTCTCAATGTTGACACCCCCTGACATTCCCAGGGAAAATTAGCATAAGTAATACATTGTATCGTTTGGCCTGGGGATTGTGCAGACATGCTCAGTTAGCACTTGAAGTCTTCCCTACTGTGGGAAGCCACATGATTTCAGACACTTTCCTTTCCTTTAGCCAATCAGCAGCTTTGATATCGGGTACATTTTTTTAATGAAGTTCGAGATATGCGCAGTGCCATTTTTAGGGGTGTCGACTTCACTCACAGCAAAAAAAAAATCATATACCTTTAATATTTCATATACCTTTAAGAGATACAATATGCAGATGTGCAGCTTAAGATGCCAAGAGTCACACAAGGGCCCTCTAGAGAAGAACAGAGAGAAATCAAATAGCAATACATTCATAACTTTAAATACCTGGAGAAATATGGCTTTCATTATGATAGATACATAGTTTATTCTTTACTTTACACACATTTTCCTTTCTGTAGTCTGTCATTGCTGTTTGAGCTGCAGGTTATTTCCTTGTAAACTAGTATGATATTTAGTCTTCCTGCTGAAAGCACTGGCAATTTGCAGTGCTACATTCCCAGCTGAAAGTTTCTATACATTGAAGGTCATCTCTCACTTGTAGCATCAGATCAGCAAAAACAAAATAGTGGCCTCAATGCAGCTCTCTACTGTATATTTTACTTTTCTAAAACATTTATCCATTTTCAGTTATTCAACATAGCCTGATAATCTGCACACAACTCATATATGTAATGGAGTCAATTTACTTGCAGAACAAAACGTAAAAATAAATCCATTTAATTGCAAAAACACCATGTGCCTGCATTTCTTGGAACTTTAATATGAATTGTTGTAGTGTTCTATTTTTTGGAAAGCATAGATATAAAGGTCACTTATGTTACTTTGAAACAATAACTAAAAAAAAAAACATATTATTTTCTTTTTTGATAGAATCACCCTGTGGCATTCTGCCACCTTGCAGTTATCCATAACTCTTCTACTGTTTGGAACAATCTCCCACTTGCCACTCTCATTAATGACTTAGATACCCCCTGATGGTGCTTAACATTTAATAGTACTGTAGCTCCACGTTGCCCAAACAACCTTTTCCATTTACTTTACCTCAATGGCCTTCTAATATTTCTTCAGAGACAGAAATCCTTTAAGCCCATTGTATCCTAAGGCTAAAAATTTACTGAGATTTAGGTTTCCAATAAGAGGGTTGAGATGAATGCCACAGTCTCATTTATGAGTCAATTTTTGGCCGTCGGCTTTTTACTGTTATTACTTTGTATTTCTGACTTAAAGGTAAATAAGAAAAATAGATGATGGTTGGTAGATAGATAGATAGATAGAATAATAGATGATCATATAAACATTGTAAAAGAAGATTGTTAATACCTTATATATATTTTATGAGTACACTGTAAAGTATACAAGATAAATCTCTGACCCCTTTCTGACGATTACTTCAGATGTCACTCAGAGATCTGTTGTCTCCTAGCCTTGAACTTAGATAAAATGTACTGTTTGTAAATGTTCAAAGTAGCAATTAGCAAAGCAGTAATTCATAAAAGAAATCAACGTGACACATTTTTATGTAATGTTAAGAGTTTTTATTCTAAAAAAACACTTCCTATAGAGTGTTTAATGGTGGCAACAATAACTTCAACCTAACATTAATGCATCTAGCTTTCTATATAACCTTGTTTTTTGTCCCTGCATATTATAGAAATCGTTAATGGAGGTGTAAAATGTGTTCTATGGACGCAGTCAGGGACCCATAATTTGTTTCTTTTGTAGATACTATCTCACAAAAATAAAGTAGATGCATATGGAATTTGTGTTAATATGTACTGGTATAGGTATACTCCTTCATCAAAAACATTAAAATGTGTTTTATATGTGCAGATGAATGCATTAGATTTTAAAATAATGGAGCTAGACCAGTGACTGGCAACCTGTTTAACTTGAAAGGCCTCATATATGGCCCTTGAGTCCCTTAAAGGGCCTCACAGTGCTTTAATTTCACAGTAGGAAATGAATTAATTATTAATAGTGGGATGGGGCATGCTCTCCTACTTCCAATAATTGAAGAGGGGCATGCTCTCCTACTTCCAAGAACAGGCTGCCACATGTTGCCCACCACTGAGCCAGATCAATGTTCTATAGTAACAATACAAACATGCATGTTTTTATTTGGTTGTATGCATTATTGGGACACTATATTATTTAGCACCAAGTGCAGGAGTTACAGTAAACATATTTGACAAACATGAGACAAATTATCATCAGGAGTACCTGTTTTGGTAGATCCCAGGATAGGCCAAGGAAGGCTCTGCGAGTAGTTCCAGTCAGTCCACACCCTGTAGCAACTCACAGACTGTGTAGGCCACGGGGGAGACCAAGGAAAGAAGGGGATTCTCCTGTGTGTTATAACTCTGCCCATAGTCACTGACAGGTGTTGAAGCACAGCCAATCAGGTCCAAGTGAGACTTTTAAGGTCCTGCTCAGTTCCCAGCAAAGTGCCATGTGCTGCTGCTTCTGTTCTTATCTATCCCCCTCTCTTTTAGCTCAAGTTTCCAACTGCCTCTCTAGCATATCCTCCTGGATGTCTACCCGTCAACTCAAACTCAACATGTCTAAGACTGAACTCCTAATCTTTCCACCTTCTACTACAGCTTCCACTCAAATATCTCTCACTGTTGACAATGCCATCATCACTCCCACCTCCCAGGCCCGTTGTCTTGGGGTTCTACTGGATCCTGCTCTCTCTTTTATTCCTCACATCCAATCAATAACAAAATCATGTCAGTTTCACCTAAAAAACATCTCCAAAATTCATCATTATCTTACAGAAGACACAGCTAAAATTCTAATACACTCTCTCATCATATCTCTACTCGACTACTGCAATTCCCTCCTTGCTGGCCTCCCCATCTCTCGTCTGTCTCCCCTCCAATCCATAATGAACGCCTTCGCTAGACTCATCTTCAATACCAAATGATCAGTGTCTGCAGCTATTCTCTGTCAATCACTCCACTGGCTTACCATAGCTTCCTGAATCAAATTTAAAATCATGACCCTAACGTATAAAGCCCTCAACAACAGTGCACCCCCTTATATCTCTGCTCTTGTTTCAAAATAGATTGTAAGTTTGTGAGTTTTCAATCTTGTACATTTGATTTTATGCTCAAAAACAGGGCCTCACATTATTTACAAGGTGTTAAGCTTGTTTTTTGCCATGTACTTAACCCCTGTACAGCACTACAGAATATGTTGGAGCAATATAAATAAAGATAATAATAATAATACTCATAATTATCTGTCTAGAGAACTGCCTGTGTCCTGCACTACTGTTGTTCCTGTCTGGCAAGAGTTCTGCCTGTACCTTACGATCCACTCTGTTCCAGTTATCACCTCCACCTGTGTGCTGGTTCCTGACTTCAGCTCATAGTCTGCTTCTGAAGACTATTGTTTCCAGATGCTGCTGCATAGCGGCCTGTAGCATTGCCAGTTTTCTGTTGGGGCTTGACCATGATTTTGCTATTGCTTCTGCACATGAATTGATACAAGCATTGAACTTTTGATTTAAAGGGATACTCACCAAGCTTTGTTTATCATAGTTACATAGTAGTCATGTATAGTAATCATGTTTTTGTTCATTACATTTGTTTTTTATCATCGCCCCTGAATGGTCTGAATTTCTAGTACTCTGTTTCTGACAATTATACATACTTGTGTGGTAGGTCTTGTACAAGCTTACAATCTATGCAAGCAATATGGGTATTATTAGAGACTAAAGAGAGGTGGTTAGTGAAGTATTTGGAGACTACATCTGATATGTAGGAAGGTGCTGTTGAGGGCTTTGTAGGAAATGGTTCTTATGTTGAATTAATTCTAGCGGATAGATGAAGCAAGTGCCAGGATTGGTAGAGTGGGGTAAGAGACAAAAAAAAAAAAATGGTAAGAAAGGTGAGCCTTACCGAATAATTTAAGATTAACTAGAGTGGGGAGAGTCTAGTAACATTACCAGTAATTGTGAAACATATAGTTAAGGATAATACATACTCATAAATAATTACTGTCCATAACATAATGTAACACAATAAGGCAAACGATTACATGGTTTCTGTATATATGTATTGAATAACATTGTATCTTAGGGGGCAAACAATGTAAATGGCTGTATCTCACCAATATATTCTTCACTATTACTTTCTTAAACAAGTACACAGTATGCATTTAACCTCTGAACTTCTTTACTTTCTTTATCAAGAGTTGTTGCAATTGTATAAACTAAGTGTTACGTGTTTATTTGACTTATAACTATGCTTTTCAGTGTGCAAGTCAATGAGAAATAACAAACAGATTAACATAAATTTCCACATCATTGATTCACAACAGGTCATTTGTTCAATTTAGCAGGAAGATCAAAATCTTAGAAGCAGCAAGGAATACAATATTCAATATTCACATGAAAACACTACAGGAACATATCCAAAGTTTGACTGTCCTCAAAAGACCATTGAAAAAATACAATATACAAAGAATATAAAAAGTCAGTAAATTAGAAATACTAAATATTGGAGTCCTATATATAAAACACAGATTTATGCAAGTGTCCATTTTTTATGTAAGTTGCTGCATTATTTTGTACTTTTCCCCACATTTCGTTCTGACAAAAGGTGTGTATTATTATTTTAATCGATTTTTTTTTACATATTCATAAAGCAGTCAAAGGAGTCAAATGGATCACTGACAACAGATGGCTGGCATTCTGAAAATGTATAATTTTAGCAATTTACTTGAAAGAGTATACCAAGAGGATAATATATATCTGATTCTGATTAAATACAGTTCTTGTGGTATTTAAAGTCTTTCAATCTACAATTAAGAGTTACAAAAAGTTCATTCAATAAAATATTTGTAGTGCTAGTATTTCTAATCTCAAACATTCTATATAGATATCAAATAAGGGCTTGATTACATGGCCCTTACAGAAACTCCCATATGGCTATATCTGCACTACAAAGAGTTCTTACAAGGAAGTCTCTGGAGGTATTACAATGCTCCAGCAAAAAAAAAATCCCATACAATGTGCTGGCCCGTACCCTGGGGCTATTGCATGTAGCTCTCTAGCTTTAATGTGTGCTTGCATCTTGCCTAACATATACCCGTAGGAGACTACCCACTATCTAATGTGAACCTGTTACACTAGCCCTGACATCTGCCAGCATTCTTTGCAAGGAAGGGTATAATAAGTTTATAGTGCTTATTAAAGTCCTAAGGGTTATTTATTGTCACATAGCAATTCTCTGTGGGAGTTTAGCTGGTGCTATGGGTGGTTCGGTTTACACCTTAGGTTTAGGCTCGCTAGAAGCACCCGCACAGCTTAGCATTTGACTAGATTTCTTTTGGAACCACATAATAACACTTTAGGTGGAAGGTGACGCAAAGTGGGGAAAATATTATACATAGTGATCACTCATTAGGGTTTACATGTAAGGTTTTTTTTTAAATACAGCATGTAATACCTATATTAGGCAGGGGAATACTTAGGTGTTATGCTGTCATAGGCCCATTCATATTTTTGTTTTCCCAACTACCTAGTTACTACTTCTCCTTTCCTATTGATCCTTTCCTTCTTTCACATTTATACGTTTACCACACATACATATAGAAAATCATAAGTGTATATGAAAGTGCCAAGTACACTTACAGGCAGAATATGCTTTGCATATAGACATTTCTGTACATATTCCATAGCATTGTATCAGCAACCTCACACAGCCTGCTGCCCCTGAAAATGTGCTGCCCTGTACAATGTGGGCATGGGCTGAAACAATGTGGGCATGGACAATGTGGTCTGGTCAATGAGGTCGGGACAATGTGGGCATGGGCTGAAACAATGTGGGCATGGACAATGTGCTCTGGTCAATGAGGTCTGGACAATGTGGGCATGGGCTGAAACAATGTGGGCATGGACAATGTGCTCTGGTCAATGAGGTCTGGACAATGTGGGCATGGGCTAAAACAATGTGGGCATGGACAATGTGGTCTGGTCAATGAGGTCTGGACAATGTGGGCATGGGCTGAAACAATGTGGGCATGGACAATGTGGTCTGGTCAATGAGGTCTGGACAATGTGGGCATGGGCTGAAACACGCACCAATGCTTTAGGGCTTACTTGTGGATTTTTACATTGATTCCAATGAGAGCCACACAAATAAGCCAAAATTTAGTAGCACCTTCCAAAACTTAATTCAATATAAACATAGGCTGTTCTGAAAAGGTAGAGTAACATTACATGTTACATATTTTAAGTCTCCTACTGAGATTTAATTCTACCTAATGGTCACTGACATTTTGAATACTTTGACAGTATTAATATATGCCCACACTAGCATTATTAATCGTAGCCTCAACTTCTCTGTTCCTTTTATATTTTTATATATTTTTTCTAGGAACAACTATCTCACTAATGCTATAATGCTATACTATAATATAATGCTATACTATAATATAACTGTTAATATAAAATGCATTTACCGTATTGGTCCGAATATAAGCCGCTCCATTTTTCCAATTTTTGAGTTTGTGAGTTACGGGTGCGGCTTATATTAGCCTCCGTAAAAAAATTACTGCCAATTTGCGAGCTTGCGCGTTACGTGTGCGGCTTTTATTTGCGAACGTGAAATTACTGTCGATTTGCGTGCTTGAGACTGAATTGTAGCAATTAAATAGCGATATGCGAACGATTCCCGCGATTGCGAGTTAAGGGTGCCGATTTGCGTGCTTTAGACTGCGGTATTGTAGCAATTGAATAGCGATTTACGGTTTTAGTGATTCTAACATCCTGTAAGGCCTGTAACCTGCAAAAGAAGTTACAATACTAATTAGAAAGCCTGTTTCTTGCAATGGCTGAGAGTCTTTTTCTCTCCAATTTTAAGGGTGCGGCTTATATTTGAGTACTATCTTTTTTCCCCTTGAATTTTACAGGTACGGCTTATAAGCGGGTGCGGCTTATATTCAGACCAATACGGTATTTAAACTTATAAAAATTTGGAGGACTGGGGAAAAGCGTATCAGCTAACAAAAGATAACTTGATTTGTACAACTTACAGAGAAATCCACTTTAAAATTACACAAAAATGGTACATAGTTCCAGAGCTTCTGTCTAAAATAGATCCAAGCAAATATAGTGAGCTGTGTTGGAGAGGGTGCTCGGAAATAGGCACCCAAAGCCACATGTGGTGGAAATGTGTTAAGATCAAAGGGCTTTGGGAAAGGTGTGTCACCAAGTTGGTGGGTATGGGATGTAAGGAAGTTACCTTAAACCCAGAAGCTTTTCTATTACATATCTTTCCAAGGACATGGTCTAGTGAAACAATTGGGATAGTGGTGCAGGTTCTCATGGCAATTAAATGGTGGATTGTACGGAGATGGAGAAGTGGGGAATTGCCTAAATGGAATGAGATTTGTAGTACTATGGAAAGGAATAAACAGTATGAAATGGAATATTTAAGTTTTGAGTCCAAGTTAAGATTATCAGTGGTTAAGAAATGGGCAAGATGGGACGAAGAACTGTTTGCCGGGCCTTTCTGTTAATAGATATTTTTTTTGTTGTTGTATTTGTTGCCTTTAGCGAAGTTACTTTAATTATATAATAGGTTTCGGGTATTGCCTCCTTCTGTAAATAATGAGAATATTGCCAAGGGGTGGGTGGGGGGTTTGTAGGTGGGTGATTGTGTATGATTTAGATGTAAGTATTGTTTTACTGTATATATTTTATTTTGGTTGTCTGTTTCTAAAAACAATAAAAAAATTAAAATATGAAAAAAAAAACGTATAAAAATTCAATATTTAAAAAAAAAGAAGAAGGGCCGACACTTAATGTTTGTTCTATAAGTGACTTCATTAAGATTTTAATGGGCAAAAGAGTAAAATAAGCCCTCTACCATACAAAGTATTTTCACATTTTCAAATGATGCACTCATTTGTCTATCTAAATACCTAAATCATTGTTTGCACCAAACAGATTTGTACATAGCAGTAACTTTAAATCTATATTTTCTATACAGAAAGTCCCAATTACAAGGGGGCTGGAATATTTCACATCTAGTACCCTGCAGCATATATGTATCTAACAGCAGGTCAAAATTCAAACTTGATGTAGACAATAGACTCTAAAAGAAATGTAAGAAAGAAAAACATTAACTGAGGTCCATTAAAGCTGACAATATTTGCCTGTTTCTGCTGAGTGCACTACACCTCCTGTACTACTCAAGAAGGGCATGCTAAGATGGAAATTAAAGTACCTTATTTATTGCTTCTCCATCATTGGATTAAAATACAATTTATGTACTTATTCATATGTATTTAAGGAAATTGTTTTAAAAAAATGACTTTCATGAACAATACAACTCAAAATGAAACAAAATGAGGCATTGCACCGCCGCATGAAAGCAAAATACAATAGATGTGCAGTGTACATTATATGTCTTGTTCATTGTTGCTGAAACATATGAAAGCTTAGCTTTTATGATAAGGTTCAATGAACCTCATGAAATGTCCTGAAAGAAGCAATGCTATCAAAAAGGCACAAGTAGCATATGAAAAAGAGAGATCTATTCAAAACTTTGGTCTAGACTAAAGGGAGACTGCGACTCAAAGAACATGCAATAAAAGGACTTTTTACACGTTAGTTTTGAACTTCTTTAATTTAAGAGGTTACCCATCGTCTTAATAGTATGAATAAATACTAAAAGGCAAGTTCAGAATAAAAAGAGAAGTAAATGTTTGATATAAAGTAAACTTTATTAAAACTAAATAAAACATTGATAGTTTTCCTAGTTCCTAGTGTTTACTGGTGGTCCAGTGGTTAGGATTCAGTGCTTTCACCGCTACAACCTGGGTTTGATTCCAGTCAGGGAACCAAGAGGTCCCACCACCCAGAAGCCTAGCAGGGTTGGTCCTGATCAGTACGTGGATGGGAGACCATCTAGGAATATCAGGAGCTGTATGCTGTGGCCCAATGGAGATGGAACTGGCAACCCACTCCAGTATGTCTGCCATGAAAATCAAGTGGATCATCATGGTGTGTTATGGTAAATGAGGTCATGAAGAGTCATACACACGAGACGCTAACAAATAAAATGAGTACTAGGCTCATCACAGTGTTATTTGTTAGCTTTAGACAATATTTCTAGGCTAATCTTATTATTATTATTATTATTATTGTTTATTTATAACGCGCCAACATATTCCGTAGCGCTGTACATAAGATATGTTCAAGACAAAGATACATACAAATTAACACATAGTAAAACAAGGAGGGCCCTGTCTTTGAGTTTGGAATCCAGTGTCCATGGCGCTTTCCCTAAAACACCTTGTGGGATTGAAACTCGCAGACTTACATCCTAAAGGTATTGTGTGAGGAAAAGGAGGGAGAGAGATTTGAGAGTGGGTTAGGGTGGAAGGTGATACACTTCTTTAAAGAGATGTGTTTTTAGAGAGGATTTTAATGTTTTGAGGTTGGAGGATAATCTGGTGGAGCGAGGCAAGGAGTTCCAGAGAATAGGGGCAGCACGAGAAAAGTCCTCAAGGTGAGAGTGAGAAGAGGTGACAAGAGTTGTGGAAAGAAGAAGTTCATTAGCAGAGCGAAGAGGGCGTGTTGGGGAGTATTTGGAGATGGGACCAGAAATGTATGGGGGAGTGTTCTTGTTAAGGGCTTTGAAAGTTAGGGTCAGGACTTTAAATTTTATTCTGGAGGCTATGGGAAGCCAGTGGAGAGATTGACAGAGAGGTGATGCCGACACTGAACGTTGTGTACGGAAGACGAGTCTAGCAGAGGCATTCATAATGGATTGAAGTGGAGATAGTCGATTGGTGGGGAGGCCAGCAGAAGCGAGTTGCAGTAGTCCAGTCGAGAGATGATGAGAGAGTGTATAAGGATTTTAGTTGTGTCTTATCATCAGACTATTTATGCTCAAACATGGGTCTACATCCAATAAGCTTTCCTGGGGCCTTGACATAGTAAGGGCAAGAATTCAGCCTCTTCCTTGAGCTATGTCTCCTATTTCTTGGTTTCTTTCATCTCATCTCAAGCCTTTGTCATGGGGAGTGTAAGAATTATGTTGTATGTAAAACACTAGCTATAATCATCCTGGTGTTAACTAAAAATAATTATTCAATAAAATCACTGCAAAGCAGTTATCCCAATAATTATGACTACTTTTAAAATATTTGCAACAAAGTCTAATAAAAATGTTCTAAAAATGTCTATTACTTTATTATAACCAAACTTTGCTGACGGATTTCTATTTTTAATAGAAGTCAAACTTCTGTTTTTTTGTTGTTGATAGCATATGTAATAAGGCAATAACACATGTTTTATAACTTATTTTGTTCAATTAATGTACTTATAAATGACAAAGGTGCTCTTTAACACTATTGTAAAGTTAGAGGGAGAAGAGCTGGGCGAAATAAAATAATCTTAGTAAATACTATGAAGTTGGCAGCCCCTACGAGCTGAGATAAGATAGTCAGTATTGCTAGGTTTACTACTGAAATCAATTCAACAAAAAGAGGTGGGACAAGGTTACTACTGCCAAAAATAGTGAAACAAAGCCATCACAGGGTTTATGAAAACATGAGGAATTTATAAAAAGATCACTGCGGCTGGCATGGGTGTTATGTGAATTTTCTGCCATAGGAAATAGTGCTCATCACAGACAATATTAATAAATGTGCCCTCCCATTACAGCCTCTGTGATGGCTTAATAAATACCCCCCGTGTTTTGTTTTTTTCATTTCTAAACTCATTATAATGTTGCAGTGTGGAGGTTTTAATTTTTCTCTGGGTTTTAGGAGTTATTTATGTGAAAATCATAGAAAAATAAATATGAGTTACAAAAACGCAGTTCTACAATTAGAGGATATAAAAAAAAATTCTAAAAGAAATAATGAAATGGTTATTAAGAAGTATGATTATTCTAATGCACTTTTAATATTTTACAATTATTTTACAATAATATTGAAAGCCAGGCTAAAATGATATTTCAACAATCTCCAAGAATTTGATTAGTGCTTTTAAATCCAAAACATGAAGTAATATGACTGCTTTCAGTACACTTCAAAATGAGATAGCTATTTTTTGCAAACCACTCTAATCACAGTATATGAACACAAATGAATATGAATGTACATATTATTTAAAAACTAAAAGCTCAAGCCGTAATACATATTCAGTATGCTATGTCATTAATGGATTACTCATACACCATGTGCACAATAACTCAATGGCTGAATTTAGCATAATATATAATATCATATGCTTGATATCATAAGATATCATTTAATGGGATTTGTCAATATTGCTAGGATTGTGTTTTAGGCTACAGATGGAATATGATTAGGCTAACAGTAAGTATGTAGTAATGGGTTCTCTAGTGGTCCAATGGATTTGTTGTTTTCATTGCTGCAACATGGGTTTGATTCCAGTCAGGGAACCAAGTGGTAACACCACCATGAAGCCAAGCAGGGCTGGGCCTGGTCAGTCCTTGGATGGGAGACCACTTTGGAATACCACAAGCTGTATGCTGTGGCCCACTGAAGAAGGAAATTGGCAACCCACTCCATTATATCTGCCTTGTAAGCCAAGTGAATCAGCATGACCATGCACATAAAGATCACGTAGCATTGTACACGACTGAACCACACAATATAGTATAGGGAGATGTACAGGGAGTGTTATAATTATAATATGTTATCGATAAGCAAATGTTTTTACAAAGTTTAAATTAAATAAAGTCTTTAACATTTAACTATTTTATATCCATTTTTACTTTAATGTGTCAGGTATTTTGCCTTTGTCTGACGTACTGCATCTACGGGAATTGACAATAGGATTGGATACAGAGTAAACGCCAGTAGGATAAAACTCCCCCTTAGGTTACAAGCAAACTTGCGATTGAATATGGAAGCACCCACAAACAAAACTGAAGATCATATTATACAAATCTTTTTATGTTAATGGCTTAATGTTGATAATGGCGTCAGTTTGCTATATACTTCACAAACATGTTCTCAAACTTCAGTGGTACTATACTGACGTGACTAGGAGGAAATGTGTGGTAATCCAACAAAGGTAGTTTAATTCGACAGCTTTCATTTAAAAGATACAATGAAGTGAACTTGATCCTTTATAAACCATTGGTGAATGATTCATAATTAAATTAGTACATTATTGAATCTAAAATCTCTTTGGGACACTTCCAATCAAATACTTAGCTGTGCAAAAAGGCTCTCCGCTAACTGTGGGAACTTTTTTGTGTGCAAGATATGAAGCCATTTCTATTGGATACAAACATCACAGTAAACTGGGGACCATGTACCTGGGCTGTAAGGTCCTCCGTGGCATCTAAATTTAACCTTGTATTAAAAGTTTAACCAGGTATCCGATGCCACAGAGGTTCTTTAAGGACCTTCATGGCACATATTTACATATGAGAGGGCCAATGGAGGCCCTGCAATGACATATATCTAAGACTTACATGCAATGGAGGTTCTTCCAAGACCTCCTTGGCTTATAGGCTTGTATAACAAGCCATATAAGCCCTGGCATTGAGGCAGTATGTTAGTGCCATAAAGGTCTTTGCAGGATTGGAAAGGGGCTTTTGTTTTTAGTGATAATTAATTCAACCTAATTGGCAAGATATTCAACAGTTTCTTTCTATGGCCCTCATTCAATTGCAAATTGGCCAATTGAATAGGGATCAAAATAAGCACATAACATTTTTTTTTTAAATACATTTTTAGTTAGTAAACATCTATCCAAAAGCAAGGTCTTCACTAACTAAAAACTTCTTTAAAAAAATATGCTATGTGCTTATTTAGAGCCCTATTCAATTGGCCAAATCGCAATTGAATGAGGCCCTTTGTGTTTAAATATGTATTGCTGTTGTATGGTCTGTGTATTGATCCCTTGAATAGAGCTGCAGAATATGTTTGCCTTTGCAAAGAAAGGATAATAATAATAATAATAATAATAATAATAATAATAATAATAATATTGCATGTTACTGCAACATAAACTTTTTGACCCAAATACTGTATTATTGAATGGATATGTTTGTAAAAAAAAAAAAGCAGGTTTGGACTGTTCTATTAGTTAAGGTTTTAACATTGTATATCTGATGTTACACTTATAATTGTGCTATGTAGAGGACCACTATACAAAAACTTTAAAACTGAGAGCATCATTAAGTGGGTTATGTCATAAATCTAGTTTTTAAGTAAATAAATGTAGATGCCTCTATTGGTCCATAGAGGCATTCATGATACTTTGGTAAATATTGTATGGGTGAAAGGGATGTTTACATTTCTGCAGTAGCAGGCTTGCTGTTATTCTGCACATGCTCAGAAGCAGGCATGCTGGGTAGACGTCTGATACAATAATATTCCAATTATTTAACAAATCAACACTCCCTCTTTCCTCCTGTCTCACCCCTCCTCCACTGACAAATAAAAAAGCACATCCCTCATTCTCCAGCTATCAGGAAGCAATAAAGTCGGACAAGATGGAATATTATATACATAAACAGATCCTTCAAACATTCTGATCCTCTCTAAAAATTATATTATGTTCATGCATGCCAAATCATACTCTTGTTTTTTATTTGTTGCAGAATTTTGTCAAATGAATATTTAATACATACCTTAGACATGTGCATACTGATAATGAGTCTATTGTCTAAATCTTCTAAATATATTATTAGTTTGCTTTTGAGATGATTTAAATTAAATATAAAACAAAAACAGTAATCAAGTATACATGTAAACAATACACAGTAAATTAAACAAATTAAAATGTATTTAACACTGAAATTCAATTTATGAACAGCTTTAGTTCAGCTTTTTCCTCTAGAGCCAATTTATTTCAGCAATGGCTTGGAACAAGGTGTTAAAACCTTTAGTACAAGTAGTCCTTCTCTTAATTATGACAAGTTTTAATGAATTAACAACACTAGAACAAGTTGTTATTTTCTTTGAAGAGATTTCTCCTCCCAAGGTTGCAGAAAAACAATAATTCTCACATTGGTATTATGTAGTAGAATAAATAAGAATATTAATAAGTAACCCTACAAAATATTTAAGGTTGTCTATCATGTTCTTCCCCTTCTGGTTTGCTACCTTGTCATGGTGAAGGGGCTTGTGTACTTCAATTAAGCTGTGAGCTAAACGATGTAGGGTCACCCAAGATGGTTAGGTCATAGCAGAGAGGTCAGACTAATCGCGGTCCACTGGAGAAGAAACTAGCAACCTACTCCAGTATCTGTCAAGAAATGGATAAGCACAACCAGAAACACAGACAGATGTGCCTGGTGTGTTTTGTCCATATGGTCACCAAGAGTCGGACACGACTAAGGGACAGAACAACACCAAAAAACATTTAACAACAGTTAATGTATATGTTGATATAGATTAATTATCCCTAATCGCATCACAATCTATTTTGGTATGTGTTCCCTTTACCTTGTCTTCCAGTATCCATCAGCTTGAGCCAAAATGTTTAATTGCTGAAAAGTTATCAATGACACTGTTACTTCCATTTCTGTGTCCTTGTATCTATCTGTTCATTCTCTAAACGAAGCTTCTCAGTGGCGTTCAGAACGTAAATAAGAACGATATATTTGGCAAACATGGGAGCTCTCTCACACTTTGAATGTAGTGATCTTCTTCAAGGAATTAAGAATCAATATTATATATATATAATTATATATATATATATATATATATATATATATATATATATATATATATATATATATGTATATATATATATATATATATATATATATATATATATATATATATATATATATATTATAGGCTAACAAACCAATGATTCAATAGAATTGTATGATGCCTCTTTTAGTAGAGGTAATATCCACTGTGGCCTTGGTAGATCATATTTTCAATTAGTAATTCATTCCCATCATTACTTTTCATGTGCACATTTAAGAATTCCTCATTTTACCTACACTGTACTGATATTTTTTAACATTAGGAAAAAATGCAGGCAGGTATATTTTTGCTATTTTTCATGTTAGCCAAACAAAACTGTACTGATTTTCCATCTATTTTTGAGTAATGACAGTTTTTTAAATTATGAACCTGATGGAACTGAAGTCCTTGAGACAGAAAGGTTAAAAATGGCTCAAAGAAATAGCATTTTAAGTAATGTTTCAAGGCAGTGATTTATTCAAACTGTACATTTCAATAATGAGCCAAAGTGCTAATCAGTGCCCACAGATATATGATAATAAATTCAACAGTGCAGCATAGATATGTTCAGTAAAGTAACTTCAGGCTTAATGATTTAATTAATCAAAACACACAAGAATTTGTGCTTTCTTTAATTTATTTAGTGCATGACACTTTAATAAAAACATAGCTGTTTGAAATGAGGAAGTCATTTATAACTGGCAAGTATAGCATGCATGAGAACAGGCAAATGTCACTAAATAACACATTTCTCTTGAAGTGGAATTGTCATGTTCTGAGCTCTGGGTTCAAATAATATTGAAACTGCCTATATAGTGTACTTGCAGGGATGGAGCGGGTGGAGTTCAATGGAATAATTTATTTATTTTTTGCATTTTTTTCTGTAGATGATTTTTACTGAAGCTCCAAGTAGTGGCAGTGTGGTGCAGCTCAGCATGCTGGGGGGTGTATCAGGGATGAGGTGAGAGAGCAAGAGCTGGATGACAGCAAAGTACAGGGTGATGGGTCCTGTGAGGTGGTTGCTGAGAAGGGTTAGGTGTTATATAGGGATAAATGCTAAGAGGGGTGAGTGCTGTGTGCTGGAGTGGATGTTAGAGACTGGCTGCTATGTAGAGATAGTATATGTATATATATGAGTGCTTCACACAGGCAGAGAATAGGAGCAATGCTTTCCCATAGGGTGAGCAGCTATGGGAAAGGATCTTGGGCAGAAGAGATTTTATGAAAAGGGGACATGGAGAGGGAACTGAATGATTTGGTACTGGGGGGCCCAGTGCAAAATAAAAGTTTTACAACCCCTTCAGAGGTTTTTCTTTTGCACCCGGGCCCTCCATTCTCTAGGTCTGCCACTGTGAACTTGCCAATGTCTAATTACACAAATGGCCTAGAAAATAATTATTTCTCATAATTTGAAAAGTTACTAATATACAGTATTTTAAATCTTGATTTGCATCAAGTATTTAATTTTTTATTTTTTTATTTGCATCAAGTATTTGAACAGCTTTTAAAATTAAGATTTAAAAAAGATTATTCCAGGAATTTTGGGGTATAGTGCAAATAAATAAAAGGCACATCTTTGTGCTAATAGCTCTTGGTGGCATTCCACTTATTTTAACTTGTAACAAATATATCATTTTGTAAAAACCAATACAGGGCAGTAAAATACATTTTCCAAATGCTTTGTAATAGTAATAATGTAGTAAAAATGCTATTAAATTTAGACCTAAATATTTAACTGTGGCATCAATGGGTGTTATGAAGAAGTTGCATTTTTATCATCATTTATTTATAAAGTAACAATATATTCAGTTCAGTAAAGTTAGAGCTAGATATTAAATCAAGATGTATCACGCTTTGCTTTTCTGTTATTTGTTGTCTTTCTCCTGCAAAGTTAAGTTAGTCTTAAGTGTTGCCATGCTTTTTAGTAACCGTTTTAAATAATTCCTGTGAAATGCAAGTATCTGTCTTGCAAGATGCAAATATAAGAAAAATATTACAAGGACACAATCATACATTGTTATACATCCCTTGCATGTGTAAGCAAGCAGAGCACATATTTCTATCTTCCAGGTGTAAAATCCCAATAACTGCAGAGATTACCAAATGTTACATTTGATACAGAGACTATGATAAATATTCCCAATTATAATTCAGTTTCCTTTTTTTGTGTGTCTGTATTGTAATGCTATATATATATATATATATATATATATATATATATATATATATATATATATATATATATATATATAAAATCACTTAATTTATGGTGGGCAAAAGAGTGATAGACAGTAGTACAGTAGGACAGTAAATTGTTTCATGCCCAGAATTCCAAGAAATACAGTTATTACACTGCATTCTGGGAACCTGGGCAGGGAATATGCCCACAAAGGCTTCGCTCTTGCAATCCATAACCATTTCAAACATGGCTTACCTTAAGAATATGCCTGCTGTATCATACAGCTTTGAGCAAAGCTAAGGTTGGATTATACACAAGCTAGGAATCCCACCCACATACAACTGTTTTAAGGTCACTGCCTCTCATCAGCATGGGGCCGGTTCCTAGCTTGTGTTATGGATTCTTTGAGGAGGTAGTTTACCACAACATGGACGCAGCACACCAGGTGCATCTGTCTTTGATTCTGGTTGTTATTGGCCATATGGTTTTCTTGGCAAACATACTGGAGTGGTTTGCCAGTTTCTTTTCCAGTGGACCTCTCTCTGCAATGACCTGCCCATCTTGGGTGACCCTACATAGTATAGCTTATAGCTTCATTGAGATATACAAGCCCCTTCACAGCTACAAGCTAGTGATCCAGAAGGGGACGATATATATATATTCATAAAAGGATAAAACTAAAATCAGTCATTAACATTATATTTTGAAAACATCATTCTATTGCTTTTAGCTATTTTATGTATTTTTATTCTGGTTTTAGAAGGATTTGATTTATCACAGGTAATCTGTGTTGCGTTTAACTCTCTTCATACAAAACAAATAACAACAACAGAATAATGTGGTAATATCAATCACAATGTTAAACTAAAATCATTTTAATCGTATTAAAGAGGAGGAGTAAATGCATTTAGTGAAAGTGTTTATTCACAGAATAATTTGGATTGGACTGCAATATAGCTGCTTCTAAAACCTAATGACCCTCATCCAATTGCTGCGATTTTGCGATCCGGGCTCGCAAGTGGAACTCGGAAGTTATTTTGCTATTCAGTTGCCTTCTGTTTGCGGGCTCCGATCGCGTTATGTGCTGCGATCCATTGCAATGTGTTAAATCCCCTCCAAACCTTTGATCCTTCACGGTCGCAAGAGTCCCGAAGGCTTAAATCGCAAATTTCTATTCAATTGCTCCGATTCTCCCTTCCTAAACACTCCATCAAGCCCGCAAAGGGCAAATGACTGGTACCAAGGAGGTGTCTCAAAGGGCTTAATGACAAATCGGAGCACTTTAAAAGCAAATAAAAAAACAATACTTTACTTTTATTAAGAGTGAAAGTGATGTTAGGTCTTAGAACTAATAGCACAACATTCTCCAATACTTTATTTCATGTTCAATTTTCGTGTTATATGGATCACGGCAATGTGAAGTCCTACGGGCTTCAAGCTCCAAGCCCATAGGACTTACTTTCAAAGTCCAACGGGCTTGGAGGTTGAAGCCCGTAGGACTTTGAAATCCAACCTCAATTTTTCAAAGTCCTATGGCCTTCACTTACGAATTATGGGCTTGGAGGTTGGACATGTTAATGATTACTGTTTTCATTGGCTGTTTCTGCATTTGGAGTTAGGGGCTTGCTCCCCTAACATGTTCAAGCCCGGAAATGCTACATCCGATGGCATGGTGTTCCAATTTTCGGGACCGGCACCTAACTTGCGGGCCGGGCCAATTGAATATGATTGCAAATTGAGACCAAATGGAGCCCGCAACTCAATCGCGGGCATTTGGCTGTCTGCGATCGAGTTGCGCTCCTTGAATTGAATGAGGCTCAATATTTTTATAGGTGCAAGGTAAGTCATTATTATCAAAAATTAAAGCATTTCCTTAGTTTTAATATTTGTTATATATTATAAACTAGCGACTTGCTCGTCAAAAAATGACGGTAATAAAATTGTAAGGCAGGTAATGGTATTTGGTTGCGACATTAATTTTGTTGGTGTTCCGAGATCCTTCGGCACTCATTGCGAGGCTCGCGCTGAGTGCGTTCGGCGCTCATCGTGTGGCTCGCAATGAGCGCCGGCTGTTGGTTGTTTGTGTGCTATGAGCAGCATTGGCGGTCGTTTTTTGTATGCTAATTAAATAATTAATAAATGAAAAAATGAATATACTTTACCTATTTTGAAGTAATATATGCAGGAAGCATTGTGTTGAAGAGCTGGCAATCTGTTGTTATGTTGCTGCAGCATCAGTGCTGTGGAGCTGCTGTGTAAGTGTCATGAATGTGTGCAGTGTGTAGTGTAAATAGTGTGCGTGTGCAAGGAAAATCCGTTAGGGTAGCTGTGTACTTCCGCATTGTGTAAGTTAGTCTTGTAAAATGGCGCCTAATGTGTGTGGTACATGGCTGTGACTGATTTTGCGTCCTTGTTCTTGGACCTCGTACAGCTTTTTCGGAAAATCCGTATGTGTTTGGTGGTGTTTTGCGTGTTTAGGGTCCTGTAGCCTCGTTTTCGTTTTTTTCGGCGGCCATTTTTTCTGGTGTGTAAACTCTTGAATTTCTACTTAAATTGAGGTGTAACTTCAGTTTCCGAGGTCCTGGGTGCCCCCCCCCCCTTTCTGTAGGTTAGCTTTTTATGTGTTTGTTGTGTGTATTTATTGTGTTTTTAATGTTTTCATGTGCACAGGTTTCAAGCGCTAAGGTCATATTTTTGCGAGCTCGTAATGTTTTTTTTTCTAAGTCCCGCGGCTCGTATTTGTGGATGCTAAGTCTGTAAATTTTGTGGTGTAAGTCCCGTCGTAGGGATGAGCGCCTACGGCGCTCATCAGCAGCGCAAGGAGCGCCTTTGTCGCTCCTTGCCAGCAACTGATTTTGGCAAGCCGCACTGCTGACAACTATATATGTGATTGCTACATGTTCAGCTTCAGTTCTCAGTAACTTGCCAGGGTACTTGTTTTGTCATTTTTTCCATCAATGCAGGATCTCTTGGTTATAAAGCCACAAGGATTGGAGCGATGCATGTGCCTTCTTGATGCTATACCAGCATAACATAACATATATGTACAATTAAATCAAGTGATTCCATGACATAAGTATATACCTACTGGCAATACTGAAATTAAGAGCTGTATATAAGAAACATAAAGTAGTATCAACTCAGTTGATTTTTAAACCACAATTTAATAAATCACACTAAAGTACCGGTAAGTAAGAAACTGATTTATACGGAATTATGGCATTATCCATAACATAAACATTACTTGATAAAGCCTTAAATCTGTACATCTAATTAATAAAAATATGTAATTAATAATTACATCCATTCATGCTTTTACTATGATTATTATTAATCCCATCATTATTCCCATAATATATTACTGTTAAAAATGCTTTCTTCCTAACCTTTACACTTATCCTCATATCCACCATACACATGTCTACTGCATGTCTGTATTCCTAATCATTGCCTAATTGAATTATATTCAATGTCAGCTTAATTGGCAGTCAGAAAATTAAAATTACGGAAACTGCACATTTACATATTATACATTTTAAATATTGCATTGAGGCAAAATTACAATATATGACAAATATTAATGGGTTATCATTAATTCAATCATGTATTGCTAAAACATGTTAAATATGTTATTAATAAACATACTAATCAATGTCTGTGATATTACTGCATTGTTGCAATATTCCAAATAAATTTGAATAATTCAGTACACAGTACATCAGACATTATGACACTGGTAACAGTAGTAGTCCTATTCAGGTCTTGTTCTATGGGACTAACTCAGGGATTGGGGAGATAGATACATTTGTTCTTCATTAGCAGATATGAACGTGACTCAAATTTAATTAGTGTATTGACTGTACTGTTGATTTTGCTCTGCACAATTTTTAATGAACCATACTGAATATATCCTGCCATTTTAACATTGTAATAGGCTTGCACACATGAGAGCTAGTAAAGACAACATGACATTGGTCTATGTGGTTGTTACTCATCAAAATGACAAAAAAACGATATGCTTTAAATAAAACCTTAAATAAGATAACACAACAAAATATGTATAAGTGGTTCCCAAGACATACCAAAAGGTCAAGATTTGAGGGAATCATTCACAGTGCATCAATTTGTCTGAACTTCTGTACTCTAGTAGGAAAATCTACAAATACAGGCCTGGGCCATGAGACCAGGGTTGGTATCCACAAATCTATCTGATTCCCTGGTGGGTGGTCTAATAGGGTTCCCTGTTGGATCAGTGGTTGGATTTGGTGCTTTCACTGCTGGGTTTGACCTGGGTAAAATTCCAAGTCAGGGAACCAAGAGGTCACACCACCCTGAAGCTGAGCAAAGTTGGGTCTGGTCAGTACTGGGATGGGAGACCACCTAGGAATACCAGGAGCTCGAGCTGTGGCCCACTGGAGAAGGAACTGGCATCCCACTCCAGTATCTCTGCCATGAATACAAAGTGGATAAGCATGACCATGGACATAAAGATGTTTTGATGTGTTACCGTCCATGAGGTTACAGAGAGTTGATTCAACTGAACGACAAAAAAAAAAGAAAGAACACAAATCTATAAAACTTAAATAAATATAACGTTCTGCATACAATTTGGCACTGCTATAACTGATAGATAACACATAGGTTTGCATATAATATGATCATCATGTCTTTAAGCAATACAAAGTGCCTAATCTTCCTCAAAAACACAATCATACGATTTACTTGAAACTATCATTTGAATCACCCTGTGTCACTGAATAACAGGGTAACTTGTACCTTCATAGGGTGGTTGTGTTTCCCTCCCCAGTGCCAAAGGTTTTAACAACGTAAATGTCATTTTCATTAAACATTAAAGTATTTTTGAAGCACAAAAGCAGAAGTAATTGTAGTCAAGGAGACCGTAATAACTGAAGTGCTTTATAACCTGTGATAATGTTGAGCTGTTATATTATAATTATTCTTTTTTTTTTTTGTCTGATAGTTATGACCAGTTATCTTTGAAATGGACGCTGTAATTTGGATTAATATCAGTTATAGGAAAGATAGATTGCAAGATGTAAAGTTACACTGAAAGCTAGATTTAATTCCATTAACCTGGTTTGCTTTGATTTGCCCTGGGTTCTTATTCTTCCATTGACATCTAACACTTCACCCAACATTAGTTTTATGCAGGTGATAGGTGCAATGGCCACCTTCATTTTCACAATAGAAATTAGGACCTTGGCCGACTCACAACAATGTTGTGCAAATATAATATTTCTCATTGACTGATGACTTATCTCACATTTTTGCAGTGCATGATTAATACTGGTGAATGTACATTAGAGAGGCTTTTAGATCCACTGCAATATATAATGAAAGTAATAAATTATTGAGATGGCAGTTTATCCACCTGACATGGATGAAAGTCTCACAGGTGTTCTGTATTGCATTTATTGTCTTGGAAACAATACACTGAATCATAGTTTAACAAAAATACTCAACAATGAATCACATATTATAATTGTCCAACTACGAGATGTCGTTGCGCTGTTTGCTCATCGCCGGCGAGCCTCATGTAGCGAAGTGAGCCGTTAAACTCGGAGCACTTACGCAATGAGCGCCAAAGGGGACATGGGACTATGGAAAAAAAAGACTCAAAAAATTACGAGATTAGCGGCCGAACCAAAAACCCCAAAAACACACTAACTACACCTAAAAAAAAAAAAAAACATTGCACACAGCGTGGGGCAACAGCCAGGACGTCTGTGAGTGAGGTGGAACGCAAATTTAACCCAATTTAGACGATTTTCACCACACGAAAATCGCCTAAGCGAGGAAAAAATGGCCGCCGAAAAAAATGAATACGAGGCTACACGAACCCGGACTGTGCAAAACACTGAAAACCGCATAGCACTTTACACATCACACTACGAACTACAACATACCCTGTTACAAAAGCCGAAAAATGCTCACGAGACGCGTAAAACATTAATAACATTATGACTATACAATGCCGCTTTACATAATAAACCAACGGCTTTACCTCGCGCACGCAGCCTATTTAGAATGCAAACTTGGAACATTCATTACACTTTATAAGCAGGGCACTAAAACTCACAATGTATATTCTATGCAGATGCAAAATACAAACAGATTGTTAGCTCTTCAGCCTATTGCTCGCTGCATATATCAATTATAAATAAAGTATATTAATTTATTGCATACATAATTAATTATTACTTCATTAATTAATTGAATAAATCATTAATTATTACTTAACTACATATACATCGAAATATATATCTCTCTCAGAGGACCAAAAGTACACAACATGAGAGGCTCACAATGAGAGCCAAAGGCGCTCAGTGCAAGCCTCACAATGAGCGCTGAAGGTCCTCACAGTACAAAACGGTTTCAATTATGTCTCAAACAGCATTCCCATGGCTTCAAATTTTATTGACCATAATTTTTTGACGGGCAAGTCGCTAGTGCCCATATAATATCTAAAGATGGCAGTATCTGATAACTAGCCAATAGCTTCTGAATAGAAATACAAAATCTAGTGGTTTATCCAGCAAATTACAACCTAATCCAGGAGTTTCACCTCAGATGAGCCATATCATTAGGCTTGTTATAACATCAACATACACAAATTATATTAAGGATATTCAAACAATTAGAAACGATCTAGCGGGTGACCAAATGGTGCATGGTCAAAAACAAAACATGAAAGACATAATGACCTGAATAGGACAGGAGGGAGAAGGGTAATATGATAAAAAATAACTTGTAAATATATAAAACGGATGGTAAAGTTGAAGAAGGATATACTTTGCAAAATAAAAGGAATGCAAGGACAAGAGGTCATGACTTGAAGTTAAAGATGGAAAATGTAGGGGTTATGTGAAAAAGTACTATTGTACAGAAGGGGTAGTAGACTTGCAAAGGTAATGGTAGTTTAGGAATTTATGCATGTCTGGTATAAGCACAAGGTAGGCTATGGAATGGGCAGACTAGGTGGGACATTTTTATTTCTATCTGTTGTCTCACTGTATGTAATAGAAACTGTAGCAACAGGGGTCGCTTGAACCGTGGCTTTCACTTATTTAATAGCTGCACTAAAATAAAGCAATACCTTTGCACCTTCATCATAATCAAAATAAGCGTTAAAGAAGTTAAAGGTAAAAACAACCCACAGTTGGCTAGATTATAGTCCCTTTAATTGTAATAAAATCCACAGAGCTGTGCAAAAACAGCAAATCCTGTGTAATAAATGGGATTCTCAATACTCCTGCTCACCATATCACTTGAGTGGCGCAATGTCCTGTCCTGCCAAAATGGCGCCACAGTTGTTATATGACCAACAGTAAGTAATTAAAGTAATTTGATCAGATCCAAATGATAAACAACAAATACCTTGTGCATCACTAAAAGAAGATCCTTGTATTTTTCAAGAGTCGGAAGCCTTCTATTCAGTTTTATTTCAATTGTTCCTTACCCAGAAATACATTAAACCAAAATTAATTGGTATTGTACAATCCACATGTGAACTAAAGTTGGCCATAGTGCCAGGTTACGTTAGAGTAATACTTATATTATGGTCAATATTATCTATTAAAATAATATAAATATGATACATTGTGTAGCATGCCTAAATAAGAATGTCATTAGTCTAAAAACTTTCTCTGTATTCCTTATACACATTTAATTAGTATTTTGTTTTTAATAATTACTTGTTAATTATAATTCCTATTAAAACATTGATTACATCAGCAGTTCACAAAATATGTTTATAAAGCGATGCACTGTCTGTATATTGGAATTTAATAACCAATCAAGAAGCAATACACAGTTACTTAGAATAAATCATCTCAGTAATTATCTCCTAATTTGTTTGTGATAGACGCATAATCCAAATGTGACAGCCAACAATGATTTAGCTCCTTTGTATAAATTAAACAGGATAGAACAGCAATACATGACAAGGTTCCCAGAAGCAAAGGAATAATATGCTCTCTTTCATTTATGTCTGGTATCTCTCCCTCAGATATTGCAAATTAATTCAAATTTATTTTTTGTTATCAAATCAGTTACAGTGACTGATTTCCTCTCCAATAAAATATGTAAAGTTACAGCCCTACATTGAGTTATACAGTTTATGTGTAAATAAATGAGATAAAATAAATTCTAGAATAAGTGACAAGCCTATTCTGGCATTAAAACATTTTTTTTTAAATATCAAATATTAGGAGGGGATTTTAAGGCTAAATATGTGAATCAATTAAAAATGATGAATTAAATAGGATCTATTTAAATACTTCCCATATTAATTTACATGAATGTATCAGGTTTCACTAGTAATGTGCTAAAGAGGTTCTAGGACCTAAATTGACACAAATCTCATTTTTTCACACTGTATTATTTAAGTATTAAATATCGGTGCTTCAAAATGTAATCTTATTGCAAATCATATTGAATATTCATGTTAATGAACTAGGGCCTCATTCAATTGTGATTTGGCCAATTGAAAAGGGCTCTATATAAGCACAGAGCATATTTTTTTACACAAGTTTTTAGTTAGTGAACTTCTATCCAAAAGCAAGGTCTTCACTAACTAAAAACTTCTGTAAAAAAATATGCTCTGTGCTTATATAGAGCCCTATTCAATTGGACAAATCTCCTTTGAATGAGGCCCAGAGAGGCACAATTCTGCCATATAATATTCAAATACATTCATATTTAAAGGGACACAACAATGATTGCAGGTATGATCAATTTTAAAGGGATATAGAAGGTTCCCTGTTTTTGATATTAAAATAAACTTGCATGTCAAACATCAATTTAGTAACAAGTGCTTAAAAGCTCTGTTTTTACTCACTGTTACATTCCAAATAGTTACAACAAAGGTCTGCCCCCAGCACTCATGCACATTATGTTTCTATTGGTATTAGATGTATTAGCCACTTATGGACTGTTTCTCATTAGCATTTTTAAACCACTTCTGAGTAATAATTAAAAAAAAATTCTGTTTGCCTTCCTCTAAATTAATTAATAATACAAAATAATAATAATAAACAAATAGTTGATTAATAATTAATTAATAACTAATTAATTAATAACTAATCCACATATTGCAGATCAGAGGAGATCTTAAAAGGTTGAAGTTGATGGACTAAAAGTCTTTTTTCTGTGATTGCTTAGCACATATAGTACTACAGAGACGCTGTATGTATGCGCTGATGGGGGCAGACCTTTGTTGGGACTATTTGGATGGTTTCCTTTTAAGTACTTGTTAATAAAATTATGTTAATATATGCAAACATAGATAGTTTATTTTTAGAATTTAAAACAGGCAAGTTTCCATATCCCTTTAAATGTTTACATTTAAATAAGAATATTAGCATTTTTTGTTACTACAAAAGTAAATTAGTGTTTGATAATCGACCTTGAATGTCGCTATTTTAAGGCATAAATAATAATTTAAGATACTCCTATCAGGCTCTGGGTGAGTAATTAGCAAGAAAAATAATTAGCAGGAAAAATAGAAAAGCCTACCTAGTTAAATCATCAGGATCTCTTGGATTAAAAGTCTCTGAATTTCTACTGATACTTAGTAAAAAGGATATGTGATTGTTTTAGAGGGACATTTGTAGAGAAGATATATTATATTCAGCACAAAATGTGTTTTGGGTTTGTTGCTGAAACAGAACATAAAATGAGCTTTGGGCTTGCATTTATTGTAGAAATAGAGCAACTTCCCAGAGGCAAGATCATGATCATAGACACAACAGGTCAAGGCTAGTGACCTATGATAAGAGATAGGCCAAATGGCTGGATCCAGAGTTATTTCTAGCTGAAATACAAAAATGAATAACTTCTTTTAATAATAACCTGTAGCAAATATTGTTATTTATAGATAAAGTTTTAAGTTCTGTCATAGTTGGAATTTATTCTGTGTTCCTTGAATTCAAAGAAATAAAATGAATCAGCTTTTTATGAAGCAATGTGTCAATGGCAAAATCAACACTTTAGTATTATCATTTATTTGTAACATGCCAACATATTCATAGCACCAAGACACATCTTTTCCATAATAAATTATCCTAGATAAACAAAAATAAATGTTTGTTTAAAATAACTTGACCCAAGAACTGACAATTCAAACTTCTTTCAAAACTCTTTATTGTTAATTTATTTCTACTCATGTCATATTTACGAGCCTTCATCTGCTTGATTCATTTTTTACTTCTATTCTTCCAAAGTTACAATATATCTGTACGCCAGTAGCCCAGACGCCGCTTGTAATGGCAGTGATTTCGAAACATTTATGTTATTTCAAGATGTTCGCACATTCTTTAATCCTTGGATGCATCCCATCTGGCTTCAATGACATGTCCACTTTTAGTTCTGAAAGGTCCATTAAACACTTCACCTCTGCAAATACACTTGTGTAAAAACACTTTCCATTTAAATTCCTGTAACTGTAACATGGTCACTCTTTCTCACCTTTAGCTGTCAAGTAGAAGCAAAAATAACTGTTAGGTGGTTTGTTATACCTTTGTCTCCCTTGACATTGGAAATGCTTTGTACAAGTCCCTAAATGTTTAATTTCTACTGTTTAAGGCTCACACTGTCTGAGAAATAATGCCAAGACCTTGTTTCCATCAATAGTACTGATGGTACAAAATGAAGTACTGTAGATAGTATTTTTCAATGTACGGGTAATAACTACAAACTAGAGAGACAGAGATGAGTTCCATCCATGCCTGCACATATTTATTACCCTATCCTATATTATCCTATGTGGTTTGACTCTAACAAATAGAACTTCTCAGAAAATCATATTACAGCGGAAACTTTTTTATATAATATATTATACAAGTGACAACTATTATGAATGCGAACAAGTGCTTATATTAAAATACGCAATAATTGCCAGTAATAGGGGTTGAGAGATGACAGCGATAGAAAATTGTGTTAGCCTTTATATATCATTTATATTTCCAGAACAATGGAAAACATCCCTATATCCCACGTAAAATAATAATAATACATAAACAAAATATAATTAATGTGGTTGCAAGAGAGCAGATGCTCAGCCTGATTACACACTATGTTACAACTTTGTTCTAAAAATATAATGACAACTCTGGTATTTCAAATTGAAAATATTTGTGAAATTACACTTTTACATTAACTAATTCAATATTTAAATAATTCAGTGAAATATATATGTTAATATATATAGATATATAGATAGATATGTATTTATGTTATATAAATATATATATATATATATATATATATATATATGTGTATAATATATATATATATATATAAATATATATATATATATATATATATATATGCATCATTCATATTTATTATGTGAGCTTTTAAGATTTACAAAGCTGCTGAAAAATCATCTCAAGGAGTGAAAGAAAGATGCAAGAGAATGAAATAGAAATAGCTCTTGGGCACAACAGAGAGGCATTTAGTGAAGATCAGGGATGAAAAGTAAGAGAGAAGAGGAGTCATTGTTCAGCTCTTTGTGTTTCAGAACTGGGTTTTTTAAAATTTAATTAAAGAGAATATTGACAGGCAGTCTAGGGATTCAGTTAGGCAAGAACAAAATAAAGAATACTGCTCGTGGTAGATGTATCTAGCATAACACTTTTGAATTTGGATTAGAATAGTTGTGAGAAAAGAGTGAATTAGTAACTATATTGTGTTTTGTGCAATAATTTTGTAAAACACTATTATATAATAAGAAATGCTATTTCTAAGTATAAACTTCTTCTTATACACAAGGAAATTACTGCTGAACCAGATAATAAACAGCCCAAACCAGTCCTGTTGTCTGAATACTCCTGCGATTCATTTGAACAGCACAGTATTCACTAGCATTCCTTATTATCATGTGTATGTGAGCTAATGTTACAATAAGTATGCTTAAAGTTAACTCCAGACTAAATTTATAATACAAATCAATAGTCAAAGAGGGTATAAACTTAGGAAACTTACATTTACCTCAGCATCACTAATATAATTCATTGTTTTAATGAGTTAGCATTAGGGGAATATACATTTTGCTATCATTAAGATGGTGAAGCTAATTACTAATCATCTCTTGAATATGGAAAGGAGGATCGCCAGTAGTCTTTTATATACAAATAGGCCTACAAGACACCACAACCGAGATCAGTGGGATAGCAGTGAGTGTGCACAAACATTGAGCCTGATTCAATTCCAGGACCGCAACTCTATTGTAGTAGGCCCTAGATCTGCGGGTCTGCTGCGGGCCCTCGTAGCCCGCAACTTAATGTGCTATTCAATTCGGCAATTTATGTCCCGATAGCGAAATTCAGAAACCATGCTGTCGTATGTAACATTTCAGGTGTGGTCGTGATCAACCAATCAAGCCCGTAACTCCCGATTTGAAACAGCCAATAGAAATAGAGCCTGTCAACATTACAGGCTTGAAAAATGGAGTTTGGGTTTCAATGTCATAAGGGCTTGAGTTAAAGGTTACGATCAGACCCACGTTCCAGATATAATGCAATATTGATAAAGCAGTAAATATGATATTCTATTACATGCGAGTTACAGTCTATGTATTAACACATTGATTGCAGGGATCGATATAACACGAAAATTAAACATTAAATAAACATGAAATATTTTATTTGGCCGATTTGCGAGCTTGGGAATGCAGTGCTATTAATTCTAAGACCTAACATCACTTTCCCTTTTAATAAAAGTACAGTAGTGATTTTTTATTTGTTCTTAAAGTGCTCTGCATTTGTCATTAAGCACTTTGCGAGTCCTCCTTGGTACCCTTAACTTGCGGTTCGAATTTTGCCATTTGCGGGCTTGACGGAGTGGTTAACAAGGGGGAATCGGAGCAATTTATTAGCGATTTGCGATTTTAGCGTTTGGTTGTCTTTTGGCCGTGAAAGATCAAAGGCTTTGAGGGACATCAAATTGCAATTTTAAAATCGCAATGGATCACAATGAATCGCAGACCGGAGCTCGTAACTCGATCAGAGAACGCAAACGGAGACCAAGTGAATAGCAAAATAAGTTACAGGCTCCATTTCCGAAGCCCGGATCTCCCGAATCGGCAATTGAATCGGGCTTATTGTTTTCTTTATAACTCTACCAGTTAACGGTTATCTATAATGACGGGGACTTCAAGATGTATAAACTGCAGTCACATTCTACAAAGTGTGTATAACATTTCTCAGACAAAAAAACATAAGAGAACAAGGAGACAAAGGCCTTGGGCAAGACATTGTCTGGAAGTTGCAGAGCCACAAGGTGTTATGTCCATATACACAGAAATGTCTATAAGCAGTGACATTTCTGCCTGTAACTACATGTGACACTTTCTGACATATTAAAGATTTAGACAAACATACATTTACATATAATTCTATACAAAGATATTTTGGTAATCCTGGTATAAGGTCATGGCAATGGGAAAGGAGTACTGTGTGTGAGGGAGGGAAGCCTGCATAGGTGAATGTGCCCGGGGCAGCATTAACACTAAATACACCTCTCATTTTTTATTATAAGATGGTTTGAAAAGGTCTGTGCAATCATTATTTCTGCAAATCCAGCAAAAGCAGCATAAATATATGAACCAGTGTGCCAAAGCAAAACACATTTAATATGTTGTCAGCATAATGTTCCTCTACACAAAAGTCAGGTCCAAATGCATGCTGAATGCCTGTCCTCGTTTACAGTGAGGACCTAATCTTAATGAGATGTTCTTCTTCATCATTACCTGAGAAAGGGAAAGCCTATAAAAGAGAACTGGAGGGAAGAGGAAGAAACATTTGGAGCTGCCTTCCATACTGGTCAGTTTAGGAAAGTTGATACTCCTCGATAACCCACTATAAGAACCCACTGAAAAGTGGCGATGCATTAAAAAAATTCTCAAGTAAAAAAATAGGCATGTAACCATAATCTAATTATTACAGGCACTCCAGGATTTATTATCTGGATGAATGGACATCTAGAATGCTAACATATCGCTGTTGGATACTTTTACTAACATAACCTCCTTAATACACTTGTCTTGACTGAATGTACAATTTGTGTCATTAGCTGTCTACATGGCTCTGAATAAGCAGGTACTATGAGTGGTTTAGCTGATAATACAGCATTATTGATAAGTTATACATTAGGGATATGGTATGGTTCAAATATATACTCAGCAGCATATTATGATACATTGAAATACATCATTTGCATATTTGACCACCAAAGCCAACGTTCTATTTAAACTACATATATATTAATACTAGCAACTTACCCGTCACAAAATGACGGCAATAAAATTGTAAGGCAGGTAATGCTGTTTGCCACAGAGAGTAAGTGTTTTGGTGGTCTGAGATCCTTGTGCGCTCATCGCGAGGCAGGGGGTGAGCACCTTTGGTGCTCATTGCGAGCCTCTGGGTTGGTGTATTTGTTGTTATTATAGGCGCTTTTGTGCTTATTGTGAGGTCCGCAGTGATCTTGTTTTGTCGCTTATTGCAAGGCTCTCCCTGGTGTAGTTTGTGTCCTATGAGCAGCGTTGGCGCTCCTTGTGGGTGGCGTGTTTGCGCTAGTGTGGTGTTAATTGTTTTTTGTTTTGTGTCTATGTAATTATTTTTATGCTAATTAATTAATTAATTAAATCATAAATTAATATACTTTACCTCTTTGTAATTAATATATGTAGCAAGGAATGTGCTGAAGAGCTAACAATCTGTTTTGATGTTCCTGCAGCATATAATGTAGATTTGCAGTGTTGTTGAGCTGAGGTGTAAGTGTCAGCAATGTGTGCAGTGTGTAGTGTAAATAGGCTGCGTGCGAAAGGGGAAGCCATTTGTGTTTGAGGCGCCGTAGAGCCTCCACCTCCGCAAATGCGGCCCCTCACGTCTCCAATAGCACAAGGAGCGCCTTCAGCGCTCCTTGCCAGCAACTGCGGCCCTCGTATATTAGTGATTCTATTTGAATGTCTAAAAAATATTTCACATAATTGCAGTATATACACTGCACTCTGGGAAAACTGGGCGGGACATGCAAATGGGACCACATAATGCACGAAAACATTTTAAATAAATATATATATATATATATATATATATATATATATATATATATATGTATATATATATATAAACATCTGTGTCTGAGCTATGAGCACATCTTATTTTAATATGAAGAAAGTAACTTACACTATTGCCACAGAGAAAGCATATCAGTTTGTTGTGAAGCTGCAGACATTGTGCTTTAGGTATTACTGATATTATAAACTAATAGTAGGTGTAAAAGTTAATGGGGCAAATACATTAATATTTAGATAGAATAACAAAACAAAAGGACAAGTGGGACATTTAAATTTAAGAGGAAATACAAAAACATGACTGAATGACAACAGCAAAAGCCAAGTACTTGAAAACATTTTGTAGAGAAAAGTCTACATTTATAGAATAATATATTATCTTTGCTTCATCATTTTCTGAGAACTGGGGCACGAGGGGTGGTGCTTTTATCTATCAGTGGAGGGAGAAGTTTGGGAGAAAGGAAGAGGGAGAGTTGAGGAGGACTTAATCTGACACCAACCTCCTTTGTCCCAATATCCATAGAAGCATGCAGCTTGCACCATTAAATGAAAGTTCAGAAGAGGCATCAAAATATGTATTTTTTTCTATTTAAAATCAAGCTTCATTACTTTTATTTTATGCAATTAATTCATTTTCAAGCATTTTTTTCATCATACAGTAGTCCATTTAGTTAATATTTCTATATGTATATGTACACTATATCAATATAGCAATGTATAAAGTTGCTATTTTTGGATTAAAAGAGTAAGGTACATTGTATTCTCATTTGCATGTCCCCGCCTTTTAGACATGCAAATGGCTTATTAATGTATTATTCGTTTTCTGTACTTTGTACGGTGGAGAGCTTTTCTCACTTTTGTGCTCACCATACACTAAATGATTGTTGTGGAATACCCAATCCTACAAAATCTATTGCAAAAACCAGAATCTATCTCATACTGATGATAGCCAAAAGCTTGAAACAGGCCTGTATATGAGTGATTCTTGGTTTGTGTAAAATCCAACCCGATGCTTTGATTAAAAGCTGTTTAATACAGCGGGCATATGCTTTAAGGGAGCAATGTATAAAGTTGCTATTTTTGGATTAAAAGAGTGAGGTACATTGTATTCTCATTTGCATGTCCCCGCCTTTTAGACATGCAAATGGGCTTATTAATGTATTATTAGTTTTCTACACTATATCATGAAATGTTTACAGAGACAGCTTTTACTACATATAGACCTTTCTGTGCGTATGCACTCTATGGCACAATGCCAGCAACTTAAAGCAGCGTTGTTTGAAACGCACCACTGCGGAAATATTCATAAACTATGTAGTGTTATCAAGTTCATAAAGGGTTCCATGTGGTACAGATGATGACCACACAATAACACACAAAAAACACTCCACATTGACCTAGTATATCAAACAGAAGAGCAGTAACAAGGTATAACTCCTTTATATGTTCTCTATGTGGTTATGTCAAATAACATTCTGCTCTGGGGCTGGGGCATCGCCTTAATGGTTTGGACTATTTCACTAGTAACATTTCTCTAAGAAATTTGTATAAGAGGCCCACTGAAAAAGGTTTGCCTACTCCAACTTCAAATAATATTAAATGAGTAAGAAACATTAAGCAAATGAAAAAGTTAAAGTTATCAGTTTTCTTCCTATGGAAAAAAAAACATTTCAGACAGGTTTTCCCGACAAAATTTTTGTTCTTTTACAACAAGTTTATGAAGTTTTTTTTTTTGCAAAAAACGATTAACATGTTAAATATTTTCCCTGGTCATGATCTGTTTCATTTGTCTTATATTTATCTTGAAGTCTAGTTAAAACAATTAATCCAATGTGCAAAATGTGCACAAGTGTTCTTTAGATATGTTTGCATTGTTACTAGTTGAAAGGGATCAGTTTCTAAAGAGTGCGTAACGTTCCAGAGGGAGCGCATTTGCACTTTAGAAACTATGTGTACGGATTCCTTATATGCCCCAGTGGGCAACGCGCTGCACCAGCTGTGTGTGCACACAGCGTGGCACCAGGAGGGGCGGGGGGGGAACAGATGCAGAAAGGGGGTAAGAAACACAGGGGAGGGAGGAGAGGTAAGAGACACAGGGGGAAAGGGTGAAAGAGACACAGGGAAGGGAGGAGGAGAAAGAGACAGAGGGGGAAAGAGACAGAGGGGGAAAGAGACACAGGGTAGGGAGGAGGAGGGAAAGAGACAGGGGAAAGAGACAGAGGGGGAAAGAGACACAGGGGAGGGAGGAGGGGAAAAGAGACACAGGGGAAGGAGAGGGGGGAAAGACACAGGAAAGGGAGAGGGGGGAGAGACACAGGGGAGGGAAACGGGGGAAGAGACACAGGGGAGGGAGATGGGGGGGCATAGGGGAGGGAGAGGGGGGAGACACATGTAATATTATACTGTCATTTATGATGGGTAAACGACTAGTAGCTCTATAAACAATGTGTATGTTTGACAGAACAGTCAAACGCCAATAGCTTGCACTGTTATGATACAACTATAATGTGGATGTTCGGAGTATCATTTCTTTTTCATAATCAACTTCTTTATGGGCATATGACAGCATAGATTATAGAATACATACAATAGATTTATGTTTCAATGTACAGAAAATAATAATAAAGGATATTGTGTTGTATTGCTCTTTGTTGTATTCTTATAATAATGTAATAGACTTGTTTACATAATGACAAATACTTATGTGTTCATTGTATTTCCAATTTAGATTTGTTTTCTTTTTACCTTACTCCTTTATCATTCCTAACAAAGCTGAAATGCATGGCTTTCCCGCTATTCCCATTGCAATTTTGGGCCTATCATGGGCCAGTTAATTTCAGATTCTGAAGGGGAGAACTAAGGGGCTTTAAGAGTGAATAAATGAGAGAGTATCTCCATTGCCAGGATAATACTTCTTACACTTTGTGTTGAAACAGTAAGCCTAATTATGAAGGAAAGACTCTAGAGCAAGAAGGTCATGCATTGATGAATGAGAAGTAATATATAGCAGAGTTAACTGTCAAGCTATATTTAAAGACAGTCTAGAACCAAAAACAGAAAACAAAAGCAAAGGGGGGGGGGGGGGGGGGGGAATTATCTTATCTTTATCTGCATTCCACAACTAGGGTTGTTTAGTGTTAGACATTTTGTCAAAGATTTGTGATGCTGAGTATAATTTTACCATGAGTTTGAATTGTGACAGATGAGACCTAGTCGGAAGAGTGTTCGATTTAAAGTCACATAAGTGTTGGTTACAATCCTATTACTGCTATACAAGAAGGGGAGCATGGTGACTCACCTTACTATAAAACAAACTGGGTCGTTATTGTCTCTTTTGAAATGTGGCATATATATATGACAATGGAAATAAAATAATGTATACCACCGCCATTTTACCACAATGGCTTGAGACAATATGTCCTGAAATAAAATTAAAATAATTTTTGATTCATGGTGAGAAAAAGACACTTAATTAAACCACCAAGAGATCTTCCCATAGCGAGACCAAGGAAACAGAATTGTAGAGTATGCATTGGGAGATGACAAAAACAAATTGAAGTATGCTGTAAATTTTTGTAGAGCATTTAAATGGCTAAAACCATTACAGAACAATCTACAAAGCATCAAAATGGTTGACATGATGAGAATGAGGTTTCTTTTGTCTTTTTATAGTACACATGTGGTAGATGTTTATAGGTGCACTGTATTATAATATTTGTTTATGGAATCAGCAAAAACATGAGAAAAAAGAACTATGCACAAGAAAAGAAAATTAAGATATAGTAATTTTACCTCAAAAGCTACCTTTACAAAGAAGTAAGGTCCAGATTCTTACTTTGCACCTTGCTTATTCTTTCCACTTTACTGTAAATAAGGACTGGATTCTTATAGAGTATAACCTGTCTCAATCACGGTTCATATACTGGCATATTTTCTTCATTGTGAAAGCCAAGAGTGGAACAAGCATTTTGAACGAAATTACTTGTGGGGTAGTTACGTATATAGCAGGTCTAGAGTGTTTGTCATATGTTTTTACACAGTTTCTTTTATTAATGTAGACACGTGCTTATTCATTGGGGCGAGAAACAAAATAAAGAGATACTTTAAATTTGACCGTGAGATTTCATGGACGTCGGTTAATTGTATTTGTTTACTACAAAGAAAAATATATAAGCTTTACAAGGCTAAATGTATTTCATATCAATGGTTTCATTATTCTTTGACATTAGAGATAGCAATGGTGCACGTAAAAATGGCATTATGGAGAGATGTTTAGTCAAGGAAGTGTAGGAGAATTATTAATGTCAAGATTCATTTTTTACAAATGAATTGAAGTTCATTGGAAGACAATAGTGTTCTTCACCACAGTACTCATAAAATAATTTATAAAGACACATTTTGCCAATAAAGAATAAGATTTTGATTTATTTGGCGTTATTGTGACGGCTTCTGCATTTTATTCCTTTAAAACAAGTTTATCATAATTATCATTAAAAGCAAAAGGTAAAAGCTGTACTTTAAATGCAATTCTGTGACTTCATAGTAACCTTAAAGTATGAAAGAAAATGTAAACAGGTTACAGTAACAAGGATATTGTGAAGGTTGAAATAATAACCGAAGGCATAAAACAATTTAGTCATTCTGGCAAGAGATCTATCGAATCACTTTTCAAGTTAGGTTTTCTCTCAGCAGGAAATGAATTTTAAAATTATTTACAGGGTTTTAGGAATTCTCTTCTGGGCAACATTTCAGTTATTGCTCAGGGGAAACACTGATGCATAACATAAACCAGCATCTTTGGAGGAACACTGATTCTGATCTAATACATATAACGATTACTAAGGCCATGGATACCACCTTCATGAGACTGTGACTGATATGGGAATAAAGCACCAAAGAAGGCTAATCTCTTAAATGTAATATAGATTTTCTGTTTTAATCTACAATTTTGGATCTATTTCAGTCATAAGTACATGATATATGTAAATCTATTAAGCAGAATTGAACATGGTGGTGCTAATGAAGGTTTTATCATTGTTCTCTTGTGCTGATTTCTATCTCATATCATTATTGTCATCAAAGTACTACGACAAGCCACAAATAGTGGTGGCACAAAAGTATCAGTTTTAAAGACTACACACAATATTTTTTTTTATTGTTATTTTTAATTATTTATTCATTTTTATATTATTCCCTTATTGTTTTAATGTATTGTTGCTTATTTGCCTCTTTTTAGGCTTCTATGTGACACTCTCTAGTTATTTATTAATTTAATTTACATTTATAACTAGCATCATCATACATACCATGCAGGACAATACAAATAATCCTTTATAACTCTGTACCAATCCTGTATTCTTATCAAAATAAAAAAACACAAATATACACATACACCAAAAATAAAATATTAGCACCTATCTCATTTCATAATATAGTTAACAATGTTTTTAATAAATTGCAATTTTACCACACTGTATTTACACCGTTCCAATCATCCACTTTCATCATTAATTTACCAAGTTCCTTGCTTATTAAATCTACATTGTGTCAATTTGCTGAAAGCATATTGTTATTCAAAAACATAAATTAAAAGGAGAATTGGCTGGTCCTTAATTTGTAGTTAGGGAGGTCATTTAGCTTTATAGTGTAATCTGGGTATCATTCTTGATGCAAATGATACATCATCATTCATTCCTCATGGTGGCTTGCACAGCATTCTGTTTTCTTTGCCCATAAGCGATGGAAATGACTGTTTGGCTGTTTATGCTGAGGACAGCAGTTTAATATTGAGTCTTTTAGAGTCAGTGCACAAGGTTATTCTGTGCCAATTATCAGTGCTTGGGTAACTACATGATATATGGAATAATTAGAACAGGTGTTAGGAGAGACAGAATTGTATAATAGAATAAAGAAAATAGCTGTTTGCACCATTACTGAATGTTACCATATTCCTATTGTCACTTGTATTCTGAAGGGCTGATAGTCAGTGGCATCAACAGGAAAAAGTATTGAAAGTGTGTCAGAAACAGATAGGGTATTACTATACTCTTCTAAATGTATTTGTATTTTTTAAATAATATCAAAGAATTTAAACATTTATAAAACAATCTACTATAATAGTGGTGAGTAAAGTGGGAGGGGTAGATAGAGAGAGAGGGAGGCAGATAGGGAGGGAGTGAGAGAGGGAGAAAGACAGAGAGAGAGGGAGGGAGGCAGAGAGGGAGGGAGATGGAGGGAGGCAAAGAGAGAGAGACAGGGAGTGAGAGAGAGTGAGAGAGGGAGGCATAGAGGGAGGGAGCAACAGATAAAGGGAGGCATAGAGGAAGGGGAGGTAGTAGGAGTGAGAGAGGGAGAAAGATAGAAAGAGAGGGAAGGGGAGAGAGGGAGGGAGGGAGAGCGATTGGGAGGGGGTGCAAGGAGAGAGATGGAGTGAGGCATAGAGGGAGGGAGGTATCGAGATAAGGCAGAAAGAGTGCAGGGAGAGGGCACAGAGAGAGGGAGAGGGCACACAGAGTGAGAAGACACAGAGAAAGACAGAGGGCAGAGAGAGAGAAAGAACACACAGAAAGAGAGGCGCACAAAGAGAGAGGGCCCACACAGAGGGAGAGAGGGCGTACAGGGAGAGAGACAGTGCAGAGAGAGAGACAGTGCAGAGAGAGAGGGAGAGCTTGCACAGAGAGAGACAGAAGGCACACAAAGAGAGACAGCAATCAGAGAGACAGCACAGAGAGAGACAGAACAGACATGATATATGATACCGTCATTTATGATGGGCAAGTTACTAGTATTAAATGATACTGAAGTACCCCATTACATTGAATTAATTTTGTTTATTAAATCTGTGATGAGTGTAACATTTTGAGCATGGTGCTTATGACAGAGTTTTTGTCTCATTATGAACTGCATTTCTGATAAAGTGTGTTATTTACAATTATATAAATACAATTTAAAGAGACACTGCAATCAACTTTCATGACCTATAAGTAAATATCAATATAAGAAAATTGTTAGCAAATTTATACTGAGAATTGCTTGTTTCCCAACATTTATGGTACAGTCTGCATCTAAATTTCATGCAGCTGCCTCATTACTGCAAAGCTTTACTGGCAGAGTCCAACATTTGAAACAGATAAAACGAGCCTATACCCTATAGATCAGGGGAAAATCTATCATTTTTAGATTGTCATGAAAGATCATGTTTAATCACAATAAGTAGTTTATACTGATTTTGACAACTTAAAAGTCATGAAAACTGGATGATTATTGTTGCTCTTTAAACATTAGTATCCCTATTAATGATTGGTGATACATACATGGAAAAAGGCTTTGAGTGCTTCTGTAAATATTTAGCAAAAATGGCCTCAAATTATTATAAAGTTAAGGTTATAAAGCACTTAATTTATCAGAGTGCCCTGTTCTGCCAACTGGATATGTCCCTCAGGACAGTTCCATTAATTTTTATTAAAACAATTTTTATTTTGTAGGAACTATCTGTACTTATCTTTCTCAATTTGTTACCAGATAATTAAGTACATAGAGCCAGAGAATATAAAAAAAAATTAAAACTCAGTGCACCATGCTAATATACTGGTTTAGCTTTTAGATATATCAAACATATTTACATCCACTGTAAAGAAATTTACTACAATTTATGTGAAAGAACATTTGGCTAAACATTTTTATCAGAAAATCACCACATTTACAGGCACACAGAATTTATTGAAGGGACACTGTAGTCATGCTTTTCTTTGTTTCATCTAAATGAGGATAGTTCCTATTGTTCTGCTGTGATCTCTTTTTGAAATCATGCTTGGAAAGCAAAAAATAAATGATTCAAGTTCTTATCTAATTTGGGGGCTTGTCCCTATCAGCCAATGAGTAGCAATATAGATGTATGAGCCATACTTGTCTACAGACCTATGAATGATCTGCTCATTTCCTGTTAGTTTCAATGACGTTCAAAACGTTTTGGACCTTTCCTGTTTTATGCTGCTGTGTGTGCGTGCATGGCACTGGAAGCCTCATGTTGTCGGGTGCGCTCGCGTCCCGCGTCCCAATTTACGTCCTAAGATCCTACCCCCTACACCCCTTGCCGGCCCTAACCCTAACCCCCTACACCAGTTACCGGGCCTAACCCTAAACCTAACCCCCTAATCCTAAATCCCTAACCCTAACCCCCTACACCTCTTGCCGGCCCTAACCCTAATCCTAATCCCCTACACCCCTTGCCGGTCCTAAACCTAACCCCCTACACCCCTTGCTGACCCTAACCCTATCCCCCTACACCAGTTACTGGGCCTAAACCTAACCCCCTAAGTTCCTAACCCTAACCACCTACACCCCATGCCTGTCCTAACCCTAATCCTAACCCCCTACACCACTTCCCGGCGCTAACCCTAACCCCCTAAACCTAAACCTAAGCCCTACCCCCTACACCCCTTGGCGGCCAAAACCCTAACTTCCTAACCCTCTTAGCCTTACCCCCTAAAACTAAGTCCCTATCCCTAAACCCCTACACCCCTTCCTGACCCTAACCATAACCCTGTAAACCTGAACCTGAAAACCCATAACCACTTACCGCCCACAAGGAGACAGCTTCATCGGCGAAGGTCAGTGCAGCATGCATGCGTGCACATAACAGATGCACGTGCATATGTGGTAGCATAAAACAGTAAAGCACCAAAGTTTTTTTTTTCATGCCAAACACAAGTTTTGTAATGTTTAAAGTCATTTTTTTAAATAAAGGGGAAAAAGTGCTGTCTTCCATGTCGCTTTAAGCCTCAAACAAATACTGCTTGTATTGGTTTGACTGTTTTGTGATATTGCAAATAGAAAAATACTGACAATTTATACAACTTGCTCCATTTTTCATGGATAGTGCAATTTATCCTTTTTAGATGTAAGATATACTTATGCCTATTTCAGATGTGATAGCATTATTTAACTGATCTGGCTTCTACTCCTGGGATATGGATAGGTTACCCCCTCTGTAAAATAATACCTCTGCATTTTCATTTGACTTGCCAGTCTCTAGCTTCAGAGAGGGATTTCTTGTTCTCACATCAAAAAGCAGGAAGAACAAGGTTTAATCATTTGTTGCTTTTATATTAAATCCACTCTTCCATTAACTTCTGCTAAAAAAATACTACTTTTCCCTAACAATTTTAACCTAAAGTTCTCAATCTTAAATTACAAAATATAGCTTATTTTTCCTTCCCAGCCACCATATAGCCTTTAAGTAATTCTTGTACATTTACAAATAATGCTCATCTGTTTGCTTGATATGCAGAGACTTTAACGCAATATTAAATCCCCCACAATTTTAAAGTTAACATTCTTGAAGATCCCTAGACGGAGAGTAAGGTGACTGCCCAGGGAGGACGGACGGAGGTGAGTTTACCCTTCCTCAGATCGATCCCATTAACACATTAAGACAGAAGACTTATATTTCCTTTTTTGTTTTAATATTTTCCTTTCTTTGATATTATCCTTTTTAATTTCTTCCCCCACACTCCTCACCATCTTTTTCTTTTTTTCTTAATTTCTAAGTTGTTTTGTTGTTTTAGTTATTTTCAGATACATATATAAACAACCTGTTAGATTTTGTCAAAATCACTAATATTAATATCACTTCCAGGGAATGCTCAAAAATTACAGCTCAACTATCTTGTGTGACCAGCTACCTCAAACCAAACAAACACTGACTATAAATGTAACCTGTGTGTGTGTAAATACCATCCATAATTGTTACTCCAATTGTATCATATTCAGTAATTTGCCGGAACCTATCAATAAAACCTATTAAAACATAAAATCAGTATGCAGTTTTCAAAAATAAAACTTAATATTTGTTTCTTATTTTTTAGATTGTCTGTTTTCTCCTTAAGCAGAGCTGATTTTCTTTACCTCCCTGGAGTCGTGGCAGCTCTTACTGAGGCCTTGATTCTCATTGCTCTTGGAAGTAGGCTGGGTTGTGATATCACTGGCTTCACCCTGTGACATAATTACATAATTATGTGACATAATTATCTCTGCCCCCATGGCTTACACAGAGGTAACAGCTGTATTGTAATTTGCTTGCAGCTATCTCATAAGCCCTGCCAGGTGACAGTACATGAACCATCACAGCCCTGCCCTCTTCAATGAGCATGCCCAGTCTCAACCAGAGTATGACTGGTCTGCCTTTTTTAGTCCAGTCTTCAGACAGAGCTATCAGTACCCCCTGCTTGAGGGGAAAACTGACACATCTAAAATATATATATATATATATATATATATATATATATATATATATATGAACTTTTATTTATTTTAAACTGCATACTGTTTTTAATTGTCTATGCCAATAAACAAGTTAATGAGCATTAAATACACTACAGTGGCCCATCATAAAACATAACCAGATCTCTAGGATGCCCCAAAAGAAAAAAGATTACATACATAAGAAATTTACAAATTATGATATCTATATATCTAACAGTAATGTAAAAGAAATCTAAAACTGGCAGCAACAAATTACATTTGATCTTTGTTACTTATATATACACTGCCTTGTGATTAGCTAAATTTCAGGTTTTGATGGCAGCACAAGATTATTAAATAAGGCATATTAAATACTGTCTATGTACAACACTCCATTAGATTAATGATTTTATATTTTTGTTACCCAAAACATAGGAAGAAGAAGAATAAAAAAATAGATACTGGAATACAAATATAATATGTTAGATGTAGTGAAGATAAATATTATCTTCCT
Organism: Discoglossus pictus; assembly: GCA_027410445.1. Lineage (NCBI taxonomy): Eukaryota > Metazoa > Chordata > Amphibia > Anura > Alytidae > Discoglossus > Discoglossus pictus. The sequence continues at coordinate 345,380,767 of CM050164.1, read as the reverse complement.
TATTATTAATGGAATTGATGGACAATGGTAATCAGTATATACTATGGTTAAAGTATTTCCGTGATGCTATTTTTATTGTCAGAGCACTTACGTTTTTTTTGATGCATCTAGCTGCTGTATATTTCTCACAGATTTTTTTTTTGTTGCCATTTTACAACACTTTGGAACAGTTTTGAGAAAATAATAATACTATTGTATATCGGTTTACAATTTATACTTCCTAAAAAATGTCTTCAGTTTTCTATTTTTGGAAACACACATTGTGCATATCCAAATACGAATATGCCCCCAAAGGCAAGTTTAAATGCCACTTGAGAATATTTAGAATTATTCTGCAACCTCAAACTCATACTGTAAATAATGCATTTTTATCAGGTAAATAAAAAAGCAGTTGTTATTTTTTGAATATCATTTGTTTCTCAGAAAAAAAATATAAAACAATTTTCGTTTCAGACAGAAACCAAAGTTTAACTTTACTTCAGAAATCCAGCTATGGCTATGTGTAGCAGTGCTAAAAGTGGAACTCCATGAGTGATACACAGAGCGTGGACTATAAGTGACAGTACTGACATGTAGCTCAACTCTAATCACTCAAGATAGGGGACTGAATGTGCCCCTTTGCATGATTCCCTGTGGCCCACACACGCATAGCACAACAAAGTACTTAAGTGACACCATCACAGCCTATCATGTTTAAAGAGACAGCATTGTATTACATCCAGTGAAAAAGACCATCATAACCACTGCAGAAGGGAGTATGGACTTGATTAATAACTCCTGTAGCTTATTTCAACCCTGTGGGAGTTCTTACGGGAGAATTGAAATAGCTATAACATGGATCCCGCAGGCTGGCTGCCATAAGTGCTGACTGATACACATAGTGCAGGGGTTAGTCAAGTAAGGGAAATATCTTGTGAATGATCTCAATGGTCACACGTAAGCAACCTGAATGATGAAACTACAAATCAGACCTGTAGCATTTTCATAGGCAAACTAATGAAAATCATCCAGACCTATTATATGCCTCCAGTAAGATCTTACTGATATGTAGCTGGAGGGTTTGTTATGAAAGACAAATACCTTATGAGTACTTTAAAGGCTCCTTACGTGCCCAGAAAAACATTAACGCCCATAGCATCCCTGATACAGTTAAACGCCATCAGTAAATATTGTAGTAGCTAAGAGATTGAATTTATGAGAGTCAGGAGAGGGGGAGAGAGACCTGGTTTAGACGGTAGTTACTAGGGGAAGAGACAGAGTGAGTAGTGGGGAGAGAGAGAGCTGGGGAGAGAGGGTGAGTACCAGGGAGGGTGAATACTTGAAGCTGGGGACAGGGTGAATACTGGTAGAAGAGAGGGTGAATACTGGGAGGGGGGGCTTATTACTTGGGGAGAGGCTTGGAGAGCTGGAGAAGGAGGGTGTGTAGTAGGGGAGGAGAGGGTGAGTGCAGAGTACCGTACTGCCGCACTGGTGTGGGTGCGTGCATTTGACAGGCATTTTTGGCACGCACATGATGGCGCGCATGACTTCTTTGCCCAAAAGTCATGCTACCGTGTTAACCATTAAAAGGCTTTTTTGTGCTTTAGGATGTGTGTAGTCTTCAACGTTTTTTAATTGTAGTGCTGTAAAATGCTTCTGCAGGAAATTGTTTCCTTCTTCTGGGACACTTGTGGCTCCTTAAGAGACTTGTAAATCTTCTCTTGAAGGTTCTCATTAGAGCTTTTCTGCTCTTACAGGAGGTTGAGTTTACATGTAAGGATGTGTCACTCGCAGAGAATTCTGAGATCATTTAGAAGGTTCAGTAACTCTTACAGTAGCCATGCAATATAACTCAGTAAAATCTCCCTTAGCAGCAGAGACTTCCAAATTAAATACTCAGTAGCTCCCTTCACTTATGAGCCATGTATTTCATTTTGTAAGCCTCTGCTGCTAAGGGAGATTTTACTGAGAGCTCTATATAAGACAAACTAATGTAACTTGTGGCCAAGGCTGGATTTATACCTGAGGTGCCTCTAGGCAAAAACTCATCACTTGTCCCCCACCTGCCATATACTCATATTAAATATCACCTTATGCTAAGGAGCCCAGAAAATTGCTGTAGGTCTTTTATGTTTATGCCACAATATATATATATATATATATATATATATATATATATATATATATATATAAAAAAAAATATATATATATATATATATATATATATATAAAAAAAATTATGTCTCTTTTCAGAATTCTCCGAGTATTTCTAGAGATTTGATAGATCAATGCCCTGATGTGTGTGTAACAGTGTAAGACCTGTTATTTCCAATAAATGTATTTCTTCAGGGATGTATTATCAAATTGTTGCTTATTCTTAGCTAATAACTGACTTTGCTTGTCAGTTATACAAGATAAAAAATGAACACGTTTTTTAAACAAAAATTGCTTTTCTTTTAGCACGTGTCTATACAGTACACAAAGCTTAAATCATCCCTGCTCTATAATTTTTGTAGGTACAGGCCTAATTAGTTTGTTGTTTGGCAGGGTAAGGGTGTGTCCCGCAAAGGTGGAACATGATGGACAGGGTCTCACCCTTACAGAACTCTCCCTGCAGTGACTGCCCCTATAAAACAGTCATGGGTCTGTATACTCCATGATAGCGTGCTATAGTATTTACCATATTTTTCTGAAATAAATACAAGATAGATCAGACAAATGATAAAACACAATCCATCTGAGCTAACCACAGCGCTAAATATAACAGGGGCGATCACAAAAAGGAATACCAATAAAAGATTTGTATGTAAGTCAGATCACTGATGAATAATAGTAATAATAATAAAAACAATACTATATATGTTAATAATAATACAGTGTAGTAATAATATTACCCCTGCACTGTAATAACAAGTTACAGTAATTGTGCTCTTTATTTTAATTTAAATAAATAGAATATGAAAAAAACTCATACAAAAAGCCTTGGGAGCTTGGTCTTAAGTAGCTACTCTGGTTTTTGCACTGGAGATAGCCAATTCATTTTTTGTTAATACACTAATGATGGTTAAATGATTACATCTCCCAGCATGCAATGTCATGGAGAAAGGAATTGTCTTGAGCAGCACAATTCAGCCAATCAGAGAATAGGACTTTGTAAGCAATGTCTGCTTTAAACCTATTATAACATATTATAACTACTCTACCTAATGGTAAATCCAGTCCAGCACGTGGCCCCATTTTGGTCCGTTGCATTTGCTCCTAATGTCAAGTGAGTACACAAAAGCAAGAACTTTATGTTAACATTACTATGCATGTAAAAAATGCATAATAATAAAGTGAGGCACTCAGATTTGTTGCTCCTTATTTCGTTTAAGACTTTAGATAAGATATATATATATATATATAACGTTCCATACTATAGCCTCTATTCAATTGCAAACCTGTAATTACATGGAACCTGATATTTTGGCTGCGGGTTAACATTTTTAATTTTTTTTTAGATGTATTCAATTGATTAAAGCCCGCAATTACAGGTTCACAGCCTCCACATGCTACCCATGCCTCCTTTCATAAACTTTTAGGGGGCATGATCACATGATCTGACAACATTTAATCAAGGTCGTAAGTTACTTTTTAGAAAGAGCCAGTATTTCTAAGTACAGTAATGTGTGTTTATTTGCTTTTGCAGTGTTACAAGCAGGTGTTTAACCCACTTGCGGGCCCGATCTAGTACTCGTATAAGTGTTTGATAGATTTACTATTTACTGAGTAGAACGCAATTGCAGGCTACATGAACTTTTCTAATTGAATATAGATTTTCCTTCATCACTGTTTGCCGGCTTGTAACATCAAAGGAGGACATAGGCTGGAGTTATGTTTTTGACAACGGTGCTTTTGAGCCTGTAACCCGCTAATGGAATGCGAGCTAAAAGAAGCCAATTGAAAATCAGTAACATTTACGGACTGCATTACAGGCTCTGGTAACTTAAAATGTGGCCATTTGAATTGGGGCCTAAGTCTTTTGTGAATGGAATTTAAACAACTTTTGTTTTCAAAAGCATACAATTCTAGGAAAATTAAAATGTATCTTCTTAAAATTAAGAGTTATAATTGATCCCACATAGCATATAGGATGTCTTTCAATTAAAAATATTGAATCTGATTCAATATTATATCTACAACATTGATATGAATATGCATGGTAAGTCTCCATTCATCTGCTTTTCCTATAAATTGAGACATTCAGTTCTTAATAAAACTTTAAAATACATTCCCTTAGCTATCATTAGTGCAGTCAATATTTAGATAATTACGATGCCCCATGATGGATACCTGCCCTGGTTACACAGTCTATTCCAGTTGATCATCTTCATTCTCACTAAATAAAACATGTCAGTGACACTTATTAAAGTCCTTTAATCTTGAATGAAATTTGATTTTACGAACTGTATATCTTTCAGTTTTTACTTGTTCCTCTCTCGTCCAGTCCTTGTTTATGTTTGTCCTTCTGGGGATATGACCATTAAAACTAAAACACTCAATTTAGTGTTGTTAATGATTAGATATTTATAGTGGCACTAAAAAGGTAATAGTTGGCCTAATTAAACATTTATGCAGTAAAACCTAAAGTTTGCCAAGCACTGTTGCAGAGCTAGTAGGGGAAGTAGGTAGGACAATTGGTTCTAAATGAGGGAATATTACTGAATGAAACATAATGCTAGTTAACACCCGAGCAATAACTAAAGAGTACTTAAAAGCCAGAACTTAAGTACTGCCTTTGTAAATGTACAAAATATCAAAAGACAAAACTTGTAATGCCAGTATTGTTTCATTTTAATGCCAGTATTTTTTTATTAAAGAATATAAACATATTGGATGTGTAAAGTGCAACTAATCAGCTCCCAATCTTGGTCAGTGTTATCTGGTAAATGCTTAAATTAGATATAGTTAAAGGTGGTCTTGACTTTGATGCAAGGTGGCATTTCCATATCTTTAAAGGATTTTTTAAAAACTTTTGCAAACTCATTTCTATGGCAAAAAAGAAGAAAACAAATTTTACACAGTAAAAAAATTCACTTTTAATTGTGTGACAGCAAATGTGCAACTTCCCCGTCCCATTAATATGCTTTGCCATTTGCACAAAATATTGTAATTTTCCACATGTTTAACTGTTTATTAAAGGTAATTTACAATAAACCTCAAATATGAGAATGTATTAGCATCATCACTGCAATAGTGATATTTTTTTTGGACATCCCTTTTAGTTAGTGTGACAGCTTCCCAGAGTTTTACCTCTCTTCATCATGTAAGACACAATACTCATGACTTGATAAAGAGAAGTACAAATCTCAATAGCTTGTCACACAAACTAAAATATTTGTCCAACAAAGAAGTTATCACTGTATGCAGCAATCCTATAATTTGTTCATCTAGGTTACTGGACACTGACGGCTACCTCACTCTTAGAAAAAATAAGAATTAAATAAGATGTTGATATGACTCATCATGTCATTGCAACATTGGTATAGTAGACTGTTATAAATTGTAGAGGTAATATAGAGATACTGTTTTTTATTTATTTATTTGGTTTTTTTTTGCAGTAAAACATGATCTATCCACTAGGCTAAGGTTTTAGTGTTACCCACCAATGATTAAATCACATGTTTAGTACAAATTAAGCATTTATAAGCTGTTGTAGTCACAATATATCAAGTTAAAAGGACTTTAAAAAAAAAAAGATGGTGCATACATTATTCTATGTATATTCATACCATCATTGCTAGATAATTCATTGTTTTTCCATGACTATATAGCTAATAAGCATCCATTGCATCAGTAGAGTAGCATGAGATGACCAGAGTTCTCTAAAATCATTATATAACTACATCTCATTTAAATATTTCCTTTAAATATTATATTATATAAAAACTGATCTATGTTTATTCAATGGTGTATATTTTTTCACAATAAAGTACCTAATCCTATTATATGTCATTTCAGAAGTTTACTTATCAAACATTGATTTTCAACACACTCTGAAAAACACCTAGAATTATATGGGATAAAAGAGCATACCCTAGCCTACTCCAATAAATAAACACACTATGCTTATTTACCCAAGGCTAAGATTAGGCTATATCAATTGTTGTCATTGATAAAAAAGGAATCTTCATTTCCAATGTATAGTCAGTGTACACAATCGTAGCAAAAAGATTTTTTGAAAATTGTACAATGTTCTTTGACCCGTTCCATTCATGTGTAGCAGAACAATTTTTGAAGCGCTCAAATCTCTTCACAGCTAGCTATTCATTTTATTCCAGGTTTGTAGAAAGAGGAAGGTTAATGTAACTGTTCAGCATAATATATCTTAATTGGAACAGGCAGAACCCAATATGGTAGCAATTCAGTGTGCTCTGAAAATGTTAGTTGTAATGCCAGTGGTAAAATGGGAAAGAAGAATGCTCTTTGTATTTTCTGTAGAGTTTTTATTATTAAGAAATAGTTAATCTTCTTCCATTTTAATTGATAATTTTCCTACTGTCCACTGTGCATTCATATCCAATGCTTACTGCTTGACAAATTAAAATAAGAATGTTTAATAAAATGTCGTTATGAAACTATACTGATCATAATGCTGTTTGAAGAAATATTTGGGAAAATGTAAAATCTTGTTAATAGAAGGAAATAAAAAGTCATGTCAGGATAGGTTTCAAAATGAATAATTTAGCTAATATCTGTATATGTAGGCCGATATGCCATGTAAGTTGTTACTCTTTGATATGGAGCATTCTTATTTAGCATTAGTAAGCATAGTCTTAGCAAAACTACTAATTGGCTGTATCATCTCAAACGTTTGACAAATTTGACAAGTAATATAAACAATAAATCTGTACTCTTTTTTTTCTTTTAATGACCAGAATTCTAGGTTTAAAACAGACCTCAACAAATTCCTGGCTCCTGGTCGCCATGGCGCCTAAGAAATGCCATGGCTCCCAAGAAACGTTTACTGGCACCTTACAGTTTTCTATTGTCTGTTTTATTTCTGAAAACTGTACCTACTAGCTGCCATTGAGTGAATTAACAGTGCTTTTAGTAGTAGATAGTGTGTCCCGGGTTTTCCGCTCTGGTTAAAGAGTTTATAGTAAATAGTGCCACCCTCTCCAGCCAAACAAGTGAAGGGGGATGGAAGGGATTGAAGGGTGAGCTGTGCTGCAGTTCCTGAGCGCAAAGAGCAAATAATCAGTACAATATGCCCTTACGATGTGCAGCTAGGGCTGAGAAATGGAAATGACAGTGTGAGGCGGGAGGGACATGGAGGCTCCTCTAAAGCAACAGACAGAATATGATGAAGTAATAGACTGCAAGAACTGTCACAACAATGTGCAGCTATCTTTGCAGTCAAAGCAAACCTCTCTCTTTTAAGATAACATAATAGAAATATGTATTTTTAATATGTGTACTTTCCCAATGTTCCTTTCTTCTAATATGTTTTGCAAATAAAGCAACAAAGTAGTAGCATAAATATAAATTAATGTTGTTATTATTATTATTTAAAATTATTATCATTCAATGTAAATGTCAAATGACTATGCAGAAAAACATTATATATTACTGTACAAATAAGCTACTAAATCCAAAAATGCATACTGTGAGTATATATATATATATATATATATATATATATATATATAGTACTCGTCATTAATTGGTTCCAAAAGCACGGCAATGAATACCATAGATCCCATAAGGAGTAATGTAAATTGACTCATACAAGTCTTAGCAAGCACAACGAGTACCAAGGAAACCTTGGTACTCATATTTGTCAAAATGCATTGAATACCAAATTTGACGCGTTTTGAGGTAGACGAGTGCAGAGGAACCACTGTATATTATTTGTACAATTACATATACATAGCCATGCCTATATAAATACAGTTCATCAGTTTGAGAATAAAGTGATATTTTTAGTCACACAGCAAACCCTGTTAAAGGAACACATAAGTCTCATATTTATGTTTTTTTTTATTGATAATGTACAAAATGTTTTTTTAAAGCTTAATAACACATTCGTACATTTTGGTTGTAATATCACTTGGACAAGTGATAATTTATGTATAAAAAATCTAAATAGTTTTTTTGTGTATACAGGCAATTGTGCAAATAGCATGTTTTTACCTAGCTCCTAAATTGTTTTAATTCCTAAATGTGCTACATTTTTCTCAGCCACTGATGTACACCATGCTTATATTTTGAAAATATGCAGGCTAATGGTCCCGAAATGTTACAGCAGAACTACCGTATATATATATTACTTATTATGGATTAACATGTGAAAACATACAGTACATACATGTAATTTCAGTAGAAACTAACACACATGCAAGTACCAGGAAGCCAACAAATGTTGGATTGTGAAGCACCTTGCAGGCAGGTGGTGCCTTTGAGCACATAGAGAGTGTATCAATATAGTGACTGTGTTTGTTTGTTTTAATACAGTGATTTATTTGAATTATGGGTAGTACAACTTTGTCTTTGTTTTCAAATGTTTCAATGCTAATGACGAGAATCGCATCTGACGTCACGTCATTAGCATATGCCGGGTCCCGATACAGCTGGAAGACGCGCGGAGGAGCGAAGGAGCAGAGGAGCAGAGGAGCAGCTGCTGATGGAAGGTAAGTGAGGGGAAAGGGATAAGGGGGGGGGTAATTAGAGAGGGGTAAAGTGATGAGGGGGTTGAGGAGGGAGGATGAGGAGGGGGGTTGAGGTTGAGGAGGGGGGTTGAGGAGGGAGGATGAGGAGGATGATAAAGGAGGGGGAGGGAAAGAGACACGGGGGAGAGGGGGTGAAAGAATCACAGGGGAGGGAGAGAGGGGGAAGAGACACGTGGGTTGAGAGACCCCGGGGGGAAAGAGACACAGGTTGACTCAAGTATAAGCCAAGGGGGCCTTTTTCAGCCTTAAAAAGGGCTGAAAAACTCGGCTTATACTCGAGTATATACGGTAGGTCTATAGGTCTGTATAAAACACTATTAAAACCACTTGTCTTGCATGATATCAATTCAAACAAAATATGGGGTATATTTTGTCTGTTTTCTACATATTAATCTATCTATCTATCTATCTATCTATCTAATGTATCTAGAAAGTTGTACATTTGCATTACTTTTGCAAAAATCTATCTTTTACCAGTCTTGTGCTTGCTAAAATGGATAATGGGTGAATTAATTCCTGGTAAAACTGTATATCTAATATTAAGCAATGCACGTGGCTCTAATGTTCTTCTAGCATGTTTGTGGCAATATGTTTTTTACGTAGCTGTACAAAGACAGCATGAAGAATCAATAAAAATGACATATTTTAAACTGTCTATGACTAGTATAGCATAAAAAGTATGTTAATAGGATATTATGCATCAAGCAAAAGCTAGCAGAAAACAATACAAAGCTACAAAGATGCATACACTATTATTGCATTTTTTAACATGCAATATTACTATATAGAATGATGCTAAATATTTTTTTTACATAGGTGGGTGAGCATAGAATTTACTGTGTATATTCTGTTACAGCAGATTGTAATAAGGCAGTCATACAGTGCTTGCAGCATACACTCAGAATACAGATAATGAAATCATATATGCATATCATTGATGTATTATGGAATAGATAGAGATTATCTGATAAAGGCCAGCCTGAGATGTTAAAAGCCCTTCTCTTGGAATTGATTTGAAATTCCCTAATGATGACTTTAATTTATCACACAATTTAAGCATGTAATTCTGGTTAAACACAGACCCCTCCCTTTACATCTTCAGTTGAACTCTCTAACCCCCATCTTGAGCATCAGAGCTGATGCAAACAGCTACAACCACATCATGCTGTTCCTCAAGGAATGCAGTTAGAATGAGTTTATGAGCTACATGAGTAGTAAAGGGACTTATCTTTTAAAAGATACACATCAAAGTCACTTACATATATCTGTGTGCAGTAGAAAGCAATATAGTAAAATAACTAAGCTGCACCCCTTGCAAACACATGAAAAGAAGGAGAAAAAGTTAGATATACACAAAAACAATAAAAAACAATGATTGTACACATATCCTCATAGCCTTTTGTGCTTTTCCCCTTAAGTTGTTTGTTCCCATGCAGCCCATAAAGAGCCAATACAGAGTATGACAACACTTTCTGGATTCCCATGGAGCACATATAGAGTATGACAACATTTTCTGGATTCCCATGGAACACATACAGAGTATGACAAAACAACACTTTCTGGATTCCCATGGAGCACATATAGAGTATGACAAAATTTTCTGGATTCCCATGGAGCACATATAGAGTATGACAACACTTTCTGGATTCCCATGGAGCACATATAGAGTATGACAACATTTCCTGGATTCCCATGGAGCACAAATAGAGTATGACAACACTTTCTGGATTCCCATGGAGCACATATAGAGTATGACAACACTTTCTGGATTCCCATGGAGCACTTTTAGAGTATGACAACACTTTCTGGATTCCCATGGAGCACATATCGAGTATGAAAACATTTTCTGGATTCCCATGGAGCACATAAAAATTATGACAACATTCTCTGGATTCCCATGGAGCACATATATAGAGTATGACAACATTTTCTGGATTACAATGGAGCACATATAGGGTATGACAACATTTCCTTGATTCCCATGGAGCACTTTTAGAGTATGACAACACTTTATATGTGGTCCATGGGAATCCAGAAAGTGTTGTCATACTCTAAAAGTGCTCCATGGGAATCCAGAAAGTGTTGTCATACTCTATATGTGCTCCATGGGAATCCAGAGAGTATGACAACATTTCCCGGATTCCCATGGAGCACATATAGAGTATGACAACATTTCCTGGATTCCCATAGAACACATACAGAGTATGACAACATTTCCTGGATTCCCATGGAGCATATATAGAGTATGACAACACTTTCTGGATTCCCATGGAGCACATATAGAGTATGACAACATTTCCTGGATTCCCATGGAGCACTTTTAGAGTATGACAACACTTTCTGGATTCCCATGGAGCACATATCGAGTATGACAACATGTTATGGATTCCCATGGAGCACATAGAGTATGACAACATGCCCTGGATTCCCATTGAGCACATATAGAGTATGACAAGATTTTCTGGATTCCAATGGAGCACATATAGAGTATGACAACATTTCCTCGATTCCCATGGAGCACTTTTAGAGTATGACAACACTTTCTGGATTCCCATGGACCACATATAGAGTATGACAACATTTCCTGGATTCCCATGGAGCACATATAGAGTATGACAACACTTTCTGGATTCCCATGGAGCACATATAGAGTATGACAACATTTCATGGATTCCCATGAAGCATATATAGAGTATGACAACACTTTCTAGATCCCCATGGAGCACATATAGAGTATGACAACATGTTATGGATTCCCATGGAGCACATAGAGTATGACAACATGCCCTGGATTCCCATTGAGCACATATAGAGTATGACAACATTTTCTGTATGGACAAAATTAGTAGTAATTATTATCGGTGGGTCCTCTTTAGTTTAGTGTCCATAACTTAGCCAGGATCTCTGAACCAAAACACAATTATTGATAATTGTCTTAAATAAAATTAAATGAAGTCCAGGCACTATTTAAAATTAGGAGTAATAAAAAGTAGGAAATATATCCTCCACAACCAACTTAAGTAATATTAAATAAAACAAGACACTTAACATATTTCTATTACTACAACTAATAATAACAAGAAATTTTTCAACAATGTAAAATATAATGTAAAATGATTACTAAAGCATAAATCATACATTAAGCCAAATCAGAATAACAAGTGAATAATAGCAAACTCATTCTTTGCTGTTAGCAAATATTATATTTCTAGGCAGTTTTCAATATCATAATAATAATTCTTCTCAGCTTACCAGATATCACCCATCACTAATTCATATGATATCCTTGAAGGAATGAAGTGAAAAGAGAATGACGGGGAAACTCCACATACCAGATATTTTCCGATTGTGTCCAAGATCACATCAAACAGAATATTTAATACCTTTATCACACGCAATACATTGTTATTATTACATTTAATGTTTATGTGCTTTATGTGCATTCAGTTCCCATAGAGAAATCAGTCAGGGGTGGCATAGCATGTTTTACATGGGCGTCCAAGGTGCTTTTAGGTGCACTAAAAGTAAAGGCAAAGAGCTAAATACATGTTCTTGCTGCCGCATCTAACATTCAAACAGATGTAAGTATACTTTGTGCGACCTGAGAAATTTAAAAATGGATGCTTCTCTTAAAGGAATAGCCAAGTACCTTAGAATTCTATATTGTTTTCTGGTCTGACTACCAAATATACCAATCAAATAAAGAGTGAAGCATAAGAAACATTGTGTACAATAATTGCCTACACACAATTATGTCAATCACTGTCTTAGCCAACAGTGAATTACAGAATATGGTTAAAAAAGTGATAGATTGCTAACCCAGTTGCTATATATTATAAAAACTTCCACTTTTAAATCTCCATCCCAGATCAGCTAAGGGCACACTCATTGACAGACTGTCAGAAAGCATTACAAAATAAAACCTCGAAGCAGTGGGCAATTGACCTTGCTGCCCTTTCCTCAGCTAATTCTGGCCCTGGTGAAGGCTTTTCATTGTTCCCTCCAAACAAGAAATATTATTTTTTAGAAGCAATACATTTTGCTGCTGTAAAAAATTAATAATTCACTGTATGGTTTATCGGAGTATATAGTTTAAGGTGAAAAACCTGGACTTGGAGCAAATAACAAGAACTTTACCAATATTTGGAGTTATAGATTGTCTTTACTTTAGTTTTAATACTGGGGAGACTGGTAAATAAAACAAATGTATATCTAGTCTAGACAAAGAGGGAGTCTCAGCTATTGGATACAGCATCTTAGGAGAACTAAACACAACTAGACGGGATATAGTAAAATAAGAAATTTGATGATTAATCTGTTTTGTTACTACTACTCCTAAATACATTTCAAAACAAATAAGGTTTATAAATTGCTTTCAACGTTGATAACGGAGTAGTTTGGTATTGTCCAACCAGGAGTGAATGCCTTTTTATGTTTAAAGAGAATGTATGGAGAGTGTAACTAACCAAATTCATAGGTCAAATATTGGGAATTATCTTTAATTGTCAAATGTTCAATTTAGCACCAACATGGTATGAGGTGTTTGTTTTTGGTTTATGAGGGTAGCAGTAGGTAGATTGCTTTATAATTGATGTGTCAAAGATAGGGAACATCAGGTGCTGTGCCGGATACCATGCAGTCCTTGACCAGAACATGTACACATTTCTAAATGTAGGGGCCATCACATATAATAGTTGTCAAACTGTGATTTGCTGTCACGCTTGCGTGCTTTACAAAGCCAGGCACGCAAGTTGCTGCAATGAGCACCAGAGGTGCTCATTGCAGCCAGCGGCGCTGTCACACCTGCGAGCCTTGCAAAGCGAGGCCAAGCAGTTATCCAGCACTTAAGCAGCCATGCAGCACTTAGGCTGCAATGAGCGCCAAAGGCCAGCGGCACCATCACACATGCGAGATGAGCGCCAAAGGCGCTCATCTGCGAGCCTTGCAAAGCGAGGCGAGCCGTTGAAGTACGTAGCACGTAACTCCAAATATACCAAAAACAAGAACAATTATTTTAAAAAAATAAAAGACACTCACACACAGCACAGGGGGAGAGCCAGTAAGCCTGGGATTGAGGTTGCAAGCGATTTTAAGCCCTATTTACTGTGTTTCGTCACTTGTAAATCGGCTAAGCGAGAAAAAAACTGTCGCCAAAAAACGTAAAAAATCGAAAACAAGGCACTGCAACGACAGGCACGCAGAACTTGGAAAATATACAATGACGCAAACAATAACACTTACCAAAGGCGCTCATCTGCGCGGCGAGCAGTTGAAGCACGTAGTGTGTAACTCGAAAAACATTACAAACAAGAAAAATAATAGCAAAAATATAAAAACACACTCACACACAGCACATGGGGAGAGACAGGAAGCCTGGGAGTGAGGTTGCAAGCGATTTTGAGCCTTATTTGCCGTTTTTCGTCACTCAAATCGGCTAAGTGAGAAAAAAATGGCGTCCGAAAAATGTAAAAAATCTGAAACAAGATGAAAACGAGGCTCTGCAACGCCAGGCATGCAGAAATAAGAAAATACACAACGGCGCAAACAGAAGCACTTACACTAACCACGTCAGGCACGTAGGACATTGAGAATACAACCAACGAGGACCAAGAGCCTCACATTGTATGACAGCCAGCATTGCCAGCCTTATAATTTCATTGCAGGCACCAACACTTAACCCAAGGCAGTAGGGCCCTAAACTTCACAGGGCTATAAAGTACACGGGGGAGAGGCTCACGATGAGTGCTGAAGGTGCTCAGGGGGCCCATAGCTTTGCATTGTGTGGCAAACAGCATTGCCTGGCTTACAATTTTATTGACGTCATTTTTTGATGGGCAATTCGCTAGTGTATAATAATTGGCACAAAGAAATGTAGCATTTTCATAGGTGAGTTCAGTTTGAGAATTCCCAGGTATGCTAATATGGAGAGAGAAAGAATTAGGGATAGAGCTGGGAATGTCAACAGGCTCGCCAATGAGATGTAATTGCAGTGACATGTTCTTAATAAATATCCATTTACTGGCGGGGCCCACTGAATTTTTCAGCCGGGTTAGTGGCCCTTGATGGAAAAAAGTTTCCCACCCCTGTTTTAGATTATGAATACATACAAATTAGGTCCTTAAGATACACACTACTACAGCACTAAAGGATATTACATGAAATGATATTACAGGTGTTATATAGACAACAGGAAACCAGAGTGTCTTTAGTACCCACTGTTCCCTAAGACAATATCAGGAGCATCATCCACTAAATATGTGAAAACATACATTAAAATGTATTAAATATTGGAATGAAGAATCTAATATAATGTAATGCAGCTTATCCATGATCTTTGCTTGTTATTTCACAGTAGAATTATACAATGCAATAGATTTATAATTAAAACATAAACTGCATGTACAGGGAGGGGCAAATAAAGATTTTGCAGTGAGACCCAGCGATTTCTAATTATCCCGCTCAAATGCACACTGCAATTATTTTCGTAACAAATCAAGAACTTGTTTAAAAAATTCAATTTAGTCTATAAAACAGTACTGCAGTGGTAAAGCTTTAATGTAGTGTTCAAAGTGAAGCATGTAATACTATTTCCCACAGATACATTTAGGGCTAACAGCATTTAAATTGTAAACATATTTCTTTTGGTAATGTGGTTTGTAAGTTATCCATCTACCTTCCTATTAAAATTCAATGATTTAAAGTGCAAAGTATTAAGTTATAACAAAAACAGTATAGAGAACAAGCGCTCTGTCTGATTTTACATGGAAATAGTTTCAAGAAGGGATTTAAATAACAGAGAGGCTTCTCTTTTCTCCTTTTATACACTGATTTACAAATGTACAACAGTATGGAATTATACAAAAGGAACACAGCAAGACTTGAGCATAACAAATGCTAATTTTTTGGACTGAAGCCTGACAGATTCATTTTGTACCTGAAAGGATCTACATTTAAGGAATTAAATGCAGTTTTCAGGTTTCGAAACATTGAACACAAACAGCTTACAAGTTCATATCAAATAATGAAGCATGAGCAATTGATATTATACTGTTTATGTCGATTAAAATATTTTATTTTAATATAATTATAGAAATTGCTTGTCAACATAACCTGACTTCTTAATTATAAATGTACTCACATGCCAAACACGCTGTCGTTTCGCAATTGCTTAGGGGCTTCTGGTATAAAGTTGGCACTAACAGTATCAAAAACACATATCTATGTGAAAATGTGTATAGTTTGCTAATTGACATTTCCAGGAACAAAGCAACATTTAGAGGTCATTACTAGACCATATTTAATGTACGCCCAAAAGAGCAAATTATTTTAACTTATTCTCCATGTATACTTTATGAGCTGATAACCGAAAATGATTTTCGAACTGTGGTCTTAAAATGAGCAAACAAAATTATACAAGTACATCTGTCATCTCTTTAAAAATGCATTTGCTACCAGCGCAAGAGAAATATGGTTAAGGGGATATTGAGGATATTGAGTATATATTATTTTTAAGAGATGGAATAGATATTGGAATATTATTAAGTTAGGCTTCAGGTTGTGGGCTGGAATGCTGCTGAATATCAGCCTAAAGCAGTATGTGAAGATATATGATAAGAAAGATGGTACATTTGGCAGCATATTTGTAGCTGATCTCATGCACAATATTTTTCCCACTGATAATAGCTGATGATAGTATTACTCTATACATGGTGTTTTTTTAGGTAAAACAAAATTGTATTTTGCAATGCTTTGACTCAGGATGTCTAGGCTCTTCCTATCTAATGCTATTGTTTAGACTGTTGCATGCTTTTTTCAGCTGAAAGATGGAATACTGAAATACAGAATGGTCCAGAAGAAGGTACATTGTATGTAAAATAAAAAACATGGTCATCTAGATGGTGATTTAGAATGGAGTACATTGGTGGGTGATATCTAAAAGCTTTCTTCCATAGGAGAGGGCTTCTTCATGGTATCATGTTTAATTTGTATTGAGTATAATTAATGTTGTTGAGAATACTCTGAATAAAAGGAAATAAATGCATTAACCACCCTGATGGGATGTTCTAGTGCTACCCAATAAAACAATGTATTAATATATAAACCTTTCTAGATAATATATTTAGTATTTGACCACTGGTTTTGCTTTTGCAATTACAATTTTACAAGTAAAACTATGTATATACTAATAGTCAGAAATGTCAGTGAAAACGTTCCCCATAAATGTGAATTTATTATAGCATTAATACATAATGGTTTACTCCTTAGTTACACTGCTTTAAGCTTGAGTGTAGTCATTGTAGCTTAAAAAGCTGCAAAGCCCAATAAGAATTGTGTTGCCAAGGAAGCCGGGTGAAAGCCTTGCATTTCATTTGGGACCATAAAACTCTTTAATACTTGTAGAAGAAGAGAGCCAGCAAATGCCATACCCTTGACGTCCAGTCTAATACTACTAGTGGATTTTGGAAGCCATTGTTGTGGTTTATTAGATGGCTAAAGCATTTGTCTTAATCAGTAACACACCAGGGGGAATTTATATGTATAACCATTTATTTAACCTAAAATATATTATTAAAATAATCTACATTATGGGAATGTAAAACTACCAGTAGTTTCAACAAGACCCATATAGAAATTGAAGGCTGCAGTAAAGAATAATTTCATAAATGCAGGGTGCAAGGTTTAGTTACTCAAAAGCTGATATAGAATTACATTTGACCACAGCTGTCCTGTAACTTGAAGTGTCTTTGATAAAGGGGATAGATGGGTACAATAAATGGAAATGAACAGTAGCATTACACAGGATAAATACAACACTGTATGAATATTCTAGGTACTGCAGTCCATGCAAAGTTTAGTTAACTCTGCCCAACTAAATGTAACCTTCAGCATTAGTCTATTTATGTTATAGATGTAAATGGCAAAAGTTACAAGATATTGCTAAAGCTAGTCTATTACATATTCATTCTCACTATTTTTATACAAAAATCTTTAAGTCTCTGATATTTAATGCCATTCATTGTTCGAAGTCTATAACAAAATCACTTACATGAAAAGTTTATAATATAAAGGAGGAGACTTTATAATATACCATATATACCAAATATAGCAATTGTACTATTTTCATTAAGGTAAAAGAACTCTATTTTTATGCATCATGTATAATTGAGAAGAACATGGTTAAATATCTACTATTTATCATACCATAAGAATTAAATGCCCTATCTTTGTTTTTCAGTACATATCATTGTCTTTTCTATATATTACCATGTATTATACAAGCAGGACTTCTTTCCCGGTGTATAAACTATACTACAATTAAATGTATGCTAGTCTTTTTAATCTATGATGAAGAATTAATCGCATGTCTTGCTTGCAGCTATATCAGTGAAGCTTT
This sequence comes from Discoglossus pictus, assembly GCA_027410445.1. Classification (NCBI taxonomy): domain Eukaryota; kingdom Metazoa; phylum Chordata; class Amphibia; order Anura; family Alytidae; genus Discoglossus; species Discoglossus pictus. The sequence goes on along the minus strand of CM050164.1, from coordinate 345,362,683 downwards.
GTTAAAAAAGAAAGGTTTGCTACATTACCTATGCTTAACACTAGGAGGAGTTCTGTCCCCACTTATGGTCACACTAAAGTCCAGAGAGCACAAAGCAGAACCTAAAAGTATGTATACACTAATACAGATGCATAGATGTCTTATTTATAAAATTGCCAGTAAAATTGCTCTGTTATGGCAGCATCCCATGTCTATTCTAAAAGCATTTACATTTAAAGACTCAAAGACTGTAAGCTATATGTAAGTACTGTAATAGAATTGACACACGCACATACATATATATGTTTATGAATATTAAGAGTATTGCAGTATACAGTGATATTTTATTAGTGGATGAATGGTATATTTAGAGTGATGAGCTTTTGAGAGATGTATTGTTCTCAAGTCTAAAGTATAGCTAAGCCATGATATACCCCATCATATGCTGCGTGACACAGACCTAAAAACTCTGTCTGAATCTTTCAGACAGAAAGGTTACAAACTTTGCATCATTACCCAGAAAATCACCTCTGCCCTGAAAACACCCTGTGAACACCTGTTAAAGTAAAAAAGAAATACATTAAACAATTCATGTACGCCTCTACTGACCACATACTATCCAGCTCTAGAGAAAATAGGAAAATAGTGAACAATTTACAATCACCACTAACTGAGGACGCACAAGTAAAAACATATTCCTCAAACCCCCCATCCTTGCATTTAAACAACCACCACACCTGGAATAAAAACTAGTCAGTAGAAGATTGACCAATGAATAACTGAATAGAAAAATTGAAACTTATCCTTATAACTGAACTCTCTGTAAATTATGTCAGCACAACACAGCCAAACAAAACAACAAGACCTCCAACATCAGATGGTCACATTCATGTACATCCTCAAATGTGGTTACATAATACAATGCACTGTATGTGAGTCAGGCTGTTACATTGGAGAAACCAGCTAAAACCTCCATCCATGAATCTTCAAAGACATATTATTAAAAAGCACAATAATGTCAATTTTGAAACTATTTTACTTTGAAACTATTTTACCTTGAATGTACAAATTTCAAAAATATTTTACCTTGAAAGACTACTTTATCCAGAACTTGAAAATCAAAATACTCAAAGGGGATTTCAAAAATACGGAGGAGATAAACATGTTTGAAATGAAGATGATCACACTATTCAACACTTAAGATACAGGAGTTTACATGAGTATGGGTTTTCTGGCACATTATAAAGACTTCTTGTGATTCTGCTTCAAACTTTCTCATATTTTGTTGATTCACTGTAAGTGAAGTTTTTGTCTAATACGAAAGGTATCACTGTATACTGCAATACATACATAAATATATATACATGGATGTATATAAACATAATATGTGTGTATATATTTCCTATACTATATTATGTTGATTATATATGTGTATCTGTAAGCCTAAAGGCAAAGTAAGTAGAAAAACAGAAAAAAGATAAAGAGAAGTGGTTAAAAGAGGAAGGAAAGTGAATGAGAACTGAGAAGGCTGAAATCACAAGGTTTTTTTTCAGGAACACAATCTTAAAAGGCTCTAAGGGGGCTAGCCTCTGTGTGAAGTTTGGGCCCTGAAGCTGTTGAATAGCTGGATGCACTCCAGAAAACCCCAAATTATGTTGTGTCCTTTCTTGCAGAGATAAAGAGTCGCAAACCTTGTAGGAGTGGATGCACAGTGGTATCAAGGGAGCCTGTTGTGACACAGATGTGCAGATCCTAGAAGAGCCAGAAGCTTCCCTAGGAAAGCTAATGTTTGTTGAGCCTGTGAAGGATAAAGTATCAGAGCCCCAGCAATTTGGTGCGTATGAAATGGCTCGAGTTCTATTAGAATTATGGGCCATCCTATTGTGGCACCTGGAACAGAAAGAGCCAGGTTAAATGTCCTTGCAAACCATAGGTTTAGAACAGTATGAAGGACAATGAAACAGGAACTTCGTTGGAAGGGAGGTGTTGGAGAGCCCACAGATCTTGCGTCACATGCGGCAGGCTAATTCCTCAATTGAGAATGCACGTTCGGCAAAATAACGAACATGTTACAGATGGACCATGAGGAGAGTTGTAAGATTATGGCTCTGTCTAAGCACACTGCTGACAAAAATACCTCTGCCCAAGATAATCACAGTAGCTGTACGTTTGTCATCAAGAGCAGCAGAATCTACAAGATGCTATAGAGTCATTGCAGAATGAGTTAATGCAGGTGACACAGAGAAAGAAGGATGTGCAGTATAATGACGTCCAGTCTAATACTGTGCAGGATAATGGAATGATAATGGAGAGGCCTAGAGGCCTGGATGGGTGAGCTGTTACATAGTGTGCAGAGGTTACTGGAAAGCGAATTACAGTATCTACACCTGGAACAACAGTCACATCTTCACCACAATAAAAAGAATGGAGACGCTAGTGCAAGAACAGAAGGCTCAGCAGCTACAAGAGAGTCTCCCCAGTAAAGAATGGAACGGAAAATCCATAGAGATGACAGTCAACATAGTGTGGATGCAATGTACAGCAAACATGGCCTCTTGGCTCAAGTCCCTCAAACCCATGGTGTTGAGCTGAAGAGGGGCATGTGTGACAGAGTACCCCCAGAGATTTGTGGAGGCACAGGTGTTTCAAAGCTTTTTCCCCAGGAGGTGTAAAGCACGTCTGAAAGAGTTAAACTCTTGAAGCAATTAATTAACAACACATGAGCTAATTTAAAGACTGGAGATAAGAAATGCATGTGGCCACTTATCCACCCAAGAGAAGGGTGTTGTTGATTGAAGCTGGAGAAAAGAGAAAGACCTAGGGACAGTAGCTTGAGTGTTAAAGAGCGATCTGCAAGTGCACTGAAAAACTCAACTTCTGAAGAATACAGGCCAGTGAAAGTAAACATAGTATTGAACTGCTTTGTTTGTTTTTTTTGCTCCACCAAGAGTTAGCTGGGTGCAAGCCGGGTTAGTAAGAATATTAATATATATACTGTATATATATATATATATATATATATATATATATATATATATACACACAAAGAATCAACATAATACACTATAGGAAACATACAGAGAGAGAGAGAGAGAGAGAGAGATGAATAATCAGAGTAATGTGGTATAGAGTTGCACTTCTCTTTATGAAAGGTGTAACTTTCGAAAGCTTGTCATTTCAACAAATATGTTTGTCCAATAAAAAAGGTATCACTATATACCGCAATTGTATTATTATTATTTACCTAGATTACTGGACACTCACAGATACCTCACTTTGTTATATATATATACTGTATATATGTACATATATACCTATATTATCCCATGTTGCCACCTCACTCTCTCTATGTCACTATTTACATTAAAACTGAAAGTTAATCTCATTTTTTTAAGACTTTATAAAGGGAGAAGAAATGTCTTCTTTAAGACTCTTCACTTTAAATAAAACAAGTGTCCAATAAAAAAGGTATTAGATACCCCTTTTTAATTTGAGTTACTGTTATATGTACAACATTTGATCTCAATTTTGTTTAATATTTATCAGAATAGATACAATACAACAGTCCAATCTAATATACAGCTTATACATTTTTGTTTGCCTGAAAATGTACAAATAAATGGTAACATTGTAACTTTTTTTTTAAAAAGAGCCACCATACATTTTGTTTACTTTGTGTATGCACTGTACAGGTACCAATAATTTTGTATAATTTGTGTACATTGTGTTAGTTATATATAAAAAAAAATAGTAAAATTAACAAACAAAAAACATATGGCACTGGTTTTCTCCAAAGTTTGCAGCTGTAAGATTTTTTTTATGCTGAATCAGAGTAAAGTTTATAAATCATGGTCGGAAAGTAATCTTCTTGAAATATATTTGTTGCAAATTGCCATTACTTTCCACTTAGATGCAATTAAAAAATCTTATTATCGAAAGACATTTGGATCTACTCATCTAAGAGTTCAGAAAGCACAGTGTAAAAAAAAAAAAGTTGCAACAAATTAGAAAAGAAGCAAATCACATTGTGCGCAAATTAATTCAGTTTCTTGGAAACAATGTTGCTGGTTGGGCACCAGTTTTATCCTCTTTCCGTTTGGGTATTTATTCTGTTTAGCGGAAGAACAGTACTGATAACATGAAGAAACAGTTTCCTGATTAACATGTTTTAGATCCAGTTTGATCTTGAAATACTTTGATACATGACTCTCATAAATGTAATTATGTTTTAATAGATTCATAAAAGAAACACCTACACATAAAAGCTTATGTGTGATTTTCATTTCAATATCAGATTGTATTATTTTCCACTTTCTTAACCATAAATGCACTATAATGTAGTGAATTCATGCCCATTCAATATTACCTAAATGCCAAGATCAATATTAGGACAGAAAGGGGTTATCGTAACAAATTACCTACTAACACTATACACTGTAACTGTAAAAGACAATTTTGGCTATTTTTAAAAAGTGTTACAACACTGCCAACCAGCAAAGCATTGGTATTTCATTAAAATGCAACTTAACTCATTAGTTGAATTGTATTTTAATGAAATACCAATGCTGCACAAAACGTTAGAGTTTAGAGTCATACAACGAAGAGGTCACATCACCCTGAAGCCATGCAGGGTTGGGACTGGTCAGTACTTGGATGGGAGACCACCCTGGAATACCAAGAGCTGTATGATGTGGCCCACTGGAGAATGAACTGGCATCCCACTACCGTATCTCTGCCATGAATGCTAAATGGATCAGCATGATGTGTTGCGGTCTATGAGGTCACAGAGAGTCGGACATGACTGAGAGACACAAACACATTGTTCTAATTCACACACACCAGTCCTCATAAGGGTCAATAATATAATAAAAGAGCCAACAAATACAAATAATTTTCTAGAGTCTACTTCTAGCTCATGCTTCTGCCAGCAGTAGCATTCCCTATCCTTTATTGGGTCCTGGTTAGTATGCTTTCACACAGATTAGCATACTGACTAATACATTAGCATATTATGCCATTAATAGATAATTCTATAGATTCACTTAAGGCTACAATGTCTGTTATCTATAGGAAAAGTGCAATTTCAGTTCTTCATAGCCCATGTAGTAGCTTAGAGATTCTAGTGCAATATCAAATACAGTAATACCTTTGTTTCTCTTTTTCATTCCCCTTCCCTCCTTTTCTTTTCCATCCCTTCTTCCTCTCCTCTTCCTTCTCCTTTCCCTCCTCCCACTTTTTTTTTCTTCTATCTTTTGCAACCATATTTATCATTTATTCTGAACCTGGCTTCCACCTTCTGCTAGGAGGGCAAGTAGGGGGAAGAACAGGGAAAAAAAAACATCATATTCTCAAAAATGTCATACCATAAATAGAGAAAGCCATTCAAATTCTCTAAACCTTTCTTTGTCACAATAACAAGACACAAGCAAAATACATCCAAAATACATACATTACATATAGGATCTGAGGCATATCCCAAAGGAGGAGAGTCAGGGTCACGACTAGCCTTTAACTCCAGCACACAGCTCCTTAAGGGGAATCTGATATGTAATGGTTTCATATTTCCCATTTAAATGTACTACTTTTTGAACTATTAAATATGATCTCAAAGATTGTTCCCTAAATATATCAATGTGTTATTAGATAATTGGTTGGATAACAATATCTTAGTAGAATTTGGGTTGGGAAACTCAATGTGAACTGTATAACCAAAATATGTTTTCCATGCATTGTACCGGCATGTATGAATTTGTATACTCTAATAAACAAATATATAAAAAAAATAAAAAAAAATATAGTGGTACCTTGGTTCTCGTCATTAATAGTACTGAAGTATCAAATGAGTTCCCAAAATGAGTAATGTAAATTGACTCATACAGGTTTTAGCAAGAGCAACGAGTGCTGAGCAAGTGTCAAGTGCTGAAGCATTTTTTCTTCCTCAAAATGCGTTGAATACCAAATTGGTCGAGTTTTGAAGCCAACCAGTGCCAAAGTGCCACTGTATATATCTCAATAATAAAGTTTTAAATTAATAATAAGTTTTACAACTGCATGAAATCCCATATTGTTTAAATGTTTGTTTGATTTTTCAAAGTAAACCCTCAGTTATTTGAAAGCTTTTCAATTCAAAGAAGAGTGACCCTGTGAGGAATTGACTCTGCTGGGATTTGAACCCTGGTTTGCATGTTGCTAGACCTCTTCCCTACCGGTACGCCAGCCAGCCTCTTGCAGATTTGCCTGAGATCTGATACCCTGACTCTAAAAGCAATGAAATCAGTGACAACTCTCTTGAGCTGTGTCTGGTCAGCTGTCTGGTTCTTGGCCTATATAAGGCACTTCCTGTCTCTGTATCCTTGCCAGATTATTGTTGGTTTCTGATCCCTTCAATAAAGCTTGTTTCTGTTTCACCTACAAGTTGCTGAACTGGATTATTGCTGACCTTGGCTACTGGTCTCCTCAACCTTGTGATTCCTATATCATTACAGACCCACAGAGTATTTGGAACTTGGATCAATATGGGTATCTGTGGTTTAATCCTAGGATATTTATCTTTATAACATTGTCATTGGGACTACAACTGAATTTGTATCTCCCAAGAGGATTCAAAAGAGCCCAGGGGCATAGTTAAAGCTTTTGCCCCCCGGGACAGTGCCTGAGTTTGCAGTGAATGCGCCCCTCCCAATAACATTGGTACCTTTTCTATTTTGTCGCCAGGAACAGCGACGCACTGCGTGGAGTAGGTGATACAATGGTGGCGCGCCAAGAATTTGTTCAATTTGTGGTTAGGGTCAGGTTTAGTGTTAGGGGTTAGGGTTCAGGGCTAGGGTAATCCTAAACCCTAACCCTAAACTATAGCCCCTAACCTTAAACCCCAAGGGCCTTATTAAATTGCAAGCTTGTAGATTGCTTTGTACAGGCCATATGTCTGCAGGCTTGAGATTTGCTACAACTACAGAGAAATTCAGTTGAACAAGCCCACAACCTATGGGCCGAAAGCCTAAACCGTAAACCATGCACTCGTATGTAGAATTTCAGAGCGTGATCATGATCAATTAAGCAAGGCCGTAACCACTGATTTAGAAACAGCCAATAGAAAATGAGACCGTCATCATTACCTCAGTAAAAGATGGAGATTACATGTCAATCAATTAGCTTTTAGATGTCCGATATGGGATCAGACTCGCAATGTACAAAATAATAAAAATGAATGGCGACACTGTTTTAGTCCATGTGGGTGGCCTGATATGTATTAACTCCTTAATTCCTGAGATTGATATAACACCGAAATTACACATAAATAAAATATTTTATGTTGTGCAATTAATTCATGTGTCATTAATTAATGCCTTTCACCACTTTCCCCGTCATTTAAAGTGCAGTATTGATTTTTTATTTGCATTTACAGTGCTACGATCAGGTGTTCAACTCCCTTGCGAGTCCTATCTGGTACCCAAAGGATTTTCTTCTACATTGGACATTTGTGCAAATATTTGCGGGCTTGAGGAATTGTAGCAATTGAATAGTGATTTTCAATTTTAGCAATTGCAACTCTTGCAGGCTTGAAAGATCAAAGGCTTAGATTGGTTGTAGGTTACGGTTTTCAAAACAGCAGGTATTTTTAGCCTGTAACCTGTAGATCGTTTGCGGCTCTCAAAAAGACGTCAATTGAATAGCAAATAGCAACATTACAGGCTCCCATAAACAACAATAACAATAACTCAATTGAATCGAGGCCCAAATCTAGCCCTCACTCTAAGAATAAATTGAAGAAAGTCTTGACAAGCTACTGTCACGCCACCTAGTGGCCTCTACATGAATCAGTATATTCCACAGTATTGAATAGTAATGAGTACCCCAAAAAAGAGGCGTGGGGGGAACTGCCCCCTCCTTAGCTATGCCACTGAAACACACATAATGATAACTAAAGCTTTAGTGACTCTGTACTACTACATGGGAAGTCAAATGTATACTGCCGTTTAGCCTCCAATGTGTTAAGTAATATAACCATTAATAAAAAAATCAAACACAAAAAACAAGCCAATTGAAAAAATAATTATAAGAAAAACATTATGTGCCAAGCTTTTTTTTACGAAAAAATCTGCAAATAAATATTTCCTTCTTATTGCAAGAGAAGTAAGGAGTTAATCATTTCTTTCCCTGTTTGAATTCTTAGAAACTGTCAGAGGATACACAACATAAACCGTTCTAACTGCATTAATTGTGATAAATGTGCAGTGAGTTACAATGCAATATCATTAAATCTGCTACCTAAAATGTAGGTGGTTTTCACAGCACCATGAACAGTTTTTTGTTTTTAATGAGACAGGAGAAGCAAAATAAGAAAACACACGGCATTCTTGAGTAAATATATTGTGAAATTTGCTTTTATACACAATGATGCTTCACAGTCACATTGTTTCTGATGGGTTGCTCCTTCTCAGTGGTTTCAAAGAAAACATTAAAATCTTATTTCTAAATGTGAACATCTAGCGCGATGACTGCTCGACTTAGGTTATAAGTAAAGAAGCAAGTGTTTTCAAGCAAGTATTCTTTGAAGCTAACACCATGCTAGGTTTACAAGCGTCTGTGCATGTCTTTTATATTCACCTCTCCCTGAAGAGCAAATGCAGAATCATTAATATGGGCATGAATATAAAGTAGAATGGCTGTGAGACATTTTTTTATACATAATATTGAAATACAAGAGAACAAATTCATCTATTTTTTTATTGTTTTTGTTTATTATGGTGCTTCTTTACAGGTGCCAGACTAATAAAAAAAAATGTAAAATGATGAAAACATTGAGAACTTTAGATATTAATAGTATGTAGAAACTCTGCTGATTAAATTAAGTTTGGCATTATTTACCTGAATCATTTTATGTGCTGTTGCCTCTCTCAATTTTTCGATGACGAAAATTCACCAAGGATGGGGTGAATTAAACTATAACATTTATACACCGGTAGTCCTTATATCATAGCTTGTCATGAGTTATATAGTAGCTGGGATCTGCTCATCTTCAGGAGATTACCATGAGAATTGGTGTACTATGCACCATAAAGGAGAGGGTTCTTGCATGAGTGCATAACATGCATATGTTCAGATAAGCTATATGCTGATACCTACCTTTTGGATTTGCATTAGGCAGCGTACAAATTTTAGGACTATCACATCCATGAATTCACTTTTATTTACATTATTTTCTGTTGATTTTAATTATTTAATATAGATTTGGTTTTGTTTTGCAATGCTTTAATATGTAAGTGTAATGCTAAGGATGCCTCTACTTCCATTTTAAATCCTTTTTTTATTCCAAAAACATACATATGTGCTATACCTGGAAGCTAGGGGGTAGTCGAAAGTATGTGTTTGGGGGAACTTGCTATTATATGCGTACTGTGCATGGGTACTGTGCGTGTACGTTTTCTAATAAAGACTTTGGTTGGGATTGTATTTGCCATCTCAATCCCCATTTCCACTCTCCATTTGACCCAAAAGTGCAATATTCTAATGGTAGATTCTAAACTTTAGAGTTGGCTAAATGATGGTTAATGACATAAAATATATTGTTTTTGTGATTTATACATCTACATTTATTTTTTTGCCTTGTGTGGACATTGTATCCCACATTGAACTTGGGGTCCATAAACCAAGGTTAAAGAATAGAAGGAATAATTGTATTTGGCACTTGAATGGATTCTAAATTAAAGGACCATTTACCTCACTATAAGTGCTCTTCATTGTGGGAAAGAACAGAAGATTCTAAAATGATCAATGATTAAAATTATCTACTTTTTTTTTATTAAACTGAGAACAGTTGAAAATTTGCAGTCTAAGGTTAGTTTACAGACGCACTGCAGGCTGCCCCTTGATTTACATCATCTGCAGACAACAGCCATTCCAAGCTCCGTGAACAGAAAGAATGATGGTTTTAGTCTCTTTCAGGAAAGTAATCAGCCATCAGTTAACCCACAAAGAACATATTTGTGAGTTTCTAGCGGTCGTTTCCCTGCACAGATAATATGGGAAGGGTTAACCTCTTTCTGATCTGCTCTCTGCACAGAGCCTTTGCTGTCAGTCTCTCCGGAGGCATGCCTAATTCTCATGTAAACTTAATTTATGTTTTTTTGTGTGAAAAAAAAACTGTGAACCTATTTCAAAAAGTATTTCAACATATTCAGGAGTATGTTACAGTGGTGTGCTCCAAGTTGTGCTGAATTAACTGGCCCTTTTTCTGTACATGGTCTTCCATATATCACGTGTGAATTTAAGAACCTAAAATCCATACATGATGTTCCCCCTTTTTTGATATTAACAAACTTAGCATTACTCACCTACACCGTATTATATATTATGATCCTTCACCTGCAAATTTCAGGAATTTGTTTTATTTGATAGTGTTGAACTGTACCATAATTGTTTGCTTCAATTATTTCTATATTGCTCTACATTAAATATGTTTTGTGTTTCTTCCAAGTACTGTTTGCATTTGCTCAGTCAGTAGAGCAACTGCCTCTGAACCCAAAGATGGGGCTAACTCTCAATCTTTGGGTTCAGAGGCAGTTGCTCTAATTCCACCCAAAAGCCTAATTGTTAGAGCCTTTGTGGCTCAGTGGGTACATGCTCCAGACTCTGTGCCTGGCAGTGAATATAATGTGCCACTTTCACCTTGGTGTAGTTTGCTGAGAGATTGACTGTTTGCACTTCCTTTTATCTTTGTGTTTTTTGTGTGCACTATGAATAGGATGGTATTCTATTTATAAATGATCTTTAAAACCGAGCTGTTACACACATTATTTTGGTTTCTTCTCATTCCTCATCAGCTCACAAAATAACCATATTACGACTTTCATTTTCCTGCAAACACCTCTACACATGGAACTTGTCTCACACTTTTTCCTAAATTAGAAGCTGTAATATGTTATGTGAATGGTGCTTTTGATGAATTTAACATCTTCATCCATATTAAAGGTGAACTTCAGTACCAAATGTATTATATAATCATTGAAAGAACTGAACTTGATAAAATGAAATATTACAAATAAATAAATAATACAAATTGTGACTATTTTGTGCAATTATTTTGTTTTGACATACATCATTGTCATATTTGAGCTGCATGTTCAAGCTGCTTTTTCAGCAATGTGTGTCCTTGTAAGATACCCATTAATCCCACTGAAGGCACCAGCATTTTAAATTGCCAAATTTCCATTGTAACAGCTGTTCCTTCAACAACTTCTCACACATGCAGGAGCAAATCAACAGAAGCCAAAATAGTAGCTTCGACTGTGCAATACTTGCATACAATGGATAATTAAATGAATTAAAGGCAGTTTATTTTTTTATCATTTGCTATCTACAAATATTTTGCCCATTGTCAAGTGTAGTTCATCCAAGAGATTATTGTAGACAAGGGGCTACAGTGGCCTTTTGCGGTAAAAGGATTACCGTAAATCAAATTAACAGTAACTTGTACTCCCCTCAGTTATCTTTCTTAATGAAAGGTAGAGGAAATGAAGACCTCTGCTATGAAATCATTATTTTCAGAGAGTAAATTAATCTTTTTTCATGGCCACCCACCGTATAGTTAATTGCAATATCAGGGTACACAGATATTGAGGGTGCCTTGTGAAATGCTAAAGTACAGCTGAAATAAAAGCTAAATTACGGTATGTCTTAAAGGTCTCACTTTTTTGCAATCTCATCTAGCAGTGCCTCTTTTTCTGGCATTAGGATGTCACTGTGGATAGCCTTTGCTGTTTGAACTTGAGTTTGTTGATGCAGTAGTGTGGGGTCACAGAGAGATAAAATGGGAGCAAAATGGATACATGTGGACAGATTCAAGCATACTCTACATTATACCAACATAAATAACAATAACACAGATTTGAAACTCAAAAGTGCTATATTGTAAATGTGCATGTTTGCTATTAAGTCTACATTCTGGGACACTCTCAAATACCTGTTCATGCTACGTGATACTAGCGTTCCTTTAACATCATAAGCTCCATTGAATCTCATTGATACAACTCTTCATATTGCACAATTGTAATATGATTTCATTTATTAGATCACATCTCATAACATGGTATCTGCATACTTAATTAACCATTGTAAGATGATTGACAGCACTTTTATTCTGTAGACATAGTGTTGGGTGCATGTATTACCAGATCTGCCATGACACTTCATTAACCTACTGTATTTATTTGTGTTGAGCCTAGCTGTAACCCCTGAAATAATATAACCTAAATGATTCTAAATAGTAATGAACATGTTATTGAAATTAATAATTCCTTATCATTATATTAAAACTAGCGAATTGCCCGTCAAAAAATGACGGCAATGAAATTGTAAGGTAGCTAATGCTGTTTAGTGTGTAATAATGAAATATATAATACATTAATAAATGAATATACTTGACCTATTTTAAAGCATTGTGTGGAAGAGCTGTGAATGTGTTTTGATGTTGCTGCAGCATTAGTGGTGTGGAGCTGCTGTGTAAGCGTGCTGAATGTGTGCAGTGTAACACTGTGCGTGCGCGAGCCCAAACCGTTGTCGTGTACTTCCGCATTGGCGTCAAATGGCGAGTAATGTGTGTTATACGTTTGTATCGGAATATCCGTAGGTGTTTTGTGGTGTTTTGCGAGTTTCTTGTGGTGTTTTGCGAGTTTAGAGTGCTGTAGCCTCGTTTTCGTTTTGTTCGGCGGCCATTTTTTCTCTCGCTTCGTTTTTTTTTTAGTCTCTAAACTGTTTTATTTGAAGTAAAATCGAGGTGTAAGTTGTATTTTTGAGGTGCTGGGTGCTCCCTCTTGGTGTAGGTAAGTTTTTTATGTATGTGGTGTGTGTATGTATTGTGTTTTACATTTTGTAATGTTCGCGAGTTGCGTCCGAGTGTTGCGAGTCCGTAATGTGTGTGAACGTGTGTCGTATGTTGTTTGCGAGTGTCGTAATGTGTGTGTCGTACTGTTTGGGTTGCGACGTGAAGTTTGCGAGGGTCGCAGTTGCTGGCAAGGAGCGCCTTCGGCGCTCCATGCCAGCAACTGCGGCCCTCGCTTTGCGAGGTCCTCAGGTGCTGGCATGGAGCGCCTACGGCGCTCCATGCCAGCAACTGAGACCCTCGGGCAGTGCCCTCGCTTCGCGAGGGCCTCGGCTCGCTGCGCGAGCCGCGGCCCTCGCTACGCGAGGGCCGCAGCTCGCTACGCGAGTCGCGGCCCTCGCTTCGCGAGGGCCGCGGGCTCGCTACGCGAGCCCGCAGCGTTAGCAACAACTCGTACGCTCACAACTATATATGTGACTAGCGAATTGCCCGTCAAAAAATGACGGCAATGAAATTGTAAGGTAGCTAATGCTGTTTAGTGTGTAATAATGAAATATATAATACATTAATAAATGAATATACTTGACCTATTTTAAAGCATTGTGTGGAAGAGCTGTGAATGTGTTTTGATGTTGCTGCAGCATTAGTGGTGTGGAGCTGCTGTGTAAGCGTGCTGAATGTGTGCAGTGTAACACTGTGCGTGCGCGAGCCCAAACCGTTGTCGTGTACTTCCGCATTGGCGTCAAATGGCGAGTAATGTGTGTTATACGTTTGTATCGGAATATCCGTAGGTGTTTTGTGGTGTTTTGCGAGTTTCTTGTGGTGTTTTGCGAGTTTAGAGTGCTGTAGCCTCGTTTTCGTTTTGTTCGGCGGCCATTTTTTCTCTCGCTTCGTTTTTTTTTTAGTCTCTAAACTGTTTTATTTGAAGTAAAATCGAGGTGTAAGTTGTATTTTTGAGGTGCTGGGTGCTCCCTCTTGGTGTAGGTAAGTTTTTTATGTATGTGGTGTGTGTATGTATTGTGTTTTACATTTTGTAATGTTCGCGAGTTGCGTCCGAGTGTTGCGAGTCCGTAATGTGTGTGAACGTGTGTCGTATGTTGTTTGCGAGTGTCGTAATGTGTGTGTCGTACTGTTTGGGTTGCGACGTGAAGTTTGCGAGGGTCGCAGTTGCTGGCAAGGAGCGCCTTCGGCGCTCCATGCCAGCAACTGCGGCCCTCGCTTTGCGAGGTCCTCAGGTGCTGGCATGGAGCGCCTACGGCGCTCCATGCCAGCAACTGAGACCCTCGGGCAGTGCCCTCGCTTCGCGAGGGCCTCGGCTCGCTGCGCGAGCCGCGGCCCTCGCTACGCGAGGGCCGCAGCTCGCTACGCGAGTCGCGGCCCTCGCTTCGCGAGGGCCGCGGGCTCGCTACGCGAGCCCGCAGCGTTAGCAACAACTCGTACGCTCACAACTATATATGTGACTAGCGAATTGCCCGTCAAAAAATGACGGCAATGAAATTGTAAGGTAGCTAATGCTGTTTAGTGTGTAATAATGAAATATATAATACATTAATAAATGAATATACTTGACCTATTTTAAAGCATTGTGTGGAAGAGCTGTGAATGTGTTTTGATGTTGCTGCAGCATTAGTGGTGTGGAGCTGCTGTGTAAGCGTGCTGAATGTGTGCAGTGTAACACTGTGCGTGCGCGAGCCCAAACCGTTGTCGTGTACTTCCGCATTGGCGTCAAATGGCGAGTAATGTGTGTTATACGTTTGTATCGTAATATCCGTAGGTGTTTTGTGGTGTTTTGCGAATTTCTTGTGGTGTTTTGCGAGTTTAGAGTGCTGTAGCCTCGTTTTCGTTTTGTTCGGCGGCCATTTTTTCTCTTGCTTCGTTTTTTTTTTAGTCTCTAAACTGTTTTATTTGAAGTAAAATCGAGGTGTAAGTTGTATTTTTGAGGTGCTGGGTGCTCCCTCTTGGTGTAGGTAAGTTTTTTATGTATGTGGTGTGTGTATGTATTGTGTTTTACATTTTGTAATGTTCGCGAGTTGCGTCCGAGTGTTGCGAGTCCGTAATGTGTGTGAACGTGTGTCGTATGTTGTTTGCGAGTGTCGTAATGTGTGTGTCGTACTGTTTGAGTTGCGACGTGAAGTTTGCGAGGGTCGCAGTTGCTGGCAAGGAGCGCCTTCGGCGCTCCATGCCAGCAACTGCGGCCCTCGCTTTGCGAGGTCCTCAGGTGCTGGCATGGAGCGCCTACGGCGCTCCATGCCAGCAACTGAGACCCTCGGGCAGTGCCCTCGCTTCGCGAGGGCCTCGGCTCGCTGCGCGAGCTGCGGCCCTCGCTACGCGAGGGCCGCAGCTCGCTACGCGAGTCGCGGCCCTCGCTACGCGAGGGCCGCGGGCTCGCTACGCGAGCCCGCAGCGTTAGCAACAACTCGTACGCTCACAACTATATATGTGATGATGTAGTATGTATATTAAAGAACAGGGGTGGTTGGGAAACTGCTGATGAGGGAATGCTGATCATTTGACTGATGTGTGCAGAAGTTCATTATGTTTGCAACAAATGTTATTGTGGATTGAATGTGTTAAAAGTTAGAGTTAAATGTTATGGTGGTCTAAACTCAATTAACAAAGATGATTACTTTACACTATTGTTGACGGCTTCATACACTCTGGTGATCATTTTACATTTTATTCTGGAGTGACTGACGAAGAGGTGCCACAGCTGTTGAGATGCAAGGATGCCCATATATATTATTAGTCATTATTCACTTTATTAGACACTACTATTTATTTGTATCCACACAATCACTTTATTACAACGATCTCTTCTATATTTTATAGTACCGGCACCTATGGCAATAATGGGTAGAGGCAGTGTTGGAGATACTGCTGATGCAGGTGGTACAATAAACTGGGGCCCTGCAATGGGGGGCCCATGCGGTCTAATTTTTTTTTTTTTGTATGCCAATTTTTTTTAGTAGTTTAGGGCCCCCCAGTAACCTCAGACTTCCAGGTACCCCTCTCTTGTGGCCTGCTTAGGGCGATCAGGGGAATTCATTTCTGGTTCCTGTTTACTCTGCTTGTTGCTTCTTTGTGCTTGGGCAGGGAACAAATATTCATATAAATTTGCCCCTGGAGTGGGGGGCGGGACACTTTTTTTTCCACAGATGCCTTCCTTTCACCTGCTCTACCACTGGAGAGAGATTTGTTTTTTAATAGGGGTTTATGGGTAAATCTTTATTTTTGTGAGTTTATGGTATCTAGAGAGCTGTTCTGAGTTCTTATATGGTCTTAATGATCAACTGTGGTTAAGCTCACTTTGCATAGGTTTGCCTGGTTAATGAGAGGCATGTTTGCAAATAAAGGGTAATAATAATCATGTTTACACCTTACTCATTTACTATACAATAACCTATTCTTTATTCCACCAAGTGTGTCAAAGAAAGGTGCTTATCATGGTTCTCAGATTCATTCAAGGTTTGGAACTAACCTCCCAGTTAGCATGTTATTAACAAATTAGTGATTACAGTTCATTTGGAAAGGAATATTAAAGAGAAGTGTTAAGTCATGTTTCTGTTCAATGTGAAATATTAACAATCAATGCAGTATATAGGAAATATAGATGGATAGGTTGATGAAAAAGTAAGCACATGAATGTATGCATAATTGAGATAAAAAAACTACTTAGAAGTTCCTACAATCTAAAATCAAGTAATGAAAAATGTTGAATATGTCTAACAGCAGGAGAGAGGAAAATGATGTGAGCAAAATGTAGGTCAGCCATACAAACATAATTAGGAAAAACATTATCTAAAAAAATAGGTATATTTTAATGCTTACATAAAACCGTGATACACAGATAGAACTTCATATATATATTCAACCCTATTCATGTATATACATACACAAACAGATAATAATGTATAGGCCAAGACAGAAAGTATAAAGACATTATAGAAGACACACATAGAAATACATAGAAATATGTAGCTTAAAAAATGGACTTTGCAGCTTTAGCAACTGCACAGCCTCTGCAAAAATAGATAAATAGATAGATAGATATAAGCCTTGATAAAGTATAAATATCAGAGTAATAAATTAAACTACAATACAGAACCATTTGAGGGCTCTTTCTTATTTGATATATTTATGTACATATAAGTATATATATATATATATATATATATATATATATATATATATATATATACGTGTGTGTGTAAAATTAGAACACAGTCATGCTCTAATGGTTAGGGTTCTTTCGAATATTCCATTATTAACAAATTTTTCATGAGGTTTGCATTGGTTTGAAATTATGTATTTTAGGAGGGATTGGAGGTCTGAATTTTATTCCCAATTTTCATAAAATTATATTCAGCAAATACATTTTATGAAAAAATTGTCTGAATAAAATAGCAATCTAAAATTCATTTTCTTGTAATGAAATAATTTTTGAGATATAATAATTTAAAATTCATGTAATGAGCATGCTCGGTAGAGAGTTGTTCATATGAGCTACTATAAGATTCCATGCATTTTGATTGATCAGTTATGGTCAGATGGTGTTTTTAGTGGTGCTATAGTTATTGCTCACGTGCAATGGCAGAGAGGGCAAGAAAGGAGGAAAGAAAAAAAAGAAGAGAGAGGGAGAAAGTAAGATCTTCTTTTCTGGCAGTGTTTGTCTTTAGAAGTGAGAGAACATTGCAACAACTCTATATTTCAAATCTTAATTTCATTGATGTAAATCATGATGTACTTATTGCTTTAAATAATGTAACATTTTAATTACAGATGAGCAATGGTATACATTACCAAATCTTTTATCTTATGATATTATTTTAATTTTAAAATCATCCACAAACAATAGGTATATAGCAATAGAAAGTATTTATTTCAACTTTGGAAGCTGAAACATTTGGTGCTAATGTGGAAAAGTAATACTTTATAAAACATTTGTACATAACTGTCACAGCATTTCAGTGCATGTGGTAGGGTCAAACACATTAGTGGAATTTAAGACTGCCTGGCATAAAGCTATTGTGGGGCTAAATTAACTCAAATTGCCCACACCAGATGGCCGTTTTTCTTCTTGTCTACAATTAAATCTTTATGTCTATGTTAAACAAAATATACACATTCATTATGGAGCAGTCGCCACCAATCAATTTCAGTTAAAACAAAAACAGATCACCTTTTATTTGCAACAGGTTTAATTAAACAGAACATCTCACTTTTGTGCATATTACTTTCTATATAGACATAATTACTTTTTCACAGTATACCGTCTTTAATAACAATGCAACATGTTACAATTACATTTTTATAGCGATTCTAGCTTTTAAATGTTTCAAACATAACATTAATATGAAAAACGTTAAAGAAAAATAGTCTTTGTTTTAGGCTTCAAAAAGATCGTCAGTGGAAAAGCACTATATGCCTCTCTGGAAACAGTAATTTTGAAAAAGTAATCTTTAAAAAAAATAAAAACAACTGAAACAGTTCAAACATGATACAATAGTGTGCACCCCAGGTTTCTGAATAAAATCATATAAATAAACTTTTATCATCATAAGAAGCTATTTTGGGATAGCTTTTACAATTCACTGTCCCCGGGCAAACAGAAAACATGTCTGCTGTTCTGCTGAGGGATAACTTGCAGTTACTCCCCTTAATCTATTTGAAGGTCTTGCTTTCATCAAAAGCAACTTCTATGTATGAGAGAATATTTTTTATCTTGGTAATAAACCATACTTACTATGCATAAATAACTTTTGATTTTGTTTAAAAGTGCAAGTATAGTGTTGATATATTTATGAAGTTATCTCTGTTTTTTTTGCTGACCTTATATGACCTTCAAATGTATTGTCCTATATGTGTAAGCATGTATGTTGATATCTCAGTTCTTTAAGAAATGTAAAAGTTGTATTATATTTTCTTTTGACTTAAAATAATATAATAAAACAACCAGGTACAAGAAGAGAGTAAATGATCCAAATACAGCCCTGAATTCTACTAACAACAACCAATCATCTAAAAACCTATCAAGTCAAACAAATACGTTTCCTGAAAACTCCATTTGTCATTTTTCATATTATAAGTAATGTAGTGAATGATGTCATAGCTGATATCATTATTTATATCATGCGTGATGTCATGAACAATGTAATCTAATGTCATAGCTGATGTCATGAATTGTGTAATCAGAAAACCTTTGCAGGAGGATGGAGGGGTGTTGAGACATTGTGCTACCTTAACTTCCCAATCTCTTAAGTTTTCCAGCCTTATGTTGTACCATCCAATACTTTAATGCAGTTTTGCCAATACATTTCCAGTGTTTTTCACAATTACATTATAATGTAATATTTTTTATTACCCAACTTATTCTCTTTATCCACTATAATAGTTTTTAGGTTGTAAGTAATGTCTAGTTGGTGCATTCTGCGCTGGCATTACTCACAAGCTACTAACAATAAATTCAGGCAATTCGCGGAAACAACGATATCGTACATGCACGAGAAAGTCCCATATGCTCGTTAGAGGAGGCAGGCAAGTCTGGGCAGAGAGAGGGATGGAGACAGGGAGGAGTGAGAGGGGGGAGAGAGGGGGGTGAAGGGAGATGGAGAGAGGGAGATGGAGAGAGGGGGGAGGTGTAGAAAGAGATGGGGAGATAGAGAAGGAGGGGAAAGAGTAGAGAGAGAGAGGGACAAACAAATGAGGCTCAAATGAGGCTTAGTTGAAAGAAAATATAAAAAAAACATCGTCCAAACGTTCCCTAAAAAATGTGAAGCAAGAAATCGAGCAGCTCATGCCCACTCATCCTACAACTGTGACTTACTGCATACATCCAAAGACCCACAAACCTGGCAACCCAGGGAGACCAATTGTTACAGATATGGACACACTGACTGCTAAATAAAAGACACCACTGACTTTCTTAACAAACTTCGTCAGATTAAGAAATTACCTGCTAATATACTGTTTGTAAACATGGATGTAGAATCTCTTTTTAGCAACGTCCCAAACAAAGATGGTACTGAGGCATGCCCTAATTACACCCTTATCCACAGATAATTTACTTTTAACAAGGATACCTAAAGTTTCTCACAAAAGCTAGTACATCCCACACATTTTTGTAAATATGTTATTATATATTTTCATGTGACAACACTGAAGAAATGATTCTCTGCTACAATGTAAAGTAGTAAGTGTACAGCCTGTATAACAGTGTAAATTTACTGTCCCCTCAAAATAACTCAACACACAGACATTAAAGTATAAACCATTGGCAACAAAAGGGAGTACACCTCTAAGTGCAAATGTCCAAATTGGGCCCAAAGTATAAATATTTTGTGTGGCCACCATTATTTTCCAACACTGCCTTTTCCAGCACTGCGCATGTAGTTAACCAGAGCTTCACAGGTTGCCACCGGAGTCCTCATCCACTCCTCCATGATGACATCACAGAGCTGGTGGATTTTAGAGACCTTGCACTCCCCCACCTTCCATTTGAGGATGCCCCACAGATGCTCAATAGGGTATAGGTCCATCACCTTTACCTTCAGCATCTTTAGCAAGGCAGTGGTCATCTTGGAGGTGTGTTTGGGGTCTTTATCATGTTGGAATACTGCCCTGCGGCCCAGTCTCCGAAGGGACGGGATCATGTTCTGATTCAGTATGTCACAGTACATGTTGGCATTCATGGTTCCCTCAATGAACTGTAGCTCCCTAGTGCCGGCAGCACTCATGTAGGCCCAGACCATGACACTCCCATCAACAAAAGTATACATCTTTACTGAGGAAAGGTAGTTAAATAATCCCTAAATGACAGATAAACGGATAAGGCACAAAGAACACAAAAACATTGATATGAGATGAAACCCTCAGTTTGAATGTAAACAGCGATGCAGAGAAAGTGGATGCAGCATCTGACATCAGCAGGTAAATACATATCAGGGGCATCAACATGACATATTATAGAAAACATATATACCCATATAGACATATGGGTATTTATGTTTGGCCTGGTCCTGCATGAGTGCTGCCAGCACTAGGGAGCTACAGTTCATTGAGGGAACCATGAATGCCAACATGTACTGTGACATACTGAATCAGAGCTTGATACCCTCCCTTCGGAGACTGGGCCGCAGGGCAGTATTCCAACATGATAAAGACCCCAAACACACCTCCAAGATCACCACTGCCTTGCTAAAGAAGCTGAAGGTAAAAGTGATGGACTGGCCAAGCATGTCACCAGACCTAAACCCTATTGAGCATCTGTGGGGCATCCTCAAATGGAAGGTGGGGGAGTGCAAGGTCTCTAACATACACCAGCTCAGTGATGTCATTATGGAGAAGCGGAAGAGTACTCCAGTGGCAACCTGTGAAGCTCTGGTGAACTCCATGCACATGAGGGTTAAGGCAGTGCTGGAAAATAATGGTGGCCATACAAAATATTGATACTTTGTTGCCAATGGTTTAGACATTAATGGCTGTGTGTTGAGTTATTTTGAGGGGACAGCAAATTTACACTGTTAAACAGGCCGTACACTTACTACTTTACATTGTAGCAGAGTGTCATTTCTTCAGTGTTGTCACATGAACAGATATAATAAACTATTTACAAAAATGTGAGGGGTGTATTCACTTTTGTGAGATACTGTACCTACAAATGATGGGGACTGCCATGGCTATCAAAGTGGCTCAACAATACACCATCCTTCTCTGCATCCTGTACATATACTACTGTTACATAGATGATCTGGTCATCATATGGACATAAGGAGAAAGTAAACTCAGAGATTTTCATAATTCATTTAACTTTTCCAACCATCTATACATTTAAAAATTGATTTCTCTACAGAACAAGTGAACTTTCTGGACATTACCATATCCATAAAAAATGGCACACTCCACTCATTTGTATATAGGAAAATCACAGTAAGATGCAGATACCTTCACAGCTCCAGATTCCGTGCCTCCCACACTAAACAAGCCATCATCCATAGCCAAGATATTTGATACCACTGTATATGCTTAAAAAATGGGGACCGAGACAAACACTTAAAAACACTGTCTGGATCTTTCAGACAGAAGGTTTACAACCCCTGTATCATCAAATACCCCATGAACACCTATTAACGTACTAAATAAAAGAAACTACTTCACGTACACCTCTAGTGACCACATATGAGGCAGCTTTAGAGAAAATACAGAAAATAATCAGAGATTTACAACCATTACTAACCGAAGACACATAGTTAAAAAATACATTCCCAAAGCCTCCAATCATTGCATTTAAACAACCACCAAACCTAAAACAGAAGCTTGTCAGCAGAAGATTAGCCAATGAACAACGGAATAGAGATTATGGAACTAAACCTTGTAAATTATGTCAACACATTTGTAATGATGACACAGCCACGCATAACAACAAGACCTATAACATCAGGGGTTCATATTCATGTGCATCCTCCAATGTGGTTTACATAAGACAATGTAATATACTGTATGTGAAACAGGTTGTTACATTGGAGAAACCAGCCAAAAACTGCACCCAAGGATGAACCTACACAGACGTTCTATAAAAAAAACAATAAAGAGAGGTCATACCTCTTGAAAAGGAATCACAGTATACAGCAATATTCATTATTAATCTAGAACACTGGACATTCACGCCTACTTAATTCTTCAATATATAGATAGATAGATAGATAGATAGATAGATAGATAGATAGAAATATATAAACACATATTATATACACACACATTTTATTTAAGCCAGTCTGAGAGCAGGGCCTATACTCCTAAATGTATAATGGTGTCAATGGGCCTAAGGTATAGTTTGAGCCTCATTTGTATGTCACTACCCAAAATCCTTAGCTGCAGTCAGAATACTATTACAGAGAATTTCGGAGAGACAAACTGTTTTTTGGCCTGTGTGAGACATGTTGGTGTACTCAGAATGATCTTCTACTTATACACATATAATATATACACATTTTATATACCTAAGTGTACATGCTTAGCACAAATCAATGTTCATCTCCCCTTAGTAATCCTAGATTTGTCTTTTCTTTTGTATAATTCATTGTAACCTCCCAATGAAATGATAACAAAGCCAAAAAGTTAGCTAAATCCTTAACAATGTGCTTTTATTTGCTTCGTCTCTTTTCATCTCTTTCTTCATTAGATTAGTGAGAAAATATAATTGTGCCTCTTCAACTGCAGTCTTTTTTAATAGGACTGTGACACACATCAGGATTCAACACTAAGAAAATATAACCATTGATTCTCAATACATTCATTCCTCATTAGACTCCGTACAATCTCAAAATTTTCTTCTTCAAGACAAAGTGAGCCTGGTGAGTTACTGATTGTATGCACAGTTGCTCTGGAAAATTGGGTTTCACTGTGATGCATCCTTATTATAAGTGTTTTAATATTGTAAATGTCTCCTTTGAGATGATTTAAAGCCTAATTGAAGGTGTTGCCATCCATCAATTCTATTACATGCATTCAAAGAATAGTTATTTATTTGTATGAGACATGAAATTCATGCATAAACCAAAGTTCGGACACACACAGAGCCACTCTCCTAAGCCTACACCACCTATTGTGTAAAATCGGATGTTAAACACTTTTTAATACTAATGTACTTTGGTTCACATATAGCTGTGACCTTTATTACAGTTTCCCTTATAACCAATTTTTTGTTACCTATTCGCATTCTGTGGTGCATATTATGATGTTATGGTATGCTGTTTTTCTCTGTAAACTGAACCACATTTTAAATGCAGTTCAGTGGGGCTTTGAGGTATCCATCTGAATTTGCAACAGGCATTAAATTAGAAAATACAGCATCTGTCAGAGGAAGGCACTGGGGCAAATATACCCCAGAATACCCAATATGTGGAGAAGAAAATGCACAGCAAATATACATTTGTGTTGCATATATTTGCAGTCATTCTCAAGCTGACATGTACAGGAGGATCTGCATACAGAGAGAGACCCAGATACAAACGGGTTAAAAAGTGTTCTGTGCTTCTCCAGTTTTCTGTTTTATGATGTTTTTCCAATTTATTGATATGAAGGTAAAGAAAAGTTGTGAATTTTTAAACATTGAGAGTAATCTTTGACCTACTTGTGAGAGTGGAAGCTAAGACAAATAGCTGAATCTCGAAGTTCCCATACTTAATTTTTATACTTAATTCCATTTGTAATAAGAATTTCTCTTTTTTATCATTGCAACTTCTGAATAGGTTTGTTTGTTCTGAGATCGTTATTTAAAAAAAAAGAATACACACTTTGACACATTATCAAATACTCTCTTTCCAAACAATATAGAATTTATATAATTTTAAAGGCTCTATTTTATACTTACAATAAATGTTTTGACCATTACCAAGTCTAGTTCATCTGTAACAACAGGAATATAGTGGTATTTACTTGGTTACTTAACTAAGAGCTCACATTTACCTGGACACCTTTGATTGTGTTAATGATACGTGTTCTCCTATAATCCCCATATTTCATATTTACTTGCTTCTTTTCTTCTGCATGCCATACCAATCTTTTAATGATATGGCATGGTCAATGGAAGACTTAAAGACTACACAACAGCTGGGTATAAGCCCTTCATGTGTACTATGTTGTACAGTGCTTAATGCTATATATGAATTTACTGTATATCTTTGAACATCCACCACATTTACATTACCCATGTTTTTCTAAAGTACTTCTCTTGTTTCTTCTTATTATTTTTGCAGTGTTCTTGTAATGTTTAAGATTTTAACTACATTTTCTTACTTGTGTCTTTCAGGTAAACTCCATTGCCTGGACAAGGCTTCCACGTCTACATGTCTTCTCAGCAACGGATATATCTGTTGCTACCTGCTGGTGCCTTTTGGTTGATATAAGTTAGTATATTGTCCTGAGTGGAATTCTGTACCATAACTGCATTTTTTATTTCTAAGTTTGTGTTTCATATTTGGATTATTTTAATGGCCCTACAACTATAAAGATTTCTTGAGAGCAATATAATTTCTTCCTGGAAATTTGACACTGAAGTAATATATTGCAGTGTTCAAATGTAATATAAATCATGTGTTAACAAGAGCGCTAACAGGAGAGAGGAATTGGTGTTGTGTGTCGTAGGAATTAATAAGCCATTTTGATTTTGCTTTTAAAGAAAATATTGGCACATTTTTTTATTGCTGACAATAAAAAGTCTTCCTAATCTAGTACACAGTATGGAGCAAGAGATTCAGTTCCACAGCTGAATTTTACATAAAAAAAAGCTGATTACTTCATGCCCATATAAGGAAAAATCTATACAATTAGAATGGACATTAGAGGTGCAAGTTTAATTATTAGCAAAACACTTGCACGTCATCTGCTAGGATTGAAAAGATTTGCTTATCAATTTAAACACTGTATGAGACTATTATAGAAGTATAGAATTGTTTTACTACAGATTTGTCATCGCTGTGCTTACAAACGACATAATTCTCAATAGCATAACCATTTACAAATAAAGGAAACACACACTTTTATGATGTTTTAAGCTCAGTCGAAATAATTAATCTACTACCAGTTTGGCATCCTTGTCCCTGTTAATAAGAATAAGATCATCATTCACAGTTGCAATCCCATGAGATGTCTCTCCCACCTGATCCACAGCCCATATACTGGGATGCTTTTTCTCCATGATCCACTTTCATTAGATGGGTTTCTTACTCTAAAGGAGAACAGGCAGAGACTGTAGCAAACTATGGAGCCTGACTTCCTTGTTGGAATACCTTACAGCAAGTTTACAACAGCTTAAAATGCAATTTATTTTCCTATTTAAATACTTCTGCTGCTTCCATCAAGAGGTAAGTAATTGCATAGATCATTTAAATGCTACCTATTCAGAATAGTATGAGTTAATGGTATTCTTTCTCTTTCACGATTGAGCTATTACATCAATGAATATAGCATTGAAAACTGTCTAGACTTTGTGTTCCTGACATTTAAACCTGATTTACTATCTGCACATTTCGTTATTGGTGGTACAGTATCATAATATTTATATTAGGTGATTAGTCAACTATTTTTTTCAATGCACCCAGACGGTTTTAAAACATATTTACATGTCTAAGACTCCAATCAAAGAAGTCACTTGTTAATGTAACTTGATCTTTCAAGCACCACCTGAGAAAGTAGCATGTAAGTGCTTGTCATGAGGCTCCATGGTCTTCAATGGGAGATCCACAGGGCGGATTAAGTAGTCAAGTATTCTTAACAAGGCTGTCAAAACAGCAAATTGAAACAGAAAAGTGATTCCCCTGTGATCCTTTGTCTTGTGGTTAACCACAAAGTAGGGACTACTTGACCCCCATTCAACCGTATAGGGAGCACAAATTGCTAAAATTGTTACGGAAGCCAAAGTCGGCCCCTGAAAGAGGACACACCCCTCAGACTCAATAAAGGTCGCTATGTGAGGGGTGGTCGGTTAGGGGGCAGATACGCCCAACCACCTAAACTCATGGATCTTACAACTATTCCCTAAATTCTCAAGAGGTACCCCATGCCCGCTAACCAGCCCCACTACCTTATGTTGGGCTCCCTGAATTTCGGTGAGGCAGTCCATGAGAATCTAAAATGTGTCCATCCAAGGTTTATTGTTCCCCACGTGGGTTAGACCAGGACCCATCAATTAGACATTCTGTCTCCAGCAGTTGCACAACTTAGTCAACTCCTGCTGTGCCCACATCCTGCCAGAGGTAGCTAGTAACTGGGCCATAGACCCCTTGTCATTTAGGTGGGGAAGCAACAGACTGGCACAGGTCCTGGGAGACAGACCTGGCCCACATGGTGTAGTTCAAAGGGCGCAAAAGGTGCCAAATTGATGTTTACCAAGGGACGTGGCCAATTGGTTATTGGCGCAAGGCTATAAAATGTGAACTGAAAAACAATGTTTATGCTCTGTTTGCGACACATATGCATGGTGTGGTTTAGTTAAATGGAAAGCGTTTATTATTTTTTTAATCAGAAATAAATTTCTGCAACTTGTCCTGGTACCCAGTAACTTGTCCTGAAACTCTGCAACCGGTTGGATCCATTTTTGGGCCTTTTCAAGGCCAACGAAGAGGGGGTTGTGACAGAGCTTTTGTATGGCTATACAATATTCTGGTGCACTTTTTCCTTTACCCCAAAGGGGATTATTTGAAGTACTGTTCAAACTGGGTTTAGTTACAATTATGAGATAATTAATTTGGGAGCCATAGCTAAAGATAAACTTGTATAAATATGCTATATATTAACTATAAAAATATAATATATTGTTTCTGCAAAGTATATTCCAAATGTATTAGCTAATGCCATTATCATATAATACTAATAGAAAACTGAAAATGCAAATGTATTTACAAAATTGCTCATATATTACTTATGCAAAATGTCCAAATGTACCTGCATCCTAGGTCAGAAAGACTCTCTGATACCTCAAAGAAGAATGGGTTAAATCTCCACATGATTTATACAAGGTATATTAACATACAGCTCTGGGAGTCATATTGGAAAATAAACCAACTTTTATTATCCAAATGTTAGAAAGACTAGCATATCTTTATTTGCTTAATATAAAGAAGAGAAGAGCTTTCTGAACAAAGCAGAATTCGAATGCAAGAATTGTATAAAGCAAAGAGAGTGGGGTAGCTTCTCTCCAAATTAATACAAAGAGAATGAATCAGTATAACTGGCCAAAAAAGTTGTGCTTTATTTTAAAAAAGTATATTAACAATTTATAAAAAATATCAAATACAAGAACAGCACCTCTTACTTTTTGCTTTGCTTAGGAACCAATGCTAGTAGTAATATTTTAGAGTGTATCTATTATAAAGCGCAGAGAATGTTAGAAGAGCATGAAAAAAGGAATTCAACCTGAGGGTTGCTGTAATACACCAAAGAATTTTAATATTTTTTACACGATAATGTGACATAAGCCCAAATCGCTGTTCACAATGTTACAGATGTTACAAGTAATATTGAACCCGCTGGCTCGTAATAATGTGACATGCGTAGCGTGCCAGGAAGTGTAATGTGCATTAAAGGGAGACTGTCATCACATACAAACAGTAGTCTATTAAAAGACTTAGGGGCATGTTCATCAAAGGTTCTTCTATATCTCATGTGACATAAATAAGAAAATGTACTGTTATTTATCACAGTGCATAAAATATCATTCGTTTTACATAAAGTCATGTAACAAATTGTCTCACTTTTCTTATACAAGATAAAGAAGATAAATACACTTTTCTTAAACTATTTTCCAAATACTTTTTTTTAACATAGCCATATCATCTCTTTTTGTTCAAACTTATCAGATAATTGCTGCAGCTTGCATCTTAAAGGACCACTTAAGTGGACTTACAAAAGGGTATCTAATGAATATTTAGGGAAGGCTTGATAAGAGAAACAATTACTTACTATTTTTCAATGATCACCCATGATCTCTTAAGCATCTCTTGAAAATAATAACTAATTGTTTAGATGAACAACATCATTTTAATAAATTGTTCTTTTTTTATCTAGGTCTACATAACTATTCTTTAGAGAGCCCTTTATAAGATCTTTAAAGTGGTCTTTTAAAGTTAGAGACTAGGCTTTTGTGACATGTGCAAAATCAGTATAACTGGGTAGTCTGTTTAATGGAAATGTGAGTGGGAAATGAGTTAAGCACAGAATATGGGCCTATATTCTGCAAAATCAAGCTGATAAATATGAAGAATTGAGACCACCTCTAGAAATGACTAAAATACCCGTAAAAGAGTCTTAAGGTTAATATAACGTCTGCTAAAATGGTACACTGGTAAAGCTATGGAAGAGCAAATATAGTGCCTTATAGTCATCAGGAGCAATAATGTTTGTTACATCTGCAAACATGTCAAGAGCTGTATTATGCAGCTTTAATTTAAAGAAAATATACATACACAGTCAACACAGGCCTATGACATAAGCTAAAGCACCTAGCCAGTCTTAAACTATGTTCTTTTTATTTTTGCATAATGGAAACTGTAAATGCTCCTATAGTTAAAAAGCATAGTATTTTATCATTTGCAGACTGACTCCTGAAGCCTTTTCATTGCTTGATGCTGTACGTTAGGATATTGTATATATTCAAGCCTTGCTATCACAGACTAAAAGAATACTTTTCAAAAATGTCAAATGACATCTGCTTTTCAAATAAGTTTGTCTGCGTTTATTATAATTATATTCCTAAAATGATTGACGAATCAGTGTTTCAGGCAAATTACTAGGCTGCAGGGTGCTCTTCTTGCAACACCTTACATTACATTATTCAATAAAATACCTAATTAAGATACTACAAGGTTATGTGACAGTGGCTCTATCTTATAGGTGAAGGTGCTGCCTAGAGCACCTGCTTGCAAGGGATGCCACCAAGGGCTACATTTTGCACAGAATTTATGCCTCAGGTCAAAACTTGGCTTGTTCTCCAGTAAAAACCATGGAATATGTTCTATTTTTACATTTTCTGGCCTTCAGCCACTATTTTTTTATAATTTAACTATTGAAAATATTCTAATTTACTTAAGAGATCCAAGCAGATGCTCCATTGTCCTGTACTTGTAACGTATATGAGATGCAATATTTAAGGTTTTGCCCAGGATTCCAAGTCTACTTGAGCAGGCCTTGGTTTTATGAGAATCTTGGCTCAACTAAACTTTGCTATTCACTTAAAACACATCCCTTGCATCAACTAGCAATGTTTACACTTAATTTACTAAAATAAATAAGAAAATGTAAAATCAATTCAAACCAAGTTGTGAGATGTAACATTGCCATTAAGAGATGGTTCATTCCAGACTCCTAGCATCAATCTCAGACCATAGTAAATATATATACAATCCTATTAAATATGAAATTTGGTGTGAGGTAAGGCATATATTTGAGTGAAATAAGGATGATGATTTCAAGGTCTTTAGTGAATATGATAACACTCACCTCTCATAAAAATCAGAGCATGCTTCAACTTCAAGCTTTAAAAAAATCTAGGATATTTATATAGATAACTGAATAAAGCAGTTCCTCCTCCAACTTCTGAACTGAATTTATTAACACTATTAGAATATTTAAACAGCTAAAACCATATTGTCCTAGTGATTATATAAGATGATTAAGTGAAATGTGGCATACAAATAATTAATACATATAACACCTGTATTTGTTAATAGCTTGAGTAGAACCAATTCATATTACATTTAAATTTGATGAACGCCTAAATGATTAGATAACAATACATTATTTATACTTAAGACCTTGACTAACACAGCCCACTTATTTTCTTATATGACTATCTCTTGAATGCACTAAGCATCTCAGGGTTTGCAAAGTTCTATGTTGAGGCTGCATCAGCATCTTTCCCATTGTCTTTGATGTTGTTGTAGTCTTCAATAAAAAGCATCACAGACCATGGTAAGTTTAGAGGAATATCCTGTTAAATACTAAAAATCATAACAACATTTAGCCACAGATGTTCCCATTCTATTGTAATCCACAAACCTATCAACATTAAACAGTACAATCAATCATATTCAATATGTATCAATGTGAATCACAGGTTCATTAGGGAATTCTCCAGACAATATATACATATAATCTCCCAACAATCACATTTCACACAAAGCAGTTGTTATGGCAGTTTCACCCGAAAAAAGTAACCAGTAATTTACAATATTACAGAATTTGTATAAGTATTATTTTTTTTATTTCGCTTTACTAAATGTAAAATTCCTAATAAGATGAGTGGTTGCAATTATTGTGCATTTCAAATGCTTTTTGTAGTCCTATATGCAAAAACATTACAATATGAAATGACGCATAAGAATAATATGTCTATGAAATTTTCACAATCATTTCAATATGTTGTTTAGTTATGTGATTCTAAATGTTAAATCTAGTCTACCGCTGTTTACGTTATCTGCCTGAATATTGCATATTCTACACAATCATAAAATGCACAATTAATGGACAGTGTTACATGTACTAATGTAGTGTTTTTATACTGTGGAAAAGCTTTATTGTTTTAAGGCAGTAGATTCCTTTTATAGCGAAAGAATAAGTAATTATATTTTTAACAAGTTTTACATTAAAACAACAAAACTAAAATTTTAAGAATTTTTTTAAAGTATCCTATAGTATAGAACAGTATAATATCCAGTAAATTTAGTTACTGCAGTAACTTACATTATGTTAAAGGCATATCTAAGTTTCCTGGATTTTTAATGCATCTGATAGAGGAGAATCAATAGTACTTGCAAGCATTTTTTGCTTGAAAAAATACCAAAATAAACATTTACAAACTCACCCTGTTTGCTAAATCTTTTCAGTTTGCAAGCTGAGACTTTTGTCAGTTGACACACCTGAAAATCCCTGCTAATATTAGCATAAAATTAATAATTCATTTAGCCAATCAGAAGAAAGTCGATACATTTGTATCCTACTCTGGGGTTCCTGTGTTGCAAATCAGCTTGGGATATGTTGTTTCTTTCTCTATATATCCTTGTGCTCTGATTTAGTTGTAAGCTCAGACCCTAACCACCCATATGATTCCATCCTGCAGCAAGTACTTCCTTTGAAAGGGTAAACTCCATACCTAGGTGCATTTCCTCTGCATACTTTGTTATGTAAGCTCCCTGAGGGTGTGCAAGGCTGGAATTTGCTTTCCTTCCTATAACTTTGTAAGTACACTGAACTTATCTATATAACACATCATGTTTTCTCATAATCACTGCCTGTTTCGTACCAAACATTTGAAACCCAGGAAACTTACATATACCTTTAAGTCCTTAAAAGCATTGTACTTCTGAGACAAATCTCTAAATTAATGTTATACAAAACAGAAAACAAAATCATTCTTTCCGTACATCATTTAAATATTAAAATTGCTACGTAAAATATTTAATTAAAGGGCTACTGCAGTCAAACATTTTATATTATGCATTCAAAACCTCATATTTTAAGTATTATAAAAGCTTTATATAAAAAAACTTATAAATGAGCGGTCCATAGTTTAAAAAAAAAAATACAATAAAGTAAAACAGAGGAATATTTTTTTTCTCTTCCTCTTATCCTGATATGTTGCAGGGAGGGGAGGAGAATAAAGCCTTGAGGATTCTCTGTACGGCAAAAATATTGATCATTCATCTGAATGCAAAACTTAACAAGAAAACTCACAGTGCACCCTTGTTTAAACTTTACTTATTTCACTGGTAAGACTAAGGCAGATCAAACTCAATATTTTTGTTTTGCTGTAATGTGAATTTTCTAAATTAATATATTTTTTGTGCTAAAGCTATCTTTTATGGTATCCAAATGTTGTATTTTAAATGTAAAATAGAAAGTCTGCCACTTCAGTGGACCTACTGCTCTCATGTACAAAGACCTGACTTGGTATATGACTGCAAGCAAACAGGGCATAAAGATCATGGCAATAGGCAAAATTTGACATTATTATATAATTATCTGGGGAGATATGTGCTTTGAAAAGTAATATGAATGATGGTAGTTATTTATCAAAGGTAAAGTAAAAAATATGAATCTACAAAAGTTAAAAAAATTTATAAAACTACAGGCAATTTTAAAACTCCAGTCCACTTTTTTTCTGTACTTATTGTCTCCTTTTGATACGTAAATGTATTTTGCAGAAAAGTAGGTGGAACAGTAGGTTGAAGAGTACCATTAGTACACTCATCAATTGCTAAAAATAAAGAGTTATGAACGGTAAATTCACATAAAAAATTTTTGAATTTTCATCAATTTTGATTATAGTATATAAACTTTCTAAAAATCTCTTGTTTGCTTCCTAATTAATAATGAACATTTCTCTGAAACAACCAAAATCAGTACGCGATGACCCTGACATTTCTGTCACAAACATAGCATATAATATGAATAAAGGATTTATTGTTGACTCACCAGAGTTGGGGTCAGAGTTGCCGTCTGCTTCAGTCCTCTTGTCTGGTGAGGCCTGGTCGTAGAATTCGTCCTGTGGCTGAACCAGAGGAAGAGGGTGTGAGATCAGATTTCCACTACACACAGGCTCATGGTCTCCTAGACCACTGTCACTGCAGCTTTCTTGGGAGCCATCAGGGAGGTGAAAAGTAACACGGCGTTGGGACTACAAAGAAGAGCACAGGAGGATACACTTGTTATTGCTCTTCTTTTATATCCTTCCTTTATATATTAGTTTTTACAAACAGCTGGTCACATTTATTCTTCTAAAAAGAATGATGTATTAAAGCACAAAATGTATTTTTTGCCTTATTTCTGATCTGTCAAAAACATAACATGAAGTGCGAAAAATATTCAGAAAGCACTTCCCACAGTGTCAACTTCATATTGAGTTGAACAAACAAATTATTGCTTGTCATGAAAGGATTTTCTTAATATAACATCTTGAACAAAAGGTGTTCTGTTAAAAATATACCAGAGTTAATTCAATTGTTTGTTAACCCAACTGTAAAAAACATATTTGGACCAGTCAACTACACCATGATACTAGTATAGAAGAGTTATTGTTCATGCCTTCAGTAATGTTAAAGTACCTTTTTTTGGAATTAGTAAAATTCAAAGGGGAAGATTAACAGAAGGACTGTGATGAACCATAAAAGACTGAAAAGGACATTTTCAACATATGATCTAGACCTTGCAGCAAATTGTTGCCCTTGAATTAAGGGGAATTTCCCATCTGCACAAATTTGACTTTCATTTTTCCTATTATACCTCAAAAGTGTTCTAGAATTAAAAAAATATCATAATACATGTCTAGTTAAAATGAGAATTATAAATTTAATGAAATAATTGTATATATTCTCAGCAGTTTAATTTAATTAATTTTCTGAAAAACAATTATAATACTGCTTCACAAAATGGAACATATTTGTTGAAATTGGGGAATAGAATCTGTAAATGTTTTTATATATTTGATAATGGCTTGCCTTCAATGATATTAAAGTTGAATTATGAATTACTTGTGTATCAACATGGTGGTAAGCAAACATTTTGGGCAGCTGCTCCATACTTCCATTTTGATTATTTTTAAGCCGGCAAATGGGCTATAATGGGGTGTAAAGGACCGTAGTAGCTGTTTGTATCACAGGAAATAGTGCACAATGAAGGCAATCCCTGCAATGCTTTGTAATCTCCTCTTCCTATCCTGTTCTTTCTCTCACCATCCACATCCTTGTTGAGCTATTCAGCTAAACAGTTTGATTCTCTTCAGTGAATCCTGTCATTCATTTATTCCATCGTATATTCAATGCATTAATATGTGTATATATATATATATATATATATATATATATATATATATATATATATATATACATATATATATATATGTATATATATATATATATATATATATATATATATATATATATATATATATATATATATATATCTTTCCGCCGCTGTAAAATATAGTAGGCTACTATCTAGATCAAACTGACAATTTAATTTGCTGTCCAAAAGATATCGCCTACACAAAACTTGTTTACACTGCTGGGTAAATGTAAAACCAGATAAGTAAATTGAAAACCAAGGGATATGATGTCTGTGTCTACAATTGTTTTCAAGGTATATTGACAAGACTAAAATTGAAAGAAGAATACAAAAGCTGACAGTCTGTGCAAAATTAGTTTTGCACTAGTTGATTTAAATTACTGACATTTAATAGGTATCAACAGTCAAACAGGGAGACTTAAATTTCTGTAGCAAATGTCAATTAATACATGAGTGGAATATTCAATACATATTGGCAAGAATAAAAGAGAGATAGATAGATAGGTGGATGGATCTGCAGGGATATTCGGAAACTTTGCTATGTTGGTAACGCACTTGAGAAGCGAACCGTTGAAGCACGTAGGACTTAGGGTGCATTAAAGGGCTCGCAATGAGCGTTTCCGGGGCTTGCATCACACCCAGTACCTGGTTCCTGCCAGTGGACAGCTCCGGCGCTCATCGCGAGGCCCCCCGGCTCCCAACACCCTGCAGTACCTGGTTCCTGACAGTAGTTAAAGCATATACCTGGATACAACCCTGCCAGCAACGCCACACTCTGGCCCTCATTCAATTGCGATTTGGCCAATTTAATAGAGCTCTTAATAAGCACATAGCATATTTTTTAAAGACATTTTTAGTTAGTGAAAACCTTGCTTTTGGATAGATGCTTACTAACTAAAAACTTCTTTAAAAAAATATGTTAGGTGCTTATTTAGAGCCCTATTCAATTGGCCAAATTGCAGTTGAATGAGGGCCTCTGTCTTCTCCTCTGAGGCTCCTGTCCTCCGTCCGGAACGACTTTCTGGATCAAGCCGCGGGACTGGAGAGGTTGTATCCAGGTACGAGACACAGAGGTGGGGGGAAAGGAGACAGGGGAGGGAGAGAAGGAAGAACAGAGACACAAGGCAGGGAGAGGGGGGAAGGAGACACAAGGGAAGGAGATGGGCGGGGAAGGAGACGCGAGGGGGGAAAGGGAGAGGGTGAAAGGAGACACGACGTGGGGGGAAATGGAGAGGGGGGAAGAATAAATGAGGGGGGAAAGGGAGAGGGGGAAATGAGGAACAGGAGGGGGTAAGGAGACACATGGGAGGTAGATGGGGGGAAAGTAGACCCAGGGTAGGGAGAGGGGGAAAGGGAGAGGGAAAAAAGAGGTACAAGAGAGGAAGAGGGGGGAAAGGAGAAACAGGGGAGGGTGACGGGGAAAGGAGAAACAGGGGTGGGAGACGGGGGAAGGAGACACAGAGAAAGGGAGAGGGGAAAGGAGGAACAGGAGAGGAAGAGAAGGGGGAAGGAGACATAGGGGAGGAAGATGGGTAAAGGAGACACAGGGGAGGGAGAGGGTGCAAAGGAAGTGGGTAAAAGGAGGTACAGGAGAGAGGGGGGAGGAGACACAGGGGAGGGGGAAAGGAGACACAGGGGAGGGAGAGGGGAAAGTGAGAGTGGGAAAGAAGGCATAGGAGAGGGGGAGGGGCAAAGGAAGGACAGGGGAGAGGGGGGAGGGGAAGGAAACACAAAGGAGGGAGGATGAGACACAGGACGGGTTGGCCAAGAAAAGTGGCATGTTGGCCAAGGCCAGCAATGAGAGCCAAAGCCACTCATTGTGTGGCTCTCGATGAGTGCCCAAGGCACTCATCCCAAGGCCTGTAAAGTGGGAGGGGCTTACAATGAGCGCCAAAAGTGCAGGGGGAAGAGCCAAGCATTGTCTGGCAAACAGCATTGCCAGCTTTCAAATTTATATTTGACGGGCAATTTCCTAGTTTGTGTTATATATTCCTTTGAGCAGTATTGTACAACAGGTGTCACAAGACTCTCATACATTTATCATGCAGCCACTAGACTGTTCTTTAGAGTGGGAGCACGTGTCACTTCAACAATAGAGTCCATTTTATCCCTCCACACCTAGCAAATCTCTCTCAGACACCAAAACATATACCCTCATTATCTATACCTATATTATCAATTAATCCACCTCTATCTCTCTATCTGGTAAAGATTGAAGGCACACAAAGAGGGGCAGTGGCTGACAGATATACCTTGTGTACTGCTGTCCATAGGGTCATGAAGAGTTGGACATGACTGAACAACTAAACAAAAACCTCTCTTGCACAGTGAGTTTACAATTTTTGCAGCTTTTAAAACAAAAAGCTAACAATCATTATGCAGCTCCTTTAAGAATTTTGCATCCATAAGCATTGCCCTCCAAGTGAAAAGTTGGCTACGGTTGGTTACATTTGGGGTAGAAAATCAATGCAGCAGTGGCGATGTTAAGGAAAACCATTTCTATGCTATATTTTTAAACTAATATCTATCTAGAGATAAACATATGTCTATGGCTTCATAGTTCATATCATATTTTGCTTTGAATTGATTAATCATTATTGTTTTAGTAATGATAGTACATTATTTTAAATAACTTACTTTCATTATGCCAGCAGGGTGATAATTGCAGACATTTTCTGTTAGTCAATGAGTTTTCTTCACATCCGCTAGGCTAGAGATCTCATTGGCTGTCAGCGCACACTATCAAATAATGGTTAGTAATGGTTAAAGGATGTTATAGGGACAATGCCTAATATTTTTTACCATGCATTTCAACTAAGAAGATTTGTTGCTTTGCTTTTTTATTTCATGAAAAGGAATTACTTTAAATCTGCAAAGTTAGCTTTTTTTCCTAAGATTTTCATAACTGTTTCTGCTCATGAATTCCTTCCTTGGCATCACATATAAATTTTACACTAGTGCATGTCGGCTACAGCCAGCTACTACATAAAATGGCGAAGTGATTTGGCTTATTGTACCATTTGTGCATAGAGTCTTAGACTCATTTTATTATTTAATCTACTTGTCGATAATAATAGATTGTTTCAGAGCACTAGCCCTCTGTGCAGTCTTTAGTTTACCACTTGGAAGTAAGAATATTTAAAAAAATCCAATCACCTAGCAAGAAACCCTGTTATTGTTGTTTAAGCTTTTTAGTCCCTTTTGTCACAGAGCTCAGACAGCTGGACCAGCTTTACAAAGTATCCCTCTGCTTAGACTGTAGCTCTATAGCAGGGAATCCATCTAGACACTCTGGAACCTCTTGGAAAAGGATATCAGACACCAAAAGGATGATGAGAAATAGAGTAACAAAATACACTACCATGAAATAATGGTTTAATAAGACCCACAGTCTAAGACAACAACTTTCCTGCATAAAATAAGTGGGAAGTAGTAGAACCAGGGTATGTGACATTTTTTTATTTAAATTTTGATAAACGGTTGAAATATACAAGTATGATTTATACAAGTTTCTATGGAAGAGCCTTGATTTATTTCAAGATTATTTTTATAGTAAAGTACTTCTTATTATCTATAGTTTTAAATGACACCATATTTGGAACCTCTGCCATATCACTTTATAAAATGTTCTTCTCTGATTGGCTGTTGCAATAGCTAATCAGAGAAGTGTAACAATACTAACAAAACTCTATTCTGATTGGCTAAATTTTATCCAATCAGAATAGTAGTAAACAGAACCCGATAATTGATTAAAGGATAACCAAACTGAATGGTCTCAATCTATGCTCTCTGATGTGTTGAATGCTTAATCAATCCAGAAAAGGAACAGTAGCCTTCTTTGAATAAAATATTTTAGCCAAACAGAAGTGATTTAAATTATTATATAAAGCAAGGGCACAATCAGAAAGCTGTTAGTTGGCAGGGTACCTCTTCAGAGAAGGATCTCCAATAGTTAAGTTAATTTTGTATTTATTTTTTAGAGTAGTGGAGGCCCATTCCATGGACCAAAGATGAGAATCAAGAGTCTTCAATCAATATAGAAAAGGGCATATATTTTTTTATCAAGATGGATGTTCCCACTTATCAGGGACTGAAAAATAAGAACAAGGGTTTAGTGGATCCTAGCTAGAGGGTCGTCAAAAGGAGGCTACGTTTAACATGTGTTGTTTTTTTTTGATAGTTCTGCTTTGTTTATTTACATTTTCTTCTTTTTATTATTTTTATTATTATTTTTTTCATTTTCAGTTCTTTTTTTTAAAATGTAAATCTTTTAATTTTCTGTATTTTGTTGTAGTTTATTGTGGGCAGTGAGAGGGACTATGGGGGTCCCTAGGGTACTAGTTAGGGTGCCATGGATTTCATAGGGACCTCCAAAGTATAGATGTAAATGCTTGGTACCATGGAGGTCAATAGGGGCCGCACTGGTAATGGGTTAATGTTAGGCGCCATGTGGGTCCATAAGGCTCACAGGGGTAGCGGGTTAGTGCAGTGTGTTCACTTAGGTAGATATTTTATTAATATTTACTGCTTATGACAATGCACTGCCATATTATTATTTTGGAAGGTATGTTGTTCTCATATGTCATTATTGACATATGGTAAACCCTTGCAGGTTCACCAACCATTAAAGCAACTGCACAAATGGACAGTGCTGCTAAGGCCTGACCAGTATAACAAGCATGCACTTCACCAATACTGACCTAATTAAAATTTCAGCAATTTAGTACATCACATGGAGACCTGCGTAGCGCTTGGGTAGTGCTGAGCCCAGGTGGATAGCTGCTGTGATTCATCTTAGAAAATTTTCTCCTGTAGTAACATACTGAATATTCCCTTATACTCAAATTAGCAGATCTTTTCTACTTTAACCATTTTAGGTTCAGTATATTCACTATACATGTGTATGAGTTTATTGATACTAAGTTGCATGAACTCCCCCCACGCAAATGTAATTTTGCGAGAATCACTAACATATTTTAGAATCTGAAGTATCTGATGTGAGAGAGCATATGACCTCCCTTTAGGAATCATGATATAATTATCAAAATAAAGTCAACCTAAATTAACTATGCCTACCAGATTACCACATGCATTTTCAAGATGAAATCACATTGTCAGTCCCTTTAGTTATTTTGATACATAAAACAGTTTTAAAATGTCTTGTAATTGAAATGTTAGGAATAGAGACAATATGTTGCCTGATATGATTGTAACTAACCTTATCACAACATATGTTACACATATGGTTTTAATTGCACAGTTTCAGCCTATTATTTTGTTGAAGAAATCAGTTCATACTTCAAGATTTATTGTTTTGTTGCACAGCAAGAAATAATAAATACAGCACAGTTTTATCATTTGCAATTTCCCACAGATGCCTTTCAGTAGTAACACATTTTTGTTACAATTTGTGTCATTTCTAATAAGTTTTCCTGTCATCCGAAGAGCAAAACATAACATATGATTCAAAGAATCCTGTAGAATTCATCGCTATTGCCACCATTCACATGTCAGGTCTGATGCATTCCTGAAGAATACCAGGATATATTACCTTAACCAATTCATTGACAAAATGGATCTCATAACACAATGCAGAGTTTTCAAAAATACATTATTTCTTGTTGTCATTTACCTATACTTCTGTCTTGTACTCTGTGGAGTATATTTTCTTAAAAACTTACACTATAAGAATATTATTTGGTCTCTAGAATTATTGCCTTAATCCCAAAATTCAAAAGGGTCCTATGTAAACAACCACATCTACATAGAATAAAATAGCTCTTGGAGTGCAGAAACAATCCCCATGACTTCAGATGGACTGAAGGATTAGAAATGTAAACAATGATAGAAAGAAAACATCTGGAAAAATTCTGTTGTGGTAAAATGGAACCCCAGAGTTACACAGAATAAAGTTTGGCAGTCAAAATATGGTCTTGGAAAAAGTCATGTGCCATTTCTCTTTCATCTGCAACAGTATATAACTTTAACATTTCTACAACTATATAGGCCATGCACTAAATGCTTATGTGCTTCAGCTCAGGGATTTGTGTATCTATCTACCATCAGGACTGAAGCAGTCACTTCTACAAGAGGCTATACAAATACCACTGGGCCTCACACCACCCACTCAGCAGAATCTCATTCTCCAACTGCCATTTTGCCAGTTCTATCTACCATCAGGACTGAAGCAGTCACTTCTACAAGAGGCTCTACAAATACCACTGGGCCTCACACCACCCACTCATCAGAATCTCATTCTCCAACTGCCATTTTGCCAGTTCTATCTACCATCAGGACTGAAGCAGTCACTTCTACAAGAGGCTCTACAAATACCACTGGGCCTCACACCACCCACTCAGCAGAATCTCATTCTCCAACTGCCATTTTGCCAGTTCTATCTACCATCAGGACTGAAGCAGTCACTTCTACAAGAGGCTCTGCGAATACCACTGGGCCTCACACCACCCACTCAGCAGAATCTCATTCTCCAACTGCTATTTTGCCAGTTCTATCTACCATCAGGACTGAAGCAGTCACTTCTACAAGAGGCTCTACAAATACCACTGGGCCTCACACCACCCACTCATCAGAATCTCATTCTCCAACTGCCATTTTGCCAGTTCTATCTACCATCAGGACTGAAGCAGTCACTTCTACAAGAGGCTCTACAAATACCACTGGGCCTCACACCACCCACTCAGCAGAATCTCATTCTCCAACTGCCATTTTGCCAGTTCTATCTACCATCAGGACTGAAGCAGTCACTTCTACAAGAGGCTCTGCGAATACCACTGGGCCTCACACCACCCACTCAGCAGAATCTCATTCTCCAACT
The DNA here is from genome assembly GCA_027410445.1 of Discoglossus pictus. Lineage (NCBI taxonomy): Eukaryota > Metazoa > Chordata > Amphibia > Anura > Alytidae > Discoglossus > Discoglossus pictus. The sequence continues at coordinate 345,321,716 of CM050164.1, read as the reverse complement.
GCTATTTTGCCAGTTCTATCTACCATCAGGACTGAAGCAGTCACTTCTACAAGAGGCTCTGCATATACCACTGGGCCTCACACCACCCACTCAGCAGAATCTCACTCTCCAACTGCTATTTTGCCAGTTCTATCTACCATCAGGACTGAAGCAGTCACTTCTACAAGAGGCTCTGCAAATACCACTGGGCCTCACACCACCCACTCAGCAGATTCTCACTCTCCAACTGCCATTTTGCCAGTTCTATCTACCATCAGGACTGAAGCAGTCACTTCTGCAAGAGGCTCTGCATATACCACTGGGCCTCATCCCATCCACTTAACAGAATCTCACTAACCAACTGCCATTTTGACAGTTCCATTTGCCATGTTTTCTTTTCCTCTAGATCCTCACACGCCACCACTCTTCTGTGCCTGAACTCATGTAACATGCCCTCCAACTTACTCTGTCCGCACCCACCTCCCTATGTTTTGTTTTAATTTATAGTGCAGCTTAGTACAATCACCCCCATTTATCTCAGCTGATACACCCACAAGCTTAATCACTAATTAGCCTTCTACTCTCTTTTTAATTACTTACCAAGCCCTTGTTTCTTCTCCTTTTGTTTCAATAATCAATTTAGATTGCAAGTTTTCAATTTTGTATGATGTTTTGAAAAAAGCACTATGTATATAAAATGTAAAACTCAAAAACAGGGCTCCCTACATTTTAGCATGTGTTTAATATTGTATTTTCATTTTATTTTCTTTATACTTGTACATCACTACGGAATATGTTGGCACTTCATAAAAAATGTATTAATAATAATCAATCAATCGAGAAATGACATCCCTTAACAAAAGTACCAGTGACAGCAAATAATGTGTTTAATCACAGAAATATTTTCTCTAAAACCTCTAAACATTGTATCTAAAAATCGTATTATTTTAACTCTGGTATTTTGGAGTCTGTAGTATACACTGTATTGGGCTGTATGCAAAAATTTTACTTTTTAAATACTTGATAGTAATAATGATTGTAATTGTCATTTAGTTTTTCAGTGTGGTCTGATGGTCTGACTCTCCATTACCCTATGGACCCCAGCACACCAGGCACATTTGTCAGACACTGTCCTTCTCATGTGTGTTGCTTCAATGATCTCATCTATCCACCTCTGCTTCTGCTGTTTCCTTCCTCATGTGCCTTCAATCTTTTCTAGGATCAGAGTATTTTCATGATATGGCCAAAATATTTTAGCTTCAACATCATGATCATACCTTCCAGTAAACAGTTTGTCTTGATTTCCTGTAGCATTTATTTATTGAATTTTCTTGCAGTCCAAGGAACTCTAAGCATTTTTCTCCAACATCACAAGTTGAGTTCATCCATTCTACCCGGCTGAGCCTTCTTTAAGATCCAGCTCTCACATCCTTATGTTACTACTTGGGATACCATAGTTCTAACTATGCAGACATTTGTTGATAATGTAATATCTTTGCTTTTTAATAGCTTATCCAGAATTAGCATAGCTTTCCTCCTCAGAAGCAAACATCTTAATTTCATGGCTGTAGTCTCCATCTGCTGAGATCTTGGTGCCCAGGAAAGGAATGTCTGTCATTGCCTCTACATCTTCTCCAGTTTGCCATGATCTTCCTTTTTTTAACATTGACCAGCTTTTGCGCTCTCTTCTTTCACTTTCATCAATAGGTCCTTTAGATCCTCCTCACTTTCAGCCATCAGAATAGTAAAATCCACGTATCTGAGGTTGTTCATTTTTCTCCCAGTAGTATTAATTCCTGCTTTGGATCAATCCAATCCGGCTTATAGGTTGAAAAAATAAGGTGACAATATACAACTTTGTTAGACCCTTTCCCATTCTTGAACTATTAGGCTGTTCTATGTTCGGTTCTGACCGTGGTTTCTTGGTCCATATCCAAATTCATCAAGCAGTGGATGAGATGGTCTGGTACTCCCATCTCTTTTAGAATTCACTACATTGTGCTGTGATCCACACAGTCAAACACTTCAGAAAAGTCTATGAAGCCGAATACATTGGCATTTGATCTTTTGTGCCTCTTTGAAACCCTGCTTGCACATACGGTAGTTCCCAATCCATATATTATTGGAGTCAAGCTTGCAGGATCCTAGGCATTTCTTTGCTAGTATGTGAAATGGGTGCAATTGTTTGATAATTGTAGCACGCTTTGGTACTGCCTTTTCTGGTCTACTGGCCAATGTTGACATAAGGCAAACCACACTTTCCAAGCATCATCTTGTAGGATTTTGAATAATTCAGCTGGAATTCCTTCATCTCCTGCAGCCTTTCTATTAGCAGGGCTGCCAATCACGCAATTCACTTCACTCTCTAAGATGTCTGGATCCAGCTCATTGGACAAACTATTCAGGTTATCAATGCTGTTAAGATCCTTCCTGTATAGATCTTTGGTGTATTCATTCAATTTCTTCTTCATCTGATCGGCTCCTGTAAAGTCCCTACCATTTTGTCTTTTATTACACTCACTTTGGCCTGAAAGATTTCTTAGAGAGCCTCAATTTTCTTGAAGAGATCTCTTGGCTCTCCTGTTCTGTTATCTTCTTCTATATCTTTATATTGCTCATTATAGAATGTCTCATTGTCTTTGTTTGCTATCCTCTGAAATTCAGATGGACAAATATTTTCCTATCTCTACTACCTTTCTCTTTCCTTGGCTAATTTCAAAGCCTTATCAGCCAGCCAGTTTGCCTTCTTAGGTTTTCTTTCTTTTGGGGATATTCTTAGTTGCTGTTTTCTGGCCAAAGGTCTTCAGGCATTCTAACTAGCATGTCTACTCCCTTAAATCTATTATTTACCCTCACTGCATATTCACTGTGAATATTATTTTTTTATCTGCTAGGTCTGATAACTTTCTCTCTTTTCTTCAGCTTAATTCTGAACTTAGCAATGAGAAGCTCATGATCTGAGCCACAGACAGCTCTATCTATCTCTGAGGCTGTTGGAGGAGGGTGTTTACTATGACCAGAGAATTATCTTGATGGAATTCTACTAATCTCCGACCTACTGGATTTTGTACTCCAAGGCCAAACTCGCCCATCAAGTATTTTTTGGTTCCCTGCTTTAGCATGCTTATCTTCCATGATGAGAGTAACATATTTCCTTGGTGTTATATCTTTGAGATATTGAATATCCTTGTAGAATTGGACAACTTCAGCTTCTTCAGCATCCATGGTTGAAGCATAGACTTGAATTACTGTGATGTTAAATGGCTTGACTTGATTTTGAATGAAAATCATTCTGTCATTTTGAGCACTGCTTTGGGCACCATTTGATTTATTATGAGGGCTACTCCATTTCTCCTAATTTTTGACCACAGTAGAAGATTGGATGTTTGTCTGATATGAAAAGTCCCATTTGAGTCCATTTGAGTTCACTAATTCCCAAGATGTCAAAGTTTCATATGTTTGACCATGTCGAGTTTGCCTTTGTTCATAGTTCTAATGTCCCAAGTTCCTATGCTACAGCAGCAGACTCTCCTTCCACTCCAGACACATTTACAGCAAGGTGCCCTCTCAACTTTAGCCTAACCATTTTCTTAGATCTAGTAGTACTCATAGTCACCATCTACTCTACCGCATTAGTATGGTAGACAACTTCTTACCTGAGGGCCTCATCATCTGGTGCCATATCATTTAGTCTCTGGTTGGATCCATATGGTTTATCCTGGCAAAGATACTGGAGTGGGTTGCACATTCCTTCTCCAGTTGACCACAATTGTCTGCCCTCTCTGCTATGCCCTGTCCATCTTGGGTGATGCTACATGGTATTGCTCACAGCTTCATTGAAGTACACAAACACCTTCACCACAAGATGGTAGCAATGCAGAAGGGGAACAATTATAATACACCCGCAAGATTAAGGCATTCATGCATGTACATTTTTTTTAAACCCCTATCAATTTTCGAAAAAGGTTTTTCCACTTCCATCCATGAAAGATTTGTAGTTTCAAGAAATTATTTTATCATTTAATCTAACCCCTACACTTATAGAAGAACCAAACTACTCCATGCACTATTTTCTGGTTTATAAACAATGTGGCAATCAAATAGTTAAAGGTAAAATCCAAAGCTTTTCATTTTTAAATATTCAGTGAATAGAATTGTTCATTTTCAGCTACTCATACTGAATTGTCTATTTAGCTCTCAAAGCAGAACAAAGTTGACAATGTCCTATTATAAAAATGCAGGTGGCACGATATGACTTTATTTATAATTAACAAACATGGCAGCCCTTTTTAAAGATTGGGCCAGTGTCACATATGTACCTTACGTCAAATCCATTTTTTCACCTGAAATCTTTCCAATGAACAACTTTATAACTTTCATGAATTAAATTCAGTTCAAATTAACAAAACAGCTATTAATTACAATATTTTAATTAATATTTAAGTATGTGGGGGTAAAAGATTTCTCATCTGTCAGTTTTTCTTTAAGAGTTAAATAAATATAATAATCATGAAATGCTATATGTCACTGTGATGAAAATCTGGATACACATACATTGTATTGTTCATATCTAGTCCTGAATTTACTACCAAACAGATATGATAATGTAAAAACATAGGAACAAAATAATCTGTGTGTACAGTGGTGTTTTTCCTTTCCACACTTCCCTCCTACCCAAATTAAATGTTTGAGAGTATAAAATTAAATTACAACTCAACAATAAAGTGTAAATCTACCGCAATTACATTATCTTGTTTATGGAGAGCAACTGAAAGAAAAGGAAATGCTTTGCTTGATAATGAAGTTAATATTGCAATTCTCTGGCTTGCAAGTGTCTCTTAGGCATGTCAGTTTTCAAAAACACTTACTATACACATCATCTTTCTTAGGGAAAGAAATATATAAGCAGTTTTACTGCTTTGCTGATTACAAAGCAACACATTTGGTACTAGGACAAAGATCCAGCTGTTTGTGTCATACTGGTCCTGCCTGCATTAATTTAACTGTGCTCTACCTACAGTTTCTAGATGTGCACATTACGGTACAGATGGCACCATGAACTGAGTCATACAGAGCATTATTGTAGGCTGAGGCTGTGTTTTCTGTCTGTTATCTACAGATGTGTAAATAGTTTGTAAAGCCTATTTATTTTGTTTAAATAGGATTTGTTATACAAAGTAAGTATCATACATTGTGAAATATATTAAAATAAACTCATGTCGGCTCTATGGAGCAGCCCTGATGTCCCACAATTAAGCCTCAAGCCAAATAGACTTGAAATTTAGGAACTGAAAATACCCATGTTTGAATAAAAATGTTGATATTTTTTTTTTATGACAAAAGAGCACCCAGCGCCCCTAAATATGGGTCTAAAAGAAAAGACTTAGAGCCCTATTCTATGAAAAGTCTGCAAATGCCTCTAACCCATAATTTTGGCTGCGGGTGTTTTTTTCTTTAAATGTTTAGATGTATTCTATTTACTCCAGCTCTCAATTTACCTTCTTAATCCTAAACTTGTAAACCCTGTATTTTTAGAATTGGAATTAAAATACAGCCTTTAATAACTCATCAGTTATACACAACTATTCTGCTGTAGAATATGCCATTTTGGTTACTTCCTTAGGTGGGAAGGAACTTTGAATATGCAAAAAGTTCCTATTTGCAAAAATGTTTTTTTATCTACATCTCTCATTACTTTCAATAGGTCTAATGAATTGTTCATTCCTTTACAAGGACACAATCTCTTGTAAGAGTAACATGAAAGATCAGCTATGAGATTCCTGCAGTAAAGCATACTTGGGTGTTTCTTTATTATTTTATTTTTTATTTTTTGCCTTCTAAAATCATTTTGTCCTTTATAATATTCAGTTAATTAAAGAACAAAGAAAATATTTTACTAGAGTGGTCCTGTAATTACAGATCACCTGCTGTCTTGTTTTGCATCACAAATACTAAGCACAGGGAACTGAGAGATTTAAGGCTAAGGAAGATATAAATACACAGTAACAGTGTACACACGTAGTGTTCATGGATGTATGCTTATGACAGGTATTAAACTTGTATACAATCAATTGCAAATCTGAGCCTTTGTTATCATAATATTAGACAATATGCTAATTACCCTGCCCTTCCTAATGCTAAATCATGCACATGTAACTAACACAAGTGAAGTACTATTTGTTTACTTACGAAAATTAAATCTTAACAACTACTAAATGGGCAAAAATGTGACATGTTAGATGTTCTCTGTATTCCAGTGAATGCATGCATCTGTATTTCAAACACAGGTCCTACTCAATTCAATTTTCTCTTAAGTTACACCAGTCGTAGACTTGTAAATATACAACGTATATCACCATCACATAGGCCATGATCATCTACTGTGAAAACAGGTAAAATTATTTTAACATTTTGACCAATAGATTGTCACTGAGGAGTGCTTTTGAGAAGGTAAACAATTGATGCAGCCCTGTCTTCTACTAAGCAATGGTCCCCCAACCCGCAATCCACCATGCCAATGGTGTTGTTGGGGAGGCATTGAAGATGGGGGTGGCATCATAGCACCTGCGAGTAGGAGGCATGGAGGGAAACAAGGATGGGCCAGGCTGTGGATGTGCTGGGGAGAGTTCCGGGGTAGATGAGCTGATGCTGGAGACCAGCGCATGCTTGGTGATGTGCATGTTCAGCTGTATTAGCGTGCTCTGCTTTTGCACCACATGTATCAGACTGGTCTTGTAGCTTTCCATCTGGAGATTGTGGAGATGTTTGACAGACCTCACATCCCTGTTAGCGTAACCTAGGGCAGTAATCTCTGCTGCCACCTGACTCCAAGTCTGGGCCCTCTGGCCATACCTAAAATCCCAACTCCCATGTAGGATAGTGGCATGTCCTCCCTGATCGTTCCATGAGGTCTGTACCACTTTGCCCACACGATCAAGCCCCCTCACCCTCTGTCCCTGTACTATTTGTACCTACATCTTGGGTGCATCCATCCCTCCCTCAAGGTCACGCACAGACCTATATATTTATATATATATATATATATATATATATATATAGTACATTTGTGTTCACATTTGAATGTATAAAACAAGTAAAAAAACTTGCCTCCTGCCCAGAATTCCAAGAAATACAGTTATAACACTGCACTCTGAGAAACTGAGCAGGAATATGTAAATGTTTTATTCTTCTATCCATAACCATTTTAAACATGGCTTCCTTTAAACTTATGCCCGCTGCATTACACAGCTTTTATGCAAAGCCAAGGTTGGATTATACACAAGTAGGAGAATCCTACCCATGGACAGCCGTTTAAAGGCTACCACCTACCATCAGCGTGGGGCAGGATCCCAGCTTGTATAGTGGATATTTTCTATAGGTAGTTCAGCACAACAATCACTTAACATATGGTGGACAAAAGAGCGATAGAAGCGCTCCAGTAAATAAAAAGTTCATCTGCGTTCATATTTGAATATCTAAAAGTTGGGACATTATATATATATATATATATATATTTTATTCTATGTGTAATCAGTGATCGATGTGTTAAGTAAATTGTCCAGTAATTATATATAAAATAAAATAACATGCAGTTTTCGGACCTGTTCCTGTCAAGAAATGGGTTTATGAGTTGGGAAATTGAGTAAATAAAGCTCCCTCAATTGTGAGTAAGCATATTTACAAGTCTATGAGTAAGCACAGTCACTAATATAAGAGAAGCAAAAATAATTTCAAAAGTATACTTTCCTTAAAAAATAAATACATAAAATTAAAAAACACTAAAATTACATAAAAAAAAATATTTAACATTACTTTTTACCAGAAAATATGCTTCAAGGTCTTAACTCACAATGTAATTTCAGAGTGCACTGTAATTATTCTACCCAGAAGAAATCCAGTGGTAAGAAGGAACATCATATATTAGGCTGAAGAAGATCCAATAAATCAATACTTCAGGAAATCAAGCCAAACTGTTCACTGGAAGGTATTATTATGAGGCTAAAGCTCAAATATTTAGACCATATTATGAGAAAACAGGATTCCCTAGAATAGACTCTGATGCTGGTAAGATTGAAGGCACACAAAAAAGGGAGCAGCAGAGACAGAGATGGATAGATGAGGTCATTGAAGCAGGCAACATAAGCTTAATGCAGTGGCTGACAGATGTGCCTGGCATGCTGTAGTCCACAAGGTCACAGAGAGTCAGACATGACTGAACGACTAAACAACAACAAATGTGTTGTCAAGCTTGGAAATGTCATGTACAGTAGAATATTTACAGTTCTATGTTATCATCTAAGGCAGATATTTCTGATAGCAACAATGGTTCTCCAACAGTTTGCCAAGCTTTACACTTTAGTACATCAGACCAACTGTAAAAATTGAAAATGTGTTCTCTGTATCATTACCTTGTGACTGAACCTGCGTAAGGATGCAATCAGTCTAATCTGCTCTATTGTTGAATATTCTCTTATAAACACCTTTTTTGCTACCACAGATGAACCATATAGGAATGGCAAGCATCGAAAGACTTATATATATTCATTGGGCATGTCTTTTTTTTTAAATTGCATGCTGGATATTCATTTTTTATGACGTTATTTTAAAATGATTAGCTAAACATTTGAGGCAACATTCTACTATTTTCTGGCATAACTAGTGCTATTTTACATTTTTGACAAATGAATATAGAAGTTCCTGACTTAAAATTCCAGTAACAAAGATCACCTTTCAGGAAATGACAGTAACACTTATTTTACTTCTTTCATGCATCTGACATTTTCTATAAGAATATTCCCTTCATTTATATATATATACTAGCGACTTGCCCGTCAAAAAATTTACGGCAATAGAAGTCAAGGAATGGTGATTTGTACACAAAGTAAGTGTTTGGTTTTGTGAGTACCTTCGGCACTGATTGCGAGCCTCGCGGTGAGCGCCCTCTGGGTTGATGTTTTTTTGGTTCACAGAGCCCGTTTGGCGCTGATTGCAAGGTCCATGCTGATGGCCTTTTGGCGCTCATTGCGAGTGTCTCACCTGTGAGCACCCTTGGTGCTCCTTCTGAGGCGTGCAGTGAAGGCCTTTGGTGTTTATTGCGATCGTGTTGTTTTTTAAAGTTTTCTGTATATGTATTTTTTAATGATAATTAATTACTAAATGAAATCATAAATTAATATACTTTACCTATTTGTAATGAATATATGAAGCAAACAATATGCTGAAGAACTAACAATCTGTTTTGATGGTCCTGCAACATACAATGTAGATTCATGGTGAATGTGTGAAGTGTGTAGTGTAAATAGGCTGCGTGCGTGAGGGGAAACCGTTTGTGTAGCCGTGTAGTTCCACATTTTGTAATGTTAATGTTAGTATGTGCAAGTTAGTGGTGTAAAATGGCGGCCATTGTGTATGTGTTAGGCGGGTTTGGATAATTTTGCATCCCTTGTAATAGTGTATTTTATACCTCTTATGGTCCTGTGTAAAAGTTGTATGTGTGTGGTGGAGTTTTGCGTGTTGAGGGGTCGTGTAGCCTCGTTTTCAATTTTTTCTGGGGCCATTTTTTCTCTCGCTTGGGGGATTTTCGAGTGGCTGAACACTGGAAAAAAAATTTCATGCAATTTTTTCAAACTGCTACGGGTCTCGCAGTGTGAATTTGAGTTTTCTGTTGATATGTAGTCCCGCGGGTCGTAGGTATGATGGTAATGTCGCGCTTTGCGAGGGCGCCGCGGTTGCTGCAGGCTCATTTTGCGAGGGACACAGTTGCTGCGGGCTCGCTTTGCGAGGGCCACAGTTGCTGCAGGCTCACTTTGCGAGCCTGCAGTTTCCCCGTTGCGTTACCAACGGATTTTGGCAAGCCCGGCTGTTGAGAACTAGATATGTGATATATATATGTGATATATATATATATATATATATATATATCACATATATAGTTGTGAGCATGCGGTTCGTTGCTAACGCTAGGAGCTCCTTGCCAGCAACTGCGGACCTCGCAAAATTTACGGACTTACGAGAAACATATACGAGACGCAGGACTTTACTACCTCGCAAAAAAACATTACTACCTCGCAAAAATACGACCTTACCGCCCAAAACCTGCGCACATGAAAACATTAAAAACATCCTAAATACTCACAAGAAACACAGCAAGGGGGGGGCACCGAGGACCTCGAAAAGTGAACTTACACCTCAATTTTACTCGAAATACAAGAGTTTAGACACCCGAAAATCCCCTAAGCGAGAGAAAAAATGGCCGCTGAAAAAAACGAAAAAGAGGTTCCAGGACTCTAAAGACGCAAAACACCACCAAACACCTACAGATTTTCCAAAAAAGACAGACGCAGTCCAAGAACAAGGACGCCAAATCAGCCACAGACGCGTAACACACATTAGGCGCCATTTTACAACACTAACTTACACAATGCGGAAGTACACAGCTACCCTAACGGATTAACACTACACACTGCACACATTACTGACACTTATACAGCAGCTCCACAGCACTGAAAACACACATTGTATGCTGCAGCAACATCAAAACAGATTGCCAGCTCTTCGGCACAATGCTTCCTGCATATATTACTTCAAAATAGGTAAAGTATAATAATGTATTATTTTATTCATTATTTCATTAGCATTAGCAAAAAAAAATGCTCATAGCACACAAACAGCCAACAACCTCGCAATGAGCGCGAGGCTTGCAATGAGCGCCGAAGCATCTTGGAACACCAACAAAATTTACCGCCCTTACAATCTTATTGCCGTAATATTTTGACGGGCAAGTCGCTAGTATATATATATATATATATATATATATATATATATATATATGTGTGTGTGTATGTACATATATACAAAATAAATATATAGATAGGAAATAATCTAAAATGCACACTGCAGGTAATTACTGTCAAAGGCTACAAATTAATCTTCTTTACTCCATAAATTATTATATTTGGTAAGTTTGTGAGTCTTTACATATAAATTGACTGATAATGACAGTCATTCTCTTCAGAAACAACAGCCTTATCTCTAACTTATGAAAACTGCCTTAAAGGCTTGCTGTTTGAACTGTGAGCGAGCATGTTGCTTTATGAATATAAATACTTGAGTTGTTAAAAAAAGTTTTAACTTTTAGATTTAGAAGATGGTATCAAATAATTAGTTGAACATGCCAAAAGTCTACAAAGTTAAATAATGACATTTAAAAAAAAATGTCTGTGTATGTCAATGTCTGTGTAGAAAATAACCTAATTTTGTTTTTAAGTAAAATCAAATATTGTTTTTAGATTAATTATAAAATTTGGGAGCTCAAGTAGTTCTGTAAACTTGATGGGGTGTGTGATAGAAATATACTGTACAGACTATCAAGAGAAAAAATCCAGAGATAATTTTACAGGTAGAAATATAATAATAATAATAAAAAAAATTCCAGCAAAAAAAAATCTATATTTTTGAAGTCTTTTAAAGAACTCCTTACAAAAAAAAGAGTTTATCTAAAAACAGTAAGCGACAGTGTAAAGAAAGATGCATAAATAACCTCTGCCACACACTTAAGAAATGCAACATTTTATATTAGATCATACTAAAAGTTTAAATATTGTAGAATAAAGTGCTATGCAAGGTTAAAGGGCCCTGTATGGTTTTATTGAAGTTGTAGATTAACCAAGAAGGTAATATGAGTACTTCAGAGGGATAAAGAGTGAAGAGCACAAATTATTAGTAAACTACATTATAATTTACTGATGGAATAGTATTGGTTACATAGTGAGGAACTGAAGGCAGGAACCAGCACATATGTGAAGGTAATAGCAGGAACCAAGCAAATCAGAGCAGAAGGTACAGGCAGAAGTCTCGCCAGACAGGAACAGCAGCGGTGCAGGACACAGGCAGAACTACAACCAGACAGGAACAGAAGCAGCAGCACAGGACACTGCAGCTGCTGCAGCGAACTAGGCAGGACAAAGACTTTCAACATGAACATTGTTTTATAACTGGCACTTTGGAGTGAGCTTAAAGGGCTCACTAGATGTAGATTGTCTAGTCCCATCACTTGTCAATGACTAGGGGGAGGAGTTCTGACCCACAGATAAGGTCCATCTTTCCTAGGTCTCATTATAGGAAAGGGATAGACCGTAACTACCAGTGGGGCCTTCCTTGGCCTACCAGAACAGGTACTGCTGATATAAGTGCTTAACTTAAATACTTTTGCTTGAATTATACACTAAAATGATCTTCAAAATAACAGATTTGGAATACTTTGGCACTAAGAAAAACAGGTATTTTTTAACTCCCACCCCATGCCAGAGAGACAAAACAGAAATTCAACACAGGGATCTTAAGATTGCATATTCCGGCATCAGAATGTAAAAAGAGCAATACCAATCCTTTTGAACTAGTTATGTATTCCAATGAACTCTTGTTAAGTAAAACACATAAGATAGCAGAAATTATGCAATTCAGATTCATGTGATATAGAGATGTAATTATTCTCAGATAGCTACTTATATTTAAGGTTTTATGTTACGCAATGTGGTATTTGATGAATCTTCCACCTTCTACATAAAATAATTATTACTCCTTCATAATTTTTAACTGTTATTTCACTGTCTTTGCCAGTTACCTATAAATGTCAAAATTAAATTAGTTATGCAACTCTACACCTATATTTATGTTTGTTTCTCCATTTACTTTTCATTTGAAAATTGTTGATTTCTCACAAGCAACTGTTTTTTTATTTTAACATTACCCAAGAAACAACTTTTGTTGCCTTTCCACAACTTGATAAGGATACTTTGTGTTATAATTTTCTTGAACCCAATTTTCTCATTACTCTTACTCCCTATGTTTCCATAGGTACCATTGCAAAAGAAACATTGACATCCAATATAGATTTTATTTAACTTTCCCTTTCCTTTAAATGATAGAGTGGTACTTTTAATTAATTATTTATAAATATTATGATCATTTTCTGACCTATTTATAAATTATAAGTAAATTCATTAATTTATATCTAATTTATCTAATTATATCTAATTAAAACAAATATTTAGAATTTCAACATATATACTTACCTTCTGGGAAATTTGGAAAAAAAAAAAGGAAAAAAAATCTTTTAAAAATAAGAGATTTTAGAAGGACCAGAAACGTATTACTATTTATTTGTCAGCTTTTTAACATCACAGGCTACCAATTCACTTGGAAAAATGCATTTGAGTTCTCAACAGGAAAACTCAAAATGTTTAAACATAGTTAAAATTGTTGTAGCAGAAAGGCAAATGGAGGAATAAATAGTTATAGGAAGGATAGAAAATAAAATATTATCTACCCTTGGGCAATATACAGTACAAACGTTATATGAGTTAATTTAATTTAAAAACTATCAATCACTCATATTTATCTTAAGGATCAAAATGAATTTACTAAATATTATGCACCTACAATTTAAAATACTAAACCTCCATTGTATAATGGAAAGTAAATAGTTTGTCAGTTTGACGTTGTGATTCAGCATTTCTATAAATATTTGAATAACGTTTAAATGGCTTTAAACATTTTTTTGGAGATAAGGATTGGGAGATTCATAAAAAGAATGTATAGCTGTAGTTTAGTTAAAGTTTTATCAAATGTATTCTAAGATGTTCACTAGTAAAAATAATTTTCTTCTTTAAGGTTAATTGATAACATTTGGACAGAAATTAACAATTTCAATAATTTTCTCCTTTTTAGTATTTGAATTTAATCAAATTACATTACTGTTTGGTATCTCCTTATTAAAAATGTTTATTTATAAAAAAAAATTCAAAGGACTTGAGACTGAATAATTATTTTTAACATCGGACTGTTAATTATGTGAAATAAAGTGTAAACAGGATTTTACAGCCTTATTAAATTGCGATTTGGCAAATTGAATAGGGCTCTATATAAGCACAGAGCATATTGTTTTTACAGAAGTTTTTAGTTAGTGAACTTCAATCTAAAACAAGGTCTTAAATAACCAAAAACTTCTGTAATAAAAAATATGCTCTGTGCTTATATAGAGACCTATTCAATTGGTCAAATCGCAATTTAATAAGGCTGTTAGTCTTTAAAGTGTATATTGCTTAACTATTTCTCTGCTGCAGTTTTTTTTTATCACATTGTTTAACTTGGTTTTATTTTTGTGCTCTGTTTAACTTTAATCACGTGTCAATGATCAGTTATCTATACAAGTAATGTATTATTTGTATTTTTCCTATAGATCCTATACATTCAGTTTATATCATTTGATTGCAAATATCACTAGACAAAGGATACAAAGTATAAAAAATGAGATTGCAAAATCTTGTTGGTCCTAATATATCACATTATACACACACAGTCAGAATATGCTGTTCATGGACAAAAAGGAAGAATTAAATGTTCAGCCATCGACCAATTACTGAGGCCCAGCTCTAGCGCTGAAGATTTATAGAGGCTGTATTTGTAATAGGCTCAAAAGAAAGGGTGAGATAAGATCAGATATGAGTACTACCCATTGTAAATATAATTACAGCATGAGTCTTATTTGCGTGTAGAGGATTGGAATTCATAAAGTGCAATAGGAAGCACAAACATAAATGGGCATGAAGAGGCAAAACGCTTAAATACATCTCAACATTCAACGTCTAATTTTAAAAATCTTATAAACTTATGCTAATGGTAAACTCATTCTCCTCAAGAATTAGATTTAAACAAAATTATTAAACATAATTTAAAATAGTCACAACAACAAAATTGCCCTATATAGCTCTATTATATAGTCCCCCATTTACATTTTTTAAACAGCAAATTTGCAAGGGAGTTTGGTTAGAAGTGCTACTTATTAAATGTCTTATAGTATGAATTGCTTTCCATCATTTTATATTTAATTATAAGAAAAATCTGTAATGTATTTTCATTTATAATTTAAAAAAAAGTTTAATGTTGAATGTGGAGTTATAATGTGTGTCTTCAATTCTTAATGATCTTATTTTAGGCAAATTCAAAAGATTTTACCTAACAAAAACCCTTACAACTGAAAATGTAAGAGACATATATCTACACAGATATACATTCAATATAAACAGATATTTTCTTTGATCATTATTATTCATAATTATAGCATAAAAAAAAAAACAATAATTGATCTAAAAAAAGAATTATTATAGGTCATGTTGTAATACTAATAAATGAGAATCCAGTTGGTAAAATGGGCATACTAGCCATTATATGTTATTCTGTGAATGCTGAGCTTGATAAATAGACTAACAGCGGTGTGTGCTCATTTTTATCTATGGTACAACGCATGGAGAAAACTTTAAGGGTGTGATTTATCATGGTTTATCTTGTTATTATTGTTGCCAGTGAAGCAATAAGCACCGTTTTGGAAGAATCTCTCGCTGATGATTTATCATTAGATGATATTATAAAATACAGATGTGACCTCACTTCTATTGGCCTTTTCGAAATAAAAATATAATGGTGCGTTTGAAGAACTGATCCCTTTATATTCTTAGGCTTCCTATGTGTCCTTGCTAAGATAAGCCTTTTTATATTGATGCCATATACTTCTGTTTTCAAATATCACTCCAGCGCACATTTCCCCTAAATCCTTTCCAATAAATATCAACATATTGGACAAAAAGCATGAAATATGCAGGGATTTTATACAATATGCGATGTAAATATAAATATGGAGATGTAAACAGTTTAAACTGCATACTTCATACAAATATCACATATTAGATAAATGTTTCAGTAATTGAGCTCATAATAATAATGAAATTGATAGTTTTGGTTAATTTTATTTAAATGGTATAATAATGACATTTAAACAGTAAATAACATGATATGAGAAATCCAGAGCCAGGAAAATCATATTATATGTGATATATTTTCCCAATCAACACATTCGATTTGTGTGTGTGTGTGTCTGTATGGAATGTACATTCAGTAAACATATCAACAACGCTTTATAAAATATCTAATCCATGGAAGGTAATATTAAATCAATAATATTTATAAATACCAACATACTTTACAAGGAGAAACACATTCACTCTTCATAATGTAACATGGCAATTACATTAATCCTTCAATCAATACTGTGTGAGAGAGCTGGTCACATAACCAAAGTGACTTTGCCTATAATATACAAGTATTATAAAAAAAAGAATGCATATTACAGGGGCTTATTGATTACTGTATTCCTTATGTAGCACATATTTGTTGATTATAATGTTCTAAATTGGTAAACTTCCAATTATTTAAGAAATGTTGGTTTGTAGTTTTATATATATATATATATATATATATATATATATATATATATATACACAGCACTAAAGGGTGTAATTATTTTCGTAAGCATTAGATTGAAACCCCAGACCAGAATAGGGCCATCATCTTCCTGTACCGATATACAAATGTGCTGTCTTGTCTTTTCGTTATACTGGGGGTAGGGACCTTCTCACCTGAGATGAGGTGAGTAAAGCTAAGATAATATACTATAGTACATAGAACATAGTGTATCAGGAGATGTGAGATGCCTTTGAGATGCTTAGGAAATCTCCCCTTCCTCCATCTCTAAATGAATATATAAATTATATCCATGAGTTTATTGTATCTCTGGCACTATGTAACCTGCTGGCCCTGTACAGGTAAATTGATTAAAAAAATATATATAATTATAAGCATTATGCTTATAATTTCATACAATTAAAAGCAGTATTTTTATCACCTAAAGGACCACCACACAATCAAAAACAAATTGTCTGACTCAAACTATAAATTTTGTAGTTAAAAGTGATAATCTATTTCTTAGCGGTTGAGTACAAGGCAAACACAATTTTAACACATTACAAAAGAATAGAGGGCCCTGTCTTCAAGCTTAAAATCCAACATACACAGTGCTTTCTCTAAAGCACCTAAGAAGACTGAAAACTAGCAAACTTACAATCTAAAGATATAGTTATGTCAATTTCAATTTTACCCAATTATCTTTACAATGGCTCTCAGTTCCCTTGTTAAACACCCATCTCTCACTAATAGCCAAAACATACACGCTCATGATTCAGCTCCAAGGACGTGATTTAACAAACACAATATGGATTCTTATAAACATATAAACAGAATCTACAAAAATGACTTCCACAGCTGCTAATATTGTTAGTTCAGTACATACTTGACAAAATTTGGGCTACGTGTTAAAATTTAGCCCGTAATGTTGTTATTAGCACTTATGGCTATTAAATTAGCCCCGTAAAGCAAGCCGCCTAATGACTTGCGGGTTAAGACGCAGGACGGACGAAAAATACCTACGGGACGTGAACGTGGAACTTCGCAGCCCGCAAATCCTTTGATCTGTCAAGCTGTGATGCTACAAATCCAATCATGCTATTAAATTGCAACAAAGTCATCTGCAAGCTAGCCCGTAACATGCAAATGGAGCCCAAAGCCCAACGTGTGCTGGAGAGAACTCGCAAGGGGGGTAAAGACCAATATGTAACACCATAAATGCAAATAAAACACACTACTGTACTTTATATAAAAGGGAAAGTGATGTTAGGTCTTAGAATTAATAGCACAACATTCTCAAGCCCGCAAATTGGCCCAAAAATACTTTATAATGTTTGATTTCCATGCTATATCGATCGCGACAATCAACTAATACATATAATGTAACGAGCATGTAATCAAATATCATATTTACGGCTTTACTAATATTTCATTAATCTGGAGTGTGGGTCCGATCGTAACTCGTAATTGTAGCCCGTAGGACTTTGAAATCCAACCTCCCCTTTTTCAGTAACGTAACTCTGGTAATCTCTTTTTCCATTGACTCTGTCTAAGCCCGTATCTACGGTCTACACTAATTGATCGTTCACACGGCCGCAAATCCAACGTTCTACAAACAAGCTACGATTTGCGTCTCAAGCCGGTGGCTTGCAGCCCATTCTAATTTAATAGCACCGTGACTTTGCCACATTTTAAGCCCGCAGCCGTTGCGAGCATCACATTGGAGTTACGGGGTTAAAATTTAATGGGGCTGCAAGTGTCTTCTTTCTTGAATTGCAGTGGTCTTTTCAGTTCCATTACATGATTTTTTTTTTGAAGAAGACTAAATTATTTAAACTTGTACTGTAAACGTAAGTCTGTTTTCTATTTTCTGTCTCAAGTCCATTTGTTGCTATATTACGTGATGTTGTAAAGCAACTGGTTGTTTCACACTTTGATTCCACGTGTTTTTTGAAGTTTTGCAGGTTTTCTATCATCTTTCTTTTTCAAAAAATAAGCACTTACATTGTATTTTGTATTATTTATGCGTTTCTTTTCAAATGAGAAATGGAAAAGCTCAATGCTTGATGTGATCTTTACTGCAGGATAAGATATTATAACATAGATAGTCTATAAGGTTAAATGGCCCCATGCATAACAGAATACATTAAGTTTGTCTTAAAGAGCCTAAAGAACTGGCCATATACTGTACTAGTTCTAAAATAACCAATTACTGAGATTCTTTCTATTATTTGTGCTGTTTTATTATGGAAATGTGTGCATGATTATTCCTTATTAGTTACTTTGATGTGCTAATCAATAATACTTTTGTTTTTACATATTTTTACAACCACATAAGAAAACAAAGAGTTAGATCCCCTCTTCTACCCTCAAACAGGGTTCCCAAATTAGCATATTAAGACATATAATAGAAAAATAATGCCAGACAAACAATGATGGAAATCTTAGGAATTATTAATTGTAGAAAAAAGTGGGTAGTACATTATACAGCCAGTTTTAAGTCTTTATAGTGTGATAGTTGGGGTGATAGTGTCCTTTTAAAATATTAATTGCTTAGCTGCGTAAGTATTATTGTTGTACTAATACTCCACAATCAGTCTCCTTTTGCATCTCTACATTGTGAATACACAATAAATTATAGTAATATTTATTAAGTAATATAGTGTAAATACAAAAAAAAAACATAATAGTGTAACTTTACTCAAAGTATATTTTTTAAACCAAAACTTACCTTTAGCGCCTAACAGAATAACTCCACATCTTTTAACGTAATACAATGCATTTTAGTATAGATTGATCCACATTGTACTATATTTCCTTCATATTAGTCAATTCTAAACATACAGCAAGATAACATTCATTAAGCCTAGTACGTATGTCGAGGAAAGCCATCACAGCAAAATGCTGCAAACTTCATATTTAGCCCAATATCTCAATAACGAAGTAATGATTTCATATCCCATATTTATTTTTAAAATCAGTAATGCTGGTATCCTTTATGCTTCTAACATAACATTGACAAGCCATATGCAATTAAGCATCCACCAGCTGTCAATTATTCTCACCACTCAAATCTTGAATATGGCAACTAGATATGTCAAAAAAAATTCAGATAATTTTATCAATCTTTGTGATACAGGGTAAGTTTGAGTGAATTGTAGATGTTTTAGATATATGCACATAATTATAGTAATTATCCTCTCAGTTGCTGAAAGTTATGAACCCAAGTTAGAAAATAAGCCAAGCATTAGCCCAGTACAGCTATGCTAAAGGCTGATTTCCTAGTTTGCTTATTTATTTATTTATCATTTATTGAATATTCTTCTAATTTGTATACATGGAAAATAATCAACACTTATAAAAAAATATATGAAGATGCATATACAGTATATATGTGAATGTGTTTCGGTACATTAATTCATCAAGCAGTATGATTTTTTGAAGAATCAGGTTTGAAAATATTCAAAATGTTCCTTGAAAGTGAAAAAGATCATTAATACAAGCATTATTATTATTTTTTCATTAATTTATGCAATTTATGTATTGACAGCTGTTTAACTTTTTTTTGTCACAGGAGAGACATATTACATTTCCATTAATTAAATATAAATCCTTTGCACTGAGGATTGCTTTATTGAAGCTAAATGCTTCTTTATTGTCAATTACACCTCCCACTTTGAAATTAAGCACACTACAGATAATTGTTTGGAACAGTTAATAAATTAGAGGATGCATCTACTTTTATGTTATAAAAATATTATCAGATGTAGTTCAAACAGCATAAGGAATATTTGCATAGAAGTATTCACCACCCCCTTTCAGAATGTTCACCCGTTGTCCCAGAAAACCAATAAAATCAGACTTTTTTATTTACAAATTGTACTTTGTAATATCCAAGTGACAAAAAAAAAGATAATAGCATTTCAGAAAATGAATAAATAAATGAATAAATAAATAAATGAGTGGCATAACTAGAATGGATAAGCAAACACTCTCCCTTATTTGATGTCACTGTGTAACCATTCAAGTCATCCCAAAGATGTTAGATAAGAAGTTAGGGCTCACACATTCACCTTCCTGTCCTTCAGTCACCATATGGTTGCTTTGGTAGTGTTTTTTGCATCATTGACACGTTGAAAAATAAACAATTTTTCTATTTTCAACTCCCTGGATGAGGAGCTGCAGGTTTTCTTCAGGAATTTCCCTGTACTTTGCACTATTTGTCTTGCTTTCTATTCTGACAAGTGTCCCAGTCCCAGAAGTAGTGAAACATCACCAATATAGGATGCTGATCATGATTTTCTGTAGGAATGGTACTCTTTGGATGGTAAGATGAATTGGGATTTCGACAGAAGTACCTTCTTGCCTTCTGGTCAAAAAGTTCCATTTTGGTCTCATCTGACTACAGTCACTTTTGCCGCATGACTTTAAGATTTTAAAGGTGGTAAGCTTAATTTCAAAAAGTTGCTTTGCAGTAGCAAGTTAAAATGTAACCAATGAATAATTTGCTGAAAGTTAATGACAACAGTGAATAATTAATAAGTAAGTTATTTGATATATTTTTTATCATTTGAGTTTTAGCAAGTTAAAAAAAGCTGAACTCATTAACACTAAGATGGTTAAGTTGCTTTTTATCATAACATAAACAAGATTTATGATGTGTATGAGATATTTTTTTCATTTATTTACAAGCTTTATTTTTTATAAAAATAAAAAAAAACAATATATAATGTTCCATATCCATGAAAATAAACTGTCAGGAACCATGTCGAAATAGATGCACATAGACTCCTGACACTGAAAGGGAGCTGAGCTGAGTGAAGATAACAGTGAGGGTAAAATGCCAATGGCAAACTTGGTGCTGTGTGGAGGAAGTGGTTTTACAGAAGAAAGTAGAGGCAGATAAAAAGGAGGAGCAGAACTCGAACTATAATGGAGGTAGTATATATTCTATGTTGGTCAGAGCTGAGCCAGTCTTTCTTTAAAGTTTATCTCTAGTATATGTCTTAAACCAGTTCATTTAAGCCAGTGAACATGGCATCCATGCATACACAAGACCAAGCTTGTTGAGTATTCTGCACAATACGAATTACAGTTTGTTTGGTTGGTAAATTAGTTAGAATAAAAATTAGTTGTAACAAATGTAATATTGCAGAAGGAAAAATAATTGTAATTTGTAGTAGTAGTAGTAGTAGTTGTGGATGTAGGAGGAGAAGGTGCATACTATATTGTCACAATCTACTGGATGATCCTAGATTAATCTTAACCAGTAGAATCATGAGGCCCTTTGTATACCTGCTAGCAGGACATTGACTAGTATCTGGACAATGACCACCAGGGAGCACCAACAATACAACAGGAAAACAGGAACTGTAGAAGTTACCAGCTGTGACTATAAAACTTACAAAAACTCAGGCAGTTCAAACCTGTAAACACTACAAGTCTAAATCTAATGATGAAATTGGTATAAAGTTGCAGATTTATTTGTCAGCATATATTGTGTGACAATTCTGTTTTTAATATATTTTTTACAATTTTAGTCACAGCAACAGAATGATTTCATGGCTCAAATATAAAATAAATGACAGGTTGATTGTTATTCTTATTAGAGTTTGCTCTATACATGACCTTATCTTTCTGGTCAAGTAAGAAGGAACCTTGGACACTGACAGCCACATTAAATTCACTCGAAGTTGAAAACCGTAGCCTGTAACGTAGCCTCCAAGACTTACAGCTATTAAATTGGCCTCTTAAAGCTACCCACAAATGACTTGCGGGTTAGGTGGAATTTTGAACTGCACGCCCTCAAATCCTTTGATCTGTCAAGCTATTAAAGCTTTATTAGCTATTAAATTGCAACAAATCCACTGGCGTTCAACCCCATAACCAGCAATTGGAGCCAAGAAGCCAACGGGCGCTAGAGAGGACACGCAAGGGGCTAATAGTCCTATCCATAGCACTGTAAATGCAAATATAAACACACTACTGTACAAATCCTGAAAGGGAAAGTGATGTTAGGTATTACAATTAATAGCACAACATTCTCAGGCTTGCAAATCTGCAATATAAAATACTTCTATTTGTGTTTAATTTACGTGTTATATTGATCCCGGCAATGTGGGTTAATACATATAATGGAACTTGCATGGACTTGAATATCCTATTTACGGCTTTATCAATATTGCATTATTTCTGGAATGTGGGTCCAATCGTAAATTGTAATTGAAAGTAGAAATCTAACCTCCATTTTTCAGTGACGTAATGATGACAATCTCTGTTGTCATTGGCTCCATCTAAACCCGTAACTAAGGGTTTGACTGATTGATCGTGTTCACGGCCGCACATCTAACAAGAATGGTTTACGGGCTTGCGTCTCCGGCCTTTAACTCGCGACATGGTCTAATTTAATAGCTCAGTAACTCAAATTTCAAGCCTGCAGCCTTTGCGGGTGTGTCAATGTGGCTACGGGGTTCTAATTTAATGTGGCTGTGAGAATATCTCACTAATTGTGTGTTAAATCATAATGCCTATATCTGCAAATTTTAATACTGAAAATTGATTTTGTATGTGTCTGGTAACGCAGGAAGAAAACTTGGAAACCGAAATTTTGCATCTAATATCCTCATTAGATCAAATGTTTTCAAAATTGTTTAATATTCTTTGAAAAAAACTATATTCATAGACACTTAGTAAAAAATGACATAAAAAGCTTACCCACAGCAAGGGGGAGGGGGGCACCCAGGACCTCTGCAAGTGAACTTACACCTCAATTTAAGTTGAAATTACCGAGTTTAGACACACAAAAATCCCCTAAGCGAGAGAAAAAATGGCAGACGGAAAAACGAAAACGAGGCTCCACGACCCTAAAGCCGCAAAACACCACCAAGCACATACGACTTTTCCAAAAAGACGTACGAGGTTCAAGATACACTTTTAGCAAGGACGCTAAATTATCCACACCCGCGTACCACATACACATTCGCCGCCATTTTACAACACTAACTTACACAATGCGGAAGTACACAGCTACACGAACGGCTTCCCCTCGCACACTGCACACACTGCTGACACTTACACCTCAGCTCCACAACACTGCACACCTACATTGTATGCTGCAGGAAAATAAAAACAGATTGTCAGCTCTTCAGCACAATGGTTCCTGCATATATTACTTACAAATAGGTAAAGTATATTAATTGATTAATTGTTTCATTAGCATACAAAAATACATATACACAATAAAAATAAAAATAAACACTATCGCAATAAACACAAAAGCCATTCACTGCGCGCCTCACAACGAGCGCCAACGCTGCTCATAGCACACAAACCACACCAGGGGACAGACTTGCAATAAGCGCAAAAAGCAGATCAGTGCCGACCTTAAAATGACAGCAAAATCACATCTGCTAAAAAAAAAACAACAACCAAGAGCCATGCAATGAGGGCCGAAGGCGCTCATTGCGAGGCATGCGATGAGCAAGCCTTGCAATGAGCGCCGAAGGTCCTCAAGGTAAAAAATGGTTACCATTATGTCTCAAACAGCATTCCCTGGCTTAACATTGAACACATTGACCCTATCCATGCCATCATGGCTGCAACAATCCCAACGTCCATGTGGCCATGACACAATACTTTATAATGAGAAATGGGAAAAACTACACTGTACTATACAACATTACACAGTATTAACCATTGCCCGCCTGCCGCCCATAACACAGTTCTAAAGTCCAGTGGTCCCCACGGGCATGACATATATATGTATATTCTATTATATACGGTATGTTATTTGATATACACAGTGCTATATAAATGGTTATTGTGAATGCATGATGCATATATGGCAAAAATAACATAAGGATATGGTTGAGCACTTACCATTTTGAAGGAAGCTGAGACAGGCAATGCCAAAGGGTTATTTGACAATATGATCATGTAATCATTAGGATATATTTCTGAAGGAGACCACAGCAAATCAATGGCAGAAATAAGCCATACACATCAGTTAATTTAATTTGTAAGTGTATGAAACAATGTTCATGGGGCTGTATAGTAAAGATGTTTGAATAGTTAAGTTTTCACATAACCTTTAAATTATGGATACTTGAAAAGACTCTGACAGAGCAAAGCAATTATTTATACTGAACTACAGACTATAGTGGATGTTAGTAATACATAATAATAAAGAGAATAGTAATTGGACAGGGGTTACGATAATAAGGAGTTGAAGAAGAACCATGACCAGATTCTATATTACTTTTCATTTATAATGTATATTCTAGATTTCAATGCAGACCAATACAGTTTCTGGTACAAAATCACCCTAGAATGTCATCTTATTTAGTCTCAGTCTTTGTTACCCATTTTTATCATAGGTTTGTTATCTCTAAAGTTATATGAACTATACCTTTAATACCCAAAAAAAAAACTTGAAAACAAAAATATGAAATAAACTTTACAAAGCAGCATTTTTTAAATAATAGGTAGTTACATAAGTTCAGTGCATAATAATAAGTAGGACATGTACTCAACAATGTCATTTAGTACCTGCATTACTATGCAGTCATGCCATGGAACAATTGTTTGACCTTTGTAGGCTTCATAGATTGTCATTTTTTATCTAGGATTTATTGTAAAAGAATATACTCCTTGTTAACCAAGCCTTCTATTCTTCACAATATTTTATAATATATTACATAAGGAAATGTCAAAATTAGCAACTCTATGCATAGAGAATTAGCTTTCGCTATTGTTTAGTGCCAGAAAGTTACAATGTTTGTTAACGACTGGCAGAAATATCTGTTTTTTATCCGAGTTAGATGAAACTCAGAAAAATTAACCCGGCACTCATTCATTGATTCACATACATTAGACTGCTATGCTAAGAATTACTATTATTGAGGGTCTCTCACTTCTAGAGGAAGGGGAATATGGCCTATTCAAGAACAAATCAACAAGGGATATTAACAGTAGATCAATCAGTATGACAGAGATGGAATTTACTACATATATACTGGATATTTATATAGTTTCTTACTGTGTAGCTTTGTTAATTGGATTTAAAAAAAAAGTCATGTTTTTTTAGAAAAAAAGCAATATCAGGCATTTTCATCTGTGTTTACTGTTTTATTTCAATGTTGTCTTTAACTGTTTATTTTAACACTTATATGCCTCTTTTTCACACTTCCATTAAAATCAAATGTATCCTTTGTAGAAGCTAGAGCTTAGACCACAGGCTTGTCTAAATGAGTAATGTCACGTTTGCACATCAATGCTTTTCCATCTGCTGGGGACCTCCATTTTTAAATGGTGGAATAGAAAACCGTTTCTCAAAATGTGTACTGTCTGCGGTAGTTATACATCAATTTAGGCTAAGACTGGAAATCCCAGTAGATCCAGCCACTCAACCTGTTCCCTTTTAATATTACTATGACTAATTGCAAAAGTCGTGTGGCATCCACTTGAAGGTGATCTAAAGATCTTGGGGTGAAGACTATTTTGAACCTTAGGAATGCCTGAAATATATATATATTATTTACATACCTACTGTTATATTAGCTATTTTAAATAAAATGTAATTCATAGGTAAAGCTTTAGGTATTATTGTAAGAACGTCAATAAATTACGGCAATGAAATTGTAAGTGAGCTAATGCTGTTTGGTGTATTTAATGTGGCTGATGTAGCGTTGTTCGTTTTCTATGTCGTGCGACTTTTTCGTAATATGCATAGCTGTTTGGTGGTGTTTTGCGTGTTTATGGTAGTGTTTTGCGTGTTTAGGGACCTTTAGCCTTGTTTTTGTTTTGCTCGGAGGCCATTTTTTCTCTCGCTTAGGTGATTTTCGGGTCTCTAAACTCCTAAATTTGTGCTTAAATGGAGGTGTAACTTCACTTGCAGAGGTCCTCGGTGCCCCCCTTGCTGTGAGTAACCTTTTTATGTGTTTGTTGTTTGTATTTATTGTGTTTGTAATGTTTTTGGGGTTGAGCGGGTTGCGTCCTTGTTTTTTAATCTCGTAGGTGTTTTTTGGCAAATACATAGGTGTTTGGTGGTGTTTTGCATCTTTAGACTGCTGTAGCCTCGTTTTCGTTTCTTCAGCGGCCATTTTTTCTCTCGCTTAGAGAATTGTTTAGTGTCTAAAATATTTTAATTTCACTTAAATTGAGGTGTAACTTTAGTTTTCGAGGTCCTGGATGCTCCCTCTTCCTGTAAGTAAGCTTTTTATGTATTTGCTGTATTTTTCATGTTTTGATGTGCGCATGTTGCGGCCGATTTTTGCGAGGTCGTAATGGGTCGTAACTTGTCTCGTATTTTCTTTGCGTTACGACATAAATTTTGCGAGGGTCGCTGTTGCGAGGGTCGCTCCTTGCCAGCAACTGCGACCCTCGCTTTGCGAGGGCCGCTGGCTCCCTATGCGAGCCCGCAAGCGTGAGCAACGGCTCGTATGCTCACAACTATATATGTGATTCTCTCAACACATAGTCATAGTATAATTTTAAATTCCTTATTATAATGCTGTGAGGCACAGTGTAGCAAAGCCACCATCTCATTTAAATCTCACCAATGCATGAACATATAGACCATACATTCACCTGTCGTACACATCACAAACTAAATACAAATAGCAAAATAGCAACTAACCTTCATATAATACATTATCCTGCTACCTCACTGGACCACCAAAAACAATCTGCCCTCCTTTTGTCTCATACTCTGAACCTGCTTAGATTGTACGTGCTTTCAATCTCAGAGCGCTCTACACCTTATATACATATTTGTAGTTATCTATAAAAAATTGAGTATTTCAGTATAAAGTAATACAATCTTTAAGGGACTAACAATCTATATTAATAGACAAGCTTTCGAAAAGGGGGGCTTTCCTTCTGCAGGTCTGGAGTAATTCTTGAATATATGGTAGAATATGCAAATTAAACTTTTTAAGTTGAAAAATTAAAGAATGATGTTACACAGAGCACGATGAAAACATGGGTACAAGGTAATAAAACAATACAAACAAGCAGAATGTGAAGACAGGAGCGAGACAGGTATCTTATAACTTAGGAGATAATAAGGAATAGAGAATTGAAATAGAAATATATACACACACTCTTACACATTCATACACATGTATGTTTTTGTGTATGTATGTGTAAGAGCATGCTAACATATGTGTATATATATATATATATATATACAGGGAGTGCAGAATTATTAGGCAAATGAGTATTTTGACCACATCATCCTCTTTATGCATTTTGTCTTACTCCAAGCTGTATAGGCTCGAAAGCCTACTACCAATTAAGCATATTAGGTGATGTGCATCTCTGTAATGAGAAGGGGTGTGGTCTAATGACACCAACACCCTATATCAGGTGTGCATAATTATTAGGCAACTTCCTTTCCTTTGGCAAAATGGGTCAAAAGAAGGACTTGACAGGCTCAGAAAGGTCAAAAATAGTGAGATATCTTGCAGAGGGATGCAGCACTCTTAAAATTGCAAAGCTTCTGAAGCGTGATCATCGAACAATCAAGCGTTTCATTCAAAATAGTCAACAGGGTTGCAAGAAGCGTGTGGAAAAACCAAGGCGCAAAATAACTGCCCATGAACTGAGAAAAGTCAAGCGTGCAACTGCCACGATGCCACTTGCCACCACTGGAGTGCCCAAAAGCACAAGGTGTGCAATACTCAGAGACATGGCCAAGGTAAGAAAGGCTGAAAGACGACCACCACTGAACAAGACACACAAGCTGAAACGTCAAGACTGGGCCAAGAAATATCTCAAGACTGATTTTTCTAAGGTTTTATAGACTGATGAAATGAGAGTGAGTCTTGATGGGCCAGATGGATGGGCCTGTGGCTGGATTGGTAAAGGGCAGAGAGCTCCAGTCCGACTCAGACGCCAGCAAGGTGGAGGTGGAGTACTGGCTTGGGCTGGTATCATCAAAGATGAGCTTGTGGGGCCTTTTCGGGTTGAGGATGGAGTCAAGCTCAACTCCCAGTCCTACTGCCAGTTCCTGGAAGACACCTTCTTCAAGCAGTGGTACAGGAAGAAGTCTGCATCCTTCAAGAAAAACATGATTTTCATGCAGGACAATGCTCCATCACACGCGTCCAAGTACTCCACAGCGTGGCTGGCAAGAAAGGGTATAAAAGAAGAAAATCTAATGACATGGCCTCCTTGTTCACCTGATCTGAA
Source organism: Discoglossus pictus (assembly GCA_027410445.1). Taxonomy (NCBI): domain Eukaryota; kingdom Metazoa; phylum Chordata; class Amphibia; order Anura; family Alytidae; genus Discoglossus; species Discoglossus pictus. The sequence goes on along the minus strand of CM050164.1, from coordinate 345,293,249 downwards.
CCCCATTGAGAACCTGTGGTCCATCATCAAATGTGAGATTTACAAGGAGGGAAAACAGTACACCTCTCTGAACAGTGTCTGGGAGGCTGTGGTTGCTGCTGCACGCAATGTTGATGATGAACAGATCAAAACACTGACAGAATCCATGGATGGCAGGCTTTTGAGTGTCCTTGCAAAGAAAGGTGGCTATATTGGTCACTGATTTGTTTTTGTTTTATTTTTGAATGTCAGAAATGTATATTTGTGAATGTTGAGATGTTATATTGGTTTCACTGGTAAAAATAAATAATTCAAATGGGTATATATTTGTTTTTTGTTAAGTTGCCTAATAATTATGCACAGTAATAGTCACCTGCACACACAGATATCCCCCTAAAATAGCTAAAACTAAAAACAAACTAAAAACTACTTCCAAAAATATCCAGCTTTGATATTAATGAGTTTTCTGGGTTCATTGAGAACATGGTTGTTGTTCAATAATAAAATTAATCCTCAAAAATACAACTTGCCTAATAATTCTGCACTCCCTGTATATGTATATATATATATATATATATATATATATATATATATATATATATCTTGTTTTAGACATTCAAATGTGAACACAGATGTACTATTTATTTACTATATATATATATATATATATATATATATATATATATATATATATATATATATGAAAAGAAAGGTCATGCTTAGAAAAATATATGTCTTTACAGAACACTTTGAGAGTGAAGGACTAAAAAAAAATAGCCATTTTACAAAGCAGAGAAACAGATTTATTTCCAGCTTTATGTTTTTATTCATCAGATTCATCAAATACAGTTCAACTCTCTGCCTGAACCTTTACTAATCCTATGCAACATTTACAGATTGTTGTAAGATGGATGAGGGTTTGGAAACTACCATGACAGCTGTTGAATTCTTTGTAAAAGTGAATAAAAGAATATTTGTATTTTTGGCTGTGACTGGGTATTAATCAACATTTTTTGCCAAGAAAATATTCAATGACAAGTGTCAATGAGTGGGTGTTTTTTGTTGTAAGCAGGTTCATATCATAGATCTGAATTGGTACTTTTTAATTTTGCGTAGGTGTGTGCTTGTCTTGTGTAGATTGTTGCTTGTCTGTTCCTTTTCTTTAAGTGACATAAGTTATTTTAAAGAACAAAGATTTACAACTAAAAAATAGTAGCTTGCCAAAGCTTCCTTTTTGAATTTGAATTGCCAGAATGTATATATTATATACATTATATATTCATAATACAATGGGAATAATATAAAATAAGATAAACTTTATTTAATCAAAGTGACAACAATGATTAAAAATTGTTAAAATACAGGGAAAGGGTGGAATTTAAAAAGCAAAAATATGACTTTGAGTAGCAAACACTCTTGGGAAGCCCGATAACATAGTATACATTATATAGCAACCGGTATTGAAAAATCATTTATTTGTAGCAAACTGAGCTGTCAATATGACCCTAAAATATTATATGACAGTAGTATCAAAAAATCATAGAGAGAAGGGAGAAACATTTGTAACTTAATTGTTAGCAAATGTTATCCACTAATGATTTAAATTAATTGTGGGCAATTTGGTCCTACAATGGTCACCAACAGTCCATGATTTCTGAATCTGTTTGTGAACTCAAGTCCTTTCTATAGCAGTAGACCTGAGATATTCAGTTTCATTCAGTCTGATTGATTCTCGAGTGCTCGCGTAGTGGATTATTGAAATCATAGACAGTCATAGGAATGAGTTGCCCAACACTGATTTAAACATTGCCATCCTTCCAATTTTTCAATATTTTACATATATGGTTGGCTACACCCCAGGACCTCCTTCTGGATCACTACCTTGTCGTGGTGAAAGGGCTTGTGTATTTTCATGAAGCTGTGAGATAAACCATGTAGTCTCACCCAAGATGAGCAGGTCATAGCAGAGAGGTCAGAAAAATTGGGGTCCACTGGATAAGGAACTGGCATCCCACTCAATTATCTTTGCTAAGAAAACCATATGGATAAGCACAACCAGAAAAACAGATGTGCCTGGTGTGTTGTAGTCCATAGGGTCATGGAGACTTGGACACGACTACAGGAATGAACTACAACAACAACTGCTGCGGACAAATCTATACATAAAATACAAACATATTTGTAAAGGCTAACACAAATTTTGGATAGTTTTTTTTCCAGAGATTAATTAACTCAAAGAAATATAGAACCTAGAGAATTATCCATGTTTAAAAGGTCAACTCCAGTATTGCTGTTAATGATAGTGTTTGGTGCCACTGAACAGTGCACAATATGAAAATGTTTAATACAATATTAGATAGAGTATTCTGATACATTAGTTAAAGAAAAAAAAGAATGTAGACATTTTAAAATACAGTGTATTGAATCATCTAATGAACTATCTTTAGACTTTACCATTAACAAACTAAAGATGGCAGGAATCTTATTAATGACTGGCTTTTCTACACATCTGCAGTAATTCTGGGAGTTACTCACTTGAAAAAGCACAGTCTGATTTGATGCCCTTGGGCAGCAAGGTTTATTTTTTAATTAAATCTTTAATTAGAATCACAGCATCTGTATAAATAAAAATGGCCATCTTAACAACATGTGCATACACAAATGCATACATAGTATAACTTCATACAAACGAATATATATATATATATATATATATATATATATATATATATATAGATAGATAGATAGATGTATTATGAACTCTGAATCAACTTCACAAACACTGTGTTTCCACTTACTAAAGTCCTGCAGAGTGTGGACAGATTGTCTCAATAAGGTTGGGTGTAAGTTATACCTAGGGATATTATTCTGAAATGGCAAATACTGAAGAATAAATGAGCTTTCACCTATTTCTCCCTCTTCTTCCTAGTTCCAAAAATGAATGTGTACTGCACGTTTGTGTTTAAATCTGGCAAAGATGCGGGTTGTGCATGCGCACAGCACGTCGCAAGGCCAGCAATGGGTGTTAAAAGGGGAGATGGAGCAAAAGGAGGGAGAGGGAGGGAGGGGAGGGAGAGAGAAGGGAACATGAGAAGGAGGGAAGAAGGAGAGGGAGGGAGAGAGAGAAGGAGAGAGAACGAAGGAAGGGGAGAGAAGGAGGGGAAGGAGAGAGAAGAAAGGAGGGCAGAGGGGGAGAAAGTGCAAGGAGAGAGATATAGAAGGAGTGAGAAGGAGAGAGATAGAGAGAAGTAGAGAGAGAGAAGAAGATGGAGAGAGAGAGGAGAGAGAGAAAAAGGGAGAGAGTGAGAGGGAGGGGGAGACAGAGAGAAACGGAGGGAGCGAGAGAGGGGGTGCACAGAAGAGAGTGAGCAGAGAGAGAGTGAGCACAGAGAGAGCCAGGGTACACAGAGAGAGGGCATTCAAACAGACAGAATACACAATGTATGATGCCGTCATTTTTGATGGGCAAGTAATCTAATATTATCTTATCTGCCCCCAACAAACCTTGTGATTTGTTCAAAACTGCAGATTTAATATTTACGATTAAATGTACATTTTAAAAAGGTAGCCACTGGTCTATTATCTCTTATTTGTAGTTATGTTGCTGAAAATTTTTGGTTACTGATGATCAACTTCCTGGGGTAGAAAGAGACTTTGAATTAATAGGGCATTTCTATCTGCACAACGGTAATGTTATAACTACAACTGTCATTGCCATCATTAGATCTAATGGAACTCATTAGTTTACAAAGACACATCCTCTTGAGAAAGTAATGCAGAGGGGAACCTAAGCAAAGAACCTTGCTGTAATGAAAATTCCTCAAAATAATGATGATTGCTTTATTTTATTTATTTAGTATTTTACAAGCATTCTTATTATTGCATTGTAAACAATCACTTTGCACATTTTAGACAAATATGCACAAACCTGATCTTGCATGAATTTCTTCTTTTCCTCTAAGATAGTTCCCACAAAGACTATAAATGTACTAAGTCAAATACAGTTATACATTTTTTAGATTTGCCAGAGTTATTTTTTTACTTATTTATATTTTTTTTCATTTATTATAACTACCTGTAATTAGTGACTATTTTCTGTAATATATTTGTAATTCCATCAGCCATTATCAATTATTAGAGTATTTATCAGAAGTGATAAATAATTAAAAGGACATGTACCACAACTGTTTTTCATGCATTTAAAAGAGTTATGTTTCAAACTTTAAGACAGTTGTTTTTTTTTTGCATGAAAAAAAATAGTAAATAAAATCTGTTTAAACTTAATTGAAAGTAACAGGAAATGCAAAGAAAAAAGAAAACACACTGTTGCACATTATCAAATACCCTCTTTCTGATGGAACAAAGAAAACATATATTTGAATGTCCCTTTAAGATTGGGCCACTAAAGCCTTCTTATAGAACACTATTGGACATAGAGATGTAATAATGCAAGTTTGTTATCCCATGTGAAATAGGTAAGCCATTATTATTATTATTGTTTATTTGTAACATGCCAACATATTTCGTAGCGCCATACATGAGTAACTTCAGGGCACAAACAATAGCAGTATTAACACATTGCAAAGGATGGACGGCCCTGTCTTTGTGCCTCAAATCCAGTGTCCATAGTCCTTTCCCTAAAGCACCGTGCAAGATTGAAAACTCACAGACTTACAACCTAAAGCAATAATTGTATGTTATTATATGGAACTTATTCTGCAAAGGATATACAACAACATATGTTTTACCAGTACCTATGTTTTACCTTTGTAGCACAGACAGCTGATTCAAGGGTTTTATATCATGTAGTCCAAATCGGAAGAGTGTCATACAATCTCTCAAGTCAATACCAGTTTTTGGCTGATCATAATCAGAAAAGCCCACAGTGAGTCTGTTTACCCACAACTCCCTTTACTTTTATATTGCAACAATTAATCAGAGTTAATGTCTATACTTTCTGCTGATTTAACTGCAAGAAATGATCTCTTCTGTTTATATCCTATTATAAGGATCATTACAAAATTGAAAAACAATTAACACTGGGTTTAATGCCTGAATGCCATATAGCTAAAGTAATTGTACTTAAGGTCTACTAACTTTTTAATCAGGCATTTGGTTGCAAGCTGCTCAAGATTGATTCAGTAAGAATCTCTAGTATAATATAAGGAAGAAGCTGTGTGTGCTAGAAAAGGATGAGTAAAATAAATTGGAAAAATTATAGGAGATGGCACACAGCATCGAGCAAGCAGTAAGGATACCCCATACTTAATTATCAGAACATGCACAAAGTAAATCAACATGTACCAGTAATAACGACTTATGATTAAAAAAAATAATTCACTGTTATAGGTATATGTGATTTCAATGACTAGGTAAGTATTAGATTTTATGAAAATACTTATTTATTCTAAAAGTTTCAAAAAAAGGAGGAGTGAAGCAGCTGTGAATGTCTTCAATTATAGATACCACATGTGGCCGAATCAAGAGTATTGCTTCAGACTTGATAAAGAGAGGTTGAACCTCTCGAAATCTCATCAATATAAATAATGTGTTTGTCCAATACAAAAGGTATCATAATATACTGCAATACTTATTATTAATCTATATATATATATATATATATATATATATATAGAGAGAGAGAGAGAGAGAGAGAGAGAGAGAGAGACAGTATAGGAGGACTAACAGTCTTTATTGAAGCTCAAATACTATACTATATTACTATAACTCATATGTGCAGGCTTGCACATAATGTAAGGTGATCACATTACTTATTTGGGATGGGAATTGTAGAAAACAACTATAATTTTGTAAAAATTGCAGTTGCCTGTTCAAAGTAATTAAATACATGACCTACAAAAATACATTTCCTCTAGCAAATAAACATCAGGGGACACTGGTGGACAAGATAGGACTTCATACCATTTTTTGCCACTTTACTTTCTGGTTCACACCCCCCTTTGCCATTTGATGGGCCCACTGGAAAAAAAATCTAAGTATCCCAATGATTCATTTAATGTCCATGGTTAATTTAATGTCCTTTACCTTTAATTAAAGTTCGGCTTTCCAAATCAGTGATGAAAATTATATTATTACTTATTCTAATTTATGACAGATATAACTTTTTTGGTGGATATTTGATATCTGTGAAACTACCTCCTTAGATGGTTTTCAGTTTTCCTTATATGCATCTCATGATATTATACAGATTTTACAAAGGTAACAGTTAGATATAACATCTTTTGACTGGTCTCTGGTGTGGAAATACATTCACTCATTACTGTAAAAAGATTTATTAAAATGAAGCTGTAGCTAAACACTTAGGGCCACATTCAATTCGAAGCCTGCAACTCGATGATCGCAGACAGCCGAATGTCTGTGGGTATGTTGAGGGCTCCCTTTGTCTCTGATTGTAATTCTATTCAATTGCTCAAGCCCACAAGTTACTGTCCAAAAGCCAAAACAGCAAACCATGTTCGAGCAGTTCAGGGCAGGAACATGATCAATTCAGCAAGCCCGTAACCTCCCATGTCAAAATAAAATGAGACTGTCATTATTACAGCAGTAATTGATAAGGTCCGGGGGTCCGATATGCGATCAGACTCGCAAACCCGCCAAATAAAGAAATATGAAAATAAATGCCAATACTGTTCTAGTCCATATGAGTGGCCTGATATGTATTAACTCATTGATACCCAAAATTACACATAAATATAATTAAAATTTCCTGCCAATTTGCAAGGTTGAGACTGTTGTGCAATAAATTCTAATGTCTATCATCACTTCCCACTTATTTACAGTGCAGTAGAAATGTTTTATATGCATTTACAGTGCCACGAATGGGAGTTCTACCTCTTGCGGGTCCTCTCTAGCACTCTTACGATTTTCTCCTTCATTTGCCATTTACAGGTGTGAAAACAGGCTTGGGAAATTGAGCAATTAAATAGCGATTTACGATTTTAGCCTTGCGAAAGTGAAAGATCAAAGGCTTCTAGAAGCTGTAAGTTACGAGTTTACCATCGCCATTTTTTCAAGCCCGTAACTCGGAAGCTGTTCCAAGCCAAAGACGCCAATTGAATAGCAAATTTGCTTGCAACCTCACTTACGCGCTACCGGATCTCACAAAAGCTCAATTGAATATGGCCCTATATATGTATATACATAAACTAGAGATAAAACAAATAATTGTCTGCATTATTAAATGTAATAATATCTCAAATATATTCATAATATCTAAAATCAGAAACTGTCCTCAATGCACCATATTTTTAGATAACATAATACAGGTCCTCTCAGTTTTGAATAGGCTGTTGATAATACATAAGGATACTCTAAGCTTGGTACATTGATTTGTAGATACTTATTGCTGTCCATAAGTGAAAGCAGAATTGGTATTTTAGCAATCAAAATGTGCTTCTATTGACTGTTGCATTTTGATGGGCTGGTATGGCAGATAAAGTCACGTCTATAACCTGCAATAAAAAATAAATTGTCAATGAGAATTTGCTAGCATGTTCCCTTGTGGTTGTTAGGCTTTTGTAGGTCTTTGTTTTCTAGTGATTGACTGGATGCATTAAGAATTGTGGTAAAATTTAATTAATGAAAATTATAAAGCAGATATCCTTAAAGACTGCACAATTTCAGTATCAATACAAGTGCATGTGGCTGCCAGTGCTAAACAATATGGCAGTACAAAAATATACACTAATACTAAACTGGATGTGATAATGTAAATTCACTCACATGGTTGCAGAGGTTTGCAAAATAAATTTGATTTGGACATAAGCAGCTTATACTAACAGAGGATATAACAACCATAATATTTTCCAACATGTTTCATGGAACTAGAATTTATTTTAGGCAGTATAACATTTTTAAATTACTGGTGCTATTAATGCTCAATATTCCTGCTAGCTACCTCAACAAATTATATATTACTTTAATTGGAAGAATATGGAGGTTCCACACAGTTCTTGGCTGTCCAATTTCAGACTAAATAAAAATGTAGTCTGCATCCAATATGTATTTCATGTTTTATAAGGTCAGTAGATGTTTAAATCATATACTTTATGAGACACCTGCCCAATTTACATATCATTAGGTATATATAAAAGTGATCCATTTGGAATATTGAAATAAAATATAATTTGAAGTAAAGAACTGCATACCATGTTCAAAGGTGTATATGTGCGTTCTAAAATAGAAGTATTTTAAGGTACCTATACTTATAACTGAATTTAATACCCAGCTTGGTGCAAATGTGCTTAGCTGTTTTTTTTTTATATTTTAATTGTTGCAATCTTATTTTTATTGGAATGAACCACAAGACAGTTTAAAGTTATAATTTACATACAATATATCCAGGTTTCCATCAGGTAGCTGAGGTGGATGGTTAATAACTACTAGCACTGGATCCACTCTTTCATTACATTTTCTAGACAAACATTTGACTCTCATATTTTCATTATACTGAACTAGTACTAGAATAATGGAAAAATGTTTTTAGAATGTAAAAAATAATAAAATCAGCATTTAGTTTATTACCTATATTATGCAATTGTTTGCAGTCCTAGCCATGTCTCTTGTTTTATTATAAGAACTCTCATACTTGGAGCCATATTTTCGCGATTCCAAGCCCGCAACTCGATCAATGTAGGCCGTATGTCTGCTAGTGTGTCGGGGGCTCCTGTTGGTGTCCAATTACGATGCTATTCAATTACTCAAGCCCGTAAGTTACTGTCCCAAAGCCAAAACTGTAAACCATGCACTGGTTCGTAGCAGTTCGGGGCGGGAGCATGATCAATTAAGCAAGCCCGTAACCTCCCATTTCAAATTAGCCAATAGAAAATGAGACTGTTATTATTACTGCAGTAAAACGTGGAGGTTACATGTCAATCAATTAGGTTCAGGGTCCGATATGCGATCAGACTCGCAAACCCGCAAAATAAAGAATTATGAAAATGAATTCCAATACAGTTCTAGTCCATATAGGTGGCCTGATATGTATTAACTCATTGATTCCCGAGATCGATTTAGCCCCAAAATTAAACATAAAACTAAATTTAATTTCCTGACGATTTGTGAGCTTGAGACTGTTGTGCAATTAATTTTACAGTGCAGTAGAGATTTTTTATATGCATTTACAGTGCTATGAATCGGTGTTTTACCCCCTTGCGGGTTCTCTCTAGCACTTGTAAGATTTTCTCCTTCATTTGCCATTTACGGGTGTGAAAACATTTGCGGGCTTGGGGAAATTGAGCAATTGAATAGCGATTTGCGATTTTAGTCATTGTAACTCTTGCGAAGGTGAAAGATCAAAGGCTTAGGAAGGCTGTAAGTTACAGCCTTAACCATCGCAATTTTTTCAAGGCTGTAACTCGTAACCTGTTTGGAGCCCACCAATTGAATTGCAAATTAACTTGTGATGTCACTTACGGGCTACCGAATTGCTGGAAACCTCAATTGAATGGGGGCCAGAGTGTCCGTCTTATCAAATGGATGGTAACTTTAGATAATAAAACCAACACCATTTACCTGCTGGACAAGCTTGTGATGTGCCTTCATAGTTTGGGCTCTGTGGGCTTGTTGCTGCTCGGCCAGTGTGTAATATGCTCAGAATGCCGACTCTCCTTCGTCAGCTCTCCTAGCTGAATGTACAGCAGATGACATTCTTGAGGGGCCTTTCACAGATCGTTATCCCTTCAAGTCAATTAAGCGAGTGTGGTCAAGCTAACTGATTGACATACACTCTGAGGCTTAGCATGGCAGGATACTTTGAGAAAAGCCATATTTGGCTCCACTTCTCCTGACAAACATTATGCAGATATAATGGGCTTCTGTTCATATAGCTGATTTAAAGGTTAATGTTATAACAAGTGCCAACACTGATATTCGCCAATTTTCAAAATCCATTAGTTTAACTGATTTAAATGGCACATACATTTTCACCAGCACATACATGTAACACAAAAATGATCGAGTTCTTAGCTTGATGCTGTGCAGACAGGAGATCACACAGATATTTCATGCATTTCATATTGTTGTTCCAGCCTAATAGAAAAGCAAGCGCTCCATTCCCATGATGATACTAGAACTTTCTATAGTAATGCTGTGCACAAATTCCATTTACATGTAAATATCTATATTTCCAATATGATGTATGGGCAGATTCAGCAGAATACAATTCACACTCTAATGTGTTATATACCACTTCAGCAACAAACTCCAACCTCAGTCCCTGCCTGTTTTCAAACTCAATTCCCTCTGTGCATCAGATCCATAATTGTAGTATTTCTGGAACATTGCAAAATAAAGTTTGTACAATAGAAACAATGGCCTACATACTCATAAGAAGGGGCATGTACTCTCAGGCACATATTATATACAATTTACAATTAAAGTCTTAAATGAAAACAGACTTTTTAAACTCACGGTTTGTATGGTGAAAACCTGTTAGGGTTAGTGCAAAATTGTTAAATCCAAATAAACTAAATGACAAAAGTACGGGGACTGCTCATTTGCCTAAGGAATAGCACGTCCATATGTAAAGAAATGTATAGTGTAATTTTTATCTTTAGATGTCGTTGATTTGTTTTTAACATACTGTATACATATTTGCATGCTTCTATATACATTTAGTTGTTAATCTTGCAATGTGGCCATAGCAAGGGGAAGGATGGAGGAGTAACGGGCATGTGGCATGTGACATTATAATGATCCCAAGTCAGTATTACATTTAGATACTACCCTTGACTGCCATTGGAAGTATAGATCAGGGTTAATTTCTATGGACATTTGATTTATGCCTTAGAACAGTGGTTCCCAAACCTCTCCTCAGGGCTCCTCGGACAGGTAGGGATTTCAATGTAGCAGTGTGTGAACATGGGTGAGGAAATTAGTATTCAACAGGCAATGGAGGCCCTAATTTGTGTTTATACGCTGTTACACTGAAATCCCTACCTGTCTGCGGAGCCGTGAGGAGAGGTTTGGGAACCACTGCCTTAGAGGATTAGTCACATCACCAAATCTAGTTTTATAGTTCCACTCTGATGTGAAATTCATGCCTCTTCATTGGAAGTGCTTGGGTCTCATGCTGATTTTAAGAATATGTTTGCAACATGGCTTATTGATAATATATAGTGTCTCAACTGCCTGGAAGTGTACCTGTAACGGTATATTATTAGTAAACAAGGGACAAAGACACGATAAGCATATGAGAACCACATTATAAAGATTTATTTCCAGATCCTACATGAAATAATAATAATGGGTGGAATCTGGACAAGTGAGCAGTAGAGCATGGATTATATGACAACTAAATGCCCTTATTTTCAAAATGCCTTTTTTAAGAATTTCTCTTAATTATGTACAAATTGTTACAAATGTATTCTAATTTATTGACTAGTGTATGCAATAATTTTTTTGTGGTAGCAACCATTTTTGTTTCTGCTTATTTACTTCTAAGTGGCAATTAGATTGTAAGTTTGCACATTTTCATTCTTGTAAGGTGCTCTCCACTCTTGCAATGTGCCAGTTTTTTTTTTAACCCTTGTGCAGCGTTACAGAATATGTTGGCTCATTACAAATAAAGATAATAATACTTTTCAACAGGTCTAATCAATCTACAAGCATTTGATAGAGGAGCATCAGTAGTGTAGGCAAATATTTTTTTTGCATGAAAAAATACCAAAATAAACATTAACAAACTGAACCTGATGTTTGCTAATGCACTTTAATTTGCAAGCAGCAGCTTTTGTTAGTTAACACCCTTGAAAATCCATAGTAAAATTAGCATAAAATTCATAATTTGTTTTGACCAATTACAGGCAGCTATACTTCTTAATACAATGTAACAATCAATGATGGTAGTTTGTGCAGGAAGGAATCATGGGATGTGTAGTCTCCCTGTAGAAGTTAATAGGAGGAGCCAGACACTAATCTGCAGATAGCCGTATTGAGCAGCTGCTGCAGGATTGAAGGTTAGTAAAGGGATTACAATCTCTACCCAAATACAGTGTTTCTATTGGGAGGTTCACTGTTCCTATGTAAGTAGCTTTTGGGGTGTGAGAAACAAGTTTTATTTTGAAATAAAATAAATCTGTGTACAGAATGACTCAATGTAATGTGTGTTTCTGATATAAACAGCAAGTGTTAGATCAGCAAAAGGTAAAAACAACTTAGATATACCTTTAATGCTGGGAAATTATTTAACTCAAGCAGCTAAACAAGTCAAAGGCTCACAATAGTAAATAATAATTTCTTACATGTGTTAATAAATTAACTCTGTATTTATGTTTTCATCTTTATACATGTTATTGCAGACTACAGCTAAATTGTATTCTTTGAGGATCAGTAAAGCAAACAATGTCCTTTGCCCAATAGTTGAAGTAATTACAAAAAAAGGTTTGAATTAAAAGAAGTACAGGCAAAGCAAGATGCTAAAGGAAATCCAAGTATCATTCCAAGTAAGCAAATGAAACGCAAGAGCTGATAAGAGCCTAAGTACCTGGTACAGATTGCTATTTTAAATAACATTTTTCAACTTCAATTTTTGTTTAATAGAGCTTATAGTTCCTTTCATCGAAATTATTAGATACTTTATATGGTTATTTGCATCTGCCAAATCTGGGGATTGTGATTTGTTTTAACGTAATATTAAGTCAGCGACAAACAGTATTAGACAGTTGATCATCAGTGTAATGTTGCAGATGAAACAGTATTTTCATGGATGTGTGCTGTTTTTCACTTCTTCATTTGTCTTAAATATGCATAGCAGAAACATATTCTAGAAAATGTGGCTTTTCCTATATGAGTACAGATTAAGCCATCTATTACTTATTTAATATGTTTCTTTTTTAAATATCTGTGGTATAGAATACACACAAGGATTTTATTACTCAAGACAGCTTGAGTTTAGAACTGAAAAGGGATTTACTCGCTAAACATACTATCATCCCTCTTTCATATAGCCAGAAATGGTGATATTTATAAAGAGGCAGAAATTACATTTTGACTTTCAAAAATTGATAAGGGTAAATGCATTAATCATTATTCAAATGCAGGACACCCTAAAGAACATCCTGCATTGTGGTTGATCCATCAGTAACCACTGCAAGGATGATACCTCGTAGGAAAATTTAAAGGACCACTGGGTTAGACGAAAACCTGAGTAGCAGCAGCTGAGGATAATAAAAGTATTTTTAGAAACAATTTGAGTTTTTGAAGACTGTATAGTGAAGACTCCACCTTGTCTGGCTTCACCACCTAATGGAGCCAGAGGAGTTGTGATTAACTTGTATTTCAATTAACATCAGCGGGAGGTGGAGGCAAGAGTGAAAAAGGAGGAGGGTTAGTTACATTCCTGGAGTTTTTATAATTTGACTCCACCCCCTCCCCTCATGTACACAGAAACTGGCAGTCACCAGAAATTTCAAACCATGCTCCAAATTATCATAGATCAGCATAGGCATTAGTATTTATTATTTATTATTAACATTTTGTTTTATGCTATTTTCTCTGACAAATTATTAAACAAAAAAGAAGTCAGAGGCACTAGGTCTGAGAACTGTGGACCCCTTGCTCACTTTGCCCTAGGGAGTTCAGCCACATCTCACTGACGAGGCCCAATAGATGCCAAAACATATGTATGGGGTTTGCTGTTTCTCCTGTCCAGGGTAGAATTTCCTGATATACTACAGAATATTTCTTCCTGTGAAGGGCACAAGTGAGCTAAAAGAGGCTGCTCTCTGTGAAGGTTACCTGTCCTATAGAGCACACTTACTTAGGCTTTGTTCGTTCTCAGATTGAGCACCTCTGACTTTTTTGTTAATCATGTTTTTAGTCAAACTCAAAATGTTGTATTATTCAGCGAGAGTTCTAACCCTTATCCAGCCTGTCTTCAAGGGCCACTTCCTTGCCAAAAATGTTGTCCGTGTTCCATTTTTGAATGAAGGTGAGACCAGTATCCTTCATTATGTATTTTGCTTCCAAGTTGCAAAAACGTCTTCTCAGTATCTGTGTTTGAGGTGACCCTGCTTGTGAATTAAAGGCCACTGGAGGACTTTGCCACCAACTCTAGCTTCACCAGGCCAAAACTATATCCTTTATTACCACTATCATGGGTAGATTTGCCCAGGTCTGTGTGGGAAGATGGAATGGCCATGATTCCTGTCACCAGCGGAAGGTATCTTGTTATTATTATTATCATATATTTGTAATGTGCTAACATATTCTGTAGCGCTGTACAGGGGTTAAGAACAAATCAAAATATTCTCTGTTATTGAGCTTAAAATTTACATATATAGTGCCATCCCGAAGCACAAAAAAAAAAAGGGAAACTCACAAACTTACAGTCTAAAAGGTATGGGTGAGGAAAGGCGGTGATAGATGTATGTATATATAAGAAAGTTACATAGTTACATACATAGTTTTTTTTTTTTTGCAAGTGGATTTTACTTCTTGCAAGTAAAGGCTGATAAATTGCAGAGTGCACTAATTGTGCCCAGGTGAGAGGGGTGTGGCTTGACTGTGTTAAACTACTTTAAAGGTTTGTGAGCTGGTTGGGGCTGTTTGCAAGTGGATTTTACTTCTTGCAAGTAAAGGCTGATAAATTGCTGAATGCACTACTTGTGCCCAGGTGAGAGGGGTGTGGTTTGACTGTGTTAAACTAGTATAAAGGTTTGTGAGCTGTTTGGGGCTGTTTGCAAGTAGACTTTACTTCTCATACATTGCAGAGTAAAATATTTGTGCCCAGGTGTGTAGGCAGAAGTTAATATAAACAGGAGAAGGGAGAACTTGTGAGCTTGCAACACTTCTAGTATAAGTGCAATTCTACTAAAAGTGTAGGAGTTTAAATAAAATGAGGGAGGGCAATTCTAGCAAAAGTGTATGAGTTTAAATAAAATGAGGGAGGGCAATTCTAGTAAAAGTGTAGGAGTTTAAATAAAATGAGGGAGTTCAAAGGGGGGAGCAGATTTATAGTTCAAAGGGGGAAGAAAAAATATATATAATATATATATATTTTTTTTACTTAATACAAAAATATTATTTTTTATTCTTGTTTATTTTTTGCACTGAATTTTTGTAGACTATAATAATAATTATGAGTCAGTCCAGTGGCAACCTCACTCAGTGTACATCCTGTCATATGCATACAATACTGGAACAGATGATCCAGGGTCCATACCTCTGCGAGAGGTGTGAGCAAGTTTCCTCTCTAGAAGCTCAAATTGGAGAACTGGAGAGGAGAATTGCAGCACTTACTGATATTGCTCCACTTGAAAGGGAGTTGGTGCTCGCTGAGCACAGTTTAGCTGGGCCTAGCATGGAGGTTGGAGCTGGGGCTAGTGAGGATGTCCAGGGAGGTAGCTGAGTTACAGTTAGAAAGGGAATCAGGGGGAACAGGAGGAGGCAGGCCAGTTCTGAGTTGGCAAACACCAACAGATTTGCCAGATTGAGTGAAACTGTTGGGGATGTCCATTCAGGAATGGCAATGCCAGATAGAGCTGTTCCCTCTAACAGCCGGGAGAACAGTTCTACTGGAGGAGTGGGAGGGCAGAATAGGCAGAGCAACAGACACCCAGATCCCAGCAATCAAACCATTTGCTGTCTCCCTGGTGCTCAGGTTTAGCATGTTGTGGATTGGGAAGACAAATTATTGGGAGGGGCTGGAAATGAACCGGCGGTCTTGGTACATATTGGTACCAATGACAAAGTTAGTGGAAGATGGAGTGTCCTAAAGAATGATTTTAGAGAACTAGGTAATAAGCTGAAGGCAAGGACCTCCAAGGTAGTATTTTCTGAGATACTACCCATGCAACGTGATAGCCCAGGGAGGCAGAAGGAGATTAGGGAGGTTAATGCATGGCTAAAGATGTGGTGCACTAAGGAGGGCTTTGGGTTTTTAGAGCACTGGGCTGACTTCTCACTTTGGTACAATCTCTACAGCAGGGATGGATTGTACCTTAATGATGAGGAAGCTTTTGTGCTAGGGGATATGATGGTAGAATGGCTGGGGGAGTTTTTAAACTAGTAGGTGGGGGGAACTAGATATAAGTAATGGGGAAGAAAGTGTTGAGGGTATATGGGGTTGAATTAACAACTCATAGGAGAGGAGATGGGGGGAGGGGTATAGTGGCAGGCACCACAAAACTACAAACTCATAACATAGGATGTATGCTTGCTAATGCCAGAAGCTTGCCAGGAAAATGGGAGAGTTAGAATTATTATCAAATAATGAAAAATGGGATTTAATGGGCATTACCAAACAGGGTGGGATGAATCTCATGACTGGACATTTAATCTGGATGGTTATAACCTATTTAGGAAAGAAGGGGGCAATGGTAAAAGAGGAGAAGGGATTTGCCTGTATGTTAACCCTGAGTTTAAGCCTATAGTCAGCGAAGATATTTATGGCGGAACTAGCAATAATGTCGAATGTTTGTGGGTAGAGTTGAATAGCTGAGCAGCAAATTCCAAATGAATATTAGTAGGAGTATGCTATAAACCCCCAAATATAATTGAAAGAGAGGAAATACAATTATAGTTACAGATTGGAAATGCAGCTAAGCATGGGCAAGTTCGGAAATGCAGCTAAGCATGGGCAAGTTCGCAAGTTCGAGATTTTCATTACCCTGAAATAAACTGGATACATGAAACCAGCAGTTCAGCTAGGGGAGCAGGTTCTTGAGTACACTCAGAGATCATTACCTGGCCCAGGTTATACAAGAGCCCACTAGAAATTAAGCTATTTTAGATTTAGTCATCACAAACTATATTGATATAGTATCAAATGTTGAAATAGGGCAACCTTTGGGAAACAGTGATCACAACACAGTCTCATTTGAGATTGAATTAAAAGAACAAAATACAACGTATAGACTGGGACAAAGAACTGATAGGTAAAAATACTAAACATAAATGGACAACATTTAAATCCTTACTAAATATACATACTTATCAACATATACCAAGTGGGAGTAAAAGTAAAAGCAGTACATCACATCCAATGTGGCTTAACAATACCTAAAGATCAAGATATGGAGTAAAAAACAGGCATTTCAATTATACAAACAAGAGGAGAC
This sequence comes from Discoglossus pictus, assembly GCA_027410445.1. Taxonomy (NCBI): domain Eukaryota; kingdom Metazoa; phylum Chordata; class Amphibia; order Anura; family Alytidae; genus Discoglossus; species Discoglossus pictus. The sequence continues at coordinate 345,276,189 of CM050164.1, read as the reverse complement.
AGAGACTGCTTTATTGGTGTACAAGGACATCAACAAGGCTTGCAAAAGGGTTATTAGACGGGCTAAAATAGAAAAAGAAAAATTAATTGCAAAAGAAAGTAAGACTAACCCTAAAATATTTTTTTAAGTATATTATTGGGAAGAAGGTGAAGAAGGAAGCTTTAGGAACATTACAATGTGACACAGGCCATCTGAAAACTAGTGACCAGGAAAAGGCAGATGAGCTAAATAGGTTCTTTTCTTCGGTACACACAAGGGAGGTACCAATGGTTGGACACTGCAACATAATGGGGCTACCCTACCTTTGCCAAATAATTGGTTAACACAGGAGGTAATCCAAAAGAGGTTTGAGAAAATAAATGTTAATAAAGCCCTGGGTCCTGATGGAATACATTCAAGGGTACTGAGGGAACTGGGTTCTGTAATAGCCAAACCATTATATTTAATTTTTCAAGATTCACTCAACACAGGGTCTCTACTAGATTACTGGAGAAAAACAGATGTGATACCTATATTTAAAAAGGGAGCAAGAGCAAATCCAGGGAATTATAGACCAGTGAGCCTCACTTCTGTAGTGGCGAAGCTTTTAGAACGGTTAATAAGGGATAATATACAAGAATATGTCTATTTGAACAGGATTATAAGTAGGAGTCAACATGGATTTATGAGGGATAGGTACTGTCAAACATATCTAATACGTTTCTATGAGGAGATTAGTAGGAACCTGGATCAAGGCAACTCAGTGGATGTAATCTTTTTGGATTTTGCAAAGGCTTTTGATATTGGAGACTATTGTGCAAACTAAGGGATACAGGAATTGCAGTAAATATCTGCTCTTGGATTGACAGTTGGCTAAAAGACAGGAAGCAAATGGAACTTACTCAGATTGGACTAATGTGGTAAGTGGGGTTCCTCGGGGTTCAGTATTAGGTCCTCTCTTTTTTTACATATTAATTAATGACTTAGAGGTGGGACAGGAAAGTAATGTCTCCATTTTCGCTGATGACACAAAGTTGTGCAAGGTAATTAAATCAGATAATGATGTGCTTTCCCTCCAAAGGGATTTACATAACATTGAGGAATGGGCATCTAAATGGCAGATGCGATTTAATAAGAATAAATGTAAAGTTATGCATCTGGGAAGGAAAAATAGCCATGCAATTTATAATCTTAATGGAGCAAATAAAGGGGTATCAGATATTGAAAGGGATTTGGGAGTGCTTGTGGACAACCACCTAGGTAACAGTGCTCAAAGCCAAGCAGCAGCTGCAAAGGCAAACAAAATATTAGCATGCATTAAGAAGGGTATAGAAGCAAGGGAAGCAAACATAATTCTGCCACTATACAAATCTCTAGTATGCCCTCATTTGGAATATAGAGTACAATTTTGGGCACCACTTCATAAAAAGGACATTTTAGAGCTGGAAAAGGTACAGAATAAGGGGAATGGAGGGGCTAAGTTATGAAGAAAGACTAACCAAATTAAGCTTATTTTCTCTAGAAAAAAGCATCTAAGAGGAGATATGATTACCTTATATAAATACATCCGGGGTATAAAGATTTGTCAAGGGAGCTTTTTGTGCCAAGAGGTTTTCAACTGACAAGAGGACATCCCTTGAGGTTCGAAGTAAAAAGATTCCACAATAAAGAAAGAAAATGGTTCTTCGCAGTAAGGGTGCTTAATCTGCGGAATTCTCTACCAGAGGAGGTGGTGACAGCCGATTTGACAGATAACTTTAAAAGGGGACTGGATTTATTTCTAATTAAAAAAAATAATTCAGGGTTATCCTGGATAATTAGAGGGAGAGTACTGATCGTTGGAGAAATCCGATCGCCAGTAACTGGGGTCAGGAAGTAATTCATTTGTTTCCCCTTTCACACGATTGGCTAAGTTTCACTTTGTTTTTCTTTTTGTTTGTCTTCCTCTGAATCAATTAATTATTAATAAAAAAATGAATCAATAATTCAATAATTTGTTGATTAATAATTATTTAACAATTAATTAACAACAAATTAATTAATAACTAATCTGCATATTGCAGATCAGAGGAGATCTTAAAAGGTTGAACTTGATGGACTGAAAGTCTTTTTTCAACCTTAATTACTACTGTATCTATGTAACTATGTAAAGGGTATGGGTGAGGAAAGGGGGTGATAGATGTGTGTATATATGAGAAAGTGAATTGTTTTTTTTATATGTTAGGATCATGATTTAAGTTTTATTCTGGAGGTTATGGGAAGCCAGTGGAGTGACTGACAGGGAGGTGCTGCATACACTGAGCGTTGTGTGTGGAAGTTGAGTCTAGCAGATGCATTCAAGATGAATTGGAGTGGTGACAGACGGGTGATGGGTAGGCCAGAAGGAGCGAGTTACAGTAGTCGAGGCGAGATATGATGAGAGAGTGAATTAGAATCTTAGCTACAGTATGTCTTGTTTCAGATAGTGACAGATTTTAGAGATTTTTTTTTTAGGTGAAAATGACAAAATGTTGTGATTGAGGAAGGAAAGACAGAGGAGGGCACAGTAGCACCCAAAGACAATGGGCCTGGGAAGTAGGAGTGATGATGGTGTTGTCAACAGTGAGTGAAAAGTGAGGATTACTGCTGGTAATCACAGACTCAAGACAGGGCCATAATAATATATTTAAAATACACTCTTTTAAAAAAAGTATGCATGATAATGGGCAAAGAGTGTTAGAAATGAAAATAAATACAATTGTTAATATTAGGTGCCATGGGGTCCATAGAGATCTCATGCTTATAGGGGTTTGTTAGGTGCCACATGGGTGCATAGGGACTTGCATGGCTTTGGGAGTTAATAATAGGTGCCATGGGGGTCCAGAGAGACCCACATTGGCTATAGGGCTTATTGTTAGGTGCCATGGGCACCCTATGGAAGGGGTTCATTTAGACAGATATATAGGTGTGTGTGAGAATTTTAGGGTTTGTTTAGTGTGTTCACGTTAAATAAAATACAATTGCAGGTTTAAATAGAAATTCTAGGGATTCCCCATGTACCATGTGGTTTAAGAGGGTCCACTGGTATTCCTGCGCACCGAGGATCTGTCTCGAGAAAGAGTTTTGGGCAGTTATTAAGAGGAGCCTGTGGCTGGGTAGGAGGTCTTTAGGATAAGAGATTAGCTTTGGCAAATGGTTCTGTGGGTATTAAGAGGGGGCAGCAGTTGTGTGAGTTGGTCTTGTGGACAAAGTAGCTGCTTTTAGAGGGGTCTTGGGTGTATTAAGAGCAGTCAATGGCTGGCAAATTGGGGTCTTAGGAGGGAAGGGTATCTTCTTTAGGAAGGAGTCCTGTGGGAGTGGCATCTGGGATTGGGGAGAAGGTAACATTGAGTTGGCACCTGAAGGTGTGGGCCAACATTTTTTTTTTTCACCATTCACTAGCTCAGAAACTAGTTGTAAGGTGGCTCAATCATTTAAAGACAAAGCAGCAATAAAACACTACATCACTACATCACACTTACATTTTTGCATAACTCTTTCAAAAACACAAATTAAAACAAAGAGTAATATGTTTTACCGTGGCAATATCTCTATTCACTCTCTGGGGAAAATATATATATATTTTTTTTTGCAGACACTGTTATAATAATCTGTTAAAAGCTAAACAAAACACCACCAAGTGTAGTTCCGATACACTGAATCGAAGCACTAGCAGTTAAGGTCACACATTGGTTTTACCACTATTCTCTTCATAATAAAATATATACAATTAATTGCGTTTATTATTATACTGTGTGTCTAGTTGAATAAGTTGATTGATAGATATAATAGCTAACCCTTCCCCAGCTTATATTGATCTGTTATTGAAGAATGCAGTGCAGAAATGAAATAACATTTCTTTTAGGCTTACATTTTCTGACTACTAATTAAAACTGTCTTACTATAATTCCCTTGAGTCTTGCAACTTGTTTCCTTGGGTGTAATAGTGTGAAATCAGGGATGAATAAAAGTTAGCTCTACAATATGCATCTGTCAGTTCAAATAAAATGTTTTCAAATGAAATGGTTAATTTAGTTCAAAACAATTTTCCCCAACAGTAAATGTAATTTAACTTTATTGCAAACTAAATAAATACATAGGTATCAAATGTAGTCTGGAATGTAATTTGACAAAAAGAAAAAAAGAGTAGTAAAAAAATCGCTTTCTTCTTATATATTAAGAATTGTTAAAAAAGAGAAAGTTCCTGATTCTGTCAATGTATAAATATACATATATATATATATATATATATATATATATACTGTATATCACATATAATAGTTGTCAAACTGCGAGACGTTTTCACGCTTTGTGAGGTGCATACGACTTAGCGATGAGCGCTGCAGGCGCTCATCGGCGGCGAGTCTCGCATAGCAAGGCGAGCCGTTAAACTCAGAGCACTTAAGCAACTTAGCTAAAAAAAATACGAGATGCGGGACTTAGAGAAAAAACTATACGAGACGCAAAAAATTATGAGATTAGACACAGCATGGGGCAACAGCCAGGACGTCTGTGAGTGAGCTGGAACGTGACTTTAACTTGATTTAGACGATTTTTGCCACACGAAAATCGCCTAAGCAAGGAAAAAAATGGGCTCCGAAAAAAATGAAAACGAGGCTACACGACCCTGTACCGCGCAAAACACTACAAAACGCGTAGCACTTTACACATCACACAAGACCTACAAAATACACTCTTACGAAAGTCGGAAAATGCTCACGAGACGCGTACCACATTAATAACATTACTACTATACAATGCCGCTTTACACAATAAACCAACAGCTTTACCTCGCGCACGCAGCCTATTTAGAATGCACACTTGGAACATTCATTACACTTTATAAGCAGGGCACCAACACTCACAATGTATATGCTATGCAGACGCAAAATACAAACAGATTGTTAGCTCTTCAGCCTATTGCTCGCTGCATATATCAAATATAAATAATTTAAGTTTATTAATTTATAGAATAAATCATTATTAATATTTAATTAATTTATTGAATAAATCATTAATTATTACTTAGCTACATATACATATAAATATATATCACTCTCAGAGGACCAAAAGTACACGACAGGAGAGGCTCGCAATGAGCGCCGAAGGTCCTCACAGTAGAAAATGGTTTCAATTATGTCTCAAACAGCAATCCCATGGCTTCAAATTTTATTGACCGGCATTTTTTGACGGGCAAGTCGCTAGTATATATATAGTATATGTCAGTGTTAGGTATTTTAATTTCCTCATTATGAAATGAATCAGCTAAGAATCCAGAATACATGATTACTCACTAATCTGATCCTATCAGTCAGTATGCCAACTAGAAGCATGTTATTTTTCTATAGAAGAAAAAGTAATTCTGGAACAAAATTGGCTAAGTTTTATATAATGTTGCTTCATATGTATTCCAAATGACACATGCAATACAAATGATCAAAGTAATCTATTGGTTCCCGAACGACTCTGCATTTTACGCAGTCATTATGCTGTATTACGTTTCTCCTATCTTCTCAACATTTTCTGTCCATCATCATGCTTGTATTAAACTGCTATCTTACAACTTGTTCCATCCTCTTCTCAAACCTGTTTGCAATGTCTAAGAGTGACAGATTTTATTTAATAGCTACACTATATGTTGTGGATAGTATTTTCCACCAATTTACTGTGCAATGTTACATGTCATGTCTTTATCTAAGTGATATAGGTTTGGTAGCACCGTCAATTTATGATCTGAACCTGTTAACCCTGCCTAAATTAGGACAGCACACTTCATTTCATTTTTACCTGTGAAATATAAAAACACATAATTTACTAAAAAAAATGTTCACAGTAATTAACCCTAACACTACAAATATCCCTACCACTTCCTCTAATGGAGCTCTTTACCATAATTCTATAATGAGTAGTAAAGACAACTAAACAACATTTACAATTAGGTATACACATTCATATATAGACATCTATTTTGAGGACACATATTGTATACATCTACAGGTAACATTGTCTATATATAACCTTGTGTGTGTGTTGTACAGTTGTGCCCAACTCCCTGTGACCACAATTCACCATGCTGATCCACTTGGTTTTCATGGAAGGGATACTGGAGTGGGTGGCCAGTCCCTTCTCCAATGGGCCACAGCATACAGCTACTGGTATTCCTAGGTGGGCCCCCACCAAGTAGGGTAGTGTGACCCATTGATTTCCTGGCTGGAATCAAACCCATTGGACCACCAGGAAACCTGTTATATATAACCTTACTTGTACAAAAATAAACTCAACGCAAATTCTGACTTGAAAATATCCAAATACACACAATAAAGCCATAACACAAAAACCTAAATGAACAAGCATACATTTAAGTGGATTTAGGCTCATAGTTATCTTTTTTAGAACACTTTATGTGGCTAATAACGGCTCTTTTATATGATTTTACGTGTTTAATGTCTTGCATTCTACTTAATATATCCTTGGTATATAATTACTAAGCTACTGCCTATGGTGGCTTCAGTGCAATCACAATTAATACAGCTGACACAGGAGTTTTATAGTGGACACCCTATGTGAGCCCCATCCTAATTTGTCCCTTGTGTACACTGATTCTAATGAAATCTTGATGCATGTCCTTTTTCATTGCCATATCCTGTATTCTCCCAGACAGCTGTCTGCCTTGATCCATTGCCTGCTTCTGGATTCTACTAGTTTGTTGCTTGTCCTTACCCCAGGTTAAATTCAGCAACTGGAAGTCACCAGGAAGCCTTAATGCATGTCAAGTCCTGCCTTCCTTACAGTGACAAATGCTTCGCTAAGTTCATAAGATTGCATTTTATTACAATATAGAGGGGAAAACATTTTCTGCAACTAATTATGAATTAATGGATCCCTTTAAGGCCATGACAAAGATTTTGAATACCAAAATATAGCACCACATAGGTTTGTGTTATCTACAAAAAAAATGTAGGATACGTATGTATTAACTGTCTAATGTAAAAATTATCTGTAATTAATGTCCTATTTTTTACACTCTAGAAGGATCAAAGGCATCCATTTTGTGCCAGTGCCAATATATGCATTTTATCTATGGTTTGATCAATTTTAAGTGTAATTATGTAAAAACACTCACAATCACATTTGTGAAGTATCTAACAAAACAGTATTAGCACGTATTCAAGACAGGAACATAAAATCATTTTTAGAGAAAATATTATATCTAAATGTTTGTTACAAGAAATTGTCTTTCAACAAATTGAATAGAGATCTTCATCAAAAAAGCTGAAAACAATAGTTAAAATGTAAGACTGTATTTATTTTATAATGCACATTATCAAGTCAAGTTCCTCAAAAGACATTATAAATATGACACTAAAGAGGTCCTATAAATCATAGAACTGGAGCAAATGTGTTTCTTCTACGTTTCTTCCTATATGCTCTTGTGAATCAGCATCCCAAAGCGGAGATACTTATTTGATAAATATTTATGTTTATAATTCATGGTTAGAATAAGTAATACTTGGTGTTTGAAGTCTGATAAAGCAGGAGAGAAGATGAAGATAAAATAACAGATTATTTAAGACAGAAGATACAAATAACTAATTTGTATACTACAGAGTTTGTAGCAAAAACTTACAAAAAAGCACAAACAAAATAACTATTAATTAAAAATGAAAAGTTTTCAAATTTATAAATGTCAAACATATGAAAGGGGAGAATGTAGGTCACGTGAAATAGGAATCAGCAAGTATTTTCTTGATAGAGAATAGAAGATGGAGATAGCAAAACAATTATTTTGAGGAACAAATTATAAAAATGCCACTATATTCATGGTACACTCCAGACAGATATTGGGAACTTTGAATTATGGTTTAAATCAAGATATGGAATTTGTGTCTAATTACTCTATAAAATTGTAATATGTGCCATGTAACTTCCAATATACATCACTTGCCTATTTTTCATACTCCAGAAGGTTCAAAGGCATCTATTTTTTGCCAATGTCAATATATGGTTTGACCAATGTTAAGTGGCATTGTGCTAGTCTGTACATATAAGATCAGCTACAGATTTTATTTCAGAACTTTCCAGTCAATGGACATTTTTAGCACTGAAAATTCGCAATCTCATCCTATTCAGGGTTCAATTGTATAAATACATTAAACCTCTAAATACACAATTTTTGGTATCAGAAGCATCAGAAAACCAGTGGTTCTCAACCTTTTTGACTTGGGGTTGGGCTGGTTACACTCCAATGCTCATGGGGACCGTGTTTGAGATGCAGAACATTTTATGAGGGTAGTATTATATGTTCCCCCTTCTGGGTCGCTATCTTGTCATAATAAAGGGGCTTGTGTACCTCAATCATAGGCAGGTCATATCAGAGAGGTTGAACAAATTGCCGTCCACTGGAGAAGGGACTGGCAACCCACTCCAAGATAACCATATGGATTTGCACAAACAGACACAATATATGACTAGCGTGCTATGGTCCATAGGGTCATGGAGAGTCGGACAAGACGACATTTGCTTTAGTTTTGCGTTGATTTGGATATAGAACATTTTAACTGTGGAAAGTTCATCAGTGATCTATAACAATGATTAATGGTAGTGGCATTTTTATAATGTTTGGCTCTCCTCATACCTCTTTGTTCCTAAAGCCCCAGGGATTGGTACCAGTCCCAGGATTGGCTGTTGAGAAACACTTTTTTAGATAACTACTCAATCATAGTTAATCTGATCAAGCTTTCTGTTAGCCAATAAAATGTATCATCTCTACTTCAATTGTTTTCTCACAAAATTACAAGGTTTTCCTTAGATAATGAATACTAAAGTGATACAATCTGTGGAAATAAAGTACATGTACAGACTAGATAAGGCTACCATCTCTGAACCATATAATATATCAAACTAATATTGAACTGTAAACTCCATGATTTAAAATGGTAGGAGGAGATAGATAGATAGAGAGAGAGAGAGAGAGAGAGAGAGAGAGAGAGAGAGAGATAGAGAGATAGAGAGATATATAGAGAGATAGAGAGTTAGTTAGATAGATAGATAGATAGATAGACACATAGATAGATAGACAGAATGATAGATAGATAGATAGATAGATAGATAGATAGAGAGATAGATAGATAGATAGATAGATAGATAGATAGATAGATAGATAGATAGATAGATAGAGAGATAGATAGAGATAGATAGAGAGATAGATATATAGAGAGATATATAGAGAGATAGATAGATGAGGTCACTGAAACAATGAACATGAGCTTGATGGAGCTCAGAGTGGCAGTGGCTCACAGATGTGCCAGGCGTGCTGTGGTCCATAGGGTGACAGAGTCGGAAATGACTGAATGACTAAGCAACATGTGTCCTAATATCTCTACACTCAAAGGAGCAGTGTAAGTGCTTTCATGTTAAATCTCTTTTTTTAAATTCACCATTAATTAACAATAAAATACACATGCAAACTGGAGCAAAGTGAAGTTTTAGCCAGAAAACATAATAAAAAAAAAAAAATTAACTCATAAATGGCCATTGCTGTTCCCAACTTCACCTTTCTCATTGCCCTGAGCACTACAGAAAAACTTTAGGCATACTGGTTACCTGGAGCATGCTCACTCTGGAGATGCAGGGGATCACTGCTACAGCCCCCTTACCTGACAGAGCATGCTAAGTTTACCCATCCTATCTAATTAATGGTATCTCAGTTGAAATGTTTGTATTCTTTTAAGTTGTGCTTTCACAATGAGAGCTGTGGAGGGGTACAACAAAGGCCAGTAATGTGGTAAACTGTTTCAAGTTATATTTTCTATAAGGCTTTGCTTTTCTGCTATTTGCTGGCATATTTTAATGTTAATGATGAACTAATCAAAATAGATTTAACATGGAAAGTGCTTACATTGGCCCTTTAAGTAGCTGTGAAAGACAGAGCAATGAATGCTGGGATATATATAACACTGTCTCTAGGAAGATAAATATACAGACCACATGACTCCTACCTGACATTTAAAATCCATTTGGACCAGAGAACTACAGACCATTATTATTTGGATAGAAAATAAGTAAATAGTGTAGAGAAAAGTAAATCAACATTGTCAAATTGCTCTCAGATTGTGCACCTCAAGGTCATGTATTTTGTCAAATACCAGTTAACAATAACAATAAGTGGTGTATATGGATGCTAACTTGGAGCACTGAGGCATGCAGAATATATGAGTAAGGTACGCTCCTGTTAAATAAATGTCACGCTAAATGGGAGGAAGAGTACAGTGTCTTTGATAGGCTGAGACAGGCTTTGGCGGTACATTAATGGACTGCTATGGTGACAACTGTGCCAAATAATAATAATAATTTATTTATATAAAACATTTATCCCAAATGGCACTCACAATGCGTAGAAATTAAAAGACAAAAAGGAGATTACAGTTATTCAAAATCCTGTGTGAAGAGTAGGGTTATCGGTCTGATTGAGCCTGGTAAAGAGTTCTATATTCTTGGTGCGCCAAACACTCGGAGGTTTGTGAAAAGACGTTGAGATAATTACCGTATTGGTCCGAATATAAGCCGCACCTCTTTTCCGATTTTTGAGCTTGCGAGTTACGGGTGCGGCTTATATTCGCAACCGTAAAAATAACCATTGCCGACTTGTGAACGTTGCTTGTTAGGTGTGCGACTTCAATTTGCGAACGCAAAATGACTGTCGATTTGCGCGATTGCGAGTTAAGGGATCAGATTTTCGTGCTTGAGACTGCGGTATTAAATAGCGATTTACGGTTTTAGTGATTCTAACATCCTGTAAAGCCTTTAACCTGCAAAAAAAGCTACAGTGCTAATTAGAAAGCCTGTTTCTTGCAATGGCTGATCACTTTTAGAGTCTTTTTCTCTCCAATTTTACGGGTGCAGCTTATATTTGAATACTATCTTTTTTCTATTTTTTCCCCTTGAACTTTATGGGTGCTGCTTATATTCGGACCAATACGGTAAATAGGCAAGAATGGTATAGATTTGGCCCATTTTATCTCAGGAGCATATTAGGTTCTACATCCTCTAAGGTATTTGGTTACTACTTTCATCTTGCTACATCCCAAATCATAGGTATGTGTGTGTGTTAATATATGTCAGAAAGTATTAAGTTCACTTAAAGACAATATCACACATAGACATTTCTGTGTGTATACCATATCACTACACCAGTATCTCCATCAGCATGATGCTCCTGCAAATGTGCTGCCATAGCCTGGGTCTTGTGGTGCTTCCCAAACACACCACTGGTTTATATATTATGTCATGCAAAAACGAAGATTGTCTTTGAGTTAATGAATTACCTAAAAAATACAGGGGGACAGGAAGTACTTTAATTACCCAAGAGGTAAATGCTGGCCCAACAATAGCAATGTCTAAAACAGGTGAATAGAGACTAATATTCTCATGATGATGATCGGTGATGGAATAACTGTGGGTAGACATAAAATAAGTGAAACTGACGTTTCATATATGGACAATAACATTATATGTATAATTTTATACAGTTTGTCGGCTTATTTATAAGATGACAAATAGCTTATATTGAATGCTACAAAAGGAATTATAGCATCGCATAATTATGCCAATGTGATAACTTACTAAATATCCCTCGTCAACATAGTCTCATACGGCCTCATTCAATTGAGATTTGGCCAATTGAATAGTGCTCTAAATAAGCACATTTTTTAAAGAAGTTTTTAGTTAGTGAAAACCTTGCTTTTAGATAGATGTTTACTAACTAAAAACTTCTTTAAAAAAATATGTTATGTGCTTATTTAGAGCCCTATTCAATTGGCCAAATTGCAATTGAATGAGGGCCTGAGAAAGCCAAGTAACTACCCCCGAGTTATCAGCAAATAACAAGCATTCACAGAGGAAATTAAAATGTACACCAACTGCAAGGCATCCATATATTGAGCTTATCTATTGAATACTAATCCGCATCACATTTTTCTAAAATGCATAGTTTTTAACCTTTGATTAAATATAATGTAGTGAAAATAGAAATATATATAAACTAGATTTCACATTGATTAAGCCCCCCTCAATCTATACAATTCTAATACTGTATTTACCCCACTATATCACAAGGGTGAGTTGGAAATTATTTGTTCTTAGTGTTTTGTATTTGCTCTACAGAGGGCCTCATTCAATTGTGATTTGGCCAATTGAATAGGACTCTATATAAGCACAGAGCATATTTTTTTTACAGAAGTTTTTAGTTAGTGAAGATCTTGCTTTTGGATAGAAGTTCACAAACTGTGCTTATATAGAGCCCTATTAAATTGGCCAAATTGCAATTGAATGAGGCCCATAGTAAGCATATAATGTATCATATATTAAATTTTCAAAGACAATATGGCTGCTGCAGTCTTTTGTTTCCAACCCCGTAGATGTGTATGAACATATCAGTGTGAATATACTCCTACAAATGAACATCATTGAGACAATACTCCTTTGGTAAACAGTCATGTAAAATACTCCTGCTAAAGTTAATGTACGTTCATTTATCAAAAAGTGTTAGATTTAAATAATAAATAGTTGTAAAATGTAATGCAATGTGTTGAAGTGTTCCAGTGTAAGAATTGGTCTATGCATACTAGGAGTCCGTTTATCTCATTGTGCCTCAGGTACCAAGGCCAATCATTTATTGTCAAAACAAAATAACAAAGTTCACCATGTTAATTAAGCAATTTAACTCAGTGCTATAACTCCAGGTGCACAGTCTAATAGTGTCAATAGAAAATTGAACTCACTGGGGAAGTACTCATTTAGCAGAATCTAGAATTGGATCTGTTTCATTTAAGCCAATACATGAGGCAAGCTAAAATAAGTAAAATGACATTTAATACAATATAATAATATTTTTCCATATATAAAAAAATAGTTGAAAAAAGACAGTTTATCAAAGCAACAAATATGAAGATTGATTGGTACATGTTCAGTGTATATGTTTTCTGTTTTTTTCATAAACCACCATATTGTCTAAATTTTCTTAAAACAGTTGCAGAATATATAGATTTCCATTTTCAAATATGCTACAGTAGTTTTAACAGCAGCATGACAAATGTCACAGCTTGAACTATTTGCAAATCAGCCTAGAAAGGGACCAATGGAAATGACAAAGGAGAAAATAGGTTTGACATTGCACCCATGATTGCACACATCAGAAGAGAGGAAAAAAACACATTAATTCTCTAAAAATGCAACTTTCATAGTGAAGCTTATTCAGCTGATATATATATATATATATATATATATATATATATATATATATATATATATATGTAGATATATAGATATGTAGAGAAATATAGATAGATTTCTACATATAGATATATATAAATATATAAATACATTAATATATATATAGTTCACCACAATAATCATTTAATATATGGTGGGCAAAAGAGCAATAGAAGCCCTCCACCGTACAGTAAATTAATAGTAAATTTGTGTTCACATTTGAATGTCTAAACCAGGTTAAAAAACTTGTTTCCTGCTCAGAATTCTGAGAAATACAGTTATTACACTGCATTCTGGGAAGCTGAGCAGGGACATGCAAATGTGCCCACAAATGCTTTGTTTTTCTATTCATAGCCATTTAAAAAAATATATATATTGAAGCTTATGCCTGCAGCATAACACTGCTTATATATATATATATATATATATATATATATATATATATATATATATATATATATATATTTATATATATATATATATATATATATATATATATATATATATAAATAAATAGAGAGAGATAGATAGATAGATAGATAGATAGATAGATAGAACCTCTCGAAAGCTCGTCATGATAAATAACACGTTTGTCCAATACAAAAGGTATCAAATTATATTGCAATACTCATTAATCTAATGATATATATAGAGATCAATAATTTCTAAATTACTAGATTACTGGACTTTCACGGCTAATTCACTCATCTATATATATATATATATATATATATATATATATATATATAGAGAGAGAGAGAGAGAGAGAGAGAGAGAGAGAGAGAGAGAGCATATGTCTCTCAAAAGGGACCCAGACATTAGAAATAAAAAAAAGAAGAAAAAAAAAGAGATATTCAGCACGGCAATCAATTCTAAATTCTTGTTGCATCAGACATAAGAGCTTTATCTAGTAGTTCTGAATAAAGGCAGTTTTAGTAATCCTGTAGTGACATTATAGAGGCATGAACCAAAATGTTTTATCAAGTGCTATGTTTTGAAGGGGGAAAAAAAAGGATTTTATCATAACTGACACCTGATGTTTTGGTGTTTCACCACAATCTAAAACAACTAAAGGTTGCACGCTTGTTCAGATTTCAACTGCTGAAAATCCCTAAGCTGGAGGCCGACTTATGGAAGCTACTGTCATATACAGCAGACATACCTGAGGTTCAGCCTCAGCCAGCTGGTGTTCTTTCAATCTTGGAGCTCTATTAGAAATCTATTAAAGGGTCGGTTCTATTCTAGTCTACATCTCGTGCAAGGTACAATAAAGTTTTTTGTAGTCTGCATAACAATGGTAGATGAGGGCACGTCTTCTGATAACGTCCCCCAGTGGTAGCATGCATACAGCAAACAGAACTGCAGATAAAACAGAGATTTACAAAACTCCACATGACAGGGGCATAAATTTTTTTTAACCAGTTGAGAACAGTGCCGTCAATTCCACAATCGTTCTTCAGTTGATCTATTATTATTCAATGGTCCACTGTGTCAAATGCTACAGAGAGGTCTCTTGCTTTCAGAAAGCCATTGAAAACATAAACCAAGGCTTTTCTTGAGTTGTGTCTTTGCCTGAACCCTGACTTCAATGGAACATAGAACCTATGTTATTGCAAATAGAGTTTGTAATTGGGACAATGTTATATTAGTTAGTTGGTGATGGTAGTTAGATAATTGTCAGCCAATTTTCAAAGCTTCTCAATACTTTACCCCTTTCTTTTTTAATTCCCTTATGGTATCATCAAACCAGGGAGACTTTTTGCATAAAGTGAGGGATAATTTCCAATAGTCAAAGCTTTCTTGTAATAATGGACAAGAGCACAGGGTTCCTGATAGGCACTCATTACTTGTTAGAGATACATTTTCTCTCTTAGAACATGTCAGTTATCTCAAGGGTTGGCAGCTTGTCATCTGCATAGGAGTCATCTTAAACTGCAAAAATGATGATCAGATCACATGATCTATTGTTACAGTGGATATAAAAAGTCTACACACCCCTGTTAAAATGTCAGGTTTCTGTGCTGTAAAAAAATTTGACAAAGGTAAATCATTTCAGAACTTTTTCCACCTTTAATGTGACCTATAAACTGTACAACTCAATTTAAAAACAAACTGAAATCTTTTAGGTAGAGGGATGTGCAGTGTTGATTTGCGCCAAACATATCTTTTGGAATTATGGCCAAAAAGTTCAACCTTGGTTTCATCAGACCATAATACCGTTTTCCCACATGCTTTTGGGAGACTTCAGATGTGTTTTTGCAAAATGTAGCCTGGCTTGGATGTTTTTCTTCGTAAGAAAAAGCTTTCGTCTTGCCACTCTACCCCATAGCCCAGACATATGAAGAATACATGAGATTGTTGTCACATGTACCACACAGCCAGTACTTGCCAGATATTCCTGCAGCTCCTTTAATGTTGCTGTAGGCCTCTTGGTAGCCTCCCAGACCAGTTTTCTTCTTGTCTTTTTATCAATTTTGGAGGGAGCTCCAGTTCTTGGTAATGTCACTGTTGTGCCATATTTTCTCCACTTGATGATGACTGTCTTCACTGTGTTCCGTGGTATATTTTGTACCCTTCTCCTGACTGATACCTTTTAACAATGAGATCCCTCTGATGCTTTGGAAGCTCTATAATAATTGCTGTCTTGCTTGTATTGAATTTGGCATTGCACAGCACTGTTCTGATAGGCTTCAATGGGAAATCTGAGGTAATGATTTGAGTTTTTAATCAGGGATCATCTGAGATTAGTAATCAGTGTGGAGGCCATTGAATTATTTCCTCTTGTTACTATCTGTCTATATCTCCTCTGGTAGTTTGCATCTTTAGTGGGGAATATTTGCTTGTGCTGGAACATGTGCTTCCCTTTCTCCATTCCTGCAATATCTATGAGTCTTTTGGTAGTGGAAGTAAGTCTTAACCCAATGGGCACTTTATCCAGGCATTGCCTCATGGAGTGTAAGAAGCAGGAAGTATCTCAGTACTTTTGTTCAGCAGTGACAAAACATAGAGAAGAATAGCCCTAAGTTTGAAGTGTAGCTAACTAGAGATGTTCTTTGAAGTACACATATCTGCATTCTTTGGATATACATTACAGACAGCATGGCGTGCAGTAGTATTAAAGGCCTTTGTTTTAATGTATTATTATCCAATTCAAGACCTGTATATATCTATTATGAGCTGAATATTTTCTATAGGCTGGTATATCATGAAGTATCAACCTTCCCCAGTACCATTTTTGGAGTCTTCAGTACGGAGATCTCTCAGCTGCTTTTGTTCTTTCCTTTAAAACCAGATATTAGATAATCCGTTTTCATTGGATATCAATCTGGTGGCTCTAGTTGGATCCAAGTGTGCAGTAATTGAAGATAATTCAGATTCCTGAATATGTACTATTTGAAATAATATGGATTAAATAAAGATGTCCACGCAGAGGTTAGGAATAAAAGGTGAGGCAATAAAAGTACTGGTGTCTATGTAGCAAGCAAAATACATTTGTTATCCAGTCTGCCTTGCTTTTTCTGGATTAATGCAGAATTGTATGTATATCTATATTCAAATGTCTATAAGTGTAATGTGTGCTAATTATTTACATGGGGCCTCATTCAATTTGGGGCTGTTACTTGCAACTAACTTTATGACTTGCTACTTTTGGGCTACTGTACTTGCTCCAGTAGCTCTACTTTTACTTACCTATTCAATTGGCCAGGCCCGCAAGTTAGTCCCCCTTCCCGATAATCTCAAACCATGCTATCGGCAGTAAGCATTTGCGTGCTTGAACATGATCGCGGCCGCAAGCCCGTAACTCGTGTTTCAAGGCCGCAAACTCAGAGCACTGTAGATGCAAATATAAAATCAATACAGCACTGTAAATCACTGTAAATGATGGGGAACACAATGGATGACATTAGAATTAAAAGCACAACATTCTCAAGCTCGCACATCACCAAAATATAATACTTTATTTCATTTTTAATTTCCGTCCAAAGTCTTACGGGCATGAATGACCTCCAAGACTGTAACTCGTTATTCAAGCCCGTAGGACTTCAATGAAATATGGAAGTTGATTCCAAAGTCATACGGGCTTGGAGGTTGAAGCCCGTAGGACTTTATTATGAAAATGTAACATGAAATAAAGTGTTTATTTTGGCTGATTTGCGAGCTTGAGAATGTTGTGCTATTAATTCTAAGACCTAACATCACTTTCACTTCTAATAAAAGTACAGGATTGCTTTTTTATTTGCTTAATAAGTGCTATGATTTATAGGTAAGACCTTTGCGAGACCTCCTTGGTACCAGTAACCTGTTTGTGTTTTGACAGAGTGTAAATCAGAGCAATTGAATAGCGATTTGTGTTTTTTTCAGCCGCAAAGGATTGGAGGGAAGCAACTTGGGCTTGTAAAGAAAGTAAGGGAAAGTAGCGCGTAGTAAGTAACCCGAACAGGGCCTGTAAGTTGGAGGCAATTGTATAGCAGCATAGTAACTTGCTATCTCTACTTGCGGCCCCGGATCTCAAGTAAGTAGCAATTGAATGAGGCCCCTGGTCAACAGACAATTTAATTGATTTTGAAAAAAAAAGTTTTTCGATTTCAGTGCAAACATTCAGTTATTTTGTAACCTGCATTTTCAAGTTATATAAAAGTGAAATATGGCACATTTCTGAGTCACTGCTGCTGTCATTTACCATCTGCAAGTATTATCTGCTCTTTTTAATACCATCTTTAAAGGCAGGTACCGAATGTGCATCAAACTCAAAGCTTGCACCGACACAGGATCTTAAGACTGCTTGAAGGTAGATTTTCAATAGCAATTGCAGTCAATGATGTTATGAGCTTCTGCACAAAATATTTGTTGCTCAAGGAAAGAATTTAACAAGTCAGCAGCTTATCTTATCAAGGTGTGTCACCAAGTTGCACTCATGATATGGATTTCTGTGCTAGAGGACAGAGAAGCTGGTGCCCAGATCAACCCCAAAATGGGGCAAAATATTCCTTACACTAATGAGTAAAACAAGCCTAGACCACACTATAAAAAAGAAAAATGTATTATGAATTGATTTTGTACAAAATATTGTACAAATTGCAATGGGAAGTTGACATGAAGCTTTAAGGTCATCATTTTCATCTGATTCTTTTTTATACATTTAAGGAAAACTACAAAACAAAGCCATTAAAAGTAATTTAACAAGAGCACAGCTAATATATTTTATAAGCAAATGTGTATACAACTCAATGCTTTTTATTGCAAAAATAAAAATCTGATGTTTAAAAAAATAGAAGCAACTTGAAGGAGATAAAATAACTAATATACCGGTACTTCACATTGGATACAAAATATTGCTCTATACCTTTAAAGCTTCTGCAAAAAATATAACTAAATAACAAAAGCCTAAATGCTGATCATTAAAATTATTTCATGAAAAAAACATCTTGAGAACAACATTATTATTTTTTCTTAACACAAAATATTCGATATTTGATTCAGCAGCAGTATCTTTGCTTTTATTATGTATATGTGTATGTTCTCCCGATAAGCAGTATCTCTGCTTTTACTATATATATATATATGTGTGTGTGTATATTCTACTGATAATCTATTCCTTGCCTAGACAACAATATTAATCAGGAAACAATGGAACACCTGACTATACACTGGTAAGGCTCCATAATCCATGTAGTGATTATGTGTACAGACAGAGCAAACACTGCAGAATATTTTGGTGTTGGATAATTATGTGGTGGGCAGGGGTAGGAACATCTGGGGTGGGAGTGATATGCCATCTGGTGTTGTAAAAAGACTGAGTGTATTCTTAAGCAATTAAACTTAGCATAACCCCTGGATATATCCTTATTGTATTTTATATATATATATATATATATATGAAATAAATGAATAAAAACAATATGCATATGATAATAATATATTAAGAATACATATATATATATAATTATTGAAAGTATATAAATAGTAGAAGATCAGGCTGTTAATACACAGTAAGATAATTGCACATCTCAAAATGCTTCTCCTGTACTTACTTGTTAAACGCGAGATTCTTAAGATATGTAAAAAAAATTGTATTTTGAGCAGTGATAATTTGTACCCTACCTATTCAGTACTATAGTGTATGGGCCTCTTTGAAATGTGAATAGGACTCTATGGCCCTCATTCAATTGCAATTTGGCCAATTGAATAGGGCTCTAAATAAGCACATAACATATTTTTTTCTAAGAAGTTTTTAGTTAGTAAACATCTATCCAAAAGCAAGGTTTTCACTAACTAAAAACTTATTTAAAAAAATATGCTATGTGCTTATTTAGAGGCCTATTCAATCGGCCAAATCGCAATTGAATGAGACCCTATATAAGCACATAGGGCCTCATTCAAATGCGATTTGGCCAATTGAATAGGGCTCTATATAAGCACACATCATATTTTGTTTACATAAGTTTTTAGTTAGTAAACTTCTATGCAAAAGCAAGGTCTTCACTAACTAAAAACTTCTGTAAAAAAATATGCTATGTGCTTATATAGAGCCCAAGTAAATTAGTTAAATCGCAATTGAATTAGGCCCTTAGTTAAATAAGAAGCTGTTGTTTTAAAACACAATTTATCTTCTATATTATTGTTGTTATTATTACCTTACTCATTTTGGATAGCAGACAATCCAGAGTCTATGAAACACTTCAGTATCTTTTGTATTTAGAATAATTTGCTGCATAAATGGTAAGATTATGGGATAATGAAAAATCCCAAGTTGATTCATTCCATTATCTAACATAAAAGTTGTCAAATCTATGTGTAACAAGCTCTCAAAATAATTAGATTGAAACCTAAATCTGATTCATAGACTGTGATGATAATATTCATACCAAAGCGTTGTTACCTAATAGACATTATTAAGGATTACAAAAATAATACATAGATTAACTTTCTATGAATGTATTTCTATGTACAGTTTATTTGATCAACAATGAAGAGACAAAATACATTTCAAAAATATGTTAACAATGTTTTATTTAACATTTTGACAAAAATTAGAGGATATCGCACGCTGGATTAAACAATATATAATCATTAGAGAACATAGTGATTCATCTGTGGCATCACTAATTAGAAAATAATATAAACTTCAACTTGTTGTTATTTTTAGCAGGCATGTAAATCTGAAATGTCAGCCTCAACATGATTTCAGTTTTACTTTTAAAACAGGAATATTCTCTAGTGATAAAAAGAACCACACTTTAGTTGTGGCTACGTTTCAAGAGAGTGTGGTCACATCACTTCATTAAAAGTAAAAAACAAGAAAGGCAAGCGCTATTAATTAGTGGTTTGGGGGCCAGATGAAGCCACTGGTTGAAAGATTTAATGTAAGATGCTTATTTATGCCAAAAAGCAGTATTTAGCAAGGTGTTATTGCATATCTTTGAAGAGACTGGGGTTGAAATTGACATTGTATCGATAGCAAAACATCACACAGTTAACAGTGCTTGACTTAAAAAAGGAAAACACTGCACAAAACCTCAGTAATATACAGTCAGGTCCATAAATATTGGGACATTGACACAATTCTAATCTTTTTGGCTCTATACACCACCACAATGGATTTGAAATGAAACGAACAAGATGTGCTTTAACTGCAGACTTTCAGCTTTAATTTGATGGTATTTACATCCAAGTCAGGTGAACGGTGTAGGAATTACAACAGTTTGTATATGTGCCTCCCACTTTTTAAGGGACCAAAAGTAATGGGCCAGATTAACAGTCATAAAACAAACTTTCACTTTTTAATACTTGGTTGCAAATCCTTTACAGTCAATTACAGCCTGAAGTCTGGAACGCATAGAAATCACCAGACGCTGGGTTTCATCCCTGGTGATGCTCTGCCAGACCTTTATTGCAACTGTCTTCAGTTCCTGTTTGTTCATGGGGCATTTTCCCTTCAGTTTTTTCTTCAGCAAGTGAAATGCATGCTCAATCGGATTCAGGTCAGGTGATTGACATTACACAATATTCCACTTATTTCCCTTAAAAAACTCTTTGGTTGCTTTTGCAGTATGCTTCGGGTCATTGTCCATCTGCACTGTGAAGCGCCGTCCAATGAGTTCTGAAGCATTTGGCTGAATATGAGCAGATAATATTGCCGGAAAAACTTCAGAATTCATCCTGCTGCTTTTGTCAGCAGTCACATTATCAATAAATACAAGAGAACCAGTTCCATTGGCAACCATACATGCCCACGCCATGTCACTACCACCACTATGCTTCACTGATGAGGTGGTACACTTTGGATCATGAGCAGTTCCTTTCCTTCTCCATACTCTTCTCTTCCCATCACTCTGGTACAAGTTGATCTTAGTCTCATCTGTCCATAGGATGTTGTTCCAGAACTGTGAAGGCTTTTATAGATGTTGTTTTACAAACTCTAATCTGGCCCTCCTGTTTTTGAGGCTCACCAATGATTTACATCTTGTGGTGAACCCTCTGTATTCACTCTTGTGAAGTCTTCTCTTGATTGTTGACTTCGTCACACATAGACCTACCTCCTGGAGAGTGTTCTTGATCTGGCCAACTGTTGTGAAGGGTGTTTTCTTCACCAGGGAAAGAATTCTTCGGTCATCCATCACAGTTGTTTTCCGTGGTCTTCCAGGCCTTTTGGTGTTGCTGAGCTCACCAGTGCGTTCTTTCTATTAAAGGATGTTCCAAACAGTTGATTTGGCCACACCTAATGTTTTTGCTGTCTCTCTGATGGGTTTGTTTTGTTTTTTCAGCCTAATGATGGCTTGCTTCACTGATAGTGACAGCTCTTTGGATCTCATATTGAGAGTTAACAGCAACAAATGCAAATAGCACACTTGAAATGAACACCGGAGCTTGTATCTGCTCTTTGTAAATGGGATAATGAGGGAATAACACACACCTGGCCATGAAACAGCTGAGCAGCCAATTGACCCATTACTTTTGGTCCCTTAAAAAGTGGGAGGCACATATACAAACTGTTGTAATTCCTACACCGTTCACCTGATATGGATGTAAATACCCTCAAATTAAAGCTGAAAGTCTGCAGTTACAGCACATCTTGTTAGTTTCATTTCAAATCCATTGTGGTGGTGTATAGAGCCAAAAAGATTAGAATTTAGTCGATGTCCCAATATTTATGGACCTGACTGTACATCAGAACTTGATGAACCACGGTCTATTGACTATAATCCCTGCATACCAATTGTTTTTATTATGACTAATATAGTTTCCATAGTGTGTAATGCCCCAGTAGGAGCACATGTGCACTACGGTAACTATTGTACGGATTCCGAACATGCTGCACTGCGCAAGAGCGGCCCCAGTGGCACATGCGCAAATTGCAGTACAAGGACAGGGGGGGGGGGCAAAAGGGGGGAAAGGGCCAGAGGGGTGGGAAGGGACAGTGGGGGGGGGGGGGGGTAATGGACATAGGGGGGAAGGGACAGAGGAGGGGACAGAGGAGGATATCCAGTCATCTGGTAGAGATCCTGTGTTGAGTAATCCTTGATAAATTAGATATAATGGTTTGGCTATTACAGAACCCAGCTCCCTCAATATCCGTGGATGTATTCCATCAGGACCTGGGGCTTTATTAGCATCTATTTTTTTCCTTTTTGGATTTCTTCCTGCGTTAACCAATTATTTGGTGACAGTAGTGTAGCCCCATATTGTTGCAGTGTCCCAACCACTGGAACATCTCTTGTGTATACCCAAAAAACTAACCTATTTAGCTCATCTGCCTTTTTCTCGTCACTAATGCACTGCTTCACATTGTAATGTTCCTATAGGTTTCTTTCTGGACTTCTTCCAATTAATATATTTAAAAAATATTTTAGGGTTAGTCTTATTCTTATTTGCAACTAACTTTTCATTTCATATTTTTGCCAGTCTAATCGCCCTTTTGCAAGCCTTGCTGATTTCCTTGTACTCACGTAAAGCAGTCTCTGTCCCCGCTTTTTTGTATAATTTAAATGCCCGTTTTTTACTCCTCATCTTCATCTTTAAATCATTGTTAAGACACGTGGGTTATGATTTACTTATTCTACTTTTATTTCCAAGTGGTATATGGTAATAAGTATGTATATTTAGTAAGGATCTGAACGTTGTCCATTTATGTTCAGTATTTTTATATGTCAGTTCTTTGTCGCAGTCTATACATTGTATTGCTGCCCTTAAACCGTTAAAACCTGACCTTTTGAAATAAGAGTTTTTGTTGGCCCCTTACAGTTTTGTTTTAATTTAATCTCAAATGAGACGGTATTGTGATCACTGTTTCCCAAGGGTTGCCCTATTTCAACATTTGATACCATATCAATATTATTTGTGATGACTAAATCCAAGATACTCCTACTAATATTCTTTTATAATTTGCTCCTCCGCTATTCTAACTCTACCCACAAACATTCAAAATGATCGCTAGTTCCACGATAAATATCTTCTCTGACCTAGGCTTAAATTCAGGCTTAACATACAGACAAATTTCTCCTCCTCTTTTACCATTGCTCCTATCTTTCCTAAATAGGTTATAACCATCCTGATTAACAGTCCAGTCATGAGATTCATCCCACCATGTTTCAGTAATGCCTATTAAATACCATTTCTCATTAACTGCTTATAATTCTAACTCTCATATTTTTCCTTGCAAGCTTTCAGTTCTGAGACTGGATCCTTCAGTTCCTACTGGCCAGCCAGAAGCATCACTCTCCACCTTGTGAGTGTTACCTGTGCTTCTGTATACTTAGAAGTGTAAATGTTGGGAGAGAAGGAGGGGAGGGAGGGGGAGCGGAGGAGGGGAGGGAGGGGACAGGAGGAGGTGGAAGGCGAGAAAGAGTGGAGATAAGGAGGGAGAGAGAGTAGAAGGCACAAAATAGAGGGGGTGCAAATGTTGCTGAACCCCACAGCGCTGCCTCCTAGGGCTGGGCATTGAGAGCCTAGGCTTAAGCACATCCATGTTTTGTGATGTAAACCATTGTCTCTGCATGACTAGTTATACTAAATAGTGACTGTCATGAATCACCCAGGGGCCATATTGGATTTGGTGTGAACTATGCTGGGGCCCTTTTGTGACTGGCAGCAGTGGCCATTTTGGGCTGGATATCTTACACATGCTGGTGCCATGTGGAAGAACAAAAGATTTGGGCACAAAGTTACTGCTTGTAAATGGTATGAATAGGGGGTTCCACTGTCACCATTAAATAAAGTCAGCATTACTGCATAAAATGGATTGACGTGGAAAACTTGCCCCACCCTGATACCATGTGGGAATGGGGAAATATGGTTATAGGTTATTAATATGTTAGTATTATATTGTATATTGTATTGTGGAGTGATAGCTATGTTTCAATTAGTCAACCCTCCCCCATTGTATAAACTCTCAGTCAGGAGTTGGCCATATGGTCTTTAGAGTAAACACTTGAAGTGATAGCAAGGCCAGAACAAAGAGATTTGCCAGACTGCCAGGCACCGTAGGACAATGGGATAGTACAGGGTCTTCCAGCCTCAATACTAGGGCCTGGGCCATAGCAAAGAGATGTGTCTCTGTTGACTGCCAGCGCCCAAATGACTCTGTTAGCCACACCTAGTGGGCGGCCCAGGGGAGGGGTCTGGAAGTTCCCAGAGCTTACCT
This sequence comes from Discoglossus pictus, assembly GCA_027410445.1. Classification (NCBI taxonomy): domain Eukaryota; kingdom Metazoa; phylum Chordata; class Amphibia; order Anura; family Alytidae; genus Discoglossus; species Discoglossus pictus. Next base: position 345,251,282 of record CM050164.1, on the reverse strand, counting down.
CTAGTCCATTGGCTAGAGGTAATAAAGTTACTGTGGAGATTACTGCATTGGCCAAGAGGAAGATAAGGGTTGGACAAAGGGGTAGCCACTCCCTGTACTGGTTTTGTGAGGTGTTTAAATACTTGTGTAAAAATAAAGAAGTTGTTCATAATTTTCATCAAGACGTGGTGTGTAGATGTATTATTTACCCGGGGACATATGCTTGCAGTAAGATTCGTCAAACTTACTGTCAATATTGCTCAGTCTAAACCAAGGGCTGAGACATGATGTTCCTGTACTCAAAGCTACTCCAAGGTCCAGAGTAACCCAAATCAAGTCAGCAGACCCCAGCCAGAGAGTGGGTCGTGATAATTGGTGGCAGTGGTGGGATACTCTGAGAAGGACCAGAAAATGGAGCAGATGGAAGCAGAGGACTACAGACTACTCCTGCTAAATCAATGGATGGCATTCATGCAATTATGGCATGGCCATGAGCTGGCAAGCTGGTTGGAGGAACTGGTAGAGAAAGAGATGGACTTGGAGGAACAGTACCTTGCCAGGATAGAGTCCTTGGGTGGCCGGAGAGAGGATCTCTATTTTCGTTTGGATCTAGAATATGGGGTCGGTGAGATTCTGAATGGTGATCCGGAATGTGGCATGGGAACTGCAAGGAGGCATAATAACTTGTTTGTTGAACGCTGCCGGGGTCTGGGACTGGAAGCATGGTTCCCGGAGGCTCCTTTGCTGGAACCCCTGATTCAGCAAGAGCTGCAACTGGAGGCTGAGTATGTGGAATTGTGGGATGCGATACCCAAGAAGTATTTTTACAACTCAGACGGTATGTACCAGAGTGAGTATGCTCACTGGAACTGGGGAGAGGCATTTCTAGACTGTAAACAAAGTGAGGAGTGGGAAGGGGTAAACACTGTTCCTTTGCCAACTCCTGGGGATGGAGAATGTTTGCCCCTAGAACATGCAGTAACTGTGTCAGGGCCTAGTCACCAGCCCAAAGAGCCAGAGACCCAGTGGAATGTTCCCTGGGTGGGATCAGATAATCCATGTCTGCCCCCTGATACCCCAAGAGATTTAATCGCAGAGGAAGTGGGAACTGCTCACAAGCTAGGGCCAGATAAGTTAAGTCTGCCCTCAGAAGTTCTAGGCAAAGTGTGTTGGCCAGAACTGCAAATGGAGCCAGAGGCTCTGGATTATTATGTGATGGACGGTGGGAAGGGAGCCTTAGAGGCCAGGTTGGAAGGGAATGATGAGATTCCCCAGCCTGCATCAGATAACCACTGTCTGTACCCTGACAGTCCAGGGGAGTTGTCCCCAGAGGTGCTAGTGAAGCACAGAGCCCAGGAGGGTTGTGTAAGAGACTGTGGGGAGGGAAAGGAATTGGTTTCTGGCTACATGGAACCTGACCTCACACAGCAAGAGAGTGCCAGGGGCACAAAGAGCCAGGCGGGGGCAGCAAGCATGCCAGCCTTGGCAAAAGCATTATGGGTGCAGAGTGGCACCATGAAAGAGGGTGTACCAAGTGGGGAGATACCCTGGATAACCATTGTCCAGGGGCCCACTGGAACAGACACCACTCCAAAGATCCAGTTCAACAGAAAGGACTGGGATAAAGTTGCTCAACCCCGGGCAATGGAGGAAGGTAAGCACAGCTTGGGTGGGAGCAGCGTAGCTCCCCAAGCAGCAACGGAAACAGCTGGACCAGAGGAAGAAAGCCAAGAGGAACGGTCCCTTTGCAATCGCATAGGCCCAGAGACTGTATTAGAGATCCCAACCCATCTGTGGGGACTGGCTGGGGGGAACAGAGTTGCTATGGGACAGAAACTGTGGCCCACCTGTTGTACTCTGGGATACCAGATTATTGGGGAGGTACCCTGGACTATTTGGGTGGGTGTGAATGGGAAGAGCAATTTGCTCTATACAGTGGGAGCAAGGCCAAGGGCTGGGGGAGGTTTTTACTCTGCACCTTGGGACAGACAAGAACTGGCATAGCATACAGAGGGCCAAACCAGCACATTCATGACTATCAGCGTAGCTGGAAAAATCAGGGATGTTTCCTGCCACGCTTGGGGAGGTGTTGTCATGAATCACCCAGGGGCCATATTGGATTTGGTGTGAACTATGCTGGGGCCATTTTGTGACTGGCAGCAGTGGCCATTTTGGGCTGGATTATCTTACACATGCTGGTGCCATGTGGAAGAACAAAAGATTTGGGCACAAAGTTACTGCTTGTAAATGGTATGAATAGGGGGTTCCACTGTCACCATTAAATAAAGTCAGCATTACTGCATAAAATGGATTGACGTGGAAAACTTGCCCCACCCTGATACCATATGGGAATGGGGAAATATGGTTATAGGTTATTAATATGTTAGTATTATATTGTATATTGTATTGTGGAGTGATAGCTATGTTTTAATTAGTCAACCCTCCCCCATTGTATAAACTCTCAGTCAGGAGTTGGCCATATGGTCTTTAGAGTAAACACTTGAAGTGATAGCAAGGCCAGAACAAAGAGATTTGCCAGACTGCCAGGCACCGTAGGACAATGGGATAGTACAGGGTCTTCCAGCCTCAATACTAGGGCCTGGGCCATAGCAAAGAGATGTGTCTCTGTTGACTGCCAGCGCCCAAATGACTCTGTTAGCCACACCTAGTGGGCGGCCCAGGGGAGGGGTCTGGAAGTTCCCAGAGCTTACCTCTAGTCCATTGGCTAGAGGTAATAAAGTTACTGTGGAGATTACTGCATTGGCCAAGAGGAAGATAAGGGTTGGACAAAGGGGTAGCCACTCCCTGTACTGGTTTTGTGAGGTGTTTAAATACTTGTGTAAAAATAAAGAAGTTGTTCATAATTTTCATCAAGACGTGGTGTGTAGATGTATTATTTACCCGGGGACATATGCTTGCAGTAAGATTCGTCAAACTTACTGTCAATATTGCTCAGTCTAAACCAAGGGCTGAGACATGATGTTCCTGTACTCAAAGCTACTCCAAGGTCCAGAGTAACCCAAATCAAGTCAGCAGACCCCAGCCAGAGAGTGGGTCGTGATAGTGACACTGTCTGATAATTTGTTCATGAGGTGAACATAATGATCTAGTACTCTATAATAAACAAGTAAATGTAGCTAGATCTTCTCCAATATTCTAATCAAGTGTTCTATGACACTAATGTGGATTGATATGTCTAAAAATCATTGAACAAAGGGAAGCATATGCTCTGCCCTTTTAGTATGTTCTTTCATGCCCACTTTAAGACTCTTAAAATAATGAATATATATATATATATATATATATATATATATATATATATATATATATAATAGCACGCAGATGACTAGAAACTAAATTTGCGTTTCGGAGAAAAAAAAAAAAATTGTAGAAAAAATCTCTATATTTTTTTTTTGTTTAACAACATCCCATTATTACTGCTATATTATATTTTTATATGAGGCTTGAAACCAGTTAGAAAATGCTAAACTAGATGGGTTAAGCAGTTTATGTCTGTTGTCAAATAGGTTTCTATTTTAACACCCCAATACCATTTATTATATAATATTCTGGATTCACTAAGAGCTAGGTAAGGCGAGGTAAGAATTAGCTATCTTTAATTATCACTGATTATGCAAACCAATTTATTCTAGCTACATGTCTTTAAGAACAAACACAAATTAAAGAGTAAGTGCAAGAGAACTTCAAGACAATAATCTGTTATTAAGTTACCTTGGGGGTCCATTGAAGCCAACAATAATGAATTTCCTACGTTAGCTTGAATAGGTTAATCAAATGGGAAATAATATATATATGTATTATTTGTATTACAATAAACCCACAAGTTTAAAGTAACAGCCAGTTAAACAAAAATATTATTCTAATATCACTCAGTTCACGTTACAATATTATTATCCTTTATTTGTAAAACGCATCATATTCCATAGTGCTATACATGGTTTAGTTATTAAAAAAATACAATAGAAACACATGGGTAAAAACAGAGATCCCTGTCTTTGAGCACAAAAGCACCTTACAAGATTGAAAACTAGCAAACATACAATCTAAAGGTAGTGGGACATTCAGAAACATGCGCAAGAGTAACACATTCATTTTCATGGACCAGAAAGGGAGTGAAAGTTGAGAATGAAATAACATAGAAGATAATTCTGTTGCTACAAGACAGGTTTAATGTTTACTTGAGTATAAAAATGTGCTCACTTGGAAATATATTTTATTATTCAGTAGGAGAGGGAAGAGATCTGATAGGGAAGGCATTGTGAAAGAGCGGCATTAGTAGGCACTGTATTATCTTGACCTAGTGGTTAGATAGAATAATTTGCAAATGGGAATGTCAGGTGATTGTTCATAAAACTGTAACAATTTTGGAGTGTATATGGGAGAGGGTGGGAGGGAAGTAGTTGCTGGCGTAGTGAAAGTGAGTGAGGTTAGGAGCTAGTGGTCTGTGAGCTCTGGGGTGGTTTGAGGCCTTGTGACATTGGTACAGCCGATGTGGAAGTAATTACTGGAGTCCTGGATGTGATTAAGGCAGGAAGCTAGTGGTCTATTGTATTAAATGTTGCCTTATTGATGATATACATGTTATCTTTCTTCCTAAAAGGATTAGAAACCAGTGAGGAGAATGTGGAACAGCATTTCATATGATTACATATTGCCACTTCAAATAGCCCCTTGTGAAATGCATTCAGTGGAAGAATAAGTCCCATAGGATAACGCTCCCTCTTTAGTTACACATAGACTAGCAGTCCAAGATGGAATACCCAATAATACTACCAGAGTCCTCCTAAAGCATCTAATTAAAATATGTTTCCTAAAAACGAGTTTATGTTCCTGTCTTGCGTAATTGCTACTATTTTATAACATATTTCACAAGCATATGTTTATTTTTTCTTTACTTAAAACACATTGGTCCTTTAACAAAATAGATAGTCAGTATAAGTTAGCAAGGTGAATTAGCGGGGCAGGCTTTAATTAAACTGTGACCTTTGTTAACCTGGCTAGGAAGCTTTCTGGCTATGTTTTCCAAGAAACAACTACAAAACCATGGTTGGTAGACATTGTTGAAAATAGTTCAATGAATATTGCCTAGAAGTCAATTCTGTTAAGGAATGCTGACCATTGTGTCATTTGGTAGTTTAAGGATTACAAATCATATTAAACTGGCAATTGTCATTGTTAGAGACAAAACAATATTGATTCTAGGTCACTTTCGGGGGGTGGGGGTGCAGTTAAAAGATAGCAAAAGTAGTACAGTGGACATAGCGCAGGTAAAATAAATGGAGAGTGCACATAATTACTGCTGGGTGAGATCAGGGAGGACCTTGCAATCATACACTTACCACATCTTACGGAATTCACTAAGATTCCACATTAAAATAATGGCTTTAGGTATCTAATTATAATGTTAGATTTGTATACACTATTCATCATCATCATCATCAAACAATACAAGTCTAAATGTATTTATTTTTCCATATTTGCGTACAAATATATTTTTAAACCCGTACTTTTCATTATAATGCATGTGGGACTAATATTATAAGCTGTAGTGTTTAACAAAGCGTTGAACTCTCTGATGAGAGATTACCTTCAGCAGTAAAGGTTTAATTGAATACATGTCTTCAATATGGATAGAAAATGAGGTGTGAGGTGAGGTGTTTGTGGGACCATAATAATACAGTTTAGTAAATACTTTCTGATTCATCATTTCTCAATTTAAATACCTTACATACTTGAGCCCCTATTCAATTGTCCAATTCGCAAATACATAAGCCTGTAATGGAGCCCGTAAAAGTTACAGATGTTTAATTGGCTGCATTTTGCTACACACATTCAAATTGCGAGTTACAGGTTTTAAAATCACTGCAGTTGTCAAACAAGTAACTCTGTCCCATCTCCTTCTTTGATGTTTCAAGCAAATGTTACCAGTGCTAAAGACGCAAAATCCATATTTAATTACAACAAATCAGCAAGCCCGCAATTGCCTTCAAACCCGTAAATGACAAATGTATCACAAAATCCTACAAGTACTAGATAGGACTCGCAAGTGGGTTAAACACCTGTTCTTAACACTGCAAAAGCAAATATAAACACACTACTGTACAGTACTTTAAAATACTGGGAAAGCAATGGCAGGTTTTAGAATTAATTGCACAACAGTCTCAAGCTTTCAAATCTGCAATTAAAAAAATATATATTTTTTCTATTTTATTTATGTTAGATTGCGAGTCTGATCGCAAATCGGACTGCTAAACTATTTAATTGTGATGTCATGATGACAGTCTCATTTACTATTGGCTCTGTCTAAATTGAAACTTATGGGCTTGCTTAATTGATCATGATCATGCCCTGAAATGCTAGGTACGGGTTCATGGTTTGCGTGTGGTGCCTATGAGCCTGTAATTGCGGGCTTGAGCAATTAAATACATCTGTAATTCTAACAAATTTCTAACCTGCAGACATACTGGCTGTATGAAGGTAATTATGCGTTTGGAATTAAATAGGGGCCTGCATTTCTGTGAATGTAGCCAACAGAGCAGAACATGTGAATGATGGAAAATGTTAATAGAAGAGATAGTCTCCTGGGGCCACATTCTATTATCGGCCGTAAGGCTGCGATTCCTTGCGGGGGTTCTGTTTGCTCGCGATTCTATTATACGGCCCCGCAAGGATCTCCTCTTACAGCCGGCCGCATATCTTGGAACCGGCTGTAAGCTCTGAAATCTAAAAACGCAAAAATAAATTCAAGCCTGCACTGTACAGCTCTGTAAATGCTAGGGATCATATTGGGGGACATGAGGATTAAAAGTAACCCACTCTCAAGCTTGCACATCTGCCCAAACCTGAGTTCAAATTAACTGTTTATTTTCCGGCTGCGGCGTGGGCGTGTCTGAGGTGCTCCAAGCACTCTGGACTTTTTACATGGATATTTTACGGATATTAAAAATAAAATATTTTACGGATTTGAGTACAGGATAATTATGTGCTATTTTTTCTAACACCGAATATCACTTTATAGTCTTCTCAAAGTGCAGGATGTCTTTATTTGAGCTATTTTATGTGCTTAATTGGTGCTAGCGAGACCACTTTGCTGCAAGTAAGCTGCGGCTCGTTTTTAGCCTTGCAGACAGGGTTCCCGGTGCAATAGAATCACAACCAGGCTTTTCTTACGGCCGATTTCCTTGCGGCCGTTTTAGATCAAAGGCTTTCCTCCGGCGCGATCGGCCGCAAGAGATAGCAAGGCGCCGGCCGCAAGCCTGCCGGAACCCCCGGCCGGAGGGGAATAGAATAGCCGTAAAGCTTGCGGCCGGTCCTTGCGGCCCCGCAGCGGCTGCGGCCGTAATAGAATGAGGCCCCTGGACTTTACCTAACAATGCGGTCAGACTTTCTCCCAATCGTCACAGCTTTAAAAGCTCTCTGAAAACACATCTAATGGAAGCGTAGCAAATTGTCCTATAATGTAAACTAATCAAACAAGAGAGAAAACACCTAATTTAATTCTGATGCTTTACTGGACCACCAACAAGCCAGTTCATCCATTTTGTCTCTCATGCCATAAGACCCACATAGATTATAAATTTGTGCAGGAGCCTTATCAACTTATGCAATATTTGACTTATGCATTTGCTGCTACCCCTGTACTTATTGCTAAGGAATATGCTGGTACTTTATAAATACATAATAATAAATAATATTGATGCAAATTCACTGTGTTTCATATTTACAAAAAAAAATAGAATTTCCCCTCTGTCTTTTGAAAATCATAAACAACATGATGTACATAACTGTAGTGGCTAGGGTACCTTAATGATCCATCTGTTATTACTAATTGTATACACAGCAACTATTACATCGCTTTCCATTCCAAAATAACGGCTAACGCAGACAATGAATAAACTTCATGTACTCAAAGCACTTTTCCCTACATAATTGGGCAATATGGACTTTTCTTTCAGGATTCCTTACTAGTTTCCTTTTTTCTAGATCACTATTCTTGAACATCATAATTAAATATAAAAATCAAAAAAATCAAAAAAAAAATAATAATATATATATATATACTGTATATATAAATATATATAAATAAATATATATATATATATATATATATATATATATATATATATATAAATATATATATATATATATATATATATATATATATTGATAGAAGTCCCCAAAAATTCTGTTTTGAGTCTTACAAACCAATCTAACTTTCTTTTAAATTGAATTATCTTGCTCCCCCAAGGGAAATACTTTGCAGGATGTGACATCCCTGAGAGTAGCTTTCTTGGCAGCTTCAAATCCAAGAAGAGCTTACATTTATCACTCTTCTGTATGTGTTTTTAGGATTTTGTCAGCATTGCATCAAACTCTCTTTGTCTGCATTAGATAGAAAATGATGCTGATATAAGAAGGAAATTCGCTAAGCATAGTTTAATGAGTATCCCCTCATTCCATATTTGCATTATGTATGGATGTGTTTCAAAGAGTTCAATAAGCTTAAGGTAAACTGAATTAATGCTAACTTTTAAATATGATGCTTTAGGTTGGGTTGTCCTTGAGTTTTGACACAGCAAATGAGAAATGTAGAAGGATCATTATCGTCGCTCGTAGGCATAATTGATAATTAAAGCCATATCCTAGTTTCTTAAAACAAAATGCTTCCCAGACTTAATCTAATGAGAATACTAATCACTTTGGCAACTTGCTCGTCATTAATAGAGAAGAGCTCTGAGAGTCCTAAAATGTTGATTTTTAGCTGTTTCACACTTTTCACTGCCCCAGGGTTTTGATTAAGAATGTTTTCCCCCACTAACTCACTAAAGAGGGATAATGTGATTCTGCTTTTGAGCATATTTGCTTATCTAAGTGGTTATTTTCTACATTAATATATGAATTTATCATATGCCATGCAGTTTATGATATTGGACAGATATACAGTAACATGTAATCAATAATCCTATGTCCTCATATAGGTAATTCCATTATTGATGTTCTTTGTGAAATAAAGTAACACATTTGTGATAATTCATTTTAGACAAATTGTTATAAATACTATGAAAGTTTTTCTTTGCATAAAAAATTCAAAACTTAATAAACATTTTAAGATTCTGGAAATGCAGCTTTGCAGCAAAGCCAGAAGATTTTACTGACTAACTCTAATTAGTGGGCGTGTTAAGGCTCAGCACCAGTCAAGTTATGGCCTCTGCAGCTGTATCTGATACAACTGTATCTGATACAACCAAGTATCTGATGCAACCAAGCATGTATCTGATACAACCAAGTACATGTTTCAGTTGTAGAGGCAGACTTGATTAAATGTATGCTTCTTAAAGGGATATCAAAGGTTTCTGGATTTAACTAGGTATATAATATACCTATTTAATGGTATGTACTTTATTTTATTAAAAACTGCTTATAAGCTTAGTTTTTAATTCCTAAAATCAAACAAATATTACTTGCATGGGTCTGCCCTCTGCAGCTCATGAAGACACAGAAGCTGTAGTACTGGCGGTGAAGTGTCTCATACTAATCAATCATTTACTATTTCACAGCAACATTCTGCAACATGCTGCTGAGATGAGGTCCCTAATAGGCTAGTACACTACACAGCACTTCCCATTCAGTGACTATTTGTTTGATTTTAGGCAGTGAAAACATACATAAGAATAAACAGATACACATCCCTTTAAACATGTTTGCAATACAAAAAATGTGTCAAAACAAGCCTAAGGTTCACAATCTGTTCTTTTTAAATACATGATAATGCATTAGTTAATTAAATGTCTCTTTATTGTTTTCCTTTAGCCATGTTATATCTGTAAGATGCACAATTCATAAAACTGCTTCCATGGTACCGAGTTATATTAGAGGAGAATATTCAAGCAATGCAGTCTCACAGCATTTATATATTATAGTGCTCTCACTTCAGAATAAAGAATGTGGCTATTTCACATATAGTATTATGCATTCTGCATGCTTTTGGAAATGATCTCCACATTCGGATGTGAAGGCTCTCATACTAATTCTTGCATTTGGTAGTGATGTCAGACACCCACTTCTCCGACACTTATCTATAACACAGCTTCACTATGTGTGTCATAGCTGCTGGGACTTGATTTTGTTATGACATCTATGGAAGAAGAGTAGAGTCTTGAAGTACGCTCTAAGCCAGAACAAATTATGACTTTTGTGGATTAGATATAGTAATTCACTAAATGAATATGGGAGGGGGTGCAGATCAAGAAATGTATTAATGTAAAAATGAGGGGAGGTGACGTAGTGTAAGTAAACTACTAAATAGGGACAGGGATGAAGTGGTATACCTCAAGCAGGATATCTAAATGAGAAGCTGGGAAGGTTTTAAACATCAATTAAGTGGAAATGGAAAATGGGAGATGGTGTACAACAATTAAGGCACCAAAGGGTAAAAGGAGTGAGGAGATGCAGATCAAGTAAGATACAAAGATAGTAAAGGAAGGAGGTGATGTAGATCAAGCAGAGTAGCAAGGACGAAGTCAGATGGTTGTGAATGTAAGAAATGCAAAAGCAACGGTCTGCCCCACTTTCTACATTATTCTCTCATTTTATATTTTCTTATACTATTATGTTCTACTCTAACTAACTTTCTCTCTCATCCCACCATTTCACTATCATCAACCTATCCCTTTTCACTCTACTCTGTATGTATGTGTCATGATTATATTGTTAAATGACCGATATTGCCAGTAATTGTGGATGTGGCCAAGGGGGCATGACATTGTTACATTGGGATTATGTATTATTGTGTGTGGTTATATGTTGCCTGTACATGGTTATTATGTATACTAGCTATTATATGTTATAAAGGGAAAATGTATATAGAGCAGGGGAATACATGAGGATAAGGTAAAAATGCTCTGCACATAGGCCGACCTGCAGACATACAGGCCTTGATAAAAAGCAGTCAATACAGATGCATGCACTTCAAGTAGTCCTAAGCAAACACTTGAGATTAATATCAAGGTTGTTTCACTAGCCAGCTATAAATATCTGGTGAATTTGATCTCAAGAGCTTTTGTAGTAACCAAGCTTGCAAGCCAGATGGGACCAGATGCTGACATCACACACATAGACAAAGGTACACAAGGGTGTGGTATGGGAGATTAGTATAAATATGTTGGTTTCATAATTCAATAAAGGTTCAGTTCTAGTTTCACATATCCACAGTGTGAGACTATTTCTATGTTTTATATCCTGAATTGGGGTGCGGTCTTGCATAGGCCACTAGTAACCTGTTTCCCCAATATTCTTTGCCTGTACATTTTGGGCATTGCCCTCTTCAGAAGCCATCTTTTGTGCCACAGAGAACAAGAACCACATGATTTTGCTGGGGTAGATTTGAACTAGGTTCTTATCAAGCCCCCTTGAAGAAGCAGATTGTGACAGTATGATAGAAACGATTCTGCTTTACCAAATAAGAAATATAGTGACCACTGTCCACTATATGACAATACCATATTGTATCTTCTCTGCAGAAACAGTTTGAGTAAAGCTCAATTTGAGCTTGCAACCGGAATACTGGGACTCTAGTTGATATTTGTGAATTGACCAAAAACAAAATAGATTGCAGACTTGTTTATGCGCTATATATTTGTGTGAAAGTAATTGTTTTTTTAAATTGATACCGGTTTTCTAAAATGACATTTATTTATATTCAAATTAACTTGTGCATAGATCAATACGCCATTGGAAATATGGTTCCCAACTATAATAGGTAGGTTGTCAATTCATCATGAAAAGCTATGTATTATGTATGTATTATCATAAGTTGTAGACTCATTAACCCGAATACTAATATGCACTTGCTATATTAATTTAAGTAAGCATTTATACTTTCATTATAATTCAACAATATTATGTATGTTCGGGTTTTATGCACTGCTATGCAAGTCATGTAATTCCTCTTGTAAACTAGATTTCCTTAAAGCACCACAAAGGTGCCATATACGGCACTCCATCTTCAGCACGCGTGCTGAAGTCACGCCGATGTATGGGCGCTGTCAATTGGGCAGCACACAAATGCACAAAGGGCTAGAAGAGCTCATGTTCAATAGCGCGGCCCTAACAGCTTTCCTCCTCTCTTCCTTTGTCACTGCCAGCACTTTAAACCCCCGACTGTGTTCCCCCGCCTTTTCTCTCCCCCTTCTTCTACCCGCTTGCTCTTTTTGTCAGATAATCTCTCCCTCCTCCCATCCACAGATATTACTTACCCCATCCCACGGGCAATAGTGCACCCTGACTAATGGGGTGCAGCCAGGCCTGCGGAGGAGCAGTAACACCCCAATAGTTTACAGATGGCAAACGCTGGGATGGGGTAAGTAACATCTGTGGATGGGAGGAGGGAGAGATGTCTGAGGGGAGAGAACAGGCGGGGGTACACAGTCGGGGGTTTAAGGGCTGGCAGTGACAGAGAGAGAGAGAGGAGGGAACCTGGTAGGGCGCGTTATTGCGCGTGAGCTCTTCTAGCCCATCGCGCATTTGTGTGCTGCCCAATTGACGCATGCTGAAGTCGTGCTACCGCCATATACATACAATTCTCTTTTCAAGAACTTGGCTTATAGTATGCAAGATATTTTATAAACTTTAAAACAAACACATACAGCCTTTAACAATTATATTCAATTTTGCTTTATTATAAAATCTACAATCTCTGCAGATGGACAATAAAACTCTTCCTTAATTTGTTAACAACAGTGTGTAGCCAATCAAGATGTGGAAACTGAATGTATTTATGACAATGGTAAAGTAGAAGAAATACAACTTTTTAGGTAAAACAAAGTTCCTGGACCAACAATCCAAAAGCAAACCTGCATTACATTTCACACTGTATATTCACTACAGTTCAGATCTTTCCTTGTTACAGGTTACTACAATTAGCAAATCTCCATTCTGATTTAGGCTTAACGCACAGTGACGGATGGCTCTTATTTTATTGTTACATATTAATGATATAGATAATCAATGCATGACTCAGAATGTCAATTTCAACAAGCGCCAACAAGTTATTTGCCTAAGGCCACCTCAATAAAGTCCAATTCCCTGTTAGTATACACCTACACCCACAATGTTTCTTCGCAAACTCAAATGCTAAAATGAAAAGATGGTATTTTGTATGAGTGTGCAATATATTTAGTTTTTTTTTGTTTTTTTAAAACAAAATTTTTATTTTTGTTGAAATATATATTTCGTAAAAGTGTGTTGAAGTACCTAACTTTTGCAAAAAAGTCCTGTTTTTTTGTTATAGAATATTACCATAGTATTAGTTGCTGCATTATTACAGACTTTCACAAGTGTTGACAGCACATCTGCCTAAGTGTTTTGTCTGTATTTTTAGATTTTCTCTGTTATTTTAAATGACTCCACATGTATTTAAAAGTGAATTTGATATTTTAAAACTTACATTAAAGGGACGCACTAACAGATACAAGAATGATTGTTTGCTCCATCACTTAACCTTACCTGGTAAATAATGCAAAGTGTTTGAGAGCCTTGGAAATTGATTGTACATGTAAACTGCTTTGAAATATTACCAGCCTCCAGGATGCCCAATTGTTTAAGCAAACAACTAATTTATTTAAAAAGCACCAACTCCCTTCTGTCACATGACTTACATTGTTCATCTGGAAGCCACTGAAGACACCACCAGTAAGCTGTTTAATTATTCAGTGGTGCTGGATCGCTGATTGTGTATCTCAGTGAAGCTGTGAGCTATACTATGTAGGGTCACCCATGATGGGCCAATCATAGCAGAAAGGTCAGACAAGGAAGGAACTGGCAACTCACTCCAGTATTTTTGCAAAGAAAACCATATGGATAAGCATGACCAAAGAAATAATTATATATATATATATATATATATATATATATATATATATATGCCTGGCCTGCTGCTGTCCATAGGGTCACAGAGAATTAGACACGGCCGAACTACTGAACAACAACAACAGTTGTGACTTATATCCTCATAACTATTTGCTGTCACCTAATGTTATAAATTATGTCAATGTTTATTTATTTGCATTACCGTATTTGCCAAACAGTGGATAATTAACCAGCTTAAATCACAACTTCTGAATAATAATAATAATAATAATAATAAAAAAAAAAACTGCTCGATAACTACACCCCTTCTGGATCGCTACCTTTTCATGGTGAAGGGGCTTGAGTACCTCAGTGAAGCCGTGAGCTATACAATGCCACCCAAGATGGGCAGGTCATAGCAGAGAAGAACTGGCAACCCACTCCAGTGAATTTGCCATGAAAACCTTATGGACGTGCACAACCAGACACAAGATGTACCCATCATTCTGCGTCAACAGGGTCACATAGAGTTGGACACGACTGAACAGCAACAACAGATAACTTAAATGGCTTCCAGACAAATAAAGTGAGGCATATGACATGAGCAAGGTGAATATAGTCCGAACACAACAGGCAGGTAACAGATAAAGGGCTGTTTGTTTCTATTTAACCACTTATTTGTTCAATGAATTATATTTAACCACTTATTTGTTCAATGAATGTGCATTTATTAAGCCAGCAATAAAGCCATCTGTAAATACTAACGCATACACTGGGCATTAATTTTATTCAAATAGGCTATGAAACACAATTTCTGTCAAATATTTCTCATGACTTTGTACAATTATTTATTTTGGAACAAAACCATGAAGTATATATGCTTAAAGTTTCATTTATAACTGTTTTTCATTACCGCCATACCCGTTTCACTGCAAGTGAGATAAAAGAAGTGCCATTATGTACTTATTTATAGCTGTACATATATCAAAATAATGATGTTTTTTTTTGTTGTTTTGTTTTCTAACTAACAGTGTAAACCTCTAAACAAACAAATAGATAAGATTGTGGCAATTTTAAACAATTTTAATGTAAAGGGCGCACAATTACTTAAATTGTCTGATTCTACTTTGTAAGTCAAAGCATGTTTGTGGTTTTTTTTTAGATTAAAGTTATTCTGTGGCTCACAAAGTACCTGGCACATCTGTCACAACACGAGGAAATTACTTGTGTTTATGGGAAAAGAAAAAACTTTTTGCTGAAAATTTGAATTTTAACTGTTATGCTAATGATATGTTAATGGAAATTGGATTCATGAAGTATTATTTCCACCAGATGCTATGGAATATGCTGTCTATGTACATAAAACAAGGTACATTGTTTTATTTTACATTTTAAAAAATACTGTACTATCAGCAGAAAACAGGCATTGTGAATTGTAAAATTCAAAGATGATCTGAAATACGAACTGATGAACTAGCAAAACCATTTGTGCATTATTACAAATGTACTATATGGTATAAGTGAGAGAACAACATAACTAGGAGTCTCTCCCAGGAGAAAAATATGACTACAATCATTCACGCTGTACTGTAAATAATCACTAAGTGTTTGTACCACTGAGTATTGTTTTTTAATTATGCTCACGTCAGCCAATGAACAGTAATAGAGATGAATGCATCATACATGACTGCCAATTAAATCTATACACGTTCATATGTCCTGTGTAGTTTCAATGAAGTTTAAACAGGTTTTAATTAATATATTTTTCATGCAAAACAGCTTTGGTAATATTTAAAGCCTTTGTTTTGTCGTTCAGTCGTGTCCGACTCTCTGTGACTTCATGGATCGTAATACACCAGGCACATTTTTATGTCCATGGTCATGCTGATCCATTTGGTTTTCATGGTAGAGATAGTTGGTTGCCAGTTCCTTCTACAGTGGGCCACAGCATACAGCTCCTGGTATTCCTAGGTGGTCTCCTATCCAAATACTGACCAGGCCCAACCCTGAATGGCTTCAGGGTAGTATGACCTCTTGGTTCCCTGAGTGGAATTGAACCCAGGTTGCAGTGGTGAAAGTACAGAATCCTAACCACTGGACAATCACCAAATTTAAAGCATGCCCTATTTAAATGCATTAAAAAAAAAGAATTGTGTTCCACGTACCTTTAAATAGGTATTGTAGTATCATATTCCTATGACATTTTGATGATTGTAAACCAAGAAAGTAAATTTGGATGCTCATACTAAGCAACAAATTGTGTATCTGGGACTAGGTCCACTTTTATTTATGTGTAGTCATCATATTGAGTTGAAGAACCAATAATTGTACCAAATGGCTAAAGTACCATGAAAAAACTAAGAGAAAAAGAAAAGGACTCTCTTATGGTAGATTGTCTGAATGTGCTCACGAAGTGTAGGCTCTAATACCACAAGACTATATTGAGAATAAAACTTAAACTTTATTAACTCATATTAAAAGTACTATATATATATATATATATATATATATATATATATATATATATATATATATATATATAAAGTACAGAATGTCTAAAATAGCACAAATATTATAAAACAACAACTGGAGTCTATGACTCAAAATAGTATAGTGTCAAATAAGGTAACAGAAAAAAAAAATCTTGCAACCACATGCATATTGCAAGTAGTTCTCTAAGCAGCAGGAATTCACTTAGGCTCTTAATTGGTAAAACCGAAGTATATCTTCCCAGTATGTGGGGATCAGAAGTGGGTAACTTGTATAAGCTTATATGTGATGAGCTGCATCAAAGACACATGCCGTCCATATATTATATCCAGGGATCCTACAAGTAAATACTCCAACATTCAAGTCCCTAGTTCTGTATAGCGGAGTTCCCTATAATTAAGCCAAAGTGGAAACTTGGAGGATCTAAAATTTTTCCTCTGACTGTTCTCCAAAGATCTAGTAATCTGCCTGCTCTGTATGCATTTTGTTGATTGGCAAAATGGATTTAAAATGGCAAGAATTATGACTTTATTCATTATTACCAATTTATTAACAATGATGCTGGTATGGGATTCCTCATTGTTATTTCTGCTTAATGCATAGAAGGTTTTAGCTACTACAAGGCAATTGTGGTAATCCAAGATACAATGAGAAAGCACTCAACAAAGCACAGTGGCAAAGATAATGATATTAGGGCCTAGGAATAAACCAATTTAAAGCTCAACCAATTCTGTCGCTCTCTCTTCTATCTTCTTCTTCTGCCTCCTCAAAGACACATTTAGTATTTATGCAGACTGAGGATCTTCACATAGATTTAATCCCTTCGCCAATTAATATGACTCCTTACCACATTCAAAAATCCTCAAACCATGGGCCTCATTCAATTCGGGGCCGTAATGCCCTGTTCGCGAGAATCGGAAATCCTGCCATCGGCATTAGCATTTGTGGACCTGAACATGATCAATCCTTCAAGCCCGTAACCCCAGTCACAAACAGCCAATCGCAATGGAGACCAACATTGATTCTTGCTCCATATGTAATTAGACCAGCAAACCAACCCCATGATGCAGGGGTCCCGATTGGGACCCCAGCAGGTTCCCCACATCAATCCCTTGCTGCTCGGGACCCCTGCAGCATTTAAAATTTCAAACTTCATGCCGCGGGTCCTTAAAGAGCCCCGGGCACAAAAATGGTTAACCCCATGCCCACGGCACCTAACATTACCCCCCCCCCCCATGCTGCCTGGTCCCTGCGGGGTCCTCTGAGGGTCCTTACATTTACCCTTGCTGGGGTGTATCCCATTTTGATTGGATCACACCATTTGCGCCTTCTGATTGGCTGAAATTATGAGTAACAGAGATTTCAGCATGCACAAGAACCATCATTTGCGGCGGGAAGCTCCTCAAGGGAGGAGCTACATTAGTTTTTTTACTTTTATTAGAACGTATGGTTTATTTTGGAGGGGCCCTGCCTGTGACGACTAAATGAAGATCGGGGCATGACTGGATGGGCATTTTGGACAGGTAAGTGGCCTAATAGGCATATATTATATTACATTTTGTATGTATTTATGTATCAATTGTAATGTTTCTTTTTTTTGTAGGTGTGAGGGACCTGTGGACATTTTTGGAGGGCCCTGTCTGGGATGAAAAACACAAGACCAGCATCGCTGGAGGGGCATTTGGGCAAGGTAAGTGGTCTAATTTACCCTTTCTATTTTTACTGGTTGTAGGTTTTGTTTTTATTTTATTAGTGCTTTGTTTTAATTTTGTAAGTAGTGGGTTTCTTATTTAATTTAATGGTGGGGGTGTGGGCATACTGCTATCCTCTCGCTGCACTTTTCACTGCATCCCCTCCCTCCAATTCTCATCTTTTGAAGTCCACACTATCCGCATCTTCTCTCCCATTCCTGTGCGAGTAGCTGTGATCTATCGCCCGCATGAATCACCAATCAACTTTGCCGCCTGGCTCCCTCACTTTCTCTCCTCCAATATACCTTCACTCATTCTTAGCGATTTCAACATGACACTGACACTCCCACCTCCCCAACAACTGCAAAATTACTTGCGCTTACCTCTTCCCTTGGCTTCTCACAATGGACAGATTCAGCAACTCACAGTGGTGGACACTCCATTGACCTTATTTTTACTAATCTCTATACTATCTCCAACCTTGACATCTCCTCACTTCCCCTATCTGACCACCACCTGCTAACTTGCAACCTCACCTCATCTTCCGCTCACCACCCTTCTTCAAATCCTGCCACCAGAACACACAGAAACCTGCAAGCACTCAACCCACAACAATTTTCAAATGTACTAAAACCCCTTCTCAGCCTCCTCACCACCCTTGCCTGCCCTGACGTCGCCACTTCACAATAAAACACTACTCTAACCTGCCCCTCATGCCCCCATAATCACAAGCAAACTCCCTCGCTCTCATCCACAACCATGGCACACCACACAAACACGCTATCTACAGAGATGCTCACGCACTGCAGAACTACTATGGAGGAAATCTCGCACTTCAGCAGACTTTCTCCACTACAAGTTTACCTTGCGCTCCTACTTGTCTGCCCTCAATCTTGCCAAACAACACTACTTCTCATCCTTAATATCAAAACTGTCCTCCAACCCTAAACGTTTATTTGATACATTCAACACTTTCCTTTGCCCACCCCCACCTCCTGCCCCTTCCTCTCTCACTGCTGATGACTTTTCCAGCCATTTTCAAATTAAAATTGAAACCATCCGAAATGAGCTCTCCTCCCAGCTTGGCCCTATCCCACCATCCTCTCCACAAACCGACAACACCCAGCCCTTACCCTTCCCCAATCTCACCTCCACTATGGACTCCTTTGACCCTGTAACCGAAGATGAAGTATCTTGTATCTACTTTACTATCAACCTCTCATCTTACCACATGTCCTCATGATCCTATTCCATCACAGCTAATCTCTCCCCTATCCACCACACTTATCCCAGCTCTCACACATCTATTCAACCTCTCCCTAAACACTGGCAAGTTTCCATCCTCCTTAAAACACGCCACATTTACACCCATTCTCAAGAAGCCCTCATCTGACCCAGCTTCTGCCTCCAACTATTGCCCTATCTCACTACATCCCCTGGCTTCTAAACTCCTTCAGCGGCTTGTTTACAATTGCCTCACTCAATTTATTTCCTCCAATTCCCTTTTTGACCCCTTCCAATCTGGTTTCCGGGCCCAAAACTCTACAGAAACAACCCTCACAAGAGTCACCAATGACTGCTAACCACCAAATCAAAGAGTCACTACTCTATTCTAATTCTCCTGGATCTCTCTGCTGCCTTCGATACAGTTGACCACCCTCTTCTAATCCAAACTCTCTGCACTTTTGGCATCCAGGACACAGTTCTTTCATGAATCACATCCTATCTTAAAGATCGTACATTTGGAGTCTCCTTCTCTGGCACCTCTTCTTCTCCTCTCCCTCTGTCTGTTGGCTTTCCCCAAGGTTCTGTCCCAGGCCCACTCCTCTTCTCCATCTACACCTCCTCCCTTGGCACACTTATAAAATCCTTTTGGATTTCAGTATCATCTCTATGCAGATGATACTCAAATCTACCTCTCTGCACATGATCTAACCCCCTCTCTTTTAGCTCGTTTCCAACTGCCTCTCTAGCATATCCTCCTGGATGTCTGCCTGACAATTTAAAATGAGCTGAGACTGAGCTCCTAATCTTTCCACCCTCTACTACAGCTTCCACTCCTCAAATATCTCTCACTGTTGACAACACCATCATCACTCCTACCTCCCATTATCTTGGGGTTCTACTAGATCCCACCCTCTCTTTTATTCCTCACATTCAATCAATAACAAAATCTTTTCAGTTTCACCTAAAAAACATCTCCAAAATTCATCATTATCTTACAGAAGACAAAGCAAAAATTCTAATACACTCTCTCATCATATCTCAACTCGACTACTGCAATTCACTCCTTGCTGCCTACCCATCTCTCGTCTGTCTCCCCTCTAATCCATAATGAACGCCTCCACTAGACTCACCTTCAATACCAAACTATCAGTGTCTGCAGCTCCTCTCTGTCAATCACTCCACTGGCTTCCCATAGCTTCCCGAATCAAATTTAAAATCATGACCCTAGCATATAAAGGCCTCAACAACAGTGCACCCCCTTATATCTCTGCTCTTGTTTCAAAATACTCTCCCAAACGCCCCTTCGTTCTGCTAACGACCTTCTTTCCTCCTCTCTCATCATCTCCTCTCACTCCCATCTTCAAGACTTTTTTCATGCTGCCCCTACTATTTGGAACTCCCTGCCCCACTCCATTAGATTATCTTCCTGCCTCAAAACCTTAAAAAAATTACTAAAAACACAGCTGTTTAAATTTTTATCACCTTCAGCCTTAAAATGAACACCTACACCCACAATCTACAGTACAACACACAGACACCTCCACTTTACTAATCAAATTGCTTTCACGTTGCCATGTTGCATTTGTCACCCTCTTGTATCACACCTACACCCTTAGGCCCTCATTCAATTGCAATTTTCACAATTCAATAGAGGTCTAAATAGGCACATCACATATTTTTTGAAAGAAGTTTTTAGTTGGTAAACATCTATCCACAAACAAGGTTTTCACTAACTAAAAACAGATTTAAAAAAAAAATGTTATCTGCTTATTTAGAGCACTATTGAATTTGCCAAATCGCAATTGAATGAGGGCCTTAGATTGTAAGTTTGTGAGTTTTAAATCTTGTGTCAGTGCCTTGGAAGCAAGCTCTACGTACATTTGATTTTAAGCTCAAAAACAGGGCCCTCCATTCTTTACAAGCTGTTACATTTGTTTTTGCCATGGACAGCGCTACCCGGAATATGTTGGCGCGATATAAATAATAATAATAATAATAATAATAATGTTTTGTTATTTATTTTATGTAATGTTGCTTTTTATTTTTAGGAAATTTTTAGGTGTTTTTTGTTGTAACTAGTCTTTTTTTTATATTTCTGTGATTAGTGGGGTGCTAGGAATATTATTAGGGTGTTAGGTTGGTAGTTAAGGGTTAATAGGGTGGGGTAGAGGGGGTAATTAGAGAGGGGTTATTTTGATTTTTGGGGTTTATTGGGAAGGCTAATAGTGTAGTGCAGGGTAGTTCTTGGACTTAGTGTCATGAGGGTCCTGGAGGACCTTCATGGCATTTATAGGGTTCATGTGAGGGTTGATTATTGTCCCATAAGGGTCTATATAGACCCTTATGGGACTGATGTGGTTAATTAGGGGCTCATGGTGGTCTGTATAGACCCACGTGATGGGGTAAAATAGAGGCTCATGGGGTCTGACTAGAACCCCATGAGTGATAGGGTTAATTTTAATTGTAGCGCGCTCCATTAAGGATTAAGTTGGATTTTGGAGCAATGGAGAGGATACATAAGGGCTTTGCAAGCCCATGTGACACCTCGTTGCTCCAAGTAAGCTGGAGTTGACTTTTAGCCGTTTACAGGCTTGACGGAGTGGTTGGGAAGGGGAAATTGGAGCAATTGAATAGCGATTTGCGATTTGAGACTTGCGGCCTTGAAGATCAAAGGCTTTGAAGGAAGTAACTAGTGATTTGACACATTGCAATGGGTCGGTAGGGATCGCGGGTCAGAGCAAGTAACTCGATCAGAGGCCGCAATCGGAAGACAATTGAATAGCAAAGTAACCTGCGACTTCCACTTGCAACCACTGATCTAAAAAAAGTAGAAATTCAATGAGGCCCCATATTTATCGACAATCAAGTATGCATGTTTATGTATCTATACAGTGTACCCTAGATGGGCAGGTCATAGCAGAGAGATCAGACAAATCACTGTCCACTGGAGAAGGAACTGACAACCCACTCCAGTATCTTTGCCAAGAAAACCTTATGGATAAGCCAACTAGAAATATAGACAGATGTGCCTGGCGTTCTACGGTCTATATGGTCACCAAGAGTCTGACACAAGTGAAGGACTGAACATCAACAACCACAACAACAGTGCATCACAATGTGTCATATATATATATATATATATATATATATATATAATAATCATACCATACCAGGTGCTTTCTTTCAGGTGAAATTTTACGGATCTGATCGCATAGCCAGCCTGAATCGATGATGGGCTATATTGGGATTCGCTGTTTGTGACTGGGGTTACGGGCTTGAATGATTGATCATGTTCAGGCCCGCAAATGCTACTGCCGATGGGTTTCTGGCTTAGGCAGAAATCCATTAAAGCCCTCCTTTTCTGTGGGGCCCTGGATGACAGGCAGTTCCCATTGCATAATAGAAACATTGGAGGGTGGATGGGGTAATGGACTCTTCTTTACAGTAGAGTAGCACCTCCATGAGCTCAGTCCCTGAACATGCAGGTTTTTTTTTTACTTTCTAAAACCATTTTGCCTATTTTACTTAAAATAATGTATTAGAAATGTAGCACTACCGAAGTCCTTCAAATACCAAAATAAACAATTTTGTTCTAGAAACAAAACATGTAGAAACTGAGGGCCCTATTAAATTCCAGCCTCGTAAATAAGAGGCTTCTACTTAAGCCCTACGTACTGCAAAGTTTCTCTAACTTACAATGCTATTAAATTAGCCCTGCTGCGAGCAACGTGTGAGCTACGCAGCAGGGCCGTACGTATCTACACTGCGTAAATGTACATGAGGAGTGACAGCCTGCGAGATGATATCGCAGGCTCCCACTCCTCATCAAGTGCTGCGGGGGTCCTAAAAGGGACCTCCGCGGCAGTCCCCCACATAAGCATTGCCGTGGGGGGTACTCCAAACCCCCCCCAGGCACCTAAAATGAACCCCCCCTCAATGCGGGGGTCCCTGTCGGGACCCCCGAAGTGTCCTCACATGAACACCTTGCTGCAGGGGTCCATAGGAACCCCCGCAGCCCCCACACATTAACCCCTTGCAGCGGGGGTCCCCGATCGGCACTGATCAGGCCCCCGCTGCATTTAAAACTTTTAAATTCCCCGCCGCGGCTCCTTAAAGGGGCCGCGGCACACTATTAGCCAATCCCGGCCGCGGCACTTAAAATTAACCCCCCTCTATGCTGGGGGTCCCCATCGGGACCCCCGAAGTGTCCCCACATAAACCCATTGCAGGGGGGGTCCCCGATCTGCATAGATCAGGCCCCCCGCTGCATTTAAAACTTTTAAATTCCCCGCCGCGGCTCCTTAAAGGGACCGCGGCACACTATTAGCCAATCTTGGCCGCGGCACTTAAAATTAACCCCCCTCTATGCTGGGGGTCCCCATCGGGACCCCCGAAGTGTCCCCATATAAACCCCCCTGCAGCGGGGGGCCCCGATCGGCACCGATCGTGACCCTGCTGCAATTCAATTTTAAATTTCCCGCCTCGCGGGTCCTCAAAGGACCGTAAAGGTCCTGAAAGGACTCGCACTAAAAATAATAACCCCAGGCAACTATAATTACCCCATTAACTCATGATGGTCAATCCAGACCACCATAAGGCCTAAATTAACCCATTAACTCATGGTGGTCAATCCAGACCACCATAAGGCCTAAATTAACCCATTAACTCATGGTGGTCAATCCAGACCACCATAAGGCCTAAATTAACCCATTAACTCATGGTGGTCAATCCAGACCACCATAAGGCCTAAATTAACCCATTAACTCATGGTGGTCAATCCAGACCACCATAAGGCCTAAATTAACCCATTAACTCATGGTGGTCAATACAGACCACCATAAGGCTCTATTTAACCCCATCAGTCCCATAAGGGTATATTATTACCATTATGGGCCTGTTACAACCCAACATTAACCACATAAGTGCCATGATGGTCCTCAAGGACCATCATGACACTAACTACAAACACTACACTATAACCCCCAATAAACCATTTAATCTAAACTAAGCCCCCTCTACACTAATCTATTAACACTTACACTACCTACCTACACTACCTACCCCCTAATAAACCTCCCCAACACTCTAATTACAAAAAACAAAAAACCTACAGTACAAAAAACAAAAAAACCTACAGTACAGAAAACAAAAAAAAATTACACACCTGAAAAGGAAAGACAGATAAACACAATACAATAATACATATAATACATTACATACATTACATACAATACATGACATTACATATAATATATTAAATATAATATATTAAATATAATATATTACATATAATACATTACATACATTACATACAATACATGACATTACATATAATATATTAAATATAATATATTTAATATATTATATTACATATAATATATTACATATAGTCCTAATCAAATACCCCCTATCTATCTAACATACAATCTATTTAATTTAAAATAAATCCTAACTATATCAAATACATCCCCCTATCTATCTAATATACAAAAAATCCTAACTACATACACAGACCCTTATTCTAAAATAAAATAAAATAATTACAGTCCTAACTACATACACAGACCCTAATTCTAAGCTCAAATCAATAAATTAAGACCACTTACCTTTAAGATGTTGCTTCAGATCACTAACCTATGGGTCAAACAAAAAAAAAAATTAGTACAAAACATTAACATCAAATAAATAAACATTATATACATTCTACATATTCAACTCACCTTTACAGCATGTCCAGTCACTGTTAAGCTCTTCCGGCGCGGCCCTGTTAAAAAAAAAAAACACAATACATGAATACATGAATACAATATATAAACAATAAATAAAATACACAAATAAACATCTAAATATACATTTAACTTACCTCCCCGCGATGTCCCCGGCCTTCTCTCCTTCAGCCCCGGCTGGGCCGCGGAACCATCCGCGCTCTAAAAAAAAAAAAGAAAAAAAACTAACGGAGGTCTGCACTGGCAGACCTCCCCGACGCTACTGAACCTCCCGGAGTCGTTTCCGGGAGGAAATTGGCATTGGCGGCTTGTGATTGGCTGAAAAAGCTGTCTATCAATTTCAGCCAATCAAAAGTCGTCAATGTAGGAGCCAATCAGGATGCGCAGATGTCTTCTACCAATCACTCCGTGGGGGTGTATCCCATAGTGATTGGCTGAAGGCATCTGAGCGTTGTGATTGGTTCCCATAAAGATAGACAAGTGTTTTAGCCAATCAGGGTGGGATATTGGGGTGTATCCCATCCTGATTGGCTCACACATTGACGACTTTTGATTGGCTGAAATTGATAGACAGCTTTTTCAGCCAATCACAAGCCGCCAATGCCAATTTCCTCCCGGAAACGACTCCGGGAGGTTCAGTAGCGTCGGGGAGGTCTGCCAGTGCAGACCTCCGTTAGTTTTTTTTCTTTTTTTTTTTTTAGAGCGCGGATGGTTCCGCGGCCCAGCCGGGGCTGAAGGAGAGAAGGCCGGGGACATCGCGGGGAGGTAAGTTAAATGTATATTTAGATGTTTATTTGTGTATTTTATTTATTGTTTATATATTGTATTCATGTATTCATGTATTGTGTTTTTTTTTTTTAACAGGGCCGCGCCGGAAGAGCTTAACAGTGACTGGACATGCTGTAAAGGTGAGTTGAATATGTAGAATGTATATAATGTTTATTTATTTGATGTTAATGTTTTGTACTAATTTTTTTTTTTGTTTGACCCATAGGTTAGTGATCTGAAGCAACATCTTAAAGGTAAGTGGTCTTAATTTATTGATTTGAGCTTAGAATTAGGGTCTGTGTATGTAGTTAGGACTGTAATTATTTTATTTTATTTTAGAATAAGGGTCTGTGTATGTAGTTAGGATTTTTTGTATATTAGATAGATAGGGGGATGTATTTGATATAGTTAGGATTTATTTTAAATTAAATAGATTGTATGTTAGATAGATAGGGGGTATTTGATTAGGACTATATGTAATATATTATATGTAATATATTATATTTAATATATTATATTTAATATATTATATGTAATGTCATGTATTGTATGTAATGTATGTAATGTATTATATGTAATATATTATATTTAATATATTATATTTAATATATTATATGTAATGTCATGTATTGTATGTAATGTATGTAATGTATTATATGTATTATTGTATTGTGTTTATCTGTCTTTCCTTTTCAGGTGTGTAATTTTTTTTTGTTTTCTGTACTGTAGGTTTTTTTGTTTTTTGTACTGTAGGTTTTTTGTTTTTTGTAATTAGAGTGTTGGGGAGGTTTATTAGGGGGTAGGTAGTGTAGGTAGGTAGTGTAAGTGTTAATAGATTAGTGTAGAGGGGGGTTAGTTTAGATTAAATGGTTTATTGGGGGTTATAGTGTAGTGTTTGTAGTTAGTGTCATGATGGTCCTTGAGGACCATCATGGCACTTATGTGGTTAATGTTGGGTTGTAACAGGCCCATAATGGTAATAATATACCCTTATGGGACTGATGGGGTTAAATAGAGCCTTATGCTGGTCTGTATTGACCATCATGAGTTAATGGGTTAATTTAGGCCTTATGGTGGTCTGGATTGACCATCATGAGTTAATGGGTTAATTTAGGTCTTATGGTGGTCTGGATTGACCATCATGAGTTAATGGGTTAATTTAGGCCTTATGGTGGTCTGGATTGACCATCATGAGTTAATGGGTTAATTTAGGCCTTATGGTGGTCTGGATTGACCATCATGAGTTAATGGGGTAATTATAGTTGCCTGGGGTTATTATTTTTAGTGCGAGTCCTTTCAGGACCTTTACGGTCCTTTGAGGACCCGCGAGGCGGGAAATTTAAAATTGAATTGCAGCAGGGTCACGATCGGTGCCGATCGGGGCCCCCCGCTGCAGGGGGTTTATGTGGGGACACTTCGGGGGTCCCGATGGGGACCCCCAGCATAGAGGGGGGTTAATTTTAAGTGCCGCGGCCGGGATTGGCTAATAGTGTGCCGCGGTCCCTTTAAGGAGCCGCGGCGGGGAATTTAAAAGTTTTAAATGCAGCGGGGGGCCTGATCTATGCAGATCGGGGACCCCCCCTGCAATGGGTTTATGTGGGGACACTTCGGGGGTCCCGATGGGGACCCCCAGCATAGAGGGGGGTTAATTTTAAGTGCCGCGGCCGGGATTGGCTAATAGTGTGCCGCGGTCCCTTTAAGGAGCCGCGGCGGGGAATTTAAAAGTTTTAAATGCAGCGGGGGGCCTGATCTATGCAGATCGGGGACCCCCCCTGCAATGGGTTTATGTGGGGACACTTCGGGGGTCCCGATGGGGACCCCCAGCATAGAGGGGTGTTAATTTTAAGTGCCGCGGCCGGGATTGGCTAATAGTGTGCCGCGGTCCCTTTAAGGAGCCGCGGCGGGGAATTTAAAAGTTTTAAATGCAGCGGGGGGCCTGATCTATGCAGATCGGGGACCCCCCCTGCAATGGGTTTATGTGGGGACACTTCGGGGGTCCCGATGGGGACCCCCAGCATAGAGGGGGGTTAATTTTAAGTGCCGCGGCCGGGATTGGCTAATAGTGTGCCGCGGTCCCTTTAAGGAGCCGCGGCGGGGAATTTAAAAGTTTTAAATGCAGCGGGGGGCCTGATCTATGCAGATCGGGGACCCCCCCTGCAATGGGTTTATGTGGGGACACTTCGGGGGTCCCGATGGGGACCCCCAGCATAGAGGGGGGTTAATTTTAAGTGCCGCGGCCGGGATTGGCTAATAGTGTGCCGCGGTCCCTTTAAGGAGCCGCGGCGGGGAATTTAAAAGTTTTAAATGCAGCGGGGGGCCTGATCTATGCAGATCGGGGACCCCCGCTGCAAGGGGTTAATGTGGGGGTGCTGCAGGGGTCCTGATAGAGACCCCTGCAGCATGGGGATGTGTATAGGGTGCAGGGGGGAGCCTCACACTGCTGTCTCGGGCTGTTCCGAGGCAGCACGTAGAGGCTTTCGGATCCCTTGCGTGGACTTTTTGTCCACGTAGGGATTCTTACGATATGCGAGACTCGTGCATAGATTTAAGGCTACGTAGCTCTCTCGGAGCCTATTCTCGGCCATTTTCTCGCAGTCATATCGTAAAGCAGGCTGCGAGAGATTCGGTTCTCGCAAACAGCAGGAAAACTGCCTTTTGCGAGCACCGAGAGAACTACGAGGGAGAATTTAATAGGGCCCTGAATGTTGTGCGTAGGTTGGATGATTTTGTGGTTGTTGGATAATTCAGTGAGCAGGGAAGATTCAACTTCTCAGTCTTTGTGACAGAAGGAGTGCAGAAAAATAGATATTACAATTGTGAATATGATGGCCTGTCAACACAGTTCATTTTGCAATTGCATTGTTTATTCCTAGAAAGGGGAGAACAAATAAATACAAATAAATCCTGCTCTGATTCTTGGTGATTATATTCTTTTATATCAAGACTCGAAAACGCAGGATGCTGTTTTTTTCTCTGGTTGAGTTTTGTTTTAGAGATATATTATATTATCATAATATCTAATGTATGACTTTATGGAGCATGTCATTTTCATGTTTATTAAAAATATATACATATATGACTTTGGTGCATATATGTAATATGTAAAGGTCCAGTGTAGTCTTATAGTTACAATATGTCCTTATATAGAGCTGGACTCAATAATGACAACATTTAAAATTATTATATTCAAATCTAATTTTTTCTACTCTTCCAATTCATATTGAGGTAAATATATATAAGGTTGTTGTTGTTCAGTCATTCAGTTGTGTCCGACTCTCCGTGATTCTATGAACCACAGCACTCCAGGCACATCTATTGTGATGTCTCAGTGCTTACCCATAACATACTGGAGTGGGTTGCCAGTTTTTCTCCAGTGGACCGCAATTTGTCTGACCTCTCTGACAGGAACTGCCCCTCTTGGGTGACCCTACATGGTATAGCACACAGCTTCATTGAAGTATACATAAGCTAGTATCCATAATACCTTACATGTGTGTACAGATCAGTTTGCACATATTAAGTGTAAACTTTTCTGTTTTATAAAACTTGAAAACTTGGACAGAAATGCCAGTGCTTTCAACAGGATTGATCAAAATCTCCCATAACTTCTGAAAACACCTTATCAGTTCCCTACAGTGAAGAATGCATTTGAAGAATTGGACAAATTGAATTGAAAATGTTGTTGAAATGATCTTAAAAATAAAAATATAGGCTTTTGCTAGGTTTGCTTCTTTCTAAATCTAATTTTCCTGTTACATGTAGTGCTGATTATTACAATATTATTATTATAATTGATTTTTTTGTAATTACTTGATGTTATTTAATTCAAACTATATACTTTGATTATATAATTTAAGAATTAAAAAATAATTGCATGTGATAGCTAATACATTAAAAGTTATTTTTTAACTGTTTAACATTTTGCCCAAAACCAAGTGTCACCAAAACCTATATTTACTATTTAACATTGAGCTTCACAAAGAATCTTCAGTGGCAGAGGCATTAATATATATTAGCAATCAGAGGATCCATGTTAGACCCATAGGAATGATTGCCTAAGTTCTATATCAATAATTTACAAATATATAAGTTATCAGAAGACTTTATTACATCAAAAGACATATTAAAAACAGAAAGTCCAGACAGGTGATGTATTAAGTATATACAATAAGTTCATAATATAGTCAATCATAGTCATTATTATATAAAAATAAGCAGGAGGCTACATTGGTATTTTATTTTTTAAAACACTGTTTACATTTTAATCAACGTTGTTTTTTCATTTTTTTATTCTTTTTTAAATGTATAAATAAAAATCTATTTTAACGACTTATGGCAACATATTAAATTTTTGATAATAATTGTTAAAAAGGAGTACAATTGCTCTCTCTTTCTGCTCAAAAGGTTTATCTACATCCCATCAGCAATCCACTTATAAGATTACAAAAAATTTAAATATTATTGAATATATAAAAAATACTTGTATATAAGTGACTCCTATACAGGTATCCTTTTCTAAAAAATTCTCCCTTAAAGCTTATTATGATGACATCATACGGTATATTCCCTTCATATATCATGGCGCCCACAATAGCCAATGTTAACTTGAAATGCAGCTTCACACCTCATCTTGTGAATTACTAAAGCCCCTTCTCCTGTGTTATAGCTAGCTCATCACAGCTCGTCAGAAGCCATCTTTTGTGCCACAGAGAACAAGAACCACACAATTTGGTTGGGGCAGGTTTGAACTAGATTCATATCAAGCCCCCTTGAAGAAGCAGATCATGACAATCATGAAACCCCAGTTCTCAGAATTTACTAAACACTTAGCTTGCTGATATTCATCGTTGTGTTTGAACCCTGCATTAGGTATATATTTAATATTCAAATAATATAACCAAAATGCATCCATTAACAATGACCATACGCTGCTAGATGTTATAAAGTAAACATAAAATACACTGTTAAAAGCCTTGATGCTGAATGGTACTAAAATATTTAAGACTCCTTTGAGGCATCTAAGTATTCCCATGGGAATCTAAGCAATCAGGATTCCATGGCTTTAAATGTGTGCATTCCTATTGGTTAGCTCTTAACCAATCAGAAATTGGGTGGGAGCATTTCAAATACTCAATTCCGACTGACTGAAATATTATTGACACACATCTTAGCCAATCAATAGCCATACAATTAATTTAATGTAAGGGCAAGTTAGAAAGCCGTTAGTCGGTGGAGGAGCTGCTCAGAAGAAGATAACAGTTAGTTATTGTTAGTTACATGTTAGGGAAATGTATTATTTTCTTTTAGAGCGGCAGGATTCTTTAGGTTACGGACCTTTTTGTGAGTGAAGTGGGGAGCCAATGGTCTGAAAGTAAGATAGAAAATGACAGATTTCTACACTCAACATTGATGTGCATACTTATCCAGGGACCAAGATTGAGCACAAGGGTATCGCAGATCGTCGCTGGAGGGTTGTCCCCATGTTAGGTTGACCCATATGGTAGTAGTTAGACTGCTAGAATAGCATACAATGGGGTTCCGTAGATAAAAAAAATATTAAAGCAAATATTGAATAAAATATTTAAACATTTAAAGCTATAATTACTTATTTTAAACCATGTAAAACATTTTGCACAAGTTTAAGTAAAGTCAAAATAGCATACTATGATGCTTCAATGGTCCTTTAACAAAAATAACAAAATAACAAAAATAATTGGTTCTATGTAACAAGGGTTTCCAGGTTTAAATCATCTACATCATCTGTAAAGTTAGGGGTGACACTGTGGTAGTGATGAAAAATGTCACTTTGACTTGGGAGCTCCCCAGTTTTGAATAAGCAGCTGTGACATTTGTATACTTCTATTTGAAAGAATTAAGTCGGTATAAGATAAAATGCAATTACTTTTTTTAAATGAATCTAAGTTTAATAAGAACATAGAAACAAATTTTATTTATTTTTTACAGAAAAATATTACTGCTAGGAGCACTATCAACAGAATATACATGCTGTGTAAATAGGGATTACAATGAAACATTTATGCAAGTATGTTAAATTATACTCATTAATATATTCTGGTTTGTACTGTGTTTTCTTTTATTGTTCTAAGAGCTGCGGTTTTATTTGTCCCTAACATTCTATTAACATAATTTACTCAAATCTTTTCATATTGCAAACTCAATGTGTTGCTTAGTCTTTGCTTTTCAATATTTTTTGATAATAAGCCATACATGAATAAATGCATTTTATATATTTTTATTTAATATTTAGTAGTATTACCAGCATGAATAATACCATTTAAATTAAACTTATATTCTACTGGGGACTCTAGCCATAAAGTGAAAATTATCCGACTGTCCAATTGTATGATCAAATATACCACTGCCATCATAGAAACGATTTTTAAATAAACACTACAACAACCATTTATTTGTGTTAAATTCCAATGGAACATCCATACATTTAATAATCTTTCCATATACATAAATAATTATTGTAAAGATTAACAGCATGACAGATTGCCCCACATGTGATCAAGTCAGATTTATATTCATGTATATACACTCAGAGGGTTAAATATGTATTTCAGAAGTTATAAAAGCCAACTATATGTTTCTCTAAATTCCAGGCATTATTATATTCATTAATAACAGATGTGAACGTAAAATATCATCAATTACTCGTCAACACCATTAATACCCCCTAGCTAGCATATAAGTATGTTTACACCCCACCAACTGGAAACCTAGCACATTCAACTAACATTCTTAGCACCAAGGAAACAAACTAACAGGTGCATGTCACATATATGCAGTTTATTTACAATGAGTGTTACATTTACCATACTTTTAGAATCCTTGATATAAAAATATTAAAAATATCTGGCAACCTACTACATACAGTTAGAAACAAGCTTGCATACCAACATGCAGATTGCATCATCATTAATCAAAAATGTTTGCAGTTTCTTTGCACCTTTCTGTATCTAAAAAATGCTAAAATGTTTCCAAATGATGTTAAGATAATATAATCACATTTATAAAAAAAATTAATTAACAGATAATAATTGGCTCCAAACATCATTCCCACTGACCACATATAGTAAATTGTTTGTTAGTTATTATTTACAACATAACTTTAAGAAAATATAAGTCCATATTTCACTTGGGATTACATTTTTTATCAGTATTTCTCACTGGTTATCACTACCAAAAAATAGAGAAGCTTTGGAACAATACCTCCATCTCCGGCCTGCCGGTATCGACCCAGCCATACTAAGAAGGTAGAAGCCAAATGCTTTTAACTAACATCAGAGATGATTTCCTCTTTGCGGAGGTCACAAAATACCTTTTTACACTTCACACTATTCAAAAAACTTGATAATTGACTTGGCTTTTAGCGTAAAGAGACACAATACGAATAAAGAAGAAAATTTGACCATTCAGTTCAAACTATTTCTCTTTGATTGATTGCAAAAAAAAAATACACTTATCTCATGTGGGTATAGATGAGTCAGTCTATAGTAGGTCCATAGCAAGAGTTTTTTAAACAAATGGGCATGAGAATTGCTCTTGTAGCATAGCAAGTACTGTATACTATTTTTGGTTGTTCAATTACCATTTCCAATCAGTATAAAATAACAAATAAAATTAGGCACAGGAATTTCTCCGACTTTAATGTATTAGAAGAAAACAGCAAACTCACCAATAAAATATGATAGCTTGACAAACATACTGAGATTATTTAAACATTAGTTACATCTTTCTCTCTGGGAATTAGGAAGGATGAATGAATATCATTCTAGAAAGAAATTGGTTAACCAGAGAAAGATAAGCACATACCAAACAGGCAAAAAGGAGACTCTACATATGTTTAAGCTTGCACAAAAGCCCAGAACTGGCAAATATAAAATATTCAACTACTAAAATATACTTTACATTCCCCCTGACCACAAACTATAACCATTAGCTTCCAAATTCAAAGTCTTGAATGAATCCATAGTCCTGGGGGAAGCAAGTTGGTCAGTGACAAATGACCGTAATTGCTGGTAATGATTCATAAAGCAACAGTCCCAAAGAAAGGCATGAAGAGTTAATGAGTCAGAACTTAGTATAGTTTCAGGGAGCTAGGGAAAAACAGTGCCAACCACAGAGACCAAGTGTACCCCTTTTGTAGAATGGGTGAGATCTTGTGTCGCATTATCCCCTTGGAATGAGATACACATAGGGTGAACGATAAACTAGATCTCTAGCCATGTTTGTCCCAAGTAGAGATGTCGCGAATAGTTCGCCGGCGGACTGTTCCCGGCGAACATAGCATGTTCGCGTTCGCGGCGAACTGCGAACATATACGATATTCGACCCGCCCCTATACTTTATCATTGAGCAAACTTTGACCCTGCATGTCACAGTCAGCAGACACATTCCAGCCAATCAGCAGCATACACTCCCTTCCAGAGCCTTCTACCTCATGGACAGCAGCCATTTTGGAATCATAACTAACTTGCCGTCTTACTGAGAGGAGGCTGAGTGTAGGTGATACTGCATCAATAGGGAAAACCATAGCTAGGCTACTGTACACAGTGTGCAATACAGTCCTGAATGACTCTTTTGATCTCTGCTGCAAGGACACCCCTGTGTCTCTTCCCCACCTTATCATCATCCTCCCCTCACCTTAGCACCCAACCCTAACACCCCTCACACTTATCCATAACACCCATCAACCTAACACCTAACCCTACCACCCCTCACACTTATCCCTAAGACCTAACACCCCTCACACTTATTCCTAACATGCCTCACCCTAACACCCCTTACACTTATCCTTAACACCCCTCACCCTAACCCTAACACCCCTCACACTTATCCCTAACACCCCTCACCCTAACACCTAACCCTAACACCCCTCACACTTATCCCTAACACCCCTCACCCTAACACCCCTCATACTTATCCCTAACACCCCTCACCCTAACCCTAACACCCCTCACACTTATCCCTAACACCCCTTACCCTAACCCTAACACCCCTCACACTTATCCCTAACACCCCTCACCCTAACCCCAACACCCCTCACCCTTATCCCTAACACCCCTTACCCTAACCCTAACACCCCTCACACTTATCCCTAACACCCCTTACCCTAACCCTAACACCCCTCACACTTATCCCTAACACCCCTTACCCTAACCCTAACACCCCTCACACTTATCCCTAACACCCCTTACCCTAACCCTAACACCCCTCACACTTATCCGTAACACCCCTCACCCTAACCCTAACACCCCTCACACTTATCCCTAACACCCCTCACCCTAACCCCAACACCCCTCACCCTTATCCCTAACACCCCTTACCCTAACCTTAACACCCCTCACACTTATCCCTAAAACCCCTTACCCTAACCCTAACACCCCTCACACTTATCCATAACACCCCTTACCCTAACCCTAACACCCCTCACACTTATCCATAACACCCATCAACCTAACACCTAACCCTAACATTCTCACACTTATCCCTAAGACCTAACACCCCTCACACTTATCCCTAACAGCCCTCACCCTAACCTTAATACCCCTCACACTTATCCCTAACACCCCTCACCCTAACCCTAACACCCCTCACACTTATCCCTAACACCCCTTACCCTAACCCTAACACCCCTCACACTTATCCCTAACATTCCTTACCCTAACCTTAACACCCCTCACACTTATCCCTAACACCCCTCACCCTAACCCTAACACCCCTCACACTTATCCCTAACACCCCTTACCCTAACCCTAACAACCCTCACACTTATCCATAATACCCATCAACCTAACACCTAACCCTAACATTCTCACACTTATCCCTAAGACCTAACACCCCTCACACTTATCCATAACACCCCTCACCCTTACCCTAACACCCCTCACACTTATCCCTAACACCCCTCACCCTAACACCTAACCCCAACACCCCTCACACTTATCCCTAACACCTCTCACCCTAACCCTAACACCCCTCACACTTATCCCTAACACCCCTCACCCTAACCCCAACACCCCTCACCCTTATCCCTAACACCCCTTACCCTAACCCTAACACCCCTCACACTTATCCCTAACACCCCTTACCCTAACCCTAACACCCCTCACACTTATCCCTAACACCCCTTACCCTAACCCTAACACCCCTCACACTTATCCCTAACACCCCTTACCCTAACCCTAACACCCCTCACACTTATCCGTAACACCCCTCACCCTAACCCTAACACCCCTCACACTTATCCCTAACACCCCTCACCCTAACCCCAACACCCCTCACCCTTATCCCTAACACCCCTTACCCTAACCCTAACACCCCTCACACTTATCCCTAAAACCCCTTACCCTAACCCTAACACTCCTCACACTTATCCATAACACCCCTTACCCTAACCCTAACACCCCTCACACTTATCCATAACACCCATCAACCTAACACCTAACCCTAACATTCTCACACTTATCCCTAAGACCTAACACCCCTCACACTTATCCCTAACAGCCCTCACCCTAACCTTAATACCCCTCACACTTATCCCTAACACCCCTCACCCTAACCCTAACACCCCTCACACTTATCCCTAACACCCCTTACCCTAACCCTAACACCCCTCACACTTATCCCTAACACCCCTTACCCTAACCTTAACACCCCTCACACTTATCCCTAACACCCCTCACCCTAACCCTAACACCCCTCACACTTATCCCTAACACCCCTTACCCTAACCCTAACAACCCTCACACTTATCCATAATACCCATCAACCTAACACCTAACCCTAACATTCTCACACTTATCCCTAAGACCTAACACCCCTCACACTTATCCATAACACCCCTCACCCTTACCCTAACACCCCTCACACTTATCCCTAACACCCCTCACCCTAACACCTAACCCCAACACCCCTCACACTTATCCCTAACACCTCTCACCCTAACCCTAACACCCCTTACCCTAACCCTAACACCCCTCACACTTATCCATAACACCCATCAACCTAACACCTAACCCTAACATTCTCACACTTATCCCTAAGACCTAACACCCCTCACACTTATCCCTAACAGCCCTCACCCTAACCTTAATACCCCTCACACTTATCCCTAACACCCCTCACCCTTACCCTAACACCCCTCACACTTATCCCTAACACCCCTCACCCTAACACCGAATCCTAACACCCCTCACACATATCCCAAACACCCCTCACCCTAAGCCTAACTCCCCTCACCCTAAGCCTAACACCCCTCACACTTAGCCCTAACACCCCTCACCCTAACACCTAACCCCCTCACCCTTATCCCTAACACCCCTTACCCTAACATCCCCCACACTTATTCCTGTGTCTCTTCCCCCCCTAATCATTAAGGGAGGGGGAGGATGATGAGGGAGGGGGGAAAGAGACACAGGGGAGGATGATGAGGGAGGGGGGGAGAGACACAGGGGAAGATGATGAGGGAGGGGGAAAAGAGACACAGGGGAGGATGATGAGGGAGGGGGGAAAGAGACACAGGAGAAGATGATGATGGAGGGGGGAGGAGACACAGGGGAGGATGATGAGGGAGGGGATAAAGAGATACAGGGGAGGATGATGAGGGAGGTGGGAGGATGATGAGGGAGGGGGGATGAGACACAGGGGAGGATGATGAGGAAGGGGGGAAAGAGACACAGGGGAGGATGATGAGGGAGGGGGTAAAGAGATACAGGAGAGGATGATAATGGAGTGGGATGTTAGGTTATTTATGCTCTTTATGGATTAAAACCAGACTCTGCATCAACTATGTAATTTTACGTTGGAGTTTTGACATGGATCCCCCTCCGGCATGCCACAGTCCAGGTGTTAGTCCCCTTAAAACAACTTTTCCATCACTATTGTGGCCAGAAAGAGTCCCTGTGGGTTTTAAAATCCGTCTGCCCATTGAAGTCTATGGCGGTTCGCCGGCATCGCCGGTTCGCGAACATTTGCGTCGGTTCGCAAACCGAAAATTTTATGTTCGCGACATCACTAGTCCCAAGGTCTGCTGTCTTTCTGGCCACACAGGCTCTTTGTTCTGCTATGTGCCCAAAGATCAGACCACTTCTGAGAATTAATGTCAAATTGTATTACTTATAATGCTACTTTGACTGATTCGCTTATTTGAGTACAATGATGACTTGAGGTGGTTAAATTCATACAAATTTCATAAAAAAATGAATTTTGCATTATGGAAAGAAGCATGTGACAGTTACTGTATGAGTGTACATACTAGTGGTGTTTCTTCATCCATGTTGGGGCACAGAGGACGTTTTATAAAAATTTGTGGGCATAGAGCAGGGACAACTTCTCCACCATTGCTCAGAATCTGCTATATTTTCAGTGGGTGAATTTATATATGTGCAGTTTAATACTATTTCACTATATAAGAATTCCTTGTAATGATAACATTGTACTCTAAGACCAATTCTATATGTATATGAATGAAATGGGTCATGAAAACAGACAACAACAATAATAATAATAATAATAATATAATATATATATACAAATCTACAAATCCCACTATAGTGTTTAGACTGCAATTAGGTGTACTAGATGAAGACACAAATGTGAAACCACTTTTTTTTTGATCTACATAAACCCTGTGATATCTACTTATGACTAATGTCATGCCAATTTATTTCATAAACCACAGGATTTGTTGAAAGTACATAACCTAAAAACGCACTCATAGACAGCTGTTACAGGTTCTCATCAGTAACTTTAATAGAGTTAAACTGGTATAATGTTTTGGCAAATTAGGAAAGAAGAGCACAGATCCCCATAAGTACAGTGTTCATAAAGAAAACTTCCAAATACATGGATGTAATCTACTAAATAATATATTTACTTGCTCAGTAATCATCACTTCTTAGTGTTCTTTAGTATGTAATTATGACTTTATAATTACTGATATTATCAGCATCATATTACATAAACCCCTGTTAATGCAAACAGTCTAGTATTATCTATTTGGGACACCACAAGGTACACATCAATTAGGATGGCAGGAATATTAGTCTGTTAAGATAAACATTACTTTATGAATGTTTATTTCCCTTTTATTCAACAATGAAACTGAATGGTAGAGGAGGGTTGAATTTGCACGCAATGTATACATAGGGCCTCATTCAGTTGTGATTTGAACAGGGCTCCATATAAGCACAGATCATATTATTATTATTAGTTTTTAGTTAGGGAACTTCTATCCAAAAGCAACGTCTTCACTTACTAAAAACGTATGTAAAAAAAAAAAAATTGCTATGTGCTTATATAGTGCCCTATTCAATTGGCCAAATCACATTTGAATGAGGCCCCAAGTTAGTAGTCCATATTCGGCCATGTTGAAGTTAAGTGACATGAACAAGTGACATTAAAATATCTTGTTTTAACTGATTGTGATTATTAAAACGCACATTAGCTTTCCTAATAATATTGTTATGCTCTCAAATTAATTACACTAGATGTCAAAGGTGGGATGAATTGAGCAGGTAACTTGTCATCATTCAAAAGGTGCACCTTTACACTTTATCAAAAGAGCCATACATTGTGTTCATATAGCAGACCCAAGAACTAGAATATTATTAGCTAAATCGTCAACTTCTGGCAACCCTTTCACTGCTTTCTCCCTAATAATAATTGTTTCAAGTAGATGTACATCATTCAGTGTGATGACACGCACATCGGGTGTGTGATCAGGGGCATACTGTAGAGGTTTGCATGCTCCTGTTTTACAATCTTGAATAAATATGTGTTATATTTGTTATTGCAAGTGAAATTTCCATACATTGGGTCATCTGCGTTGTATATGACTATATTAACGTTGTAACTTCATTCTGCTTTTCTGTAGGATCCCTATTTTGAGATACAGTATCTTTCTACAGCATGCAAATGGAAAATTTTATAACATGCAATATTTAGGGCCTTATTCAATTGCAAACCCAGCAGAGTACGTTATACAGGCCGTATGTCTGCGGGCTTGAAATTTGCTACAATAACAGGGCAATTTAATTGAACAAGCTGGCAATTGAAAGACTAAACCATAAACCATGTAATTATAAGTAGCATTTCAGACCGTGATCATGATCAATTAAGCAAGGCCGTAACTACCGATTTAGAAACTGCCAATAGCAAATGAGACCTTCATCATGATGTCAGTAAAACATGGAGGTTAAGCGTCAATCAATTAGCATTTAGAAGTCTGATATGCGATCAGACTCGCAACTCGCAAATGTACAAAATAATAAAAATGAATGGCAATACTGTTTTAGTCCATGTGGGTGGCCTGATATGTATTAACTCATTGATTCCCAAGATTGATATAACACAGAAATGAAACATGAAAAACAATCATTTTTTTTATGCAAATTTGCGATCTTGAGACTGTTGTGCAATTAATTATAATGCCTGTCATCGCTTTCCCTGTATTTTAGTGCAGTATTGATTTGTTATTTGCATTTACAGTGCAATGATCAGGGATTTAACCCCCTTGCAGGTCCTATCTGGTACTCGTAGGATTTTCTTCTACATTTGCCATTTACGGGTGTGAAAACATTTGTGGGCTTGAGGAATTGTAGCAATTGAATAGCGATTTGCGATTTTAGCGATTATCACATTTGCGGGTTTGAAAGATCAAAGTCATATATGGATTGGAAGTTACAATTTTGGCAACCCCAGGGATTTTCAGCCTGTAACCTGTAGATCATTTGGGGCTCGCTACAAGACGGCAATTGAATAGCAAATTAGTTTACGGGCTTCATTATGGGCTCCAGTAAGCAACAACTGCTCAACTGATTAGGGGCCTTAGTCTTTGAATGCTTTTGTTTAGACAGAGTAACACATACAATGGGGCTCATTTGTTGCTGTAACTCCCTTATATGTGACTTCTCATTGACATTCTCCTCTTTCATTCAATCATTCAGTTACAGAAAACCAAGCTAAATCAACCCTTTTCCTTATCCTACTAGTATTTTGCTTGTGGTTCATGGCTTTACCCTATCCTAAGTGGAATACTGCAATTACTCTCTGGTCCAATTCATTTCTGCTAACATCATGTCACTATCTTCTAGATTACCCTCTCCAAAAGAAATTCCTCAGCGGACTAGTCAATACATAACACACAGATATATTTTCCCAGGCATGTCTCTGAAGTAGGATGGAAGACCAATGGCTCTAAGGGTGCCATGCTGTTGCAAAACTATTTCCCTAAAAATATATATTTTGCAATTTTCTATACATTTTTTATGTGGACGTAATATTGATATTTTCAAGGTAGCCCTGGATGAGCAGTTTTAATTAAATATAACAATATGTGAATTTTGTCCTGTCTCCTGGTGCTTGAAAGTATTTCTTTTCATATGCTGTTCACACAAACTCTGCTGATAGCTGTAGTCTGCCCTCCCCATCTGTCCTCCTACATCAATGTTGCACATGCTGTGCAGTAATACCATGGAAAACAGAGCTCTAACAGCTTAGAAGAAAAGCAACTGCAAACCCAGTCTATGCTCAGGTCAGCAATAGAGAGGTTAATGGTAGGCAGTAATACTGTCAGAGGATGGTGGGAAAAGAGAGAGAATAAATATAAGTATGAATGAAAGGACAAGGGAATAGGGCAAGAGGAGTATGGAACAAAGATAAAAGGAACAGGAGGGAGGGAAGTAACAGGAACAGACAGAGTGATAGCAGGTGTAGACTGGCACCAGGGAGACAGAGTGCCTTATTTCCAGCCTTTAGACTCCCACAACTCTTTCATGGCCCAAATCCTTTCCACGAAAAAACTATTACTTTCCCAACCTTTGAGACTTAATAAAATATCTCCTACTTAAAGACGCATTCCAACAACACCGAGCACTACAAGTACCCAATAATGTGTAATACTTACTTCAAAATAAATTGTAAGCTCTTTGCGTACTATCTCAATATCACTGTTTTTCATGTTAACTTAAAATCCACCTATTCCCAATACATGTATACCCCTTGTTTTTTTTTTTTATCATATAAACTTTATTGAGAGTAGTATGAATGGCAGTAACAAATAAAACATTTCAGGAATAAACGTACATTTGACACCTGAACACAGATTTCCTCCAAAATGTAATACTGAGACCATTCTCTCTTTCCTCAAAAAACCTTATTTTCAAAATTTTTAGTGATAATTATAATACATATAAATTTCTAACAACTCCGTAAAGATAGTAAACTAGCTGAGCTTAAATAGATTCAGCATAAAGAATAAAAGTGAGAGAGATAAAAGCTTACTCTCGCTTGCCATACCAAAGGAAAATTCAATATTCCTCCGAACACTCCCCCTCTCCGCCGCCTCTTTAGCACTTTTTTTTTTTTCTCCCCAATAATCATTGTATTATTACCTCACCTCCAACAGAACAGTCAGCCTTCTTCCAATTCCGTCCGAACCGCACCGCTCCCCACTCGGCTCCACACCTAGCCGCCTCAGAAAAAACAGGCCCCACCCGACCCCCCAGACTATCCCTCCTCAAGGAATACCGTTTGGTGATCTAATCCAAGGCTCCCATATTTCCAAAAATGCCGGGAGAGAGTCTAAAAGAGTATAAGTCATCCTTTCATTAATAAATAGAAATTTTACTTTATTAATCACTTCTTGAAAACTGATAGAATTATCTTTCCATCGCCTGGCAATTATGTTCTTGACTGCAAGATAAATCATTTGAGCCAACCTATTGCCTTTTCTCCCTAATTCTGAATGATGTATTCCTAGAAGGCATGTCGCTATTGAAGGTGTAAATAGGGGTATGCAATAATCCTGAAATTAGTGTGGCTGCCTTCTCCCAGATCTCAGCCACCCTGGGGCATTGCCACCATGAGTGAATGAAATCCCCCCTACCTTGACACCCTCTAAAGCACTTATCTGAGATTGTTGGAAATATCTTGTTCAATCTGACTGGAGTCATGTAAGCCCGGTGCAGAATTTTTAGAGAAGTTTCCAAGAGACTGAAATTAAATGAACCCTTGGAGAGATTCAAAAAGGCCTCGGCCCAAGTTGTCCCCTCCCAAGTTTGTTGTAAATCAGATTCCCACTTTATCATGAAGGGGGGCTTTGTAAGATCCGGGGGAGAGTTTAATATGTCATAAAGATTTCCCAGGGTTCCCTTAAAAAGCGGTACATTCTTGCATATTGTAGACAGCCAGGTAGCCATGGGGGGTCCATGCTTCCTCACCACCTCCCCTATCCAATATCTTATTTTTGTAAGATTAAATAGCTCTCGCTGGGGTATTATATGATCCCTTTTCACTGTGTCTAGTGTTAAGATTCTGTCGCTGTCCACCCATGATCCCAATTTGTCTAAGTTAAGCGAGCTCCAAAAATTTCTCGATTCTACTGATAGAGAGGTCAAAAGGGAGGGAGATGAGAACACAGAAGTTAGGGGAGACAAGGCGTGGGCTAATTTGTGTTCCCGTCTGGCCTGATTCCAAGTCCTTAAGGTGAAGCTAGTGATAGGGTTACTAATCCAGTCCCCGTATGTCTCTGAGGGAGGAGCCCATAGAATTATTCTCCAAGTCAGGGGAGCCATTAATGCGTCCTCAATAAACACCCAATTTGGTTGGTGATGGATGGAGTGCACCAAGGGGATAAAAGCAAGTTGCGCCGCTTTGAGGTAGTTGGAAAAATTAGG
Organism: Discoglossus pictus; assembly: GCA_027410445.1. Lineage (NCBI taxonomy): Eukaryota > Metazoa > Chordata > Amphibia > Anura > Alytidae > Discoglossus > Discoglossus pictus. Next base: position 345,207,830 of record CM050164.1, on the reverse strand, counting down.
ACATGATAGACCGCCCTTGGACTTCTGCCTAAACATTATCCTCCTGGCTATCTTTGGAGGTCTATTCCTCCATATAAATTTAAATACCAGGGATTGGAAACGGGACAACTCTGCATTGTTTATTTGAATGGGCAAAGTCCTGGCTAGGTAGAGCAGCCTTGGCAAGATGTTCATCTTGACCGCAGCAATCCGACCCGTCCAGGAGATATGCCGCCTCGACCAGATGTTTAGGTCTCTCTGCAGTGTTCTAAAGAGGGGAGGGAAGTTAGCTTTATACATTTCTGCTAATGTACTGGTTAGATTAATTCCCAAGTATTTAATGTGAGAGGCTGGCCACAGGAAATTATATGTTAGTTTCAGCTGGTTCAATATGTCTGGGGGTATACCCCTTGTTTTAATGTTTTTCAGCCACTACTCAGATGCCCTCCGCATGGATTTTGGTATACAATCACAGATTCATATGATGCATTTGATCTCAGCTTGTGGTATATTGCAATATATCTACTTCCTTTTCATGCAATATACGATATGTCCCTTCGGGTGCTGGATATTATTCTGCGTCCCAGGAATGATTTGTTCTAAACAAAGTATGAGCTATATAGATCTTACTTATAGATCATGATTGTTTTGTGTGAGTGTGTTGTTTATTTACTGTTTTTCTTGGTGTGTTTCCTCTTTGCAGTAACAGTTTCATCTTGATGTATAAGCAATCTTTTACTGTAAATATGCAGTTTAGCTACTCTTGAGTGGAAAGCAGATTCTTGCTGATTTTTATTTTTACTATAATGCTTAGTATCATATATATGATAATTAATTAGTCATATAGGCAGAAGTTGCACATTACTGTTTCCAGACTTTTGACAGGATGGTTTAAAGTCACTGCCAATAATCTGTTGCACTGAAAATATATAGACGCAGACACAATTACGGGCTACTTGAAACTAACGTTCCCTTGTATTATAAATGCTTCTACATTCTAAAGTGTTGCTATTCTATTTCCAACAGTATAAAGCGGATTTAATTCACTTGCCACTTAATACACATCCCACTGGGATCTGAAAATCTCGCAGCAGCCAGACGCCCTATCCTATCCATACAAGCTAACTTGTGAAAACTGTGTGTTGCTATTGTAGTTCTCTTTCCTTGATTTCAGTGTTTTTCCTGTTTTGCCGAATAAATGTGCCATTTAGTAGCATAAGAGATTTGTGATTCCAGCTCCTGCCAACATTTTTTAATAATAAGGATACAATGGTGGGAAAATAGATAAATAGAAAAATATGTGTTCAGCTGCAATAGTAGGTGAGGGAAAATATACAATGCGCATGTGATAATAAACAATTTGACTGAGGTATGGTTGTGTCAGACACAATGGCAGCCCCATAAGTAGTAGAACCAAGGTTCACATAACTCCTGAAAAGAACACTAAGGAAACACGGCCAATATTAGGGTCATATTTAAAATACATCTTTGTTGCTCTTCTGTCCTCAGATTCAATACAGAAAAAATGAAAAATATAGAATAAACATTTATTATTTCAATTTAAAAAAAGGTACAAGTACTTTGCAATAAAAAAAAGTAAAATAAAATGAAAATAGAATAGCTGATGAAAAAAATAAAGTAAGGTTTCGGAACACTATCAGCCTTATTAAATTGCAATTTGGCCAATTGAATAGGGCTCCATATAAGCACAGAGCTTATTATTTTACAGAAGTTTTTAGGTAATGAAAACCTTGCTTTTGGATAAAAGATCACTAACTAAAAACTTCTGTAAAATAATATGCTCTGTGTTTATATAGAGCCTTATTCAATTGGCCAAATCACAATTTAATAAGGCTGTATGGTTCCTTCATCAGATTTCAATTATAAAAATTAGATATAAAAATAAATAATATTAGTATGTAATTGTTTAACCAGGTATGTCTTTATACTGAGGCCCACAAGGCCCAGGCCTAGGGCAGTACAGTTTCAGGGGTCAGCTGGCTATCATGCACTGATATATGTTGGTATATGCACAGAAATGTTTATATGTAGTGATATTTCTGTCTATAAGTGTACTCAACACTTTCTTACATTCCATATATATAAATAAACACACATAAGCTTGTGATTCGAGATATAGAACGAAGAAGCTGCATGACGGGCACAAATGGCCTAGGGCAGTATAAATCTCAAATACACACATGAGTTTAACATCTAGATAGAATGAAAAAAATAACATGTGATCTAAATGTGAGAGGGATATAGAGTGGCAGAAATGAGTGAAGCAGAGATGGAACAACTTCAGATTACTCCAATAAGAAAACCAGAGAGTTGATGCAAAAACTGCATGTTTGTTAGAAGGACATACGGTATATTGTGTGGGAGTACTAGCTGGTATACTGGATCCTGACAGCTTGTGATGCCTGTAAGCAGTTATTATACTTATATTGTTGATGACTTCTGCTTACAAGAATGTATTTTTTTCTAGAAGTATTTACATTTGACAAGAATTTGTTGAGGTGTGCACTTCTTTAATTCTGGTGACAAAACGTTTAAAAAATACTCATGTGCAATTTATGCTATTCTAGCGCATTAGCCCTCATTCGTGATTTTTTTAGTTATTGCAGAATTTTAAATGTCAGTGTAGTCAGTTTGTTTTTATATGGTCTTTTCAACAAAGGAACTTGATAATGTTAAAGTAAAAAAAAAACACATAGCTACAGATAATTATAGATTGCATATATAAAATTAAGTTTCATAATAAACTATTCACTATAACTAAACTTTTGAAATCATCAGATGTAATCACAAATTGCCAACATGAACACTTAGAACTTTGCCCTCATTTATATATCCCATTACACTCTGTGATGGAGTACCAGACCATGAAATTAAACTATGGAAAACAGAACATACAGATTAAAAGAAAGCTTTGTAAAACAAACTGAGGACCATTATTAACAATATTTAACATTGGTTAATTTCAGAGAATCTTCTGCTTATTTCCCCATTTTAAGAGGTACTAATCAGTGAAAACTTTTTGCAGAAGTGCCTGTGTGTGAAAACAATAAGAAGAGTAATGATGTCCATGTTAGAGACAATTTCAAATTGTATATTTGACTAATTCTATATCAAATTAATCAGGAAAACTAAAAAAGGTAAATAATTTAAAAAGAACTCCTGACTTATGATTAAACTATTTGTGTAATCTATAGGACTTTATTTGATTTAAGATACTTGCTTAAAGATAACAGAATCCAAGAACTGGAGCATAACGTTCTGCATTCTTTCACAATTATCTTAGTTATGATAAACCATAAAAATGTTGGTTATTATTATTGAGCATTTGTAAAGCCAAGCCTTTGAAGAATCATTCTTAATATTATAGTTTGTATGCAGTTTATCCTCTGATACTATCAAGATGCCTTATTGAGCTGGAGAGGTCTTTGTCTCCAATAGGGAACCTGACCAAGAGGTGCATCTCTCTTTGGATTGCTTTCTCCAGTATATTATTTTGACCCATTACAACTTCAAGTACAAAAGCTTTTTGCTCCAGCTTTCTTTGTCTTGTTGCTAGTTGAGATTGATATCACATATATAGTTGTCAGCAATGCGGCTTGCCAAAAGACGTTGCTAACGCTGCAGCCCTTGCAAAGCGAGGGCCGCAGTTGCTGACAAGGAGCACCAAAGGCGCTCCTTGCGCTGCTGATTAGTGTCGTAGGCGCTCATCTCTACAACGGGACTTACACCGCAAAATTAATGGACTTAGCAGCCACAAATACAAGCCGCGGGAAAAAAAATAAAAATAAGACTTTAGCGCCCAAACCCTGCGCACATAAAAACAGTAAAAACACAATAAATACACACAACAAACACATAAAAAGCTTACCTACAGCAAGTGGTGGGGGCACCCAGGACCTCTGCAAGTCAAGTTACACATTCAAGAGTTTAGACATCCGAAAATCCCCTAAGCGAAAGAAAAAATGGCAGGCAAAAAAAACGAAAACGAGGCTACAGGACCCTAAACACGTAAAACACCACGAAACACATGCAGATTTTCAGAAAAAGCCATACGAGGTCCAAGATACACTATTAACAAGGACGCAAAATGATCCACAGCCGCGTACCACACATTAGCCGCCATTTTACAACACTAACTTACACAACGCGGAAGTACACAGCTACCCTAACGGATTTTCTTAAAAACGAGTGTAGAGGATAGACATGAAATTAGAATCACGGAATGAGAAGATGTTAATGATTAGGGACTTTAAGATGAGAAGGAAGATACAAAAGTAGAAACTGGGGATGGAAAAAGCACAGAAGAGTATAAAAGGAGCATGGAAGGAACACCAGAGACTGGTAGTTGGAGGGACATGGTTCACAAAATGTGTCTTTGACTTTGATCGGTAATGGTATTAAATGATAGTTTTTGTTAATTATGAAACAGAGATGTGTTCGGTTTGGTACATGTGAAGCTATAAATGTCATGGTTAAGAATTTTAGTTAAATATAAAAAAATGACTATTAGGGCTATGGTTGGAGTTCCTAGCTCTAACTTTGGGTTACAGCTTGGGTCATTATTGTTAAAACCAACAATAAATGCTAATTCCATTTTCTGAACCGTAGATTATAGGTTAAATTATAGACTTTAAATTTCAACATATTATGGTTCAATAACCATGCCTGGTGAAAATGTCTGTAACTTGTTCTGACTATATCTACAGTAAACTAATAATATCTACTCAAAAGGCCCAAAATATAGTATGTGGATAACTTACATCCAGTCATCTGGGTGTTGTCGGTTCATCAGGTGTCTTTATACTGCTTAGTAAAATATGTATGCAGTAACATGAATGATCAGATCATGAAAAAGTTGGTAATCATTTTTAGTAATAATCAAGGTCCTACAATGTTTGTATTTTAATTGTAGTTAGAATGACCTACAATGATTTTTAATATATCGTCAAAGTTTACTGTTGCCTACTAATATAATCTAAAAACTAGTAACAAGGCTGGAATTAGAAATGCTCAATGTAAGAGCAATATTCACTATGTTGAGACATTCTACTTCTAGCCTAAATATATTATTGATGGCAAACACCTTTCCTAAAACATATATTCTATGCTTAGTACCTTTAATTTGTAAGTGTAATAATAAAGATGGCAAGCAGAGCAACTTAATTTAGAAATATCCCACAAGGCTTCCATAAGATATACAATACAATGAGATCAGGTGTTGCCTAGGGAAGGTGGGCTCTACTCACTTTGTGTAATGAAGCATGAGTATCATAGAACTGATTGAAAGTACTTAAGTGCAAAATTGTGTTATAATATTATGATGATTCTGTATCAACGGCAGCGATTAAGGTCATCCAGACAATTCTGAAGTTTAAATTTCAAACTGAGCATATACACAGATTCCTAAAATATTGTGACATAAGAAGGATTATTTTTTGTTTGTTTTTTCCTCTTTAAAGAGACAGCACAGTCCCCCAAAAATTATATCATACATTTTAAATAGCATATTTTAATCATTGTAAAAGTCGCTTATTTTCTCTGAACTGTTCCTTGGCCTCAGTCCTCTCTCAGTCACTGCCCCCTGCCTAACATCATCTCCTGTTCTCATTTCAGGGCCTTTCCTACAACATCAGCCTGCCCCCCTGATCTGGGGTTCACTCTGATAAAAATCTGAAGCTTGCAGCACACCTGGAAGGCATGAACAGAACTATGGCAGTTATCCCATCTCAAGAGACAATATCATTACTAATATTACTATTAATGTATGTCTGGTATAATTTTTTGCGAGTTAGAATTAACTTTGTAGCTCAGTATAACCCCCTTGCGAAATTTTGTAAATCTATGTAAGCAACCATTCTGCCTCCATCAAGTCACCCTTCCCGCGCTTTATTACTTGCCTAACTTACTAACACCTGCTTCTCTTATTTTATCTTTGTCTCAGTTATCTCTCTCCCCGCTCCCTCCCTCACACCATTTCCTGTTCTTCTTTCAGGGCTTTTTCTACAACATCAGCCTGCCCTCCTGATTCTCTGATAAAAATCTAAGTTCTCTTCCCCCCCCAACCCACTGTCCCGACCCAGAGATGAAGGGTCCACGTACCCCTAATTCCCCTGCCATATCTTACAGGAGATATCAGCAGGTTGTGATTTAATTAATCTCAGCACCCAGCAGAGAAGCAGAAACAATCAGATGAGCCACACCATTTCTTAGGCCAGAGACAGACTGACTATTTATTTTTCATACACAGATATCTTAACACAGCACCAACAAATGTACCCCCCCCCCCCCCCCCGGTATCAGGGGTCTGGTTTCTAACTTTAACCTCCCCACCCTGTTACCAGGGTTACCAAGTCCCTTACTGCTCCAGACAAGGGCCATGACTATAACATTATCACACATGAGACCTGCAAGGGAGGGAGAGGGCATTACAAACTCCAGGTCAGAGGCCAGATGCCTGGCAAATTGCTCTCTCTGGTTCCACAATCCAGTCCATATAGGCCATTGGGGGCAGGAAACATCCAACACAATCCACCCAACAATAATAAAAATAAATGCACAAATTAAATAAGCAACAATATATTCACATTAGTCACTTTTTGATTGCCTTGATGTTAGCAATCACATGTGTTAGAGTCCCCAAAACAGGGTTACATGTTGGGTTCAGGGGGGTCCCACCCACTCCTGTAAACACCACCCTTTAGGTTGAAAATCAATGTTTCCAATCTTGTAGAAAAAAAACATTACAACCTCTCAAAAATACAACCTTAAAGCCCGAACCGCTCGCACATGAAAACATTAAAAACATAATAAATACACACAACAAATACATAAAAAGCTTACCCACAGCAAGGGGGGGGCACCCAGGACCTGTCAGTGCAAACCTACATTATATGCTGCAGGAACATCAAAACAGATTGTCAGCTCTTCAGCACAATGCTTCCTGCATATATTCCTGCGTATATTCATTTATTAATGTATTAATTATTTAATTAGCATACAAAAACAAATATACACAAAAACAAAAAAAACATTCACTGCGTGACTCACAACGTGCGCCATCGCTGCTCATAGCACACAAAGCCTTGCAATAAGCGCAAAAAGCAGATCAACGGCGACAAAACAATAACAGCAAAAGCGCCTATCAGTGAAAAAAAATACGACAGCCTCGCAATGAGCGCCGAAGGTGAGACTCGCAAGGACCGCCGAAGGATCTCGGACCACCAACAAAATTAATGTCTGTGGCAAACAGCATTACCTGCCTTAAAATTGTATTGCCGTAATTTTTTGACGGGCAAGTGGCTAGTATATTATAATACAGAAGTCCTGAGTTACAAACGACCTAACTTACAGATGACCCGTACTTAAGAATAGTCTCCCAAGGCTTTTCGTATGAGTTAGTTTTTTATGTTCTGTTTGTGTGAATTAAGAGAGAGCACAACAGTTTCTGTAACTTATTATTAACTAGAGGGGTATTATTATTATTATTACTAGCGACTTGCCCGTCAAAAAATGATGGCAATAAAATTGTAATGTTGGGAATGCTGTTTGGCACACGATGTAAGGTTTTTGGACCACTGAGCACCTTTGCAGCTCATTGCAAGCCCTGCGCTGAGCACTTCGGTGCTCATTGCGTGGCTCGCAATAAGTGCCTTTGGGGCTCATTGCAAGCCTTGCCACTCATGTAATTTTGGTGGTGTGAGCATCCTTTGGCACTCATTGCAAGGGCCTCGCTGATTGCCTTTGGCGCTCATTGCGAGCCTCTCCCCTTGTGTACTTTTGCTCCTCTGAGCACTCTGGGCGCTCATTGTGTGCCTCATGCTGAACGCTGAGCACCCTGTGCGCTGATTGTGGCTCGCAATGAGCGCCTTCGGTTCTCATTGCGAGGCTCTCTGCTCGTGTAGTTTTGGTAGTCTGAGCACCTTTTGCTCTCATTGCGAGCCTCTCCCCTTGTCTACTTTTGCTCCTCTGAGCACTCTGGGCGCCCATTATGAGCCCCACGCTGAACACCTTTGTGGCTCATTGCAATCCTCTCCCCTGGTCCTATTTTTATATATATATATATATATATATATATATATATATATCTATATATATATATATATATATATATATATATATATATATATACATATATATATATATATATATATATATTGTAATGCTAATTAATGAATTAATGAAATAATAAATTAATCTACTTTACCTATTTGTAATTAATATATCCAGCAATCAATATCCTGAAGAGCTAACAATCTGTTTTGATTTTCCTGCAGCATACAATGTACATCTGCACTGTTGCTGGCCTGAGGTGTAAGTATCAGCAATGTGTGAAGTGTGCAGTGTAAATAGGCTGCGTGTGCAAGGGCAAACCGTTTGTTTTGCTGTGTAACTGGGCATTTTGTAATGGTAATGTTATTAGTTGTAAGTTAGTGTTGTAAAATGGCAGCAATTGTCTATGCGTTACGCGTGTGAGGAGCATTTTCCGTTGTCCCTAATAGTGTATTTTTTACCTATGTAAAAGTCTTATGTGCTTGGCGGTGTTTTACATGTTTAGGGGTCATGAAGCCTCGTTTGTTTTTTTATGCCCGCCATTTTTTCTCTCGCTTTTTGTGTGTGGAAACTCAGCAAATTATGGTTAGATTGTCTTGCAACCTGACTCCCAGATGTCGTGCCTGTCCCCCCGTGCTGTGAGTGTTTTTTTTATTTATTATTTTTGTTAGTTTTGGTGTTGTTATTGTTGTTCCTATTTTTGTGCCTCGGGTCGTATTTCTTTTTGTTGCTTTCCTTTTTGCAAGTGTTACGGGCCATAATTTTTCCATTAGTTTTTTTCAAACTGCTACGGGTCTCGCATTGTGAATGGTGTAATTGAGATTTCTGTTGGCGCTCCCTGCCTAAGTCCTACGGGGTTGTAGGGATGAGCGCTTATGGCGCTCATCTCCACCAGCGCAGTGAGCACCTTTTGGCCTCCCTGCCTAAGTCGTAAAGGGTCGTAGGGATCTTTACCAGCGCAAGGAGTGCCTCTCGAGCCCGCAGTTTTAACATTGCATCACCATGGATTTTGGCAAGCCTGCGCTGCTGAGACCTATATATGTGATTACAGTATTACATTATATTATTTGAACCACATATGAGCCATTATAGTATTGTTATTATTAGTATTATTATTCAAGGATCCACGTTATATCCTTGTTTAAATACGTTCTGAGGAATGTATCTTGTCTGTAACCCGGGGACTGCCTGTATCAGCTATTTCCCTTTATTGAGATTGAAAAGGAAATTAGCATTTCCTGAGATCTCTAAAAACTTACTTCTGCTTCAAGATAAAAAAATAAGATTTCAGAAATAAAAAATAAAAGATTATTTCTGATCATTAAATAAAAAAAAGCTCTTCTATTTTTTTAGGTATGCTGGTTTAATTGCAAGACAAAAGTGGACCTTCAGCTCCATTCTGGTTTTATGTCCATAAGTGCCACATGTCTAGAAGCCACATTTATGCCTCTTTCACTTAAGCACACTGGTTCAAGTGTCCTATCTTTCTCATAATGCAGATTGGCCCAGATTTTAAGACTCTGTGCCACCTACAAACCTAAGACTGAACTAAAAGATACTATAAATATCACACCATTGCTTAGTATTACCTTAAAAATATTCTCTCTATCCAACATATTGTGATTTCATTAGAAGGTAACTTTAATTTCAAAAGGCACTTTTAAAAATTTGGAGCCAAAAATGTTTCACTACCAATTTAGGGGCTTAATATGGACGGCATTATCTGTAGTAATAAGCCCTTATAGTTCATATTAACATTTAATCCATCTGTAGCCTTTGGGGCATTCAGTGCATTCCTTTGCAATATGCTGCAAGACCCTTTGGCAACAAAAAGATTAACAGGTTCTTTCTATCTGTTCCACTTTTACTGATAATGATTCAACAGAATAAACTATTAGAAATAACCAACTCAGATATAGTGCAAATCCAAACAAACATTAAAAGATAAACCCTGAAGCTCTTGAATGTAAAAGCAGCAGCATTAGATAATTTCTTTGTAAATTATTCAGAAGACTGTTAGCAAACACAACATAAACTTCCCCCTTCATCCAATTTATTCCTACTTAATTTCTCAGGTAAAATAGGATTTCATAGATAAACAGTTTATTGCTAACATGATTCTCATCTGCAGAAATGTGAATTTCACTTGTTATCAAAAGTATCTTGTATAAGATAAATATATGAGTACATCATCCTGACTGACAATAATTTAGATGAGCACGCTTAATAATGTAGATGTGTTTAATTTCACCATCCATTCCAAGAAATTAGATTAATGACAATACTGTTTAGCATGTAGATGAAATCAGTAAGAATTTTTCATTTCTAAATATAGAACAGTATCTTTACTGTCAGAAAAGCTAGAACATATTACTGTTTCTGTCACGTTTTTTTTTCTCTCTCTAGCGCCAATTAGTTTTTCCCATTTTGTAAAATATAGGGTTTTAGTGATTTTGGTTTGAAACATTTTATGCTGATACCTCTAGTTAAGTGGAAAAGACAATTTTGAAGACGCAACACGTTTATATTTTATATTGTAGCATTTAGCAATGTCTAAATGTTTACAGGAGAAAACATATGTCTTTAATGGTTTTTGTTTTGTTTTCCGTAGAAGTACTATATCTGTATGAGGCTGTAAGTGATGAGTCAGCATGTTCAGGAATGGATTCAGTTCTCATTTTTATCCCCACACTGAATAATTGTAGTTTTCATGGCATTCTGTTTCCAGACAGCATGGTTTACCATTCCGAGCAGTCATTTGACAGTGAATGATATTATTAGGTAGCAGAATAAATTATGTTTTTTCCCTTTATAAATATTTTTTTTAACATAAGATTTTGAGCCCAATTTCCATGTAGATAAAGACTACAACAAACACATAATGATATGTGTTGATTAATACTAGATATCCATTCAAGAAGGATGAGCATATAAGCCTGGATTTATATTTTACAATATATTTTATCTTATGCTTCTCTGTTTGATCCTTGGCCTCCTTGTATGTTTTTCAGTTATATTTATGTGTCCTGGATAATGCCTTGTAAGATAAAGATATGCTGTCAGATATATATTGGACAACACTCTTATCTGGCAAGTAACCCATTGCATACAAATAGATATTGCAGCATTTGGATTTTAGGTATGCTGTATTTATTCATTTTTTTTATTTAGTTTTCATGAAAGCATGAGTCCACGGTTTAGATATTGTCCCATATACAATAAAACTGAATAAGGCTGGAATGAGAAATGCTCTACGTAAGAGCAATATTCACTATTTTGGCATTTTGATTGTAGTAGGATAACCAACAATGATTTTTAATACTGTATTGGCCCGAATATAAGCCGCACCCACATATAAGCCGCACCCGTGAAATGCAAGAAAAAAAATAAAAGATAATATCTAAATATAAGCCGCAACTTACCTATGGTAACTTCTTTTGTGGGTTACAGGACAAAAATGGTAACTCGCAGAACGTTAAACGCTAAAATCGCAAATCGCAATTCAATTGCTACAATTCCGCAAGCACCCACACCCGTAATAGGCAAATGTAAAAGAAAGTCCTACAGGTTCCAAATAAGACCCGCAAGTGGGTTAAATGCAGCACCGTAAATGCTAATTAAAAATCAGTACTGCACTGTAAAATACGGGGAATGCGATGAATGACATTTGAATTACAATAATTGCGCAACACTCTTGAGCCCGCAAATCGGCAATCATTTTTTTATGTTCGTGAATGTAAGCTGCACCTGTAATTTCCAAGCTCGGAAATCGGAAAAAAAGTGCGGCCAATACAGGATATGGTTATATAAGTTATATAAGTTTACTTTCACCTACCAATATAATTTAGAAACTGTGAACAAGGCTGGAATTAGAAATGCTCTATGTAAGAGCAATATTCACTACGTCGAGGCATACTACTGCTAGCCTAAATATATTATTGATGGCAGACACCTTTCTTAATAAGAAGTACATATAGTCTACGCTTAGTACCTTTAATTTGTTACTGTAATAATAAAGATGACAAGTTAAACCACTTAATTTAGAAATATTCCACAAGGCTTGCAGGTAAGGACATTAACTCCCTTTTCTGTCTGTATGTTTAATGTAATGTCACAAGACTGTGGTATTAATTTTACCATTTCTACAACACTGGCATGTTCACCTATTAACATTAGGAGGAATCATACCATTTAAAAGACCAGTGTAGTTTGTGAAAAAATGTATATGTTTGTGAAGCATGTAACAAATTAACACCATAACATGCAGTCATGCGCATAAAAGCATTTTAGAGAAAACGTTATTCTTTCTTAATTCTGTATAGCAGTGTCTGTATTGTACTGCAAACCTGCTTTATCTGTACTGATCAATAATCTTTATCCCGGACTCCCTACCAGAGACTTCTAAAAAGATTACACTAAAATTATGTTATGTTTTTGTTTTATATGGATTCTAATACTGCTAATTTGTTTCCTATATCACACAAAATTTTTCCTTTAAAAATTGGCTTAACCCTTGTTCCAGTTAAAGACAACTAAGTTTCCCTGTTTTTACCTCTCTCTAATCTAACACATGCTGCTTATATCAGAAACACACATTCCATTAAGCAATTCTATACAAAAACAGTTTTATTTTGTTTTAAAATATCCCATGCCCCTATAGGCACCTAATACATACCAATAGAAACACTGCATTTGGGTACAGAATTTTTTATCTTTTCAGCTTTTATCTCTTTACTAACATTCAAGCCAGCAACAAATCAATGCAGAGATCTACATAGCAATTTCTGACTCCTCCTGTTTCATTCTACAGGGGGACTACCCATCACATGATTCCTTCCTGCACAAACTGCCATCACTAATTGTTACATTGTATTAAAATGTATAGCTGCCTGTGATTGGCCAACGCAGATTATGAATGTTATACTAATTTTAACAGAGATATCCAGCAATGTTAACTAACAAAAGCAACTGCTTGCAAAACAACTCGAGAGATTTAGCAAATACAGTATCAGGGTGAGATTGATTATTTTGGTATTTTTTCATGCAAAAAAAATATTTTCATACACTGCAGATTCTCTTCTATTAGATGCATTCATAATTCAGGAAATTTACATATGCCTTTAACTAATGTTGGAAATGTAGGCTAGATTACACAGACAAGGTCAAAATTATCCTAAAGCAACCAATCCAATCTCTAACTACTAGCAACATATAGAATACATTGTTTTCCAATAGATACATACACCAAGATCTATTAGATTTTCCAAGAGCTGGAAAAAATATTTCTGAACTCCTTGAGTGGAAATTGCCACTGGAGCTTAGAAAATATAACAGATAATAAATTAGCTCCATTAGAATTCATTTAAGGTATCATAAATGACTTCTTTTCACATTTAAGGGGCCATTGTAGAGGTCATACAGAAGGGTTTAATTTCTTTATTTAGTTACTGGTTGGTAATAAAATCAATATTGGAATATATATATATATATATATATATATATATATATATATATATATATATATATAACTTTTAAAACTGACATTAGAGATTAGTATTGCAGCTTGTGCTTCTCTCCACCATCTGTTAGTTGACCAGAGGGTGAAAGAGGATCTGCTCAGGTAGCCATCCTAAATTTCTTCTGTCTAGGTTTGCCTATAGTAGCCAGTGGATAGAAGTAGGCAGATAAGAAATGTTATCAGGACTTACCCCGGGCAGATTCTCTCCCTCCTCCTGGACACATGATATGGGGTGGAGAGCAGCAAATCTGCACAAGCCTGAAAACTGAACTTAAGTGTATAAAAAGCTACACAATTTTTTTTTTTCAAATACAGATTTAATTACAAATCGGTTCCTAAATTAACATATTACATATTGCTACATGAGCTCTTAAGTGGTCCTATAAGTCACACATTTAAAATAATGTACAAGATGATACAAAGCATATACAAGACTAGTGTGCTTGTTCAAATTTTAATAACAAATGGAATCTCTGTTTATATTGAACTATATAGAATATAACATATGTAGGTGATAAATTAATTTTTATTAAATGTGAATTCAAGGTGAAATGGAAAATGCATTTTCTATTTTAATAAGAGCAGGATGCGTACACAATCAGATAAATGTTTTTTATGTTACTAAACTCAAACTGCATTGCCACACTTAACGGTACATGCATTCCATTACGTATTAAGATTGATTTTATATGTAGCATCTAAATTTAAAAAATTAATGAGATGTGTATTAATTGTTGCTCAGTGAAGCTTTCACCTTCCTCTTGTGTTTCCTCGTGTTTAGTTCATTTCTTTTTTATAATAAGGAGAGAGAAAAGGGAAAAACTGTGAAGTGTGTCTAAAATTAGAATATTTTTAATAACCATAGTATATTAATGACATTCTGCAAAACCAGTTTGAAAAAGCAAATCCATTGTAAAAAAAGGAATTCATTAGGCGTAACAAAATATAACATTTAAAACATTCAAGTTTTATCTTATTAAACTTAAACTGTGCACAGGCACAGCCCACACAATTAACTAAATTAGTTATTCATAAAAGAAAAACATGTGCAGCAGAGTTTATTTGGACAATAATTTATAGGAATAGAAATGTATTTTTGTTTCTCTTAAAAATATATGGGAGGCTTACTCTTTATTTAATATTGCATGTTAGAATTAAAAAACATTTGCCAGAATGACAGTGCCATTAAAGATGTACACTACATTTTGATTAATTTGGAAAGGACCAAAACATATTAAAGGGTTACCGTTAATGATTTGTCTTTGTAATCATCTAAAGATAATATTTAGAAATAGAAACATCATTGCATTTTTTTAGGATCAAGTTTGGAAAAGCTTGATAACTAATTGTCTTACACTGACCACTAATCACATGGTCAGCTGGTCAGCCATCGAGAGAACACACCCTAAGATGCTTTCTCTGGCATGGGTAACTAATTGGTGAACTGAGGAGCAAATGCTAGGGGAGGAGAAAACCATAACAATATAAGACAACTAAAAAGTAAGGGTTAACATTATGCAAGCATTTTATTGCAGTAAAAGCATCAGTCCCTCTAGCATACATAGGGCCTCATTCAATTGATCCTGGCTTCGGATATGGAGGCCGTGAGTTAGTGTGCTATTCAATTGGCGTCTTTTTCCAGGCTGCGATCGGGTTACAGGCTGCAGCCTCCGATTCCTTGAGATGGTTTACATCGCAAGTTAAGCCTCCGCCAAGCCTTTGATCTTTCACTGCTGCAAGAGTTACGATGGCTAAGATCACAAATCGATATTCAATTGTTCCGAGCCCCCCTCGGTAAGCAAGCTGCCAAGGCCGCAAATGGCAAAAGTCGAACCACAGGTAACGGGTACCAAGGAGGACTCGCAAAGTGCTTGATGACATGTCTGGAGCACTTTAATTGCACATATACACACACACTACTGTACTTTTATTAAAAGGGAAAGTGATGTTAGGTCTTAGAATTAATAGCACAACATTCTCAAGCTCGCAAATCGGCAATATAAAATAATTTATTTCATGTTTAATTTCTGTGTTCTAACGATCCCGGCAATCAATGTGTTAATATATATAATGGAACTGGCATGTAATAGAATATCATATTTACGGCTTTATCAATATTGCATCATATCTGGAATGAGGGTCCGATCGTAACTCGTAATTGAAATCCAACCTCCATTTTTTATTGACGTTATGATGACAATCTCTGTTTCCACTGGCTGTTTCTAACTCGGGAGTTAAGACCTTGCTTCATTGATCATATTCAAGCTTGCAAATGATACATACAGTGCCTTGCAGAATTATTCACCCCCCTTGGCATTTTTTGTGTTTTGTTGCCTCACAACCTGGAATTAACATGGATTGTTTGAGGATTTGCATCATTTAATGTACAGAACAAGCCCACAACTTTGAAGATGTTTTTTTTATTATTGGTAGATTGCACACAGGTGGACATCATTTCACTAATTATGTGACTTCTGAAGGTAATTGGTTGCACCAGAGCTTTTTATGGGCTTCATAACAAAAAGGGTGAATACATACAATACATTCTGTTTTCTATTTCTAAAAAATAGTTTTATGTATATATTTTTCTCATTTCACTTCACCAATTTAGATTATTGTGTTCTGATCCATCACATACAAATCAGATTAACAACATTTTGAACTTAAGGCTGTAATGTAACAAAATAAGTAAAAAGTCAAGATGGTGAATACTGTTGCAAGGCACTGTACAATGCCATGGTTTACGATGTGCGCTATTGGGCCAGAACTTGCGGGCTTGGCGAATTGAATAGCACCTTACGGCCGACATCCCGCGACTTGCTGGCTTGCAATTGAAGGATGCTCATAGTATTTTCCCCTAAAGAACTTTTTTCCAAGTATCCCTTTCAGATAAGTCTTTAGAAGCACAGCCCCTTAAAAAGCATGGATTTCATAGGGTGGCAAGGTGAATGTCTGAATGATTAACTGTTGCCTTTTGTATTATATGATATTTATGTAGTTTACAATGTGTATAAGCTTTTTTCCCCAATACTGGCACTTAAAAGGGCACAATTATTGTTCTGATAATAGCAGTACTTGTAAACGAAAAGTCTCAGTAAGCAAGTTTGCAATTTTCTAATATTAGTCTAATGTACTTGTATTTTCTTTTCTGTAATCATAAGCAAGTACCCTCCTACTTGGTTAGTTTTTTGTCAGCCACTTGAAATGTAATAAGTGCCCTGTGGGCGTCCAAAATATTTGGCTTTGTTGTTGAATGGCTCTGATGCAAGCCTGGCTGTATAATTAGCAGTAGAGCAATTTGCTATATATTCAACTTACAACAGAGCTCTTATTAAAGGGCCACTATATTCTGAAATTAATAGCATGCATTTAAAAGATCACATTTTAAGCATTAAATGTTTTATATCAGAAAATAAAATACAATAATTATAATATTTTTTGCCTTGAACTTAACCGATGTATAGCGCTACAAAATATGTTGGCACGTTACAAATAAAAGATAATAATAACAGTGTAGAAAAAAAATAGTTTATGGGATTGTTTTCTCCTCGTCTGTCCTGATAGATTAGAGGAAACAGAGGAACAGTGAGTGTGACGAGTGTGATCTGAGGGTAGGGGCTATACAAGCCCAGAGCCATCTACTGTAGACTACAGGTTAACTTCCCACAAGGGTACCCACGTTGTTGTTTTTTTAAATCTCGGCACCAGCACCCTGATATCTGACTTCTGTATCAGTCAGAGTCTCTTGATTAGTAATCAGCACTTCCAGGAGACTCAGTAACCTTCCTGTGGTAGTGATCAGGACAAGTTACTTGGATGGAGATAGGTTCAGTATCGCAGCCACCAGGAACAAAATAAGAGAGCATACAATTTCTTTATGCCTCAAGTGAACTGATTTATTTTTGAAATTACTGCAGTATATATAGGGAATTGATACAGAGGAGATGTACACAGCACAACAATGGGAGGGTGTGGCAGACAAACACAAAAGATAAACTACACATAGGGTCTAACAGTAGCTTCCTGAGAGCAATAGGATACCCTTCAATACACATCCCACCATCTCTGTGTCTGAGTGGTCCAGACCTTAGATAGAGTACATGGCAGATGGGAATAACTTAATTTGCTAACAATGGTCCAGAGGGGATTATAAATACAATGGACCCTTGCTCTGTCCTTTAATGAGCTCAATGGGCCAACACCAGGCTGAGAAAAAGGGGTCCGTGACAGTGAGCCTCATGATTATCTGAATTGCATCTTATTGTGCTTTTGTTCCCTTTGGGGGGGGGGGGGGGTAAACAAGGGACTTACTGAGTCTTTGTTTACACCTACTCTAAATTCACTGGTAAGATAAAGATAGATCAAACAAAATGTTGGCCTTGGGGCAGTCTTGGATAGACATTAGATTTTCGGGCTGCAGCAAACATTCTGAGTATCTGTTTCATTTGGCCATCCAGTGACAGATTTAGGTAAAGTGGATTCACTTTTTGGAGCTGCAAGGGCTCATGCTTAAATTTTGCTCAGGAAACCCGCTAAAGCCAAGGGTAAGGCTTTGACCTTCTAACCACATGGAGAAAACAACCTTGTCTTAAAGTTAGAAAATCTTATCTTACGACTTGGTTGTCATTCATACTTGTTACTTACACCTAAAAGTACAGCATGGATTCTTCATATATAACACAATCTAAAACTATCACTAATCATAGATATTGCAATGTCTCTTTCACCCAGTACATGCATTGTTTCATGAGGTGATCCAGGAGCTGCAAACTAAAGCTGTTTGCATATACAGCAACATTTTTCCTCTGGATGTGGCCTCCCATGATCAACTATCAGTTATTCCCTAAAGCAGCCATCCATCTGCTAAGTGCTGAACCCCACATATGGCCCAAAGAGCCCATACATAAAAACACAAGGGGTACAGCAAAACCTACACCAATTTGGCAGACACATTTTAATGATAAACATAGACTATGTTCATATGCAGTGAGCAGAGGAACCCTTGGAGTATACAGAGTGCGGACACACCACGGAAGAAGCAGGGTTTTTCACCTAATGATCCTCTAACTCAGGGTGCACTATAGATCCACATCAGCAATTAATCAATTTAGTGGGTGTTAGGGACCAGCACATTTGTAAGATTGAGCTTAAACACTCATAGCCCACTCTACGTAGCACTTCAAATATAGCCTTTTTCACATTAGATAGATGTTACTTAAATATAAACATGCATTTCACAGCAATAAGAGCAAAAAAGGTCAGTTTGAGCTGCCCATTATTTCTACTTAAAAACTTTGTCTTAAATACGCCTCAGGATGTCCTTAGGTGTATCCCAGGTATGCATAAACTGCTTAAAGGACATGTAAAGGATTGTTTTCTTGAATCAGAAAGCAGTTATTGATTTCTTTTTTTTTTTTAAAGGTCTTAGAGCACAAAAATGTATTCAGAAGTTTAACTATTCTTGGGAATCTTTAAAATGTATTTAAATAAAAAATACTATTAACAAATATTTGCACATTTTTACAATACAATCTGATCCATTTTTACTTACAAAAAAGAAACCTTTCCAAAATTACTTAAATTTATTTCCCGTCATTCGTTTGAATTCTCTCTTATGAATACTCTTTAAGTCTTGTGACATTTTCAGCTATTACATTTACTGGAATTACATGTCCCCTAATAGATACTGCACATCTGGTGTTCCAAAAGTGGTAAACACATACACCCTTATTAAATTGCAATTCAGAAACTTCTAAAGGGCTCTATATAAGCACAGAGCATTTATTTTTACAGAAGTTTTTAGTCAGTGAACTTCTATCCAAAAGCAAGGTCTTCACGAATGAAAAACTTCTGTAAAAAAATATGCTCTGTGCTTATATAGAGCCCTTTAGAAGTTTCTGAATTGCAATTTAATAAGGCTGACAGTATGTTTACTAGCCATAGTGTTCTGTGTTGAAAGGCAGTTATATTTTCTGAAAGTAGCCCATAAGCTATTTGAGAATAACATTGATTTTTAAAGACTGGAATTTAAAAAAATCACTTGGTCAATGTAAAAGTAAATGCTCCATTGTCTCTATGCCATTACAGGTGTCTCTCGGACAACTCCTGTCATCGATGTTTCTATATATTAAGTTCTGCCTTACATACATTTTCCCATGGAACAATAACCACGACAAACCCTTTGTTTTGGGGGGTAATCTGGGTTGTTTAGCTTCTGTAAGACTTGACTATGATTAGACTCAGGACAGTACTTAAGGTCTAGTTTGGGTGATGCTCCGTCCGATGCTAATGTATGAACTTGTTTTCTTGATAATTGTTCCATTTCCCTTTTTGTGATTTTAAATTTCCTGACAATTTTAACAGTCCATATTACATATGATGGTAAATATCCTATACTTTGAGTGATCCTTTTAATACCTCCACCACGAAACCATGGCTCATATTGATAACTCTGCTTCCCGAGGACACTCTCTTCTCTGACACATGAGGGTCATCTTCACACTTTGGTTATACAGCAAATGTTGTCCTGTGATTCTGCTCTTGCACTATTCATCTGTCTTTCTATGCAAGTCTCCAATAAAAAGTATTTTAAAAAAGGCAGATGAAACATATTGTTTGTGTCTGTCTGTTGTTTTAGTATTAATATTCTTCAACTAATATCATTTATTTTCCATGGGGAAAATATGTTATAATATATAAAATATGCTATGCATGGCAGTCATTTTTGGACTACAGTGCCCCTTTAAGATGCAAGTGACTGATAAGAGATTAATCAAGAAGGAAGTACCGGTATACCTATGTCTGAAGAAAGATGCAAAATATTTTTTTTATGTACAATTCCTCATTATTGGGTTTTTTGTTAATATCTATAAATTGCAATGTTTATTTTTGCTTTCAATCATTTTCAATGGTTTTATTGAGTGGGTTAATATATTGAATAAGACTAGTTAGGATACACACATTTGTTTGAAGATGTCTTATTTTGTCAGTAAGGCACCTAAAGCAAGGAAACAGTGATTTAAAAAAAAAAAAAATGGGCCAAGATGTACAAAATTGTGAGGTGTCGGAGCCTCTCCATACGTAACTTATTCTATGGGGTGATTGTACTAAGATTTGTCAAAAAGTACTCCATCAATGAGTTCCCTGGTGGTCCAGTGGTTAGGATTCGGTGATTTCCCTGCTGTGACCTGGGTTTAATTCCAGTCAGGGAACCAAGAGGTCATAGCACCCTGAAGCCATGCAGGGTTTGACCGGGTCAGTAGTTGGACGGGAGACTGCCTAGGAATAGCTGTATGCTGTGGTCCACTGGAGAAGGAACTGGCTGATCACTCCAGTATCTCTGCCATCAATACCACATGGATCAGTATGGTGTGTTACGGTCCATGAGGTCACAGACAGTCGGACATGACTAAGCAACGCAAGAGACACACACTCCAGCAATACAATCAATAGTACTCATAGCCCTATATTGCTGTACAATAACATAATCTTGATTCTAACAAGTTTATTTTTGGTTGCTATAAGGAGGCCAAAGGAAAAGTGACTTCTGCAGAAAATAAATGACATGGTGTTTACTATACTTTTTTTTTTGTGTGAAACGTCTTAAAATTCGAAGGTGAAAAGCACTGTTGATGCCGAGGAGGACTAAGGTTATCATTTTCTACTCAATCTGTGTTTTAGAATTTTAATTATATAGAGTGAAAAAAAGTACAAGTTGGTAGAGTTCTGAATAAAAACAATATTTTGCAGAACAGTGACATTTTGATTGCTGCTCCTCTGTGAAACTAGAATATAAAATAACCGGATCAGCATGCAGGATATTTTATCAAGGAGTTTAAAAGCTCTGGAAATGTCTCTGTGTTAAATTAGTTTTAATCCTTTGTGATATTAATCCCAGGTAAAGACGATTATTCTCCCAATCAAAACCAAAGTTAAATTTAATTTGCTTAATAACCTCTCAAGGAAGAAATATATTCAGTGGAGTAGATTTTAAGTTGGTAATTTTTCAGAGCTGTATAGATTTAATTATTTTCTATAAGTGTTTGAAATTCAAGTAGCGAGAGTTTCATATACGTACGCGTTGTGCGTTTATTCTATGATATTCATAGCACAAAATGCTTTTAGCAGTATTATATAGGGATTTGATCGGTGGATTGTAAATAAAGTAATATCTACTCTTACAGGATCACTGCAGTTTGGGAAAACCTCATATGGTAGTGAAGTAACAAACTAACAACTTTAGGAAGTCACAAGCATGAAAGCCAATTTAGAAAATAATCTGTCTCTGTATGTGTAATGGGGAATTCTATATTGGACTGTCATCCTGTCTGGAGATTGAGGGGGAGGGTTATTTTATGAGTGCTTAATCTTTTTTTCAAGTTCTATAGTCTATAAGTGGCAATTTAAAGTGGCCCTTTTTCACGAAATATGAATATAGATCTTTTCTGAATCTGAATCCTATCTGAATCTACAGTTTCTATCAGGTTTCTATTGCTGTTAGATGATTTAACTATTACATTAAAATGAATTACAATCAATAAAAATAAAGGGCTATTAAAACATTTTTGCTCTTTAATGAAGTCATATTCTTCAAAAGAGGATATTATAAATCACTTCAGCACTTTAAATAAGGTCTATGCAGAGCACTCATTAAATAAGTCATTATTAATCTTACACAGTCATTTGTATATTTTTTAGCAAATTAAATAAAACCATACCATCTCCTGGTTTCCTAAGTGCACACTATTTCTTCTGCAGTATAAAATGTAATATGTTTCTACATTGCCTTGGGCACTTCATTTACAAAAGTTTATATTTTTAGGTAATTTCATACTGAATAACAATACTGATTGCTGTATTCACCCTGGAGAAATATACATTGGTTGTAGTAAGTTATATCATTAGATAGACCAACAGAAAACTCTCCCTAGATGAGATACAAATATATATCTATTTTAAATCCCAATGGAATTCTTCACTTGTTCAACTTCGGTGTGCATTATCTATGAAGAATTTCATTTTGGTCTATTAAAAAGGTATGTGCTTCTGCAGACCTACAATTATGGTAATTTCAAAACGTATTATTACTTTTTTTCTCTGTAACAGACATTGATCAAAATCCACTAAAGTTCTCTTGGGCCACCATGGACCTCAATGTATCAAAAACTGGCACGGTAGTCCCTTTGCTGCCTTCAGTATTGACCAAGTTATGTTCCTTATGTTAGTAACTTCTGATCCTATAGGGACTATCTTCATTAGATCATTTTGGGGGTGTTTCAAGAGTGTTTTAGTGAAAATCTGGTAGATTTAGGTCAATGCTACCTCACCATTTTACAAACGTAAAGAGGTAACACTAGCAGCCTTATTAAATTGCGATTCGGTAAATTTTAAAGGTGCTCTATATAAGCACACAGCATATTTTATTTACAGAAGTTTTTAGTTCGTTTTTTAGTTAGCTTGCTTTTGGATAGAAGTTCACTAACTAAAAACTAGAGCCCTTTTAAATTTACCGAATCACAATTTAATAAGGCTGTAGAGGTCTACTCATTAGGAAAGTAATCTTTGGGTTGAGCTCTAGTTTCAACTCATTTTGATATATATTTGTTATTTTTCCATTTTAGGGACCATAACATGTTGATACCACAATTATATTTGATTGTAATACAGTACTTCCATGAGGATTTATCAATAGTTTACTGTTGAATCCTGTAATCTAATAGGTTTTCTTTAAATAACCAAAATTTTCATTTCTTCAGTTTCTTTGTGGAAGGATAATGGAAAACTTATAATAATTGTATATTACAATAATTAGTTCCTAATATTTATTCTTAAACTTGATTTACTTCTTTACATGATTCTAGTTTTCTGTGTCCATTTAATGTATCTGTTTTTCATAGAGCCTATTTAAATTCTATATATTATATATATATATATATATATATATATATATATATATATATATATAAATATATCACTCACTTATATAGTTGTGAGCATACGAGTTGTTGCTAACGGTGGCGGGCTCGCATAGCGAGCCCGCGGCCCTCAAAGGCTCTCCTTGCCAGCAACTGCGACCCTCGCAAAATTTACGAGGGGCGAAGTTGCTGGCAAGGAGCGCCAAAGGCGCTCCTTGCCAGCAACTGCGACCCTTGCAAACTTTACGTCGTAACGCAAACAAAATACAAGACATGTTACGACCAATTACAACCTCGCAAAAATCGTCCGCAACCCGCGGACATGAAAAAATGAAAAACTCAATAAATACACACAACAAATACATACAAAGCTTACTTACAGCAAGAGGGAGCATCCAGGACCTCGAAAACTAAAGTTACACCTCAATTTAACTCAAATTAAAAGTGTTTAGACACTAAAAAATTCTCTAAGCGAGAGAAAAAATGTCCGCCGAAAAAAACGAAAACGAGGCTACAGCAGTCTAAAGACGCAAAACACCACCAAACACCTACGTATTTGCCGAAAAACACCTATGAGATTAGAAAACAAGGACGCAACCCGCACAACCCCAAAAACATTACAAACACAACAAATACAAACAACAAACACATAAAAAGGTTACTCACAGCAAGGGGGGGGGGGCACGAGGACCTCTGCAAGTGAAGTTACACCTCCATTTAACCACAAATTTTGGAGTTTAGAGACCCGAAAATCACCTAAGCAAGAGAAAAAATGGCCGCCGAACAAAACGAAAACGAGGCTACAGGTCCCTAAACATGCAAAACACTACCATAAACACGCAAAACACCACCAAACAGCTACGAATATTCTGAAAAAGCCCACCAACAACTACGGATATTCTGAAAAACTTGCACGACATAGAAAACTAATATTACGGAAAACTTGCACGACATAGAAAACGAACTACGCTACATCAGCAACATTATATAAACCCAACACCCTTAGCTCACTTACAATTTCATTGCCGTCATTTTTTGATGGGCAATTCGCTAGTATATATATAATAGCAGCAAAAAAAATACATAATTTATATCTTTCGGAAGTCATGTACAATAAGCTATAACTAAAGTTTGGGAACAGAATGTCAATGAACACTTGTTCTGTATCAAAACAGAGTATTTTGCTGCTGTTTTTAGTATAATAAAGCCTTTATTTCAAGGTCAGTCCTGTATATAGAACATACTTAACTAAACATTCAGAAACAAATTCTGTACTGAATAGGAAATAATATTCATATGAAAAC
The DNA here is from genome assembly GCA_027410445.1 of Discoglossus pictus. Classification (NCBI taxonomy): domain Eukaryota; kingdom Metazoa; phylum Chordata; class Amphibia; order Anura; family Alytidae; genus Discoglossus; species Discoglossus pictus. The sequence goes on along the minus strand of CM050164.1, from coordinate 345,183,045 downwards.
TCTAATTTCACAGTTTGATAAGTCCTAAACTACAAGTTTGATCAAAGATAATAAACATCAAGAAAAACGAAAAAAAAGTAATATAGCAAGCTATGTTGTAGATGCCCAAAAACCTTTTGAAACTAGTAAAATAATCGGAAATACGTCACACAGCAGTGTTTTTATTTCCTCTAATATGTAGTAGGTATAACAACATAGGTGACAATCCTGTGCCTTATATTAGACAGCATGGCATAACAGTTGGATGTCGTATAATTGTATTATTCTGAGTGCATTTTATGCAAACGGACTCCAGTGAGATTACATTCTAAAGGAGATAGTTGGATGGGTTAGATAAAAAAGTATTGGTCCTTCGTACAGAGAAGATGGCTGTATGTCTTATTGAAGTATGAGCCAACAGTGCAGTTGATCTTGTGGGTCATAAGTTTTTTTTCTGAAATCATGTACTTTTAAGCATGAAAAGCCATTGAAGAGATTTTGAAGTAAAAAGTCAGTAGAGAGGCGGGCGGTTGTTGGAAATGAAGCCATTGTCTATAGAAGTGTCTGTATGATGGGAGTGATTGATTGATGATGAAGCTATAATAGAAGTTGTGTTTTAGGATCTATAAGGTTAAAGGGTGACTGAAAGGGTAGATGGTAATTGTGATGGAATATGGACAATGGGCAAGTTATGAGGTGCAAGAGTGATACAAATACAGACATTGCTTTGGCTGGTAATGGTGTTAGGTGGTAAATCCAATAATGAGGAACAAACAGAGTCTGGTTCAAACAACCAGAAGAGTTGTTGCACCTTGTACACAGAGACTTCTCAGAGAAAAGATGCTTATACAGATGTCTGAAGCCATATGGCTTTCCAGAGAATTATATACCCAAAATAAAATAACATATACTCTTACATACTGAGGAGAAAGCTGAGTGATCTCAAACTACAAAACAGTCAAAACAATAGCAAACTAGCAAGGTCATGATGTTGCGTGCAACGTCCAACAAAGACACATATTTTATCACTGTTATCGAGGCTAGTTATAGCAGCAAATTGGTGGTTAGGCTTATAAAATGGAGTATGACATACTAAATGGTGGTAATAATATAAATGGTGCAAAGCACACAAAATGGCGGAAATTTCTCTTACACATGATAAATGAGATAAAAGTGTGGGTTTGTTGTGGCACGATGCCAGGCCTTAGTGTTTAAGGATGGACTGAACTATATGGTGAAAATAGTGGTTACTGACGGAATCATTACTAACAATGTGTAAGATAAAACATATTGATTAAAAACAATGGTGTTGAGTCAATTGCGTATAAAAGTAAAATATTTTATTAATATTTAAAATTCTACTATGGTCAGTTTTTTCTACATGGTTTTTACTAATCTTGCTAATGGGCAAAATGTTTTTAGGATGCAAAAACAATAAATATAGCCTTTTTATTTTTATTTTTTTATGTAATTATTCTATACTGCAAACTTCAATTTCCTATACTGAGCCTGAAAACGTGTTTCTCTACAGAATGTGTCATTTCAAACAAATGAACTTTGCATTAGCGTTAACAAGAGCTCTGTTAGTTGTAACTGCCACATTCAGACTGTGCTGACAGAAGCTTCCTGTCTGCATTAAAAGTCTCCTCTTACCACAGGAATTAAATAACAGGAAACTAAAATGGTAGACTGCAGCAGCATAATTGCATTTAAAAGTAATACTAGAGTGTTATTGTTTTGTACATAGTTTTGTTTTCTAAAAACATGGAGCCTCATTCAATTCGGAGGCCATAACTCGCAGGATGTAGGCCGTTTGTCTTTGACTTATGGTGCTATTCAATTGATCAAGCCTGCAAGTTATGGTCCGAACGCCAAAACTGTAAATAATGCAGGGCGTGATCATAATCAACTAGAAATTCAGGGTCCATTATGCGGTCAGCACTGCGAACCCACAATGTCCGAAGTAATAAAAATGAAGCCAATGTTCTAGTGCATGTGGGTGGCCATATATGTATTAACCCTGAATTGAAACATACAAATAAATGATTTTCGATTGCCGATTTGCGAGCTTGAGACTGTTGTACTGATCATTTATTTGCATTTACAGTGCTCCGGACATGTCTTTAAGCTCTTTGCAAGTCCTCATTAGAACCCTTAACTTGTGGACCGACTTTTGCCATTTGCAGCGTTGGCGGGGTGATTAGCGAGGGGGAATCAGAGCCATTGTATAGCAAGTTACAAATGTTATCGATCGTAACTCTTGAAGCCGAGAAAGATCAAAGGGTTAGAGGGGCCTTGACTTGCAATGATAACCATCACAAGAAATCAGAGACTGGAGCACCCGCAAAAAGATGGCAATTGAATAGAAAAATAAGTTCCGGCCTCCATTACGGAATCCTGAATCTCCCAATGCCGCAATTGAATGAGACTCATGTTGTCTATTTTCAAGTGTAGTTATGCAAACAGAACATATTTAAAATATATGCCACCAGTAGTTCTTTACCACTGAACGAATGTAACTATGCAATTATTATTATTACATAAGTTTTTACAGTTTTTTATAAAGCACTAACATATTCCACAGGGCTGTACAGGTTAAGTATAAAGAAAAAAAACAAAAAAACAATGCTAATGGCATACCTAAGTTTACTGGCTTATGAATGCATCTGATATAGGATACTTAGTAGTGTATGCAAACATTTTGGCATGAAAAAATCCCTAAACATTAAACACTTACATTGAAGTCAGCAAAATGTCTTGTAATGTCTGACAGTTGCAAATTATGGTTAATGCCCTCCAAACACAGGATAAAATAGCACCAAATTTAAAATGATTTGTTTTGGACAATCAGGTTAGCCAAAACTTTAGAGTTGACTCTGGGGTTCCTGCTTGTGCAGCCTGGGATATGTAGTGTATCACGTATATGTGCTATGTATTGCTGCTGACATAGAGACAGGAAGCTGCAAATAGATTAGATGAGCAAGCAACAGCAGAGGGATCATTAGAGGGATTTTTATATGTTAATAAAAATAAAATGTTTTGTGAGATGTGCTGCATACATATAGGCTGCTTTTTGCCTAAGAATTGCAGAAATGTATTAATTGATGAAACTTGGATATGTCTTTAAACAAATGCCAAAATGTAGGGGTATGAACAGGGTAGGTGGGAGGGCATGTTACATGAGACCAGATGCAGAAGAGTGGTGGAGTGTGAGGTCTGGAGGAAAAGAAAACAAGGTAAATGAACTTGGAAAAATGGCAATTGGAGAATGAGATTGTGCTGAGCGGATGGAGTGAGGCCCAGTGGTATTTGAAGACCTCTTGCAGATGTGACTGCTTAAATCTTGATGGTAGATAGAACGGGCAAAATGGCAGTTGGAGAGAAAGATTCTGCTGAGTGGATGGGGTAAGGCCCAGTGGTATTAGCAGAGCATCTTCCAAAGTGACTCCTTCGGTCCTGATGGCAGATAGAACTCAATGCAATGATCAAAGGCGGAAGCAGAAAGATAAATATGATCATAGCAAAGAGTTAAAATTATTTAACACACAGTTCATGCTTTAACCTAATAGGGAATCTCATAAATACCCAAAAGATCCCATTATGAGATAGTAATTTTAATATATCCAATTCAAGTGACTCTAATGTTATACTGTCAATGATTTGATTTTAAGCACAGCATTATCTCTTGAATATAAAGTATAGAAATGACAGGTAATGGGGGAATATAATATAAAATGTGTGCAGTTGATGCCTTCCCCTAGCAGGACTTTGTTAAAAGACATGTTAAAAGATGCATGATATGATATGCATTACAATTGATGCAGTAGTGCATACAAAACATCTGCTGAAGCCTGATAGGAACAAATGAGTCAAAAATTACAACATGACTAGGATTTGCACCCAATGCTGCAACAATTCAAGCTTCCATTTATACTAAGCCAAGAACTCTGCATTATAGCTTGTTTATCAGAGACACAGGAAGGATGGGTTAAGCAGCCATGTAGAAACAAAACGCTATCCTACTGAATTTGGAAATTTGAGATTAACATATAAAACTGCCAAGGAAGCTTTACAGATGTTACACATTTCATTGTTTGCTATGACTGGATGCAGTCAATCTTAGTTTTTGCCAGTAAAATGAATTATTAATGGAATAATATCTAATTAGGCAAGCAGAGTTTCATATGAGCTGTCCAAAGTACATTTGTGTTGGAGTATTGACTATTTCTAATAATTAATATCTGGGGAACAGGAAGAGCATTATTGCTGGATTAAAAAAAATATTGTTTTTAGTTTTTTCTGATAATTCTAGTTACCTATTACAATCATCATAAATGCAATAATTGTCATGTATATAGAAGGAGTGATACCAATATGGTGCAACTAAGATCTATGCAAATTAATTTAAGTAGAGTATTAAAAATAATTCATAGGGCACATTATTAGATCAAAACACATGAAATGGTTAACAATAAAGCACAGAGAATCTATCTATGGGAATAGTACATTAGGAATAGTGAGAACCATCAAATAGAAAATAATTAAAGAGTAGTGTATGTCCACACATCAGACATATTTAAAGCAAGTCTTTAGCAAATACAACAAATACAATATTGTATTCACTGCTTTATTTTTTTGTGGCAGTCTTTGCATTATTGGCTTTCCTTAAAGGGACCTGGAACACAACTATTTTATTTTTTCAAGCAGTTGAAAGAGCACTTTTTAAATATTTTTTGCATGAAACAATATTAAATAATCCCAGTTTAACATTAATTGAAACTAACAGGCAATGCAGAGAGCATACTTACAGCCTTATTAAATTGCGATTCAGCATATTTTTTTCCAGAAGTTTTTAGTTAGTGAACCTATATCCAAAAGTATGCTCTGTGCTTATATAGAGCCCTATTCAATTTGCAAAATTGCAATTTAATAAGGTTGTTAGGGCCTCATTCTATTAACTGCCGTAGGATATGCTACTTCCCTATTCTATTCCCTTGCGGCCGGTGCCCTGTTATCCCTTGCAGCCACCCCCACCGCAGGGAAAGCCTTTGATCTTACGCGGCCGCATGAGTTGCGGCCGCAAGAAAGCCAAGGTCGCTATTCAAATGCTATGTGAAACATTTCGTCAAGGCCGTAATTAGCTAAAACCGAGCCGCAGCTTACTTACACCAAAAAGGTCCCGCAAGGCTCTTACTTACAAATCGTAGCACCAATTAAGCACATAAAAAAGCCATCCTGAATGAGACTTTGTCAGAGGGAAAAGCCAAGAGCTGTCAAACTGAATATGTTTTTTTTCTCCAAGACCTTTATTTAAATAAAATAACACAAGCTGTAGCACATCATCAAATACTATCTTTCTGATGCAACAAAGAAAAAATATTTAATTACACGTTAATTGTAAACAAGAAGAAATATCCAACAATTGTACTTGATCCTATTTTAACATTGTGCCAACCTTTCAATAGAACTGAATATAAAAGTTATCTGCATTCAATGTCCTTACTAGTTGATCAGTAGGAATTTATTAACTTGTGCTTCCTGCCTTTTGTTTTTTTCATAGTTTGACTTTATTACCATTCAAGCATTGCAGTTACTGTTTACGTCAATAAAGAATGGATAATATTTGAAGTATTTCATGTTTTCTTTCATCCGAAGACTATGGACATTTTGTGAAATCTCTAAAATTGTCAGAATTATACAATACTAGTGAAGTGAGAGTTGTCATTTATGTTCTGAATTACAAGAAACTATAACACACAGGGCACAGAATTGGGATATCGACAAAGAAGAGAGCCAGTAATGATGACAAGCCTAAAGACACATGCAATTTGTACTTTTTGCCCAGCATGCACTCACAAACAACCTAGTTTAAAACACGAATGCTGCCAATTTATATGACCGAAGTGACAAGTCATACTTATAATCTGTCAGTCATAGATATCAATGACGTTTTCCGGTAATAAACTAAAAAATGAAACACGTTTATGAAACAATTCTATATACATTTTCAAGGAAATGTCTACATTTTGCCATATTGTACCATGGTGTATACGGTTTAATTCAGGTGAGGCAGCTTACCAATACTAATGGGTAATGGAGATAAACACTTGCTATAATAGTATATTTTAAATGTAAATTGAGGGCTCTGTAATATAAACACTTGTTTAATGCAATCACAGTTGAAGACATTAATTCACACAAACTATTTAAGTCTGAGTCAATAAATTGAGTCTGATTTATGCGACATTGTAGCAACACTTGCGCAACTAAAAGTCCTAAGAGATTAAAATATTATAGATCATTAGATTTGTGTGATGAAACATTACGATAATTTTATCCTCTTATCCATTGGTATTACAGATGGTGAGAACATATAGTAAAAGCACTAAGATTATAGTGCAACATGACAGAAGGCAAGTAAAAGCACTGTAATATGAAACTAAATTGCATTAAATTAAATTTAATGCATATTTAAAGTTTTATCTTTGAATAATTGTATGATATGCATTTCACAAGACTTTAATTTCTTTGTTTTTCTCTACCATTTCCACTGGGGGCTTTTTATTGATCTAGAACAGTGCTGGGCAAGTTTGCTCCTTGTGGACCACACACAGACCTGGATTTGAGCATATCCCTGCTGCGTACAGGCGAGGCCATTGCTTCTGACTGACCTGTGCACAGGAAATCCTCAAATCCAGACCTGTGTGTGGCCCATCAGGACCGAACTTGGCCAACCCTGATCTAGAACAATACTCAGCAACCAAGTAGTTAGAAAGAGTTGAAGGTAACAACAAAAGACGCTCTCAGGCCGAAACAGAGTCTAGAGAGTACAACTCAAATGTACAATTTTGATACAGAAATAATCGAAATTAGTTTACACGATAAGGAGAAGAAGCATGATACCTGTCTGAACATAGAAAGACTATTATATAGAATGATAGAGGGTTATAATGGGATTATAAAAGGGGAAACAGAAATCTAAATTATTTTTTATTAGACTAAATTAAAAAAAGCAAAGATAAAAACTAGATAACAGAGAAATAAATTACTAAAATAAATAATGTGTGTGGCTCTAAATTAACATGAGCAAAAAGCTATACCTGCTACGTACGAGTGCACTGCTACGTACGAGTGCATGGCTTATGGTTTCAGCTTTTGTCCCGTAACTTGCTGGCTTGATCAATTGGATAGCACCTGATCTGTATCAGACTGCGTGCCTGCAGCAGGCCCGAAGACATATGGCCTATATCCCAGGTGATGCAGCATTCAAATTGAATGAGGCTCAGTGTCTCTTTAAATTTCTACATAAACATGAATATATTACACTATGGGTTAATAACCAGTCTTTATCGAATTTGACTAATTGTTGTTATACTAAAGTACTACATTTTTCTGGAATATCAGACGAGAGTCTTCATTTTTCTGAAATCCTTTATGGGTCATGGAACTATTACCCTTAGTGTCTTATTGAAGTTCTTTCCATACTTTTTATCTTTCTTGAATAATATTTAGTCAGAGTTAGTCCTCATATTAAATCATGTAATTACTTATAGTTCACACTAATAAAAAAGAACAACAAGTAAGCTATCCCTTATCCATTACACACTATCGTTAATAGCGGGTTTACCGGCATGGAGTACATAGCCCCTTTAGCAGAGTCTGCTAAAATGTAAAAAAAAATATTTGTTAATGGCTCACATAATTGAGTTTTCATAGTTCAATCTCCATCTTTTATTTATTTTATCCCCTGTACTGAAGAAAAGGTAAGTGCCATATATATATATATATATATATATATATATATATATATGCATGACTGGTATAGAAATATGTATATTATTTTTTATATTATTATAAAACAATTTTCAGGTGAGAGAGTATATTAAAGAATCACTATGGTGTATTTACATGTACAGCTCATATGTTTGTTTGCTGGGGATAGACTATTAAAAGCAGTATGCAGTTTAAAGTAAATAAAAGCTAAGACTAAGTTTCCCTCATACAAAGTGGTGTATCTTCTCCCACCTGTTCCTCGGGGGCGTGGCCAGTTATATCTGTGTCCGCTGGATTATCATGGAGCTTGGAAGCAGGCCGGGCTGATGTCACAGATCCCATGGCCACAATAGCTGCGCCCCAACTGCCTACACAGAGGTAGTAGCTCTTTTGTAACTTGTTTGCAGAGGACCACCCAGTGACTGTGCATGAACCATCTCAGCCCCGCCCCATTACCAAGCATGCTCAGTCTGAAACAGAACATAAATTAGTCAGACTATTTTCAGTTAACCAAAACAGGAAGAGTTGCCCATGTCCCTGATGATACAGATAGGAGGAGTTACCTCGCTCTGCTTCAGGTGAAAACCCACAGTTTAAAATCTAAGAAAATCTAAGAAAAAATATTAATGTTTATTTTTTCTCTCAAAGAAAGCTGTGTATCTTCTCCCACCTGTTCATCTGAGGTTGTGACCAGTCATATCTCTGTGCGCTGGACTATCATGGAGCTTGGTAGCAGGCTGGGCTGATGTCACAGATCCCATGGCATCATTTGCTCCACCCCCACTGTCTACACAGAGGTAACAGCTCTATTGTAACATGTTTGCAGCTGCCCTAGATGCACAACCCAGTAACTGTGCATTAACCATTTTAGCCTCTAACCTCTCAGTCTGAAGCAGAAGCATTACTACTAAGACTTTTTAAAATTAATTAATTTTAAATTAAGCAAACAGGAAGACCTGGCTATGCCCTTGATGACAAAGGTAGGAGGGGAAACACAGCTCTGCTTCAGGGGAAAACACACAGTTTAAAAGCTAAGAATTTATTTTTATTTTTTATTTAAACTACATACTGTTTTTAAAAGCTTATGCCCAGCAAACAAACAAATGAGTCTTACTTGTATATACACTACAGTGATCCTTTAAGCTACCAAACAAATAGCCATATCATATCACAAATAACAGCCAGTTTCATATCAAACTTTAAAGCTTCCATTCTTTCATTCTAAAGTAATCTAATAAGAAGCCTCCTGATGCAGTTTCAATTCTCTAGTCATAAATACGTTCTGGGAAATGTGTTATATACTATTTGTTCAAATCAATACACAAAATTAAATAAGTGGGGTATCTTATTACCTTTGATTTAATACTTCAGGTAAATGACAGTAAAGACGAAATATAATAGGATTGTGAAAGTTTCACCATTCTCGTGAACTGTTCTGACCATGTTCTTATTGTGGAATAAGTATACAGGGATTGATTATAAGTTACAAACCAGTGGAAGCAGGTGAATGGAGGGCCCCAGTGCAAAATCATGAAAGGAGGGTGACTGTAGGGGTCAATAAAAAAAAAATGAAATATATGTAGATGGTCAATCTGAATAGATCACATTTCTATCATAATAACAGCTACCTGTAGTAAGAGGACGTTGTTACACCCGGTAGCAGAAGGCAGCAGTAGCTCTGGTTAGGGCCGGCAAGGCGTGTAGGGGGTTAGGACCGGCAAGGCGTGTAGGGGTTTAGGGCCGGCAAGGGGTGTAGGGGGTTAGGGCCGGCAAGGGGTGTAAGGGGTTAGGGAGCACACTGGGACGCAGTAGCTCTGTCTCTGTTACTAACAATAAGTGTAATCATGATTAGTAGAGTAGATTTATGTCTTTACCTTGTGTCTATACTTATCATAAACAGAGAAACAGATTGCAGATAAAACTGTGATATTAATTCTCTATATTGACTATTACATTGCCAGAAGGACCCATCATTATTATCATTATCAGACTACTGGAATGGTCCTGTTTTCATAACTTTTAAGGAATAGAGATGAGTATAAACAACAATTTATAGATATTTTGAGAGAAAATGGATACTGAATCCTATCGTATTCAGTCCATTACTCGGCCTGTAGCTGCCCCCCTGCAGCCGCTTATTTACTGCCTATCTTTACTGCCAGAGCCAATGAAAATGCACTTACAGTTATTGCAGTTTTCAGTGTCCGTTTGCTCACAAAAAAAAAAAAAAAACAAGCAGAATCTGGTAAAGTGAAAATTTTCTCTAAAAATAATTTTATGCTCCACTCTTGCAAAGATGCTGATATTGTTAGTTTGATGTACGCATACTGTACAGTTAGATCACATAAACATTATCTGTTGGAATAAAAAATGGAGCTTCGCCTTCTAAAATAGTATATGATGTTTCTTATATATCTACTATTCGTTATAATAATGTGCAGTTTAATAGCTGAGACAGTATGAGAATATGAGAACAAAAATACATTTCCAAACGCAAGCGAAATCCATCCCCTGTAACTGCAATAACATCATACCTGATCACTGTTTACTTATATACTTTTGTAATTCATTTGAATATTTTGTCATACATAGAAACATGAGCATTATTAGGCCTATTTCATACGGTAATGAGAATGCACAGGCCTTATACAGCCCTCTAGTGTTCCCACAGAAACTTGAAATGCTGAAATCCCGGCCTTTCCTGCCTCCATGCATAGACAATGCTGACAATGCTGACAGTACTAGTACTGGAAACACGTTGCTATTCAAACAACTATAATTGCAGCTCTGGCAGACAAAACTGCAGTATTCTTCTTACTAAAACCACAGGGGACATAGTACAAAGTACTTGACAGCTTAGAAACTACCTCTATAAAAATGCTTGTATAAATCAGTTTTCATCAGAAATAAAAAAAATAAAAAAAAGTAAAACTTAATTTGCTGTGTATTTATTATAACTGACTGGAGAATGTCTAATGCTTGATTACAGGTCTTCAGAAATAACAACTGCAATTTGTTTTTTCCCATTGTATGTAATTATAATTGACATAACCCGTATTACAGTATGTCAACAAAATGGTCTGTGCCAAAAAATATATATTTTCTAGTTATTTAACCTAATTGATTAGTTTGTAATTAAAAGTCTTGAGCATTTTAAATGCTAAAAATACTACAGAACATTGCACGTCTCTATCAAACCTGTGAGATAACAACTAAGCATGAGGTTACTGAATGTGAATTGAATAGCTGCATGCGGAACCTGCACATAAACTATGAGACAACATATAAGTGAGAAAAGGAACCCGAAAAAATGTTCTGTGTAATTTGTTCTGACCAGTGGTGAAGCTACTGAGGGTGCAGCAGGTGCAAAAAATTGGCGCCGGCAACATAGTATGGGCCCTTTGTTGCTTGGGGTGTTAAGGTATTTTTTAGAAAGGTGATGTAATCACCCTAGGAGTGACATGACCAAATACATATATTTTGGGATTTTGTTTTATCTCTACAGGCACCTATATTGTACAGAGAAGTTGCAAGGGGGACACCGAAATTATTATTGCACTGCGACCATCCATTCACAAGTTCCACCACTCGTTCTATCATGGCACAGATGAGTTAAAACATACTCTCTGAATTGTGCACTTTTCTTACTGGGTTAAGTAAACATGTTAATGTTCCATTTTCCTTAAAGTCAATTATGTTACCCTTTATACTGAGATATAGATATGTATATTGCCTTTAACAAAATCAATAATTTGCTGCATGATACTTCTTCAGTAAATCCAATATTTCCCTAAACATACTAAATATTCCAAGACTTGAGAAAGAAATAATAAAACATTAAGATTTTACTAAACTCCTATTTTGTTAGCTTACACAGAGATAAGGCTCTGGGTGATTATTGTTATCATTGGCAAGGCTACTGCTGGTACAATAGGTGCAGAATATGCGTTTTTTTTGTGATCGTAACTCTTACGGCCATGAAAGATCAAAGGGTTGGAGGGGCCTTAACTTGCAATGTTAACCATTGCAAAGAATCGTAGGCTGGAGCCGTAACCCAATCAGAGCCCGCAAAAAGCGCCAATTGAATATCAAAATAAGTTACAACCTCCCGATGCCTCAATTGAATGAGGCCCAATGACTTTAGTAAGTTTGGCTCTAAAGTAGCCTATAAGGGTAATGATTTAGCATGACAGGAGCAGATGAAGAAAAGGAGTCTTATCTTCAAAGTACCACTAAACACAGCAACAAAGCTATTTAATATAAAATCTCTATCCAGTAAGGAAAATGTACATACCTGATGAGTCATTACAAGTTTGAGCTCTGGATAAATAACACAGATTAGCAGCAGATAACAATCACCCATGAAATGCTTATGGTAGGAAATTTTTACCTCGAAATTCTAAAAGCAGCGTATATTCTAAGAAGCCGTGAGTAAAATGTGCACACTGCAAAACTGGATATATGAAAATGTACACATTTGTTTTTTAGTTGTTGGGTTTGAGCATGGGATAATAGCTTGTTTGATAATTACATTATTTTCACTAGTGTCATGATTCTCATGATTGTCTGGATAGAAGAAGAACAAGGAGAGCATGTGGCATGCTTTTTCAATGTGCAGTAGCCATTGCTGTTCTTCCAGTGGGTCATTCTCAACAGGTCTCCTCTTTCTGACTATCTAGTCTAGAATAACTATGCTAAAACTAACAAACCATAAAGTACATCCCATATACAAACAATGATATCACATGAGGGCAGTCAGTTATTCACCTGAAGGGAGGCATGTCATTTATTTCACCAATGTTAGCAATACACTGTACTACTCAAAGTTTATAGCCGAACAAAAGATGATTTGAAGGACAAAAATTGTACACATTCTGATTGCCAATATTAAATTATATTCCATCCCTTGTTTTTTACACCATATGTTTGTATGTGAAGAGCACAGTTCAATATTATCACGACCATCATTGAGTCCACAAACTGTATTATAATATTTATTGTCTGGCTATAGTCACTTTCTGTATTTACACAGTTGCATCCTTTCAGTCACTGTTCAACTATTTCTTACGTCTAGCCAAATAAATACCATCTTCAATATTCATTGAATGTATCCTTATAAGCTATTCAATAATGAATTTGATATTCATTAAAATATTTTTTATTGAATTGCATCTAACAAATCAACAGAAAAGTTAGCCAGTCTATTTTAAATTGGGATATGCTTTTAGAATATAAATAATACATTCTGCATTACATTTTACCTCTGTCAAGCCATTCATTCAAAACAAATAATGGGCAATAAAATAAAGAATAATAAATAGACATTTAAAAATGCTATTTGTCTTCCTTCTTTAGACTCCAAGATGTTTGAACAATAACTGAAAGAAAAAGAAAAACTTAATGTGAATGAACATTTGTGTTAGCCTTTAGCACGCTCTCCATACATTAACATCCATTCTTCTACCTGAAACGGTATTTTGCGGAAGTACTATGATGATACATTTCAGTTATTGTCTGAAAAATATTCCAAAATTGCAAAAGATTATGATCCGGTAGCAAATTTTGGAATTCTGTTATAAATAATAAATTCTGTTTTATTTGCTGTTTTTCAAATGGCAGACTGTTTATCTACATTTGGCATTAACAATGCATAGATCTCCAACTAAGCAGGGTATTTGTTTCAAGTCAAACACTTAATATTCCAAGAGAAAAATATCCAAGCATATGGATGAAAGAAAAACAAATCTAGTAAAATTGGTAAGAAACTGTGTTTTAAAAAAATACAAACTAAACACTTTAACCTTGTAATATATGCTACAAAATGAATAACTTATGTTGTGTGTTAGTAATGAGAATAGCTGATCAGTCTCTCTGGTTCTTTTTATGTTCTATTGCTCCAATTTGATTTTTTTTGTGTTTTCTTTTTCAGACATCCTCTTGCTCTTTTTCTTTCAAATGTATCTATGGATGAATACACCTTATATAAATGTGTGTTTGTTATTTTTATTTTCATTAAAAATACATGACTACCTATGGTTTACATGTGATTGCCGCAAGGAACTCTTCTCTCCATCCAAGTCCACATTCCAAGTAATAAAACTCTGACATGAACTTGTATGTAAAACTGCCAAAGCTTAAGGACATTGCCAGCCATAACCTTATAGTATGGGAGCATTATATTTTCACAATTAGGGTTTCGCTGCATGTGGAGATGATAGGAGCACCCCTACAATGCAGATCTATAGGTGGATGGATAGAATAGGACAGAATAGAATGGAACTCAAATACTAGAGTAAGCAGACTGGTATACAGACAGGATACAACTGGTATGACAGAAACCTGAAGAATAGAGCAGGTAAGTACTAAACTGGAATACAGACAGGATACAAATGGTGTTGATAGGAACGTGAGGACCAAAGCAAGTAAGTACCGGACTGGTATACAGACAGGATACAGCTGGAACTCAAGGAGCAGGAAGGAGCCTTGCCCACATAAGTACTTAAGTAGTAAGTTGAGGATCAGCAGCAGTCAGAAGCAAGAAACAAACACTGCAGCAAACAGGAGATCACACAGGACAACTCAATTCCAAACAACAGGCACTGAGCTACTGAGCTGTCTCCATTAAATCGTTCAGATGGAAATCAGTGTATTTGCACACCTGTTGCTATTAGGTATGCTGAAACATTAAGAATCCTACTTAGACAGACTTGCCTGCCTTGGAACTGCAGTATATTATCAATGCAAAAAAACATAACATAATTGTATAATATAAAAGCCAAACAAAATGGCATGGCTTAACATTGTAATCATTGGGCACATGAGAATTAAAGTGCCATTGATAATCATAGTCACATGGCACCATCTTATTAACATCCCAAGGCCTAATTTTGGTTATACAATAATACAAATTTGGGGAAGGTATTTGCCAAAAATATAGAAACAGAAAACGATGACACACATGCTGTCATGCCCTCCTAAATATACATATTTATCTGCATGAAAAGCAATTACTTATAAGGTGAATTACCATCACTTAAGTAAGAGACCTTTATTAAAAGCAGTAGTTATCAATTTATGAATTATACTCATTTAGTTTATTTTAAATATGTATTTTGACCTTCTGAATATACTGTGTTAATACATATTTTTAACGAGAATACAATTTAACTTAGTTCTGTACACCACATTCTGCATTATTAGTTACTAGCGACTTGCCAGTCAAAAATGACGGCAATAAAATTTGAAGGCTGCCAATGCTGTTTGCCACACAATGCAAGGCTCTCCCCCCTCTAACTTGCGGGACTTTGACACTCATTACAAGCCTCTCCCACCATCTACTTTACAGGCGCTCATCGCAAGCCCCACAATGAGCGGCTTTGCCGGTCATTGCAGGCCTCGGTCAACCCACCACTTTCATGGCTCACAATGAGCACCTTCGGCGCTCATTGCAAGCCTCTCCCCCCTCTACTTTATGAGCACTGCAATGAGTGCTCACTGCAGATGTCGTCCAACCTGCCACTTTCGTGCCTTGTGCTGAGCGCCTTACTCGCCCATCACGAGGTCCGCAAGGAGCGCCTTTATTCCCAAATTGAACAGAGCTTTCTCTCTTGCAAGCTGTGTGAGACTGTGTCCCAGCTTTCAGTTCACAAAGGGTGGTTAATTGTATGATTCACCACAATTTTAATCAAAGTAAGTTGTTGAGTAGCCCAAGTCAAATGTGGCAGCATGTAATACTCTTCAGATGATTTAATAAGCTGGTGCTTCAAAAAGGGAAATAAGTCTCCTGCCTCCTACTCTTTGGATGTATAATGCAGCCACATAGCATGCAATCCATGTAACGTTTGTGTGAAAATGAATCTGCACTCACTGGAAGTCAGAGAATCCTATGACATTGTATTAAGAGACTGTTTGACAGTGGGTGGTAAATATAACATATAACAAATTATTATATTAAATAATATATATCATATTTAAAATCTCAGAACACATATAAAGGTTAGAACATTGTCTTCATTTATAAATGAAACATGCATTTCAATGCAGTTTTCTCAATATTACCAAACAATAATACTCATGGATATATTCTTTAAAAAAAAGCATTGAAAATGCAACATAATTCCAATGGATGTGATTAAAATTTGTGTAGCAGATAAGATTGTTTAACAAATGTCCAAAGGGAAATGTCATCAAAAAGATGTATACCAGAACTAAAGGCGGATTCCTCTCCAAGCCAACTTACTGTATACCCTTGTTCTTGCTCAGCACTGAAATACACTTCACTCATACAGTGGAGGAATAAATATGCAGCTCAGTGAAATTATCACACATCAATGTACTCTTTACCTTTTTATAACAAGAGAATTAATGCCTGGTTGCAATTTGTAGCATTGTTGCATTTGTTGTCTCTATGACCCTATGGACCTCACCACGCCAGGTACAACTAGTGTCATGCCTATCCATAAGGATTTCTTGACAAATATACTATAGAGGGTTGTCAGTTCCTTCTCCAGTGCACCATTATCTGTCTGACCACTCTGCTATGACCTGCCCATTTGGGTGACACTTCATGGTATAGCTCACAGATTCATTGAGATACACCATGACAAGGTCAATCCAGAAGGGTCATTTTACATAAGCACCTCTCTATTACAAATGATATTGTCTTCTCTAGATGTTGGATTGCGTTTTTAAATAACTCATCATATTTTGTAGTACACTGTCTGCATACGAATGCTCTGTGCAGATATCCGGTTGATAAATAACAATTTGACCATTGTGGTGACATTTTTCCAAACAGGTCAAAAACTTGGTAATGTTTAATCAAACAATCTTCTGTGTAAGAGGGTCTTGTAGTCAATCCAGACATCCAAACTATCCAATAGATTATCTTCAGAGATGCCAACATAAGACAACCCCTATAGGGAAACAAATGGCCACCTAATTCTAATATGAGTGCAATATAGGGCAGTCACAAGTTTTCATAATCCTCTCTAGGCCAAGGTAGACAGCCAGATGTTCAGTTTGACAACAAGAATCCCACACAGGGACAATACTAAATAATCTAAATATCATAATGATCCTGATATACAGCCTTATTAAATTGCAAATCAGCCAATTCTATAGGGCTCTATATAAGCACAGGGCATATATTTGTTTACAGCAGTTTTTAGTTTGGCACTTCTATCCAAAACCAAGGTCTTTACTAACTAAAAACTTCTGTAAACAAATATGCTCTGTGCTTATATAGAGCCCTATTCAATTGGCTGAATCACAATTTAATAAGGCTGATATTCTCTCTCCTCTGCTGTATTTAGCATAGCCTGCCATTGTTTTCTTAATTAAGAGAGGCTACAAAAGTTATATATCATTTTACTCTAAATAGATTGTTGGTGGCAGTGTATACATTTGGTTTAGGGTAAGGTGACATTCTAGGGTGTATTTTATTAATTTATTAAGTGACAAACCAGACATCTACATCTTATCATACACAAACAATTCATATGCACATGAAAACTGTACACATTTTCAGCCTTATTAAATTGTGGTTCAGTCAATTGAATAGGGCTCTATATAAGCACATAGCATATTTTGTTACAGAAGTTTTTAGTTAGTGAAGACCTTGCTTTTGGATTGAAGTTCACTAACTGAAAACTTATGTAAAATAATATGCTATGTGCTTATATAGAGCCCTATTCAATTGGCGGAATCACAATTGAATGAGGCCCATAGCATATTTTTTTACAGAAGTTTTTAGTTAGTGAAGACCTTGCTTTTGGATAGAAATTTAAAAACTTCTGTAAAAAGAAATATGCTAAAAGCTTAAATAGAGCCGTATTCAATTTGCTGAATCGCAATTTAATAAGGCTGTTCGTATTCTGTTATTTTGTAAGGATATGTTTTGTATATACTCTCCATGCTGAAAAAAAATGCTGGCGTGCATTTTATAGAGAGCAGTTTGTCTCCAGCGAACTTACAGTATGTTAAAGTATCCTGCCTTTTTAAATTATGCATGCAGGGGAATAAAATAGTTTCTGACTCAATGCCTTACAAACATGTTGAGCAGTTGTGAATCGTATCCAGAAAATAATCAATTACTTGATTTTAATTATTCATTTTCCATTACAGACACCTTATGGTTCTATTGCAGTTAAATGCATGGCAAAGAACAGCATTATTCACAGTGGCATTATCTCTTGATCAGTTTATAGTTCTGTGCAAAAAAGGAGCATTATTTCCCCCGTGTGCATGACTGTTTTCTACAGTTTGATTATGTGATGAAGGCAGCAAGTTGACATGCACTTATCAGGCCTTGGCACCTGCATTGCAGACACTAATCAAAGTGCTCCTTCAGAGGGGTGAAAGAATTGCCATTTGTAATGCAATAATTAGGCTGGGTAGAAGGGCCTGCAAAGTAAATCAATCCAGTCTGTTCTTGAGGTCTGACACCATTCTCTTGACATATTGTTAACATAATGAGACAGAAGCATACAAGAGGTCCCCTAAAAGACCTATGTCATCCCCATTCTTTTATCCTAATGCAATACTACTTGAAACATAATTGTAGAAGATCCTGTTAGAAATCATTGATTTAACACACTCTGGACTGACTGGAAATGTTCCCTTTACTTTGTCTTCTGGCAGAGAGGGGTTTGAAAAGAGCAAGTTTTATACTGACAGAACAAACAGATTTATAAAACTAAAAGATCAATACTGTTTTCATCTATTCATTTCAGAACTATTCAACATAAAAAGTGTACATGTTTGAAGAGCTACAAAATGAAAGGCAACTGCATTAGATTATGTGGGACAATTAAACCACAGTGTGACAGCTCCAGTATGTGGATATTGAAATAAATGAAACGAGTACAGTGCCGGAGCAAAGGGATGTAACGCTGACTTGTTGTACAGCTGCAAATCAAAGACGAGTTCGACAGGACATAGGTTAAACTCAGCGCTGCGGAAGATGTTGGCGCGATACAAATAATAATTTGTAGACTACATTTGGCTTTTTTACCAATAACAAAGTATATATCAAAGACTTTAAACTCCCCTGTTTAAGGTTCTGCTGTATTGTATAGTGAAATCACTACTTTTTGGCTGCTAACTGTAAAAATAATATTAAATATTGAGGCAGAAGATATCTAGTGAATGAAATAAGTTATGATAAAGAGTTATACAGGCAGTCCCCGGGTTACACATGAGATACAAAGCTGAGTATGTCTTTAGATCGGATTTGTATGTAACTCGGATCTCTGATGAATAATAATAATAACAACAACATCATCACTATTATGGCTTATGTGTGGTAATAATGAAACAGTGTAATAATTATAATAATAATACCCCTGTACTGTAATAATATGTTTCAGAAACTATTGTACATAAAAGCAAGCTTATACAAAAAGACCTGGGAGCCTGTTATTAGGTGCAGGTTGTCTGTAAGTCGGGTCGTCTGTAACCCAGAGACCTCCTTTATATGAGAATGTAGTCCCTCCATGATCTTTATACAGTGTCCCTACATTTGGTTCCTTCTAAATTTCAGCAAAAACAGCCTATAGGCAAAGAAAAATGGAAACTAATGGAGGGGCAATGAGTAACCAGCCATCACGTGCCATCGGGACTACTCCCAGCCCTAACAATACCATAATTCCATGTCAAAAGACCCAAAACACATCCCACGTATGTATATTATTTGTAAGTAGTACAAATGTATAGTGTTATGTATCCAATACAACGTCACAAAATATATTATTACTTATATATGGACTAGCGAATTGCCCGTCAAAAAATGACGGCAATGAAATTGTAAGGTAGCTAATGCTGTTTGTTGTGTAATAATGAAATATAAAATACATTAATAAATGAATATACTTTACCTATTTTGAAGCATTGTGTTGAAGAGCTGGCAATCTGTTTTGATGTTGCTGCAGCATTAGTGGTGTGGAGCTGCTGTGTAAGCGTGCTAAATGTGTGCAGTGTAATAGTGTGCGTGCGCGAGACCAAACCGTTAGCGTAGTTGTGTACTTCCACAATGGCGTAAAAGGGCGTGCAATGTATGGTATGCGTCTTAGCGGAATATCCGTAGGTCTTTTGTGGTGTTTTGGGAGTTTGTTGTGGTGTTTTGCGAATTTGTTGTGGTGTTTTGTGTGTTTAGAGTGTTTTGCATTTTCGTTTTGTTCAGTGGCCATTTTTTCTCTCGCTTAGCGAATTTTTTAGTGTCTAAACTCTTTTATTTTGAGTGAAATGAAGGTGTAAGTTGCTTTTTTGAGGTCCTGGATGCTCCCTCTTGCTGTAGGTAAGCTTTTTATGTATGTGTTGTGTGTATTTATTGTGTTTTAATTTTTTTCATGTTCGCGGGTTGCGGCCGATTTTTGCGAGCTCGTAATGTGTGCTAACGTGTTTCGTATGTTATTTGCGTTTGTAGCCTTTTGTTCGGGGGCCATTTTTTCTCTCGCTTAGCGAATTTTTTTCTGTGTAAACTCTTTTATTTTGAGTTAAATGAATGTGTAAGTTGGTTTTTTGAGGTAAGCTTTTTATGTATGTGTTGTGTGTATTTATTGTGTTTTGAATTTTTTAATGTTCGCGAGTTGCGTCCGATTGTTGTCGTAATGTGTTTTAACGTGTCTCGTATGTTGTTTGCGTTGCGAGGTAAAGTTTGCGAGGGTCATAGTTGGTGTGTCGTGTTGTTCGCGTTGCGTCGTAAAGTATGCGAGGATCGCAGTTGCTGGCAAGGAGCGCCTTCGCCGCTCCATGCCAGCAACTGAGGCCCTCGCCCGCAGCCCTCGCTATGCGAGGGTCGCGGCTCGCTGCGCGAGCCCGCAAGCATTAGCAACAACTCGTACGCTCACAACTATATATGTGATTAGCATATACAATACTGCTGCTAATGTACAACCATAACACAATGTGGTTGTAATGAGGCAGTGACAAACTGTATCTATCACTCGACATATATCATATATGAAAACATGACAGCCTTGCTTCCTGTGTTTGATACTTTGGTTTGAAGGCAGTTATACAAACCTTTAGTGCTTTGCAAAGATGTACTAAACTGCATCTGCTATGGGTGGATCTGGCTTATTGCTATCGTCTCACTTCCTTATAAAAGGCAAGGTGTGTAATGAGCATGTTCACTTTACTTACTTTATCATAACTTATATACTATAAAGGGATTACAACCCCAAAAAAAGAATAATAATTTAATAAATTCAAAATGAGAACCTAGTCCACAGACAACCAGGAACTCACTATATTGTCTTAATAAGTGACATATAATTGTGTAGTGCTACTCTTAGTGCTAGCTGGCAATTAAAAGGTAAATTGTTTATGGTAGCTACTTAGTATTAGGGAGTTATTCAGAGAGGTGCCAGCTTTATGGGCGCCTTATAAGGCTCACCCAAAGGGATAGCAGGCTCATAGGTTAGATTGTTCCTATTGGCACACATTGTTGCTGCTATATATTGTCATGATTTACTTGTTTAAGGACTCATATTGTCAGTAATTTATGAATATGTCCAAGAGTGCATGACATTGTTGCATTGGGATTATGTGTTATTGTGTGGTTATATGTCGCCTGTACATGGTTATTATGTATACTAGTTATAATATATTATATGAGGGAAAATGTTATATAGAACATATGTGGAATTGGTAAGAATGCTCTGCATAGAAGTTAGCTGCAGATCATTGCACACTCACACATACAGACCTTGGGTCAAGACAGATGTATGTACTTCAAGTAGTCCTAAGCAAACACTTGAGTTTAATATAAAGGTTTGTTCACTAGATATCTGGTGAATTTGATCTCAAGAGCTTTGATAGCCCAAGGTTGCAAGCCAGATGGTCTGACATCGCACATACACAAATGTACACAAGGTTGTGGTATTGGAGAGTATAAATATGTTGTTTTGATGATTCAATAAAGGTTGAGAGATAGTTTTCACATATACTAGGTGTGAGACTATTTCTGTGTGTTGTATCCTGACTTGGGGAGTGGTCTTGCCATGGGCCACTAGTAACCTGTATGCAGCATTATCTGCCTGTACCTTTTGGGACTTGGCCTCTTCAGAAGCCATCTTTTGTGCCACAGAGAACAGGAACTACATGATTCTGCTGGGGTAGGTTTGAACTAGGTTCATATCAAGCCCCCTTGAAGAAGCGGATTGTGACATATATATTTTTTGTGTCATTATAAATGGTGTGATTGGTGTTTTTCTTGGTCCCCTCATTTATGTTTGATATATTTATATATATTTTTATGATCCCCCTACAATTTTAGAATTTTGCAATAAAGGTTATTTTTTAGGATGGTATACAGTATGTCACTTATTAAGAGTACTTAGTAAGTTCCTGGTTGTCTGTGGACTGGGTTCTCATTGTGAATTTATCATAACTTACCTTTTTCACTAATGATTAGTAATACTATAAGGTAATGTTCTCCAAGTTTTGTGATAGTTTATTATTATAACAGCAACAGCAAATCAAAGGGTCCAAAAGGTTTCCTTGTTCTTAATATTAAAATACACTATTGAAATGTTTATTTGTATATTTAAACATTATTTAATTACAAGCTCTGTTTTTACTCACGGAAACCTTGAGAAAGTTTTAGAAATCAACTGTTAACAGAAATCGTAATGTGTATAGATTGGAGTGAGCCTTCCAATTATATATAAGCTTTAATGCAACTGGCCAATTGTGTCAAGAAATAATGCACCTAGCAGTTTTTTACTGATTAATTATTTCAACAATTAAATAAAGTAGAGAGTAGATTACCTATGAGTCATTATACAGTGCAGATCACTGTAGGAGTTATCCACAATAAATCATAACATATTCTATAAGATGTAAAAGGTAGTGGTTTGTTTGAACTATAATAAAACAGTCACATTTTTACATTTTTAACTATTATAGGTATCTATGGATGAAATTCACTTTTTTTCAAACTCATTCATGGAAAATCTATTAGACTGCAACTAGGCACTGGCATTAGCTATTAATCAGCAAAAAGTTATGTTGTCTAAAACACTCATGTTATCATAAACGCTTAAAAATGGGATGACATAGGACCATATTCAATTGAGGTATCGGGCGATCAGATAGCCCGTAAGTGAGGTCGCAAGTTAATTTGCTGTTCAATTGGCGTCTTTTTGTGGGCTCCGAGCGGCTTATGAGTTACGGCCTTGAAAAAATGATGATGGTTAAACTTGTAAACTTACAGCCTCCCGAAGCCTTTGATCTGTCAAGGCCGCAAGACTTTCGATCGTGAAAATCGCAAATCGCTATTCAATTGCTCAATTTCCCCAAGTCCACAAATGTTTTCACACTTGTAAATGGCAAAAGAAGGAGAAAATACTACGAGTGCTAGAGAGGACCCACAAAGTGGTTAAACACCTATACGTAGCACTGTAAAAGCAAATATAAAATCAATACTGCACTGTAAATAACGGGCAAAGCTATGACAGAAATTTAGAATTTATTGCACAACAGTCTCCAACTCGCAAATCGTCAGGAAATGTTATTTATTTTTATGTTTCATTTCAGGGCTAAATCAATCTCGGGTATCAATGAGTTAATACATATCAGGCCACCCATATTGACTAGAACAGTATCGGCATTCATTTTCATAATTCTTTATTTTGCGGGTTTGCGAGTCTGATTGCATATCGGACCCCTGAACCTAATTGGTTGACATGTAACCTCCCTGTTTTACTGCCGTCTCCTTTTCTATTGGCTGATTCAAAATGGAAGGTTACGGACTTGCTTAATTGATCATGTTCCAGCCTTGAACTGCTCTGAACCAGTGCATGGTTTATGATTTTGGTTTTGGGACAGTAACTTGTGGGCTTGAGCAAATGAATAGCATCGGAGACGAACAGGAGCCGTCAACACAATTGCAGACATACGACACTAGTCACTTAATAATTATGACATCCTATCATTAGTATCAACCTGATTCTCTTTTTATACATGTTCTCTAACTTTGCTGTTAAGTGTAAGTAGCTGCATGTTCTAGGCATGTGATGGGCAACCTATTTTAATTGAAGGACAACGTAAATATTTTTTTAAGCATAGCAAGTAGGAATCAATTAAACAAAAACAATATGGAAGAGAGGTAGATGTGATTAGTGGGTAATAAAGGTATAGATAAGGTTGATATGTGTTTGGGAGTGCAAGAGCGAGTAATTTGATAGTTGTTGGTAGAAACAATATATTTCCTATTGTTGAAGAGGATAATCATCTCTTAATCTAGAAAACAGGATGGGGCCACTGATTGGCGGTATGATGATCATCACTTCTCAAGGCTCAGTTGAAATTAGAACGTATCTGTTGCAAATAAAAATGTTTGAATAAAAATTGGGACAGTTGAGATAAACTGAAGTGAACCAGCTCATCCATTTACAACACAGCAAGGCTAAGAACAATAGTAAGCAACTTAGTTCCTTAAATACCAAACACAGACTAGGATTTGATGATTTCGCCTCACTCATCATTTGATTCCATGGGAGCAGGCCAGGAAATCATGAAATATCTGATGTCCTGATGTCATATTATCTACTGACATATATAAACAACAGATCTAATCTATATACAAATAATTACAACATGGGTGTGACTGTGTTTTGTAAGATATTATCCAGGGCCAGTTTTAATGAGAGATTCAATATAGATTGAAAGCTACATTTTCACATAATTTTTTTTTAAAAAAAAGATTAGTTTTCATCAATACTGGAAGACGTCACCTCTAATTTAACCACAGATAGAAACAGTACAGTCAATAAGAGTATTCCAAGAAAATATTATTGTTGTACAGTAGTGTGTTTTCTTTTTTATTATTATAAGGACTACATTGTATTTATTACCAAAAATCTTGATGTATTCATTCAACATTGTTGATTTAAAAATTGATATAGGTTATGTTAAGATGTATTTCCTTAGTTAAGTAAAAATGTGTTTCCAAGATAAACTCAATATAAAGCAGGGGCATATTTTGCTTTTATGCTACCCTGGACCCTTTCAGATTTGTGTGCCGCCGTGCCTCATCTACTGCTCCTTCTTCCCCCATGCTATGTCCCTATCCTATAATAACACATATATATAAATAAAAATACAAGATAGCATGTGTTTAAGCATATATACTGTATATAAATACTGACTGCAGTATAGGTGACACCTTTTGTATTAGACAAACTCCTTGATTATATTGACAAGCTTTCAAGAGATTTGACCTCACTTTATTAAGTCTGATGCAATACTCTTGAGGTCAAACCTCTCGAAAGCTTGTCTATAAAAATAAGGTTGTCCAATACAAAAGGTATCACAGTATATATGCAATAATCATTATTAATCTGCTTCACTCTTTCATTATATATATATATATATACATACATACATACCTTTTTTATTGGACTTACATTTTATGAGTGAAGAGTTTTCTAGAGATACAATATAAAATGAATACTGCAATGTAGAAACAAATGATAACATAGACCTGCCAACAGTTCATAGTGCTAAGAATAATATTAAACAGAATGAAAGGTTGCTTTTTAATATAACTCTGTATATACACTTATATGTTGCATGCTGATTTCTGATAAAAGGGAAGTGTCAAATTGTGATGAATATTGCGTGTCAAGACTGAGACTATAAAGTGATGATTTTTACATGTATATAGAAAGTGTTGAAATCAAAGGTTGATAGGTTTCTAAATGAATAAAACACAGAAAGACCTGGCTGATTTACATGAAATCAGATTGTATTGAATATGTTTGATTGATCTTCATGGCATCAAAGAAAATGTGTTAGTAGAAACTCTTCCCCACAGTAGATCTCAACTTAAATGAAACTCCAGATATTCAGGGCATCAGAAACTGTACAAGTACAAGCCAAATAGCAACATTTATCAGAAAGCCTTTTAGGAGTACAGCAAAATAAAAAAGGACCATCTCTAATAAGAAAAGCTATGGCAACAGGTAGAAGTCCCATAATGGGTACAATATGTACTGTCTTTATGAAACTGTGGCAAAAAAATAATTTAGTGAAGTGCTGTAGTTCATAAAAGCTAAATAGCAAATACAGGCAGATGAAAACAGCCTCACTGAGAAAACTCAAGTGCTGTAGATTTATGGAGGCCGGCGGGGGTGAGGGAACTAGATGCTATTGATAATTTAGTTGAATCATGCTTTCACCATTTTCATACTAAATATGAGCACGCACATCTCAAATTGTTTCACAACATTTTGATCAGATATTAGAATTCATAAATATATCTGCAGTTTTCCATATTTTAAACATAGAAACAAATGTGTTTATACAGTAGTAGAATGTGTTATAGATTATAAATTGTTTTTGCTTTAATAGTGAATGGTTTTGGATTTGGGGTATGAGCCGACTTCCATACAGCAAGATGTTTCTCTTTTTATGAGACACTAAGAAAAAGGGAACAAGTTTCATCCATATGATCACTCCATGGCCAGTAAGGAAGAGGTCCATGTTTGGGTTACCATATACACAAAACAAAATATACAGGAATCCAACATCCCTTCAGTGCATAACACTAATGAATCTTTTTATTGATTTCTACATTTCGGAATTGTGAGTCAGATCACAAATTGTACTTCTAAACACTAATTAATTGTAGTTTAAACTCCATGTTTTACTGATGTCATGATGACGGTCTCATTTACTATTGGCTCTGTCTAAAATGTAACTTGCTTAATTGATCATGATCATCCCCTGAAATGCTTCTTACAAGTTGATGGTTTGCATGTTGAGGCTGTGAGCATATAAATTACGGGTTAGTGATGATTGAATATGTCTAAACGTTTAGAAAAAATTTGACCCACAACCAAAACTTCAGTTTGGAGGTAATTACGGGCTTGCAGTTAAATAGGGCCCTTTTCCCCACTGCAATGCCACAAGTGGCTAAAGCTTAGGGGTTAATAATTATCATTTTATTTGGCGCTCTGATAAGTGTTGCCTGTTTTCAGATGCATGTCTCTAATTCTGTTTTAAATAGAAAAAAATGTTGCCTTATAGCACAAATGGTACTGAAAACATGGAATTGGCAAATATATCTTAACACTTGATATTAAAAATTCAGTATTGTTTTAACATATTATTAGATTATGTTTTGAATTAAACATTAACAAAGAACCCTAGAATATTTAATTAAAACAAGCTTCTAACATAAAAAACATACATATCCATTTATATATATTTACACGCACACAAGCATTTATTATATACATACAATAGAAATATATTCCAGGAAATGAGAAATGAGTTTCAGTGAATAGTTTGACTTTTGCATAACAAACCATAGATGAACTAGATGCCGTGAAGCTCTGTTCAGTTCAGCTATTACATTATACTGCGGATAGAAAATCTTAAAGTATAGTTGAATTGGCTGAAGAGCTGTTGCCAAAGGGCAGATGAGAGCCATTCTGGTGTAACAATGAGAGGTGTAGAAGCTTGCCTTAAACATCTTCTTTGCATCTGTTGCTAATGCACAATACTCTTGAGTGATCATTCCAGTTTTAGTAAAATAAATTGTATGCACTGGTTCCCCCTCCTTATTTTTCTTCTTTATTTTATAAGCCCATACCGTAAAGAAAGTACTTCAGAGTCACACTCTTCAGTCTCTAAGGTGATTTTCCAAACAATGTATTGGATTCTTTAAGCACAAGGTTAGAGCTGTATGCAAAACACTTGTTTTTCAAAGATTTTATTTTACATTATAGTTCTTTTTTGCTTGGAGATGCTTTTACACTGAAACATTTTCTTGCTTCAATTAAAGGGTACTAACTTATAGATAAAAAAACATATTTTGGGAAAACATGATTGCTAGTCTAAAAAGTTTGTTGCTGAGTTATCCTTTGGTAGTCTACTGGAAGTCTTGACTTCTGTACTATTTCCCTATCATAAACCCCCTTTCTCTCTCCCCAATTCCATTCTCTATTGTTTATAAACAATTCAGTCAACTTTCCAACTAACATAAAAAAATATACAGTAATACCCCGCAGAACGCTACTCGGGCAGCACTGATTCGCTTGGCACTGTTTCCGGGGCCAGACCCCAAACAGCGCTAAATCTTGCAATAACACGCTGCAGGCATTTAAACCCTGTTTAGCGCGCTTTTTTTCACCATAATTTTTTTAAAGCCTATAACTCGTAAGCCCTTAGGTGCCTCTCCCCTTTCTCCATTGCGGGCCCTGCGATGAGCGCCTTCGGTGCTCATTGCAAGCCTCTCCCCCTCTACGTTACGGGCCTCGCAATGAGCGCCTTTGTTGCACATCGCGAGCCCCGCAATGAGCACCTTTGGTACTCATTACAGCCCTGTCAAGCCAGTCACATACGGGCCACGTACAGCTCCCATAAACCCATAACTTTGGGGCCTCGCGATGGGTGCCTTTGGCTCTCATTGCGCATGCTCAAGACCGTAAATGTTAACACTGCGTGAGGGCAACTCACAATTACCACAACTATTATATATGCAGATCAGAGGAGATCTTAAAAGGTTGAACTTGATGGGCTAAATGTCTTTTTTCAACCTCAATTACTATGTAACTATGTAACTATGTTATCCAGTTTTGCAATGTGTAATTTACTTGAAAATGGTTGGCAAGTTATCAGTGGCTAAAAGTAAAATGATACAAAAACATCTCCACACACTATAAATACACTACTACTGCTTTCAGGCATGCACCAAGGGAAGAGATATTCTGAAATTTTCAAAATGTATGTTCAGGATAAATATTAATTTGGTCCTCCAGGCTTGTGTTAAAACTACCATTCTCTTTATGCAGACATATAGAGCTACATTCAAATCCACGTCCGTAACTCGATCGCAGACAGCTGATTGTCTGTGAGTGAGTTGCGGGCTCCAGTTCCCCTCACTTTGTGATGCTATTCAATTGCCGAAGGGCCTCTAGTTACTGTCCCACAGCCAAAACCATAAACTATGCACTGGTTCGTACCAGTTCAGGGCCAGAACATGATCAATTCAGCAACCCCGTAACCTCCAATTCCGAATCAGCCAATAGAAAATGAGACCGTCATTATTACAGCAGTAAAACCTGCGGGAACCCCCGCAGGGTCCCCAGATAAACCCCATGATGCAGGGGTCCTGATTGGGCCCCCCAGAGGGCCCCCACATTAACCGCATAATGCAGATGTCCCGATCGGGACCCCGAAGGGTCCCCACATTAACCCTCTGCTGCGGGGGTCCTGATTGGGACCCCCGCAGCATTTCAAAATGTAAAATTCCCAGCGGGACCCCCACAGAAAGTGGTCCCTGCCGCAAAAAGTGGTTCCTGCGCATACTCCGACATAAAAAAAAAAAACATTTGCGCATTCGTCACAACCATCTCTTACACATAGTATAATTGATGCAGTGACGTTGGTGGTGCTTCTCTTTTATTGTAGTGATAGTTTGTCACTTCTTGCTTCACTAACCTATTTGACGGCTTTGCAGCAGATTTTATTAATGATGTGCTATGAGACTTAATTGAAAAAGTTTATTATTTTGGTAACTCACCAAGAACAGTGACTGGCATATGCTTTTTTAGTTTTACCTGGATCAATTGTACAAATAATTGTTTCCTCCTCCACAGAACCATGTATGAACGGAAAGCCAAATTCAAAGGAAAACTCATGCTGTTTTTTAATAGCCATGGGAATGATAAATTGGACATAAGGAATATTTTAGCTGAAAATCTGTCAATTTTTCAGGCAGGAACATTCAAAAATAACATGTACAAAAGTGTAAAAGTTACATTACAATAGCAAAGTTCTTAACTACTATGTCTGTTGTAAGTTCTTGCTTATCAAGGTTTTTGAAAACCTAAGAAAAAGTAACTAGAATCACTAGAATTAGTATAATAATATTAAGAACCGTAAATGTTAATGTTCATTAAAAAATAAATTAAAAAATCACACTTTTTTCAGCATATAAAGATGGAAAGTTCCAAAAGATTGCCTCGTAATTTATGTACATGTTTTATTTAGCAAATTCTTAAATGATTACTAGAACAAGACTTATTAGGATATTACCACAATAACTAGTAATTATACCAACTCAAAAATTGTATCATGTAGACATTTTATTGATGTCGTAAAGTTTACAGAAAAGTTGGCTTTTAGAATAATGTTTTGAAAAGCTGAATCACAGGATAATGGAAAAAGTGGAGAAATAATACAACAATGTGATATTGATTTTTTTTTTGTCTTTGAATGATGAGCTAGTGGAAGAACGAGATGACATAAAGAGAGGGTAATATTGATACAGTGCGGCTATTGTTAAAACAAAGCAATGATGAGAATGTAAAATATACACAGTGTAACAGAACTCTTACATTGTCCCTCCATTAACTTCTGGAAATAGATCAGACAGGTTTCAGAAATGTATGGGAACAATTAGAAACAGAATCTAGTTTCATACTTAACTGTGTACCTGTTTTTGCTTATTGATATATGATACAGATATATAATCAAAAGTTTAGGTGTTGAAGAACCTCTCTATTATTTGGGGCATATGCAGTTTTTCATAAGATAGATAGATAGATCTATATCAATTAAATATATTACAAAATTAATATAATATCATGACCCCTATTTAATTGCAAGCCCGCAGTTAAATAGGGCTTGCAATTAAATAGGGGCCATGATATTATATTAGTCTGGGGGCTTTAAATTTGGAACAGTTACAGAGCGATTCAATTGATCAGGTCCACAGCTATGTGGCCGAAAGCCAAAACCGTAAACCATGCACCCATAAGTAGCATGTCAGAGCATGATCATGATCAATTAAGAAAGGCCACAACTACGGATTTAGAAACAGCCAATAGTAAATGAGAGCGTCATCATGACATCAGTAAAACATGGAGGTTAAACCACAAACTATTAGCGTTTAGAGGTCAGATATGCGATCAGACTCGCAATCCGGCAATGTACAAAATCATAAAAATAAATGATGATACTGTTCTAGTCCATGTGAGTGGCCTGATATGTATTAACTCCTTCATTAGCGAGATTGAAATAACATGGAAATGACACGTAAAAAATAATAATTTTTGATTGCAGATTTGCAAGCTTGAGACTGTTGTGCATTAATTCTAATGTCTTTCAGCGCTTTCCCCATCTTGCAGTATTGTTTTTTTTTATTTGCATATACAGTGCCATAAACAGGTGTTTTACCCCCTTGCGAGTCCTATATGGTACTTGTAGGATTTTCTTCTATATTTGCCATTTACGGGTGTGACAACATTTGCGGGCTTAAGTAATTGTAGCAATTGAAAAGCGGTTTGCGATTGTAACATTTACGGGTTTGAAAGGTCAAAGGCTTAGATGGGTTGGAGTTAGGATTTTGACAACCGCAGGGATTTTCAGCCTGTAACCCGCAAATCGTTTGCGGGTAGCTAAAAGACACAAATTGAATAGCAAATTAGTTTATGGGTTACATTACGGGCTCTAGTAACTACAATTGCTCATGAAAATATGTTTCCAAAATTAAGTTTGGGACAACAAGCTAAAAATATTTCTGTGTTATCTTTGATTATTGATAAAGCATTTGTCAATGTATGAAAGTATTTTCTAAACTATTAGATGATCATTCCGGTGACTAGTCCTTTTCATCCTCTTTCACCATTTTTTATCATTGGAGGCCTTTCTGTGATTCCACCGCTGGAGTCCACTCATTGTGTATATACGCATCTACATCTATAAGTATGTAGCCCACCAGACTTATAGGCTCTGCAGACAAAGTAACAATTGTGTGGTCCTGTAAATGGAGTGTGATATTTTTATAAAAGTAACAAAAGTTTTATTCTTGCATTTCAATGTCTTCAAACAAATAATTTATAAAAATACTGAATGAGCAGTGTGCTTAATGGGATATTGTAGTGGTAAAACAAGTCATGGCCATTTAAATGTAACATAATGAGAGCCCTTAAGTCCAATAATTAGAATTATAACCATGTCTTTAAGTTTCCCTGTGTTCTACTCTAGGTGGCCACCATGTTGGAATATCCTTTCTCCCATTCCTAGTCTGTGACAGTGTTAGGTGGGTAGGAAGCAAGTGTGAGAAATTTGTGCACAATTATTTTTGACAGTATTAGATTCTAGAACAGTCATTTATGCATCCACAGAAACAAAAATGGTGTTTTTCTTAGGGTTAGCTAATCGAAAGAGATCTAAAAAAGAAAAATGATGGGAACAATTATGGTAATAAGGAGTGCAATGAAGCTTATGGTACAGCAGGCAAAGAATGACCATAATGCTCTGTGTACTGCTTAACCTTTTTCTAATGTAGAAATGAAAACAAAATATAGAATGAGTTGCAGCTGGAAAGGTATACAATAAAGAATCATTAAAAATCCTTACTCCATAGGGACTGAGTGAGAATGAGTAAGCACATCTATGTATTTTATTCTCACCTAAATGTGAAAATACAGTGTTAAAACGGATATACACATTGCAGTCGAAAGTGTATCATTAAATGCTGTCATTTGTTTGAGAATAATATGACTGGTTTCCTACTTACCATGGGCCTCATTCAATTGCGATTTGGCCAATTGAATAGGGCTCTATATAAGCACTGAGCATATTTTTTTACAGAAGTTTTTAGTTTGTGAACTTCTATCCAAAAGCAAGGTATTCACTAACTAAAAACTTCTGTAAAAAAATATGCTCGGTGCTTATATAGGGCCCTATTCAATTGGCCAAGCTGCATTTGAATGAGGCCCCATATGTCTTTCGCCAATTATTGGAAAGCAATGTCATCACAAAGACCTATCTTTTTATATTATGCATAAACATTTTAAGCTTTATCAGTACTGATCATGAATAATGTAATTCCATCTTTGTCTACAGCATAATGCTTTAATACACCAATGTGAAATGCTTTTATACAATTATACAATTATATCACTGCATTACAATGAAAACCAGTCCTTGGTAGTTCTAGTGGGAATCAGTCTGTTTTTCATTAATTGTTTTATCTGGTAATATACTGTTACCTCCTCTTTATAAATGTGAATTAGCAGTTAAAAAGATGGACCTCCAACAGGCATTATAGACCACATATTACTTCTATATAAAATATTTATTTTGGTACTTTCGAAATACCATAGTATGTGGCCACAAATCCACTTGTCCTTTAATATTTGGTATAATGTAAGAACATTAATATAAATACAAGTTGATAAATGCTAGAAAGATCTACAATGAAGAGAGTCTCAAGATAAGCTATTACACAGGAAACCAGCTGCAGATAAAATTCTCTACTTAAAACTCCAATAAGTCTATCTAGTCTCTGTTTAGTTTCATTGAATGGCCACCACAATGTTGAGAAGCTTAAAAATAAGTTTAAATAGAAGTGCAGCTCATAGTACAATAAATCTCTTCCTCATGCTCTAAGCAAACAAGCAGTATGTAAGTCTCCAACCTAAGAACCCTCAAACCCAAGTAAAGTCTGCTAGAACTAAGATTTTTTCCAGAGATTGTTTTATGCTCATGGTTTAAGCTATAATGATCCTTGACATAGAAATGGTGATTATGTTGCCTTGCTCTGTTCTACAATCTCTATATGAAGATGAGGACTCATTTAAAGATGTAAACTAATTAAGTAGCTTTCATGTAAGAGCTGAAATAGTAGCTTCCTAGTTTTCACTGAAATGCAAACTTTCTAATTAGAATTTCACCTAAAAGTAGCAAGCAACCCCATTAAGCCAAATATGGTTTAGTGTTTAGTCTTTTTACACAAATGAACAGAAATATGTCTATTTTGACAACCTGTACTAGCCTATAGAAACACAGCATTCAAGTATGGTTTTAACCCGTTTGTTACTCAGCTAACATCTGCACAGTACTATTTGCCTGTTGTAACCAATGAAATGTTTGTGAGAGTCAAAGCTTTCACACTGCTTGGCAAGGAGAGAGACAGAGAGAGAGAGAGAGTGAGATGCAGTAGTTGCTACACAGAATTGACCTCCAGCAGGAATTGTAGGGGAGAGATCTGCAGCAGGAGCTAACAGTGCTTACCTGGCTTCTTTAGCTCTGCCAAATACATCAGCCCCTCCCAAAACAAGTCAAATTAAAATAAAGCTGTAGCAGCAAACTGCAGTAGTTGAAACATAGAATTGACTTCCAGCAGGAGTGGTAGGAGAGAGATCTGCAGCAAGGTCTGAGAGGTAACTCTGCTCACTTGGCTTTGTTAGCTCCGCCAAACACCATCAGCCCCCCAAAACACTGCAGGACAATTCAAATAAAAATTAAAAAAACTTTATATTTTGGCTGATAGGATAATTAACGTTTTTGTTTCTGTGTTTCTGCTCTTTTTTGTTCTGTTTGACATATAATACAGAGAAGTAACCAAGGCTGAACCCTGGCACTGCAGCCTGGGTTTGGTATAGCAGTATGATTGTATTTTATATGCTAACACTATGTTGTGGAGATTTCACATTATAGGCTATAGCTATATACATGGGGACAAATAAATAAATACTAACACTGACTTATCTTAGTATTGGTACAGATATAATTTTATTGCAAGCCATTTGATCCAATATTACAGCTATGAGGAACCCTCCCTTACTTATTCATATATGTATATAACAATCACACAGGACCACTACACTGATACAATTGTATAGAGAGATGGAATACACAGACACAATCATCAGTACATACAATTACATCCCAAGTGAGGAAGTGTGTAAAGTAGGAATGTCTGTTCTCAAAACAGCAGGAAGACGAACCAAAGGAAGTGATGTCAGAGGTCTGTCCTTCTGACCTCAGCTGTTGGACTGAGAATGTAAAAAGCCACTGAGATGCTGACTGTTACATTGTTGTACTTGCCTCTGATTGGCATCAACTAAATATGAATATGATAATTTAGCTCAGATTTTTTCATGCAAAAAACATGTTTTCTCACACTACTCATTCTCCTCTATCAGAGGCATTCTTAATCTATGAAACATCTGTATACCTTTAAGGGCAGTATAAGGGGTTGATGCCCTAGTCTAATTGAAAGCCCCGGTATTAACATCATAACTCTTGCAGATGTAGAGACTTCTTCAGCTGAGATATGCTGTTATACCTATATTCCTGAGCTGTCATCTGTTACAATCCGCATTCACCATATAACCTGAGCTGAATAAACCTTTCTTATTTCCAACATGTGTGTGTTTACTTTCTTTTATTTCCTGCCTATGAAAATCATGAACTATTAAGTACACAGGACTGGTTATAATGTAAGTAGTTACCTTTATGGTGTGGCGGATTTTGCCGAGCATCACTGTAAATAAGGTTTGTTACATCTAGCAAGCAGGTGACAGTTGTATGACTAAGAATAGGTGGCAAGTGATACTTCTGTCGCCAGAGTGCTCCAATGCCCTATGTTTGGACCACCTGTGCATGAAAATAAATTATTTCAGTTTTGTACCTAATGCTATGTCCACAAGACCTCAAGAACTGACCAGTTTATAGCATCCCTAAAATTGGTTCATGTCCCGTGAGAATACAGAGCAGTCTACCTAGTCACAAACAACCATATCAGATTTGTTGTCTCATATCAAAGACAATTGTGCACATTTCAGAAATAGAATGAATGAAAACAAATATAAGAGAAGTTCAAATAAAAAAATATATACTCATATTACTTTATTTAATGGGGTGTAGTATAAGACAACGTTTTTCTTCAAAGTTTGCAGAGTGCATTACAAAAAGCATGTGAAGTGCTTTTAAATTCATTTGACAGAGATGTTGAAGAATGACCGAAGGAACGGTAAAGGGAGAGAGGGAGTAAGAAAGAGACAGGCAGAGAAAAAGACACAAAGAGAGAGTAGGGGGAAGGTGACTGGAGGGAGGAAGACATGACGACAGAGAGGAAATTGTACAGCTTTGTACCAGAGATTTGGGTTACTATGGCACAAGGCATGAATTTACCATTAGGCATACCTACACTTAAAAATATATTAAAACATACATTGTACTCTATAATAGCTCCTGGAAGGAACTGCTATGCCTTTTGGGGTGGGAACAACCCACCTCTCTGATTGGCTGAGCTGTGCTACATATTTTCTACTGTGGTCCACATTCTTATTACCAGAACATAAACCATAAGATTTCAAAAACATGGTAAATGCTAGAACACCACAAACAAAAAGTAATTGTCATTAAAAGCCATGAAGCAGTGTGTGTGTGTGTAACTTGCCTGTCATAAATGACGGTATTGTCAGTGCTGTCTCACTCTGTGTGCCATGCTGTCTTTGGCTGCACGTCTTCTGTGTGTGTGTGTGTGCCCTCTCTCTCTCTGTCCCATCTCTCTCTCTCTGTGTGGCCTATCTCTCTCTCTGTGTGCCCTATATGTCTCTCTCTCTCTCTGTGCCCCATCTATCTCGCTCTGTGCCCCCCTCTCTGCACCCTCTCTCTCTTTCTGTACATACTCTCTCTCTGTGCGCCCTCTCTCTGTGCCCTTTCTCTCTCTCTATGCCCAGCTCTCTGTGCCTCCTCTCTCTCTCTGTACCCTCTCTCTCCCTCTGTGCCACCCTCTCTCTCCCTCAGTGCCCCCTCCCTCTGTGCCATCTCTCTGTGCCCTCTCTCTCCCTCTGTGCCACCCCCTCTCTCTCTGTGCACCCTCCCTCTGTGTCCTCTCTCTCTCTCACTGTGCCATGTTTCTCTATCTGTGCCCTTTGTTCTCTCTGTGCATTCTCACCCTCTCTGTGTGCGTTCTCATGCATGCACGGTTGCAGAATAATTTACTGACAATTGTGTGAGTAACATCTGCGCAGTAAGTACTATGCAGGCATTACTCACACTTTGTCAACTATTGTTGTGGATATTTTTTCCAAAGTATAATGCATCTTAATGAAGGGCTTCCTTCAAGGCTCCTGAAAACAGACTGTCTGGCTCCTGTAAAATCTTCCTGCTCATAAGTTTTAGGTATTTTGTACATTATAATTGAGATTATGTGCTAAAAAAGGTATAGATGGATAGATAGATAGATAGATAGATAGATAGATAGATAGATAGATAGATAGATAGATAGACAGACAGATAGATAGACAGATAGATAGATAGATAGATAGATAGATAGATAGATAGATAGATAGATAGATAGATAGATAGATAGATAGATCTATCTATCTCTGCCAAACACTGGTCTATCTACCTATCTATCCATCTATACCCTTTTTAGCACATAATCTCAATTATAATGTTTTCACTGCACTTTGGGAGTTTTGGGCAGCAACATAGATACATGTACAAACAAACACGATAGCTTATATATTTCAGACTTTGAACTATGGAAGGGAGATCTCTTTGCTACTGTGAAGGTGGTGGGAGGAGAAGAGCTGGGGAAAAGAAATACCTTTGAGGTCAGGGAAAGCATCACTATGTCAACTGCTCTGACTCATGCTCTATTGTCTACACACTCTCAGGCATGCTTTCTCATACATAATGAAGAATACAAACAATTGCATTCATACAATCTAACACATACCAACAAGTCCTTCTGAGACTGAGTGCTCAGTAGATTACCTAGCCTATATTCTACAATGACTATGTAGTTTATTGATCTTTCTCCGTTAAAACATTTGCAGTTATATTTAGATTTCAATCACTCAGATGTATATTCTTGATCTCTCTCCCTCATAGACGGAGCACTCGCCCACTGACATCTTTCTAGTTCCATTCACCATCAGGATTGAGACATCCCACTTGTGCAGCGGCTCAGCCCATGA
Organism: Discoglossus pictus; assembly: GCA_027410445.1. Taxonomy (NCBI): domain Eukaryota; kingdom Metazoa; phylum Chordata; class Amphibia; order Anura; family Alytidae; genus Discoglossus; species Discoglossus pictus. Next base: position 345,145,552 of record CM050164.1, on the reverse strand, counting down.
CACTGGGCCTCATTCCATCCACCTCAGCAGAAGCACTCACCAACATCTTCATGTTTCTTTTACCTCCAGATCTAGAACCTCACACAGTCTGTCTCTGAACTGTCTCTGATTTCATCTAATATGCTGTCCCACCTACCCTGTCCAAACCCACTCACCCACCTATGATTTGTGTTACTTTATAATACAGGTTTAGCTATATCGCCTCTATTATTAACATGTGGTACAACCTGCACTACACCTACTTAATCATTAATTAACCCACTACTCACTTTTCAATTACTTGCCAAGCCCTTGTTTCTCCCTTTTAATTAATTCACCTTTTGTTTCAATAATCATTTAGTCTGTAAGCTTGCAAACTCTCAGTCTTGCAAAGCACTTAGTAGAAAAGTGTTATGTGTAAGAATGTTAGCTGAAGGGCAGGGTCATCAACTCCTTTTGTATCAGTCTGTCCTGCACTTACAGGATTATGTTGGAATTCACCTCTGTATCAATACTGATGTCCACAGATATGTCCCAAAAACAATCAAAAATATTATATCATAAAATATGTATAGTGGTTATACCATAATATAGAGAGGGAAAACTACTAAAAATACTAAAATGTGCTGGTAAAAGAGCAAATAGTATATATGATATTCCTTCTCTGAAACAATATTACATGAATAAAAGCAGTGTGTTATATATAGCTAAATTATGTCAATCCTCTTCTCCCCAATGCATTTGGTAAAATAACTACCCCCACCCCAAAAAAAAAAACTAAATTCTACAGGCGCCCATGATTTTTTACGATTTTGATAATGGGAGAAAAAATATCTACACTCTCCACGTGCTGTTCTTCCCTCTGATCTGGGTATGACTGGCAACTTATGTTTAGTGTTTATCTGTTAATAATTTTGCACTGTATATTTAAAAATATAAAGAATACATTAATATCATATTTGCATTGTTTTATTAAGCACAGAACTGGTGAAAAGAAATAGCAAAACTATAAAAGATCTTATTTATGTCATGTGTGGTTTAAAGATACCATTGAATGTGGCCACAAGAAATTTACAGCTTGTAAAAAGGATCTGTATTCTCAACCGTGAAGCCCAGACAGCAAATAAATGCTAAATGCAAAATGACAATTTAACTTTCAAATTATGTTGTGGAAACAGAAATGTAAAATTATAAGGAGGAAACCACTCTGTGAACTATTGATTTCCTTTTCAACTTGTGAGTTTCAGAGAGACTGAGTCTACATCCTGAAAAATGTACAGAATATCTGTATTGTAAAGAACTCCCCAAGCTCAAAAACACAGTATAATCCCCTAGATTCACAAACCTTAGCAGGGTCTGCACAACAGATCTAAATAGGAGAAATTTCCAATGCAATGTTTCATAGCGTTTCGCAGTACCTGCAATAGCGAGTAAATCTACCCAAATGTTATATCAAATCAATGAATTATTATTATTATTATTATTATTATTATCATTTATTTGTAACATGCCATATTCCGTAGCGCTATACCTAGGTTATGATCAAGGCTATACTTTAGAAGTGTAACACATTGTAAAGGTTGGAGGGTCCTGTCTTTGAGCTTAGAATCCAGTGTCCAAGGTGCTTTCCCCAAGCGCCATGCAAGACTGAAAACGAAAGACTGAATATATAAATATATGAAAAGTTATATATAATAAATATACAGTATATATATATATATATATATATATATATATATATATATATATATATACACACATTTCATAAAAGCTGTGGTTGCATTTTCTGATGCAAACTTACTATTTCTGGGCCTGTGAGGGGGAACTGGTGTTGTGTCAATTTCAGTCTGATCCATTATCTAACAAAACTTAAAACCCTCTTTTACTTATCAAAATTCAGATTTTCTCTCAAAATGTTTTTATGTCCATAGCTTATACAGCAGCTAATGTCAGTTTGTTACATAAGTCACAAACAAGTGTAGTTTCTCTTGAAGTACAGTGGTCTTTTATAAAAAAAAATCTGCTGTGTCCATATAATCCTATTCTATGAAGCCTACATATTAAAGGTAGTACTTTAAACAGACATACAGTACACTTCATACCTCCCCATTATTTAGACCAGTCTATTCCAACTTCTGGCCAGATGTTAATTGGCCAGTGAGCTAATGAGCCAGATTTTTATTAGCTATATAGTGGGTCCAATTAAAAAAATGTATATTGACATAAAGAAATGTAACTATTTATATATTTTACATGAAATAACTAAACATTTAAGAATTAGGAAAATGAATACCAATACTGTTCTAGTCTGTATGGGTCGCCTGATGTATTAACTCATTGAGATCGATTTACCCCACTAAATGAAACATAAAAATAAATGTAATATCCTGCCGATTTGTGAGCTTCAGACTGTTGTGCAGTAATTCTAATGTCTATCATCGCTTTCCCAATTATTTACAGTGCAGTAGTGATTTTCTATTTGCATTTACAGTGCTTGCGGGTCCTCTCTAGCACTCAGGTGGGAAAACATTTGATGTTTGGGGAAACTGAGCAATTGAATAGCGATTTGCGATTTTAGCCTTGCGAAAGTGAGAGATCAAAGGCTTCTGGAGGCTGTAAGTTACGTGTTTAACCATCGCAATATTTTCAAGACTGTAACTCGTAACCTGTTTGGAGCCTGCAAAAAAGACGCCAATTGAATAGCCAATTAACTTGCGACCCCACTGGATCGCCCGCAACTTCAATTGAATATGTCCTTATGCTTCAGTGAAAACAGAAGTTACTTATTTCTCCAGTTTTGGGCTCAATGCTCATAGTCATTCTGAACAATGAATTAAATTAACATTTTAGCTCTTTATCTGTACAATGCCTTTTAGATGATCCCATATATCTGCGATCTGAAGAGACAACTCCAGTGATTGGACTTCAGCTTCTTTAGCCCAGAGGGACTGCATGATAGATCACATTCTGATTAAGAAGGCTATAGCTATCCATTTTATCACAGCGTATTAGAGTGAGTTAATGCAGAAATGACTTGATCATCAGTTTATATATGTAGTATTGAAGATGCCTCAGGTTTTTATATCTTTACACCAGTCTTTGTTTTTTTTAACCAATCTAGTTTTATTTTAATACACGAAAAATAAAATACTATTGACGTTGGCCAACTAGAATAAAATATAACTACAGCTTTTCTAATCTGATAATTTTTCATAAACTTAAAAAATAACTGAAGTTGCCAGTTATCTGTACTATGACATTCTATTTCTTTCATATTTTCTTTGCTCATTATTTTTTTTTTTACTACATATTGTAATTTTTAATACCTTATTATTGCAACATCCATTATATATGCCCTACATAATTATCATTATAGCAACTGTTTGACTAAAGACTCCATACATTTTGAAATCTTTCCAAGCAATCCAAACTGTAACCACTATAGAAATATAATTAGCTAATTCTTTCTATGCAGAAGATGATACAATGGTGATATGGAGAGACCTTGTCATAAAGATATTTTTGCTTTATGCCAAATATACTTATGCATAGCAAATACTGCCAAATGTTTTGTGCAGGGTGATATGACTAATGAAAATAATAATAGAATATGCCGTGAAGACTTTCCCAAAGTAATGTCATCTTTTATAAGGGGGTGACAGAATCCTTAACACTACAAAGTCAAAAGAAGAAGAAAAAAAAATTCTATTGGCACATAGACATGTGGTACTTAATGTTTTACCCATACCTACAGCAACACCTCAAACTGCTACCGGTTCAGTAATACTCCTTCCCATATAAATAACTAGAAACTACTGGACTTAAGCCAACAGTATATACCTAGGAAAATATTACACCAATTCAAGCACACCTAATATCTTATGTCCTTCTTTTAGTCTATCCATATCTGGGCATAAATAACAGGAAGTAATAGCAAAACAGCACAGTATGGTGGTAAAATATAATAATCTGTAGTAGAATAACAAATGCTCACAGGGTTCACACCATAATATGAAATGTTCCATTAAATAATTGTAGCCATAGTAAGGAGTCTGTAAATAATGTCCAATGAGTCACCATATACAAATATATATTCAATCAGGAGTCTAACAGAATACCTAGATTTATTGACTGTAAAATGGCCTCTTCGCCATGAGTACATCCCTCTGGATGTCCTCAGCCTTACACCTGCCCAGGAACACTCCACCTGTTTTTCTCCTTCTTCATGAAACACTCTGGTACTCCTGGCAGGTGACGGAATTTAGCAAAGAAAGCAGGATCTCCAGTGGTCCACGAATAGAAGTAATGCCCCGGCCTGATCCTGTATATACCTCCTGGAAACTGAGCAGGTGTTGTCACTAATTGTCAATGTGCTTCCAGGCTTTTTGAGAACCGAAGCCTCAAGTAATCACCTTTCCACCAAATTAAGAAATCAAGAGGAGGGTCAATATGAGAAAAAGTGGTTTCTCCAGTATTTTAATTGGTGGAATAAGATTCTCTTTGCAATCAGACCGCCACTGATTGGTAATGGTAATGGGTATGTAAATGTAAAGTCATGCCCTAATACATAGATTTCATTCTGTTAAAATACTCTTCACAAATTTTGACTAGTGAAATTAAAATAAGTGGTATGATGTAGGGATAAAGAGTTTATTAAGGAGAATGGGCATACATTTTTGTGGGGGCAATTTATGACATTATGTAGCATTTTCTATGTTAACACAGTGTAATATTCAAGATATAAAACAATGATTTCACTCATCGTCTAAAACTTCTCTGAAAAGGTATATGAAAGTTTCCCTGTTTTAAACTTTTTCTAATCTAACACATTGCTTATATGACACACCTGTTTTTTAAACCTATACTAACCTTCAAGCCAACAGCAGCACAGTGCAGAGATTCAGAGCAACACTGCCTGAAGCTGCTTCTTTGTGTTGGGAACAAAACAATACACATCCCATGATGCTTTGATGCTGAGACTAATTCCCAGACATTGCAACAATTGTGCCTATAATTGGCCAAAATGATATATGCTAATTTAGCTAGAGTTTTTAGAGGCATTCCTTCTCAAAGTCAACTGTCAGAAAACTGAGGAAATTTGCAGACTCTAATTATATATATATTTTTTAGATGTTTTTTCATGCAAAAATTTTTTTTTCATGCACTACGGATTTTACTCTTTCAGATTTATTCATAATAAATGAAACTTTCATATACCTTTAAGGGAAATTCCAAGTTAAATGCATACTTTTGTGAGTTATAAATAATATTTTGTTGTTCCGTTGGAACACGTTTCTCCATTTTAGTAACAAGTAGTATAACAGCCACATTAAATTCGCAGCCCGTAGCAGCATCGGGAAGCTTGCATGGGCTACAAGCATGAAATTTGGCCAAGCTACAGAGCTATTAAATTAGAACATGCGCGAGTTACGGGCTTGAGACGAAAACCTATAAACCATTTGTCGAACGTTGAATGCGAGTTATCAAATAGTCAAACCCGTTGTTACGGTGTAGATGGAGCCAATGGCAAATGAGATCGTCATAATTACGTCACAGAAAAATGGAGGTGGGATTTCAAAGTCTTAAGGTTTTCAATTACCAGTTATGATCGGACCCACATTCCAGAAATGATGCAATATTGATAAAGCCGTAAATATGATATTCTATTACATGTGAGGTCCATTATACGTATTAACACATTGATTGCCGGGATCAATATAACACGGAAATCAAACATGAAATAAAGTATTTATTTTGGCCGATTTTCGAGCTTGAGAATGTAATGCTATTAATTCCAAGACCTAACATCACTTTCCCTGTTAATAAAAGTACAGTAGTCTGTTTATATGTGCTACGGATTGGACTTTTACCACCCTTGTGGGTCCTCTCTAGCACTCGTTGGCTTCTTAGCTCCATTTGCGTGTTACAGGGTTGAAGGCAAGTGAAATTGTTGCAATTTAATAGCATGGTTGGAAACGTAGAGGTTACGGCTTGAGAGAAAACTAAATATCTTTATGTGATCAATGAATATACTGTCAGAAAGGGAAATATCTAAGATTTTCTAACCTTTAATACATTTATTCTTCCTTTTTTAAATGGTTTTGCTGAAAAGACTTGAGTCCCATTAAAGAAATAAGTTAACCAATTTAAAAAAAGAAAAATTAAGCAAGGCAAAAAAATTCTCCTTAATGTGTAAAAAATCTTATTGCTTATGAGAAATAAAAAAATAACTGCTTTATGGCTTACCCACTAATTAATCAAACTTAATGTTTACACAGTTTTTCAATGTCATGTGTCAGTGTACTATTAAAGAGTCTTTCCATGTATTTATCTTGTCATAAAGTAGACACGCATGTGTTTCTGGTATATTCCAATAAGAATATTAATTGTTTGCACATTTAATTTTTTTTATATGTTTTATGAATATATGAGATTATCATATTATGAGATTATATTATATTTATATAATTATGTGGTTGTGATAAGTATCAAAAATCAAACAGGTTGCCATGATGGAATAACCAACAGCACCATACAATCTACACAACCACACTCCCCTGGTTGGGGAGGGGATTTCTAGGACATCAAACTTTTTGCGATGTGGTTTAATTATATGATATTAAATTAGTGATATTCATTCTGTAACTACTCATTGCCATCAGGCGGCACCACTTCAGATACAACTCTGTTTCTAGTGATTATGTATCTTTATATCTTTAGCTTCCTAGTTGGTAAATTATCTGGAAAATGGATATTGTTTTGTTCTGGTACTTTGGTATTGCTTATGCTTGTACCTTATTATATTTTGAAATGATCTCTAATAAGAACTATATTTAAAAAAATAAAATAAACAGCTGCACAATTACATAGCAATAGAAGCTATTGAGTTAGTTTCGAAGTCAACTTTTCTTTAAAGGGATGTAATCATGAAGGAAAAAGGAAGACAATATCAAACATTGAATCAGGTTGGCCTTGTTAAAATGTGGCCTTGTTATTTTACTCAGCATTTTATATCCACATAAAAATACAATTTTCTGTGACCTAATCTTTTCATAAGATGTGGAGACACAGCTGCTCCTATACTATATATGTGTAATTTTGCAGAGACAGTTAGCCTAAGAGATTATGCTTATTTTGTTCCTCAAGTAAGTATTCCAAAGGCAAGGTCAGTCTTCAAATGATGAGAAAATAAGTTTTGTATAAAATGTTGATATATATAATGTATACCCTTCAAAACTATAAACATGAATCTCTATATGGCATCTATTAACACCGCCAGTCAGTTTCCTTCATGATAATATCCCTTTAACTGTTTTTTTAAAGTACCACTGTGGTCATGTATTTAAATATCCTCTTTAGAATAACTGCAGTAAAAATATGCAAAGTGGTTTTAGACTGGAAAATAAAATGTAGCCTCTAAAACATTGTCCTTCAACATTTTGTCCATTATCAAAAAACTAACCACAGTGGTTGTTTAACTGGAGAAAGTAAATTCTTACATTTTTGGACTAGGTAGCAGTTTATATCTTCAGAAAAGAATAAGAATGACAAGACCAGTAGACCAAAACATAGCTGGGGAGGATATCAAGCAGGGGGGCCTTAGTTTCTAAAATTAGTTATAATAATGACACTGGATAATGTATATATCATGACTGTTAGATAATTATATTGATCAGAATGCAGCTATACAACCTTCCACCTTATTTAGAAATACTGAAAAAGACGGTTTTGCTTTGTATTTATGCTGCTTTTTATGTAAAAGGAGTAGAAGAAAAGCTGTGCGTAACCTTAGAAACTGTAGACAGAATTGGCATTAGTACTGGCGTAATGTTAGAGCCTGATGGACAAGAAGGTGAAATAAATAGGCTTCCAACAGAGGAAATCCTTGTAAAACCTATAAGAATTGAGGTACAGTTATAGGAGCCTTCAGCTTGTCAGATGTAGCCTTTCAGGTCCCTGCTGGCACAGGCAGCCTACAGAAGGGAAATTCAGGTTACTTGTGTGGGAGCTCACTTACAAGGTAGCAGTACGAAGAATTGGAGATAATTAATAATGCATATCTATGTTTAGTGAGGTCCTTGACATCTTCTGCAACATTCTATCAAACAATATACAGAATAGTGTGGACGATGGATGGGCTGAAGAAAGTGAGTTATACAAATAGAAATATATTCAGAGCAAATCATTATTGGTTTTCGGACAATTGCTATTTTATAAGGTGTGCTTTTTGCTGATAATTTACAAATACTTTCATTAGTTGACATACAAGACCCTCACTAAACTTCACTGTACAGGGTTCAATATATATTTCCTATATAATAAAGATAAGAATGCCATTGCAGCTTCAGGGATGGACTTTTAGAGAAAAAGGGATGTAGGGGTATCCCAAATAATTGGTTTAACCCTTTAAACTTTGAGTAATACATTTGAATATATATATATATATATATATATATATATATATATATATATATATATATATATAAGTATATACTGTATATATATATCTATTAATAGTGTTTTCATACTATATAAACTTATATTGAGGTTTGTTATTTCTGAGTCACAGAAAAGCCTGATGTATTATCTGCTTCCACATGGTGAGGATTGCTATTAATTTTAACGCCTTACTTGGGTGTCTCCATGCATAGTTTTCAACTTAAAAGTGTTTCAGCTCAAAAATCTGAGCATATGCAGACCCAAGAAGCAATTACAGGTGGTCCCAAGGTTCCAGACGACCCAACTTACAAATGACCCATAGCTTTTTGTATGAGTTTTTATTTATGTTCTCTTTGTTTGATTTAAAAGAGGGAGCACAATAGTTTCTGTAACTTATTATTACTTATTATTACAGTTCAGGGATATGATTATTATTATTATTATTACAGTAATACACTGTATTGTCATTACCACATATGAGACATTATAGTATTGTTATTATTATTATTCCGAGATCCGCGTTACATACAAATGTGGTTTAAAGACATTCTAAAGAACGTATCTCGTCCTTAATCTGGGGACCACCTGTAATATGTGTTCAGACTCTTGAGCTCAAACATTATTAGACAGAAAACTATACATGCAGACCCCAAGAAGTAATTGTCAATTATTTGCAATTCAATTTAATGTAAGTTTACTGTCAGAAGATACAATTTCTTAAATAACTTTTAAATTACATTAGTTTCCTTTAAGTTATATCAACAAGTTCATACAGAAGATACAGAAAGATCTGGGGTCACCTGTTGGTTTAAATGATTGCTTACGCTATAAACAAAGTGAAAATGTTACTTGGTTCATGTTATTATTATAGTTCTTTTATAACGCGCCGACATATTCCGTAGCGCTGAAGTTACATGTGAGTCACAATGAAACATGTCACCACAACTCACAGAGACTTGAAATAAATGTACACGGCATGTAGAGCAGAAAAAAAAAATGTTGAGGGTTGAACGGTAAATGGTCACCAGCCATTCAGTTGTGGCAGCAGGAACTTTTTCCTCCTTTCCTAGATTTTTAGATTTTTAATGCAGCAGGTGGTATTAGTATTGTTTTAGCAATGAAATATGCAAAATAATGCATGTCTAAGTGAAAATAAAAAAGATTAAACACAGGCTACTACAAAAGGATTCACAGCTGCTGCTGGGAAATGGAACCGAAAGTAAGGCGCGCAATGAGGGAATTCTGTGCTGGATGTGTTTATTTGGTTTGTTTTAGAGGTTAGGCACACACATATTAAGATAAACAAGTGTTAGGATGTGTGTCATAAACTCATATAGAGGAAACTTGATTATGTTCTCTTTAGGTGTGACAGAGCTGTAAATGATGGCTGTTTGGCTGAGCAGCAAATACAACTTCAAATTAATCAAACTCAATGTGTGCACAATCTTATAATGGCATGTGTCTTTAAATAACCTTTCTGTTTGTTCATCTTGCACCATACCAGTGATCGGGAACCCAGTACACTGGAAGGTCCTCACATGCAACCTTCAACTCTTTGAAAGCCCAAAACAAAATTTGTAAGTATTTTGTGGTGTTTAATAGCAAAAATTGTAACGGATAGGGAAAGAAAGGATTTATATGTATAACAGATAAGTCATAGGAGGAGAACATTTGTATTGTGTAAGGGAATAGGGACACAATTTCTCATTTAAGGGAAGATGATTAGAATTGCCATCAAGTCAATGCAGTAACTGCACTAAGATTTTAATGGGTTGAAAATTGCTTCACCAAAACTGCAATGGTCCATAGGAAATAGTCACCACAGCCATCTGCAATGTCCAATTTGTCCCTGTGATACTTTGTCAATCTCCCTTGTATGACGCGTGTCGGAAGCCCATTTCGCGCCGTTGGTCACAGCAGCGCAGTCTCCCGACTGAAATCCCACCCACCCACCCTGTATTTTGTTGTTAAAAAATGTATATGGAGTATTCTTTTAAAAAAAATAATTGAAATAAATATATATTTTGGTTAAAGAATTCGGAGAAGTGGCTATTGTATGTTGTGTATTGTTAATTTATGACTTGGCGGCGGGAGGTGAGTTGCCCCGGCCCACTGGGCCTAGAGGGGGCAATGGCCCCACCTGACAGGGCTTGCTTAAAGATAAGCATTGGGGCTTTGGGCAGGGCTCAAGCGTGAGGTCACTGTTTCGTGGCCGGGCTCCTCCCCCCGGAAGGAAAGGACTAAATTAGTAATTTAAATAAGTTATGGTTGTTGTTTACATTGTTCAAAATAAAGCTGTGGCCCGTTGTTTCTCCCAACTCCAGTTGTCGTGTCCGTTATTTCATTACCTAGCCTAAATGGATCATGCATGGGTCATGCATTACGCTGCACCGGTGGTCTGATTCTGCAAGCTTACAAGTTAGCACATATATGGACTGATTGAATAAGAGAACAGGCCCAAATAACTCTTTCCATAGCATGGTGCAAGCTCAAGTAACATGCAAGATACAGATCATAGTGCAAATATGTATATAGAAAATAAACCCGAGGTTGAATAAGATCATTAATAACGTGAAGGGAATACAACCCAATAGGTATAGAGTATAGTAATTAAATATAGAAAAAAGAAGATATGGGAAGATGGAATTACCCAGAACCCCCAAGTACTCTATTCTCTGTATATTAGGCAAATTGTGAGGAGCCTTAACATTTTACTTTTAATAGTTATAATAAAAAATCTATAATATTAAAACTACCAGGAACTCAAATACTAGTAGTTGAAGGAACATTAATGAATTATAGTCATGATATCTATAATGATATTACCATATATCTTACAATAGCCTTCAACATTTAGTAATTACAGTGCATATACACATAATATTAACACCATAGATAAAGTACATTAATATTTTAAAAGTACCCAGCTATAAGAAGAAGGGCCAAACTTTCTGACAGACTAACGTCCCTCTGGGGAAAAAAAACTTATTAAGGTCCCACACTCGTGGACCTCGCTGTCTAGCTCCCTCTTGTAGTCTGTCTACCATAATCAATTAGGGGTGTTAACTAATGCAATGCTCTGAGAAGAGTATAATAACTGGGTACCAAAAAATTAACAATAAAAACCTGTACATGGACAATCAACATCTATGGTGTTGTGGAGCAGTGTAGGGTCCTGGCAGAAATGCCCAACGCATGAATGCTATTGTAAGATATACAGTAATATCATTATAGATATCATAACTACGATTCATTAATGTCGCTTCAGCTACTAGTGTTTGAGTTCCCGGTAGTTTTAATATTATAGATTTTTATTATAACTATTAAAAGTTACATTTTAAGGCTCCTCACCATTTGCTTAATATACCAAAATAGAGTACTTGGGGGTTCTGGGTAATTCCCAGATCTCCTTTTTTCTATATTGAATAAGATCATATTTAAACAGGGAAAAAATCATACAGAAATGTTTTAATTTGAAAAATTATATAATAATGTTGATGCCTCTGTAGTATCCTTGAGTAATAAATTATATTTTATGCAAGTTGTGTGTATGCAAGGGGCATTTACACTTATGTAGACCAATGGTTACGTTTATTGATGCAATTTACTGCTTCTGGGCCTGTGAAGGATTAGGGGTGTCATGTCAATTTCAATCTTATCCTATTATCTAGCATATATTTCTCAAATTTCCCTCCTGCCTCACCCTTCCTTCGACAAAGACACACTATCATGAACCAGTTCTCAGCATATGATATAACAAACACTAAATTAATTCCTATTATTCAAAAATGTAGATTTTCCTTAAAAAGGGTTTTTATGCCCATGGATTACACAGCTGCTGATGGTATTGGAATATACTTAACAAGCACGTGTCTTTAGACTGCAGTTGACCTTTAATATAGCCTCATCATAGTCCTGTTCTTATCCTAGGCATGCTTAAATCCCATAAATGTGTTTGTCTCTACTACTTCAATTAAAAGCCTTTCCCACTTCCATCTACTACTTTTTCTGTAAAGTAGCCCTTTTTCACATTACCCCTAAATCATCTACTTTTCCACTTCAAATCATAACCTCTTCTTCTTGCATTCCTCTTTTCTCGAAGACAATTCACTTTATTAAACCTTTGATATATTTATAGTTTCTATCATATTACCCCTCTCTCTTATAACCTTTAAGCTATTCAGGTCATGACATCTCTCCTTATATGTTTTGTATTATAGACCATGCACCATTATAATTGCCCATTTTTGGATTATTTCTAATTCTTACAATGTACACAAACCAACGTGGTATGCAATTTTATTTCTGTGCTTTGTCCATATAAATGGCAATTATCAAATTTGTATAAATATATTTTTTTACTTTTTTGTATTGATAGAATCGAAAATTGCATCGTTAACAACACCTACCTATAGCAAAATTGCAAAATTGTTATGAATTAGACATTATTTCAACCTGTTACGTGTTTTGCCCCCCCATTAATAATTTAATTAGTGTGTCCCAACTTGTTACTTCCAGTTCTTTCTGGATAACTACATTCCAGCAAAGCCATTAGCTGTCTGAAAAACAGCTCGGTGTAGCTTCTGAAAAGCATGTACTTACAGGACGTCTGACTGCAGGGTACTGTCACTTTTGACAAACCATGTGCTGTTTTTTTCTGCTTGTTGTAATATAACAGGCTGCTAATAATGTGTTGTTTGGTCAGAGGAAAAAGGAGACAGGATGGCAGGAACATACATAATGTAACCCCATTGTGTAATGTTACAGAGAATTCTTCTTACAGCAGTGATTCATACAGAAATGTAGCACAGAATTACCAGTCATAAATGAAATGCATATGTCTCTTGAATATTTTACTGTATTCACAGTTCAGGCCTCTACCACAATTCACTACTGTAACTAGAAAAAAAAAACATTTCCAGCAACTAGTCTATGATGAAGAATTAAAATATCCATGTGTCAACCCAATCTGGCTTTTGGAAAAAGAAAATTGACTTCCAAGAGCTATCATAATATCATATGAAGACAGCAAAGTCAGAAAAATAATTAAGCCTTTATTTTAATGAGCCAATAAAAGTCAAGTTTCTGGATGTTCTCAAAACTTCTATACTTGTTTATTTTTACTTAATGTCTAAATATGAAGCCAATTTGAGATTACAGTGTAAATAGAGTCTTCATTATGATACAAAGGAAGGATTTGTTTAATACACACCAGAAATCAACACTTATGTTTCTGAGAAGCATTTTATGAAAACCATTCCCTTGTGCTAGCAGGTGTTAATCTGTTCACAAATCTGCTGTATACACATAGTCCCCAGCCAGCTCAATCTGAACCCTCTGGTGCCATGACTCCATCCTTAGACAAGTGATATGTCCTGATTTGGCTTGGGGTTTCCCTGCTGCTGCTGCTGCTTTGGGACTAATTTGCTTAATATGGTTGGGAATGTGGCATGGATGCCACTGACCTGTACTTTAATGGCATAAAGGTCTCACAAATAATACAGGTCATCTCTTTGCCTTACACTGAATACATAATTCCTCTCTAATGCAACACTGCAGTCAGATTTGTAGCTCAATTGCTCAAAAAGAAAATATTTCTTATATTTAAGGGACCATGGTTCCATATTTCAACAACTAAGCTTTATAGAAATGTAAAAATCTAAGATACAGTTGTGCTCAAAATATTGCATAGCCTTGGCAAATTGGTAATATATGTACCATTTTTAAAGAAAACATGAGTGAGCAGGAAAAACACAATTCTTTTTTTTTTAAATGGGATTTATATTCAACTGTAGGTTATAACAGTGGCACAATCATAAACCAAAACATGACAACAAAGAAAACATTGGAATGACCCTGATCAAAAGTTTGCATACCCTTAGTCCTTAATACTATGTATTGCCCCCTTTAGCATCAATGACACTGTGCAATCTTTTGTTATAGTTGTCTATGTGGCCCTTAATTCTTGCATATGGTATAGCTGCCCATTCATCTCGGCAAAATGCCTCCAGGTCATGCAAAGGTCTTTGGTCGTCTTTGCATGACCTCACGTTTGAGATCTCCCTAGAGTGGCTCAATGATATTAAGGTCAGGAGACTGTGATGGCAACTCCACAACCTTCACCTTTTTCTGCTGTAGCCACTGGTGGGTCAACTTGGCCTTGTGCTTAGGGTCATTGTCATGCTGGAAAGTCCAAGAGCGTCCCATGTTCAGCCTTCATGCAGAAGAATGCAAATTGTCTGCCAGTATTTTCTGATAACATTCTGCATTCATCTTGCAATCAATTTTCACAAGATTCCCTGTGCCTTAGAGTTCACACCCCCCCCAACACATCAATGAGCCACCACCATGCTTCACAGTGGGGATGGTAGTCTTTTTCACTATAGGCCTTTATGACCCCTCTCAAAACATAGCGCTTATGGTTGTGACCATAAAGCTCTATTTTGGTCTCGTCACTCCAAATTACAGTGTGCCAGAAGCTGTGAGGCATGTCAAGGTGTTGTTGGGCATATTGTAACTGGGCTTTTTTGTGGCATTGGCGCAGTAAAAGCTTCTTTCTGGCAACTTGATCATGCAGCTCATTTTTGTTCAAGTATTGTCATATTGAGGTCCTTGAAACATCCACACTGTCTTTTTCCAGAGCAGCCTGTATTTCTCCTGAGGTTACCTATGGGTTTTTCTTTGTATTCCGAACAATTCTTCTGGCAATTGTGGCTGAAATCTTTCTTGGTCTACCTGATCATGGCTTGGTATCAAGAGATCCCCTAATTTACCACTTCTTAATAAGTGATTGAACAGTACCAACTGGGATTTTCAAGGCTTTGGATATCTTTTTATATGCTTTTCCATCTTTATGAAGTTCCATTATCTTGTTACGCATTCTTTTGACAGTTCTTTTCTGCTCCCCATGGCTCAGTATCTAGCCTGCTCAGTGCATCCATGTAAGAGCTAACAAACTCCTTGACTATTTATATACAGATACTAATAGCAATTTAAAAAGCCACAGGTGTGGGAACTGAACCTTTAATTGCCATTTTAACCTATGAGTGTCACCTTGTGTGTGTAACAAGGCCAAACATTCAAGAGTATGTAAACTTTTGATCAGGGCCATTTTCATGATTTCTGTTCTCATTATGATTTAAAAAGGAGCCAAGCAACTATGTGATAATAACTGGCTTCATATGACCACTATCCTTCAATAAAAGACATTATTTTTTGCATATTTTCAAAATAAATGTTAACATTTCACAATTTCTGCAAGGGTATGCAAACTTTTGAGCACAACTGTAAAATGCAGTTTTAATTAAAAATATGCCTTAGAGCTATATCTCTAAAATACAAAATCCAACTAATATCTCACAAAGCAAAACCACAGACTTTGTTTCAATCATTCCCATAGTGCTGGACCCCTCCTCAATCAGGAAATCTGGAATCCAAAAATGTATAATAAGTAATAAAGAGGTACCACTACAAATAGAGTTAAATAGTTGAAGTAAAATAAAAATATATATACTTGAGAACAAACATAAAGGGCTATAATAATAAAGCCTGATAGAATTGTGTATTGTGGGCCAATTAGTTAGGCTGTACCTTAAATGTGTTAATCTCCATCTTGGTGCTTTTTGCCCAATGTTGCTTTGCTCATATATGCAGGTCTTACATTGGTTAACATTATATGAATAGGCCCTTTTATAGCAAACTGCTGACTAAGCTCTCTGCCATGCAAGGGCCTATTATAATGAAGTAATATAAACAAAGCCACAGAGAGGGCTATAGATACAAATACATGATTTCTTGGGAACAGGATCTAAAACAATCGTGGGACCCAGATATCTGGACAGAATCCTAGATCTCTCTATCAAAACATTCATTAAACTACAGCATGTTAAAATCTTCCCTCAAGGTGTTCCATGGGATATATATCTTACTCCTTTCAAGCTACACTCCTAAAAGTCCACTATAAGCCCTCTCTGCTTCAGGGGATGCGTGAAAATGGGAACGTTTATTCACACATGGGGGTATTGCCCAAAGATATCAAATCTTTGTAGATTAGTGCTCATCAAAAAGACCCTAAATCTAGATCTTACCCCAGAAATAATAATATGTATTTTTTGGGACATCAGTCCCATGTCTCACCAATGCCCACAACAAATTAATACAATTCTTCATGCTAGCTACAAAAAGATACATAGCAAGTAGTGGAAAACTGACACACTAAATATAACTGGAGTTAAAAACAAATTGAATTGCATGCTTATCAATGTCTGAATCACACGTATATTAGAATACTCCACGACATTCTCTTATAAGATTTGGGTACAGTGGCTATCCACAAATTACTCTCCTAATATCATATAAAACTAGTAAAATAATATACAAAAACTTAACCAGACGGGAGACTAGATGGAGGGTCTGGGGGATAAAATCCCTTAGGTTCAACTCTGCTACTAGAAGAAAATGAAGACCTGTTCTCCCACCCCTGGTAACAATTCCTTGGACATGGAGAGATGTAAACCATAAAAATCTAATTGTATCGCAGGTAAGCTTTAAACTGAGAAAATAAATTGTAATGGAGAAGAAGATCATTTATTTATTTTTGTTGTTATTTTTATCTTTGTTGATTTTATTATTTTTTGTCTGTTTTTGCATCTTTAAATATTTTTATATATTCTCTATCTTTTCTTATTTACACTGGTTAAAGTGAATTCATACACTATGGGCCTCATTCAAATGCGATTTGGCCAAATGAATAGGACTCTATATAATCAAATAGCATATGCTTTTTACAGAAGTTTTTAGTTAGTTTAGACTTTGCTTTTGGATAGAAGGTCACTAACTAAAAACTTCTGTAAAAAGCATATGCTATGTGATTATATAGAGTCCTTTTCAATTGGCCAAATCGCATTGAATGAGGCCCTATTACTTGAAACAATTGAATAAGAAAAAAAGAACTAAAAAAATAGATATTTTATATATTCATTTAAAGACAACACTTTGAACTGAATAATTTTTTAGCTAAAATTACTTTTGCAAATACTTTTTCTTTTCAATGTTGTATTTGATATTTGCAAAATGTGTTGTCATTCATGAAATTATTTAATTTTAATAAAACTTAAAAGTTTATAACAAATATATTTGTTTATTTTTGATATATCCAAATGATTGTAATTGAATATTTAGGCTGTAATAATTTTGCTAAATAAATATTTGAAACAGATTGTAAGGATTTTATTAAACGTTGTAAAGTAACATTGTAACATTTTTAATTTGCCTTTTTGTCTATACATTCACAGGATAGACCATAAAAGCCATGTGGTGTTCTGTATAACACTCTGTGTGTCACTGGTAAACAATAACATTCATTTAAGCTTATCTTACCACGGAAATGTGTTGCTTCATGTGTAAGTATAGTGATGTGTGCCATTCCATGAGTCTCTTACATTTAAATTCATTAAGCTCATTCATTTTCCTCCAGTTTGTAATTTACATAAGTATCTCTGCAACACGTTCCCTCTGTGTGCTATGTCCATAGGTCTAGTGATTAAGAACACAATTATACACTTTCCATTTGCTAGAACATAATTTCTGTGCTTTAAAAAATAATAATATAGTAATGCCACTAATTGCTTATTCATTATAAACAGGAAGAAACATTATTATTTTAGTTTTATTCCCTTTATTTCCAAAGTAACTAAAAAAGTGTTATTAATAATGCTCTGTAGACTGCACAGGACCTAACGTCAAAAAATATTTATATATGTCTTTCACAATGGGCTGGTGTCTGGTTTAGATGTTAAAGGGTTAAGTCTCTTTGCAGAACTTGGGGTAGTTGGCTGGTAGGTAATAGCACACTTGAGTACTTGCTGACTTGGGTAACACAGACTGGCCTAGAAGCTAGACTTGAGTAGTTGTTAGGGAGTTGCTAGAAAGGAGTTCAGACCAGATATTCAGGCTTGATAACACTGGAGTCCATCACTGGACTAGTACCAGAAGCTAGACTGGAGAAAATACTAGAAGTCTGGTGTCTAACAGACAGAGCCACTAAAGTCCTCAAGGAGCAGCCACACCCAAGGAACAATGTTGTATAAAAAGTAATGTGTATTGGGCCCAGTAGATATATATAAGCCTTGGGACTACCTGTTTGGCTGAGCACCAGGAAGTGAGGCCTGCACATAACAAACATATGCCATGACCCTCCATATCACAGGGATGGAGAAATACCTAGAAGTAGTGCATATTGTGCAGGCGCAGAAGGAGAAGCATGCCACATAGGCCTACCCTGTGGTTCCTCCTGATATGTGTCATGAGAAGATGCAGACCCATAGGCCCATTCATTAGAAGATGCAGACCCACAGGCCCATTCATGAGAAGATGCAGACCCACAGGCCCATTCATGAGAAGATACAGACGCACAGGCCCATTCATGAGAAGATGCAGACCCACAGGCCCATTCATGAGAAGATGCAGACCCACAGGCTAATTCATAAATGTCCTCCCAAAACAGGTATACTTTATGACAATGTGATATGTCTAACAACCTTAGTTCTTTCTGACTCTTCTCCCTGATTTCTTTCTCTTCCAACTGCTCCTCTTCTCTCTTTCGTTTTTCACCGTCTACCCCCTAAGATTTCAAACTGCCCCTGCTAACTTTTGTTATAATTTTAATAATCATTAGTTTCTCCTAAAAGGGACTTACAGAACTGACACCGGTCTCGCTTTCCTGTTTTCTTTTCCTTCAACCATTTCTTGACCTTACCCAATTTTTTAAGTCTTCGGAGATAATTATAAACTTGAATTACCCTATAAACTTGAATTACCCGATTGGTAAAAACATGGTGAGTGAGCTTTAGCACATCTGCACCTGGAACTGTTCCCTTTCCCCCACTGCCCATCTCTTTATGCCAGACCTTTCCACCTCTTTACCATTTGGCCATTTCTTGTTTCCTCTTCGATTTCTCTCTTTACCTCTCTTATCTTTGAAGCATGTTATATTGAACTACTTTTGGCACTGGAAGAGTTGATGTCATCCTCAATGTTTTCAGTGTTTTACTAATGGGTATATCTCTTAAATCATGACATCATAGGCATACAATACATAAAGCTTCATCACAGCTTAAAATAATAGACCTGTGGCAGATGGCAGAGATAAAGGCAACATATTATTTTCAAAGTTTTTTTATATTACAATAGATGCAGAAATGTTAAAGGTAAATTTCACTATTGTATTGATATAGCAAAGTACTTGAGAAGTGTTCTGCTCCAATTATAATAAGGAAGCTCTTTGTAGTGGAGAGCCTCACAACTCACAATCACTAAGCTCTCCATTAGTACAGCTTTCAATGCATCCAGCCCAGAGTATTACATTGATGTAATGTGGTGGATGTTACACGGATTGTTTGAATGGAAAAGGGAGATTCAGGTTTAAATATTATAAAACACAAACTACTATTATTGATCCCCAAACCTGATCATATTACCCCTTTTAGATAGCAGTTAATAAAACCTTTATTTACAAAACAAAAATGACATTCAGCAGGGTGTCATTCTTGAATCCTCTCTCTTCTTTCTTCTTTCCCCTTAAATCAGTTGCTAAAACATGAGAAATTAAGAAACCGTTGGTTCTGAAAGTATTATTATGCTGTACAAAAAGCATAGAGTTACACAGCCAACTCGGACAAATCTGCTGTATTTATATAATATTTTTTCTTGGTGTCATCATTACAAGGACAATTTACTTCTGGTATTCATCTTCATCAAACTTATACTTTTGTCTCACCTTTTCATCAGCTGTGCAGATTTCAAAGCTCATTATTCATTTAAATATGTCGTTAAAATCTAATGCAACCATACTACACACATATAGTAAAGCAGGACCTACTGAGTTCATAGAGAAAAATAACTATTCATGGGAGAATTTGGTGTTCAGAACTAAATTTTGGTCTTGTTAAAAATATGTATTAAAATTTATTCAGAAGGCAATCATTTATATTCAAAATAGAAATATGTAAACAAAATCCTCTAAAATACAAAATCTTCCTTTCCTTTGTCTATCCCACCTTATTTGTAATATCTCCCAATACTCAATTTTCTCTTATACCATAATACACAGGAATGTCTTCTTCCCACTACTTACAATCACAGAGCTCTATCTGCAAAACTTACTTTCACCAATTGCCGGGGAGCTTTGGAATGCATTGCCACTAAACGTGTGCCACGCCTCTACCCTCACTATATGTTTTTCATCTCTAAAGAATCATTCCATCAGCTCCCTCACCTTGACTCACCTAATGTACAAGGACCTATAAAAACATATATTCCTCTCACTCCCCTTCCTGTGTTTATGTTTCTCTGTGTTCCCTATACTTAAAAAAATGTTAAAGGATCCTTGCGATACCATAGTAACATGAACAAAATGCTTTGATTAGGCCATACTCTTTAATGAACTTCATATTCAATCATTTAGAAAAGCTATATGGAATATTACATTTACATTCAAATATCAACTTCTAAAACTCCAGATGAGCTGTTTGTCTCCATCCTTTATGAGGTCATAAAGAGGTGGGAGCAACTCAGACTGGGAGCCAGTCCGAAATGGTAAAGCACAAGCTTGTCTCCTTTCCGAGATAAACCAGTTTAGGACATGAAGTCTCCTCTGACTGAAGGGCATCTGCTCCTGGCAAGACATAAGATTGTGTCTGACTACCTCCCAGCCAGTTGTTTTCCTCCCTTTAATTACCTCAGAATGGTGGAGACAAGCAGCTGAACTTGAGGTTTAATATTTGAATATTTCTTATCTAAAATATTGAATAGCCATTTTATTGATGATCAATACCTAATTAAACATCTAACTCCAGTTGTTCGGTCACTGTAGTGGTACCTTACATCTTTACGTTGGGAACTCCATGCATAGTGTTGAATCTTACAGTCTTTATTATATTTTGTTGTTGTGTTTTTAGTTGCTCAGTCATGTCTAACTCTCTATAACCCTATGGACCGCAAGACACCAGGCACATCTGT
Source organism: Discoglossus pictus (assembly GCA_027410445.1). NCBI lineage: Eukaryota > Metazoa > Chordata > Amphibia > Anura > Alytidae > Discoglossus > Discoglossus pictus. The sequence continues at coordinate 345,124,117 of CM050164.1, read as the reverse complement.
CAGCCACTGCCCCTCTGAGCTCCATCAAACGCCTGTTCATTGCTTCAATTACTTCATCTATCCATCTCCACCTCTGCCGCCCCTTCTACGGTGCTCAACATTTTTTATGGTCCATCTTTCATATTTATATATGTTACCAATTAGAATACCATACTTTTTACTATGCAGACCTTTGTTGATAATGTAGTATCCATTTTTACTAGCTTTTCCAAGCTTGCCGTAGCTTTCCTCCCTAGAAGCAAAAGTATTTTAATGCGGTGGCTGCAGTCATTGTCTGTTGAGATCTCGGAGCCCAGGAAAATAAAATTTGACACTGCTTCCACTTCTTCCCCTTCTGTTTCCCAGGAACTGAGATTTCCACTTGCCATGACCTTTGTCTGTTTAACATTGAGCAGCAGGCCAGCTTTTGCACTCTCTTCTTCCACACTCATCATTAGCTCCTTTAGTTCCTCCTCATCTTCATCCATCAGAGTAGTCTCATCTGTGTATCTTTGATTTTTGATATTTCTTCCAGCAATATTGTTTCCGGATTTGGATTTATTTAACCTGGCCTTACATATGATGTAATTCCTGTATATACATTGAATAAATATGGTGACAATATACAACCATGTCGCATTCCTTTCTCTTCCTGATATGGTACTCCCATCTCTTTAAGAACTTGTCTGGAACTCTCTTGCTTTCTCTATTAGCCAGCAGACATTGGTAATTTGATATATTGTGCCTCATCCTCTGCAGAACCTGGCATGCACATCTGATAGTTCACAGCCCATATATTGTTTGATCCAAGTTTGTAGGAACTTAAGCATTACCTTGTTGGCATGTATTTGATAAATGAATTGGAGCACTTTTTGGCACTACCTTTTTGGGATGTAGACTGACCTTTTCCAGTCTATTGGCCACTGTTGAGTTTTCCGAATTTGTTTCCGTAAGGCAAGCAACACTTTCAGAGTATCATCTTTTAGGATTTTGAATAGTTCAACTGGTATTCCATCAATTCTTACAGCTTTGTTTTTATCAAGGCTTCATAGCGCACATTTCACTTCACTCTCCAAGATATCTGGCTCCAGATCATTGGACAGAGTATTGAGGTCATCACAACTGTTAAGATCCTTCCTGTATAAATAGATCTTCAGTATATTTCTGCCACCTCATCTTTATCTGATCTGCCTCTCTAAAGTCCATACCATTTTTGTCTTTTATCACACCCCATTGGCATGAAATGTTCCCTTGAGATCCCTAATTTTCCTAAAGAGATCTCTTGACTTTCTGTTTTCTTCTGTCTCTTTACATTGCTCATTATAGATTGTCTCCTTGTCTCTCCTTGCTATCCTCTGGAATTCTACCTTCAATTGGACAGAACTTTCCTTCTTTCCTGTGCTACTTTGAAAACCCTCAGCAGCCAATTTGCCTTCTTAGTTTTCTTTCTTTTGGGGATATTCTTTGTCGCTGTTTCCTGGATAATGAAGCAAACGTATGTCCAAAGTTCTTCAGGCATTCTATTTTCCATGTCTAGTCCCTTAAATCTATTCTTTACTTTCACTGCATATTCACAAATGATATTATTTATTTTGTATCTGCTTGGTCTGATGATTTTCCCTCTTTTCTTCAGTTTATTTCTGAACTTTGCAATAAGAAGCTCATGGTCTGAGCCAAAGTCATCACAAGGTCTTGTTTTTGCTGACTGTATTGAGCTCCTTCATCTTTGGCTACAAAGTATATAGTCAATTTGATTTATATATTGTCCACCTGGTTATGTCCATGTGTACAATAGTCTCTGAGGCAGTTTCATTTTGTACTCCAAGGTCAAACTTGCCAGTTATTCCAGGTATCTTTTGGTTCCCTACTTTAGCTTTCCAATCTCCTATGATGAGAGTAACATCTTTTATTGGTGTTATATCTATGAGGTGTTGAAAATCCTTGTAAAATTGGACAACTCTGGTCTCTTCAGCATCCGTGGTTAGAGCATAGACTTGGATCACTGTGATGTTAAATGGCTTTCTTGAATTGGAATTGAAATCATTCTGTCATTTATTGGGTTGTAACTGAGCATTTCTTTGGCCACCCTTTGATTGATTATGAAGGCTACTCCATTTCTTCTGAGGGATTCTTGACCACGGTGAAAGATCTGGTAGTTGTCTCATGTGAAATGTCCCATTCCAATCCATTTCTATTCACTAATTCCCAGTATATCAATGTTTAACCTTTCATCTCATGTTTGACCATGTCCAGTTTGCCTTGGTTCATATTTGTAATGTTCCAGGTTCCTATGCAGAATTGTTCTATGCTGCAGCAGACTTTCCTTTCCCCTTCAGGTACATCTGCAGCTGGGTGTCCTCTCGGCTTAGGTTCAACCACTTCATTAGATCTGGTGCTACTCGTACTCGCCCTGTACTCCTCCCCAGTAATGTGGTAGGCACCTTCTGACCTGAAGGGTTCATCTTCTGGTGCCATATAATTATATCCATGGTTTTGCTTGTCCATTAAATTATTGTATTAAAGATACTGGAGCAGGTTGCCAGTTACTTCTGCAGTGAACCACAATTTGTCTTACCTCTCTGTTTTGACCTGACCATCTTGTGTCACCCTAAATGGTATTGTTCACATCTTCATTGAAGTACATTAGACCCATCACCATAACAAGATAGTGATCCAAAAGGGGTCTTTATTATACAGTTGTGTTATTACTAGTGTAAGATGTCTTTACAATACAGTTGTGTTATTCCTAATTTAATGCAATGTGTACTTGAACAGTGATATATAAATAAATATAGTTACAAAACAGTAGTTTGTATGGACAGTTTAAAGTAGTAACTGATTGCTGAAGGTTTAGAATTAAATGTTGCATTAGAGGTATATGCAAGTGAGCTGGGTTGTGAATGCATCTGATAGAGGGGAATTAGTAGTGTATGATTACATTAGTAGTGTATGATCCTGAGAGGGTTCATTTTTGTAAAAACTAACCCTGTCTATATGAGCATGCTCAGCTTTGCAGCCAATCAGCAATGCTGTATGCAGCCAGCTAGATGAGGCTGCTACAATGGGTCCTTAAAGGACCATAAATTGACATTCAAGTAAAAATGCTTGAGCTGTTACACAGTTCTTCTTTAGACATACACCCTCTCCTTGATAAATTCTGACAAATTATAATTGTACTGAAACCAAACATTTCAGCTTCATCTTCCTATTCTAATCTGTCTTTTAGGCAAATGAGCAGTTATGCTTGATTTATGGTCCTGCAATGACCTGCAAAGTTTGAGGAAGAGAACGTTCATAGTCTCTGTGCATGTGTCTCTGTGTGAGTGCATGTGTCTCTGTGTGAGTAAATGCATGCAATTCCCTGAGGCTGGGAGAGATCTCAGGGGCAATTCTATGTGGCTGGGGGAGGTGATGGTGCAATTCACTGGGGCTGGGAGAGATCTCAGGGGCAATTCACTGGGGTGGGGGAGGTGATGGGGCAAATCACTGGGGCTGGAAGAAGTTTCACCTGGGATGTTATGTAAATAAAACAGTGAATGAAGGGACACAAACCTTGTTCTGGGTATTACAGAAATCTAAAGGAAAGATGCAGCTCAATTCACAGACCAAAAAGATGCAATATGTTATGTATGCTAATGTTAGCTGGGATTTTCAGGGGTTGTCAACATTAATAGAAAACAGTTTGCTTATTTCAAGAAATTCAGCAATATTTAGGGTAACTGTTTAAATGTTTATTTTGGTATTTTTTCATGCAAACATTTTTTTCATACACTACTAATTTGCCTCTATAAGATGCATTCATAATCCAGCTCACTTGTATATACCTTTAAAATAGTCTTGTGTAATTGGCAATTCATTAAAAGGTTGGTCTGAATCATATATTTTACCAATGTAACAAGCATCATCAATACCTTTATTGTGTCTGTACAGTCTAGATTTACAATACATTACATTTTCATGGCACGGAGGAGTTGGGCAGATGTATTATATGATTTACTAATTTGTATCTTAGTACAGAGCCTTTAGTGACTATTTTATGACACTAACCCCCAATACATAACATTATATTATTAATTGAAATATCTTTCCTACTTAACTATTTGCAAATTTCATCTGCATTCATGCTTTCTAAAGCAGCATAGATACAATACTGACAATTAAGATGTATCCATCCTACAAGAGCCCAGAGGTATTCTTTCACTGGAAACAATGAAATTTACACAGGAAATACTCTGTTGTCTCCAAACCAGAAAAGCTCTGCATAGCCAGGATCGTTAATGAAAATAGACATTAATCAATTTAAACTAGGGCAAAAGGTACACAAAGCTCCAAAGTATGTTGGAATGGAAAATATTAATTTAAAGAGTTCAATATCCAAAGTCCTCAAAAAATCTATACCATGCACTCTGTAGTATTAACAATTAAATAAAAAAATGATAAGCTGTCAAAGCTCACTACTACCTGCAATATATTGTATGATTCTGACACAATTAATAGTATGTTTGAGTATATTTAGATATTTAGCCTTTGTTTTATAATTTACAAAACGCAGTATTTGAACAATGGTATAATATGGAAGGAACTGAAGATAAATAATTAGCCATACATAGAATATATAATTATATTATTACTAAAAATATGGGGCAAAAGTTTCATACAAAACAAAAACTTTAACTGTTAACTATATTAATAAAATAGAAGTGTTTCACTAACAATTACACCAAGTATATGCTCTTTATCAGAATATTTGTGACACTTAAATAATATGACAGCATTCTGAGTTACACGATGAGATGCTCTTAGTCTTTTTAAAAATGTGCATTTTTCATTTTATTTCAGTTTCCTGTCAACCGCATCACTCTAAATGAGAAGCAGTTTCACTATTCATTAAAAAAGGTTTCACATCATTGTTATTCTATGATTTTATACATTATTTGTTTTTTTTATGCATTATTAGCAAACCCAAAATTTCACATTTACGGTTCCATTATTTTTTAAAGGTAATGCGATAATGGTTCAAGTGTCATGTTTAGAAAGGTGTAAGTTATCAGGAAATGTGTTTGAAAACAAACAAAAAACGACATATTCTTGAACAGGAAGAAATACATATGCTGAATAACATACATATATATTGTCTGTGGAGGCATTGCCCTATTTAATTCCTGTACTTGGTCTGTCTTTGTACTCTGCCTATTTATATGTATGTGTTCCCTGGTGGCCCAGTGGTTAGGATTCAATGCTTTCACCACTAAGACTTTGGTTTGATTCCAGTCAGGGAACCAAGAGATCACACCACCCTGAAGCTAAACAGGGTTAGGCCTGGTCAGTACTTGGATGGGAGACTGCCTAGGAATACCAGGAGCTGCAGCCCACTGGAGAAGGAATTGGCAAACCACTCCAGATTCTCTGCCATGAAAACCAAGTAGATCAGCATGACCATGGACATAAAGATGTCCTGGTGTTTTATGGTCCATGAGGTCACACAGAATCAGAAACGACTGATCAACGCAACAAAAAAATAAACAATGTACCAACTGTATACATGTTATACTGATGGCACGCTCTATAATATGAATATACTATACATTTTGTTAGAGCTGTACAAGCATAATCACTCCCCGTTGTACATGCTAACCCACAAGTACACTAATGTGATGAAAATTAATATACTAGTGGTGTAAATAGTCCGATGATATAAGTAGCGGTATTGCAAATAGCAGGAAAATTAAGTATTAATCATGACCCTTAGCTCAGACATACTCTATCTCTACTCTATAATTGGACTCTTAGCACTATACATGGTTTTGTAAAGTGTGTAATAGTTCTACCAGTTTAACACTAGCCTTGATTCCATGAACATTATATATCAAAGCTAATATCTCTATATTATCATTAGGATTTTGAGGTTAGTCACATGCATACTATACATTGTATATACTGATACTATAAAATGTGTAAATTAGTACTCTATAGTTGTATATGGTTAAATTGTAACGAGAAATGGAATTATTTGAATGGCTTAGTGGATATTGTTAAAGCTATTAATCTATACCATATCTAGTCACAATTGGATATAATACAATAGGATGTAACACAATAGAAAAATATATTCCTTACACACCAAAAATATAATGGAAGGGTGTGGAACTGTCTATATATACATATGAGTACTATTGTATATAAATATGTATCCAAATGAAAAAATATATATCTAGATAAGTTCCTGTTGGATGATGTTTCAATGAGAAAACATATAGCTTTTAAGCACTTGTTTAAAATGATGATTATGTATGCAAACGAACACTAGGTAGTTTATTTTAATATTAAAAGCAGGGAACCTTCCAAAGTCCTTTAAGGGCTTTATGTGTTATACCACCTCACCTATTGCAGTAACATGTTGGAATGGAAATTAATGTATATATTATATGTTTCTATAGAACATCCAATAGACTGCATAGTTTTACTAAATTACATAGATATTTTGTAATCCTTCAATATCTAATACAGATTAATAGTAACCATCATTGTAATATTAGGACTTACAGTTAAACACGCATGTGTTAAGTTATGTATTCTGCTTGTAACATAGCATGCTTATCTTATTTTCCATTATGCTTGACTTCCTAGTATGGAGAGACCCTTCTAAAATATCCAAGAGAACATTGTGTTCCTTATTATCCTTTCTTCCATTATTACTATATCCCCAAGTCTGCTGTCTTACACTTTATTCCATTCTCTACTTCACCACATTTCCAAAATGTGTTTACACTAATAAATACAATTATCATGTTCTGTCACAGCTGCTGACACAATCTCCTTACGGGCCTTCCATCCATTCACTTGCCTTCTCAACCCTCATCATCATCATCTGTTCCCCTCTGCCTGTACATAAACTCATGTTCCTCAAAATAATTTCAGCATTTCCATCCAGATATTCTATATGCTCCTTCCATGACTTTCTCCTCTCCTCCTCTCCTACCATTAACGCCTTGCTTGCCCACATAAAGACTATTAACATACACCTACTTTTTAACATGTTCCTATTCTTTAGAATTGCCTAGCTCAAATCATTAGATTATGTCTATTTGTTATGTATCTTGAAATGTTCTCTAAAAAACAATTGATCAAAGAAGTGTATCAGCTACCCAATTATCTCTATCCATTTGCCGAGCTACTACACTTGCAGCAGGTCCAAAGCACTGGGGCCCATTACAGGGTAGGGGCCTCTACTACTGGCAGTGAATGATTATCTTAATACATTATATGATAACGGCAGAGCTACTTAATAGACAGGTCATTTGATCACCATAGAGATGATCATCTGGCTTTTTTATTGACCCCCAAAGGATGGATAAAAAAGTTGCAATGGGGCTCATTCACAAGCTCCTCCAATTAAAACAAGGCACACTTTTCTTGCTAGTTCCCACCTCTCCCTGAGCCTCAAATATATATTTTCCCCACTCCCTAAATATACCACCAGTACTTAAATAAAACATTCAGTGCCCCCCTCTCCTATTTCTATCACTCCCAAACACTAACCAGATCAATTAGATTAAGCTCTCACAACAACAAAGCCCTCAACTCCTTCTGTACCAAAATGTATGTACGAATGTGCTGTTTCATGTTTACAGCCTTATTAAATTGTGAATCGGCCAATTGAATAGGGCTCTATATAAGCACATAGCATATTTATTTTACAGAAGTTTTTAGTTCGTGATCTTCTATCCAAAAGCAAGGTCTTTGCTAACTAAAAACTTCTGTAAAATAAATATGCTATGTGCTTATATAGAGCCCTATTCAATTGGCTGAATCACAATTTAATAAGGCTGATACTGTTTACATGTATGTACACATGTATTTATGAGCTAATTGTACCCTTAGCACTATAAAATAGGCCTCACACTTTACAAGTAAAAGATAATTATTATTTTTGCCAACATTTGTCTAGCATAGTTTACCTTTTAAAAGTTGTTTTTGAATAACATTTTAAAGTTCACTTGCAGAAGGGTCATCAATGTCAGTGAAAGGGTTGGGACATATTTAATAATTTAACCTTTACTTTTAAGTACAAATATCAACCTATGTTACGTGTGTTATGTAAACCATCAAGTAGCTATAATAATCACAGAACATATTTATTTTACCATTTGGCCTAACTAATCATTTTATTATACTATTATGTATCAACAAAACTGTACATGGAATCGACAAAGAAGTGTCACAAAAAACACAGATAAAAACTATAATGGAGTTGAAACTTAAAGATAAAATAAAAAGTGTATTTTATATGTAAGCACTGCTATTACTAAGAAGGCCAAAGCCTTAACTTTAAAAATATATATTTTCTTGCTTGTCTCAGACTATCTTCTAAATTTAAAGGTGTCAAAGACATTTTGTTGTTGATCCTGACAATTTCTTCCATTCGTAAACTTCTTCATTTTCACCAGACAACTTCATATCAATTTAAGTATAAAGGAGAGAGACTACTGATCAAGTTGTTAAACTTTGATAATAAACCTGTCATGACTGGTGCACACTTTAAAACTGGGAGGCATTCAAGGGGCCTGAAGATATTAAAACAGTTTATATGAAATACTGCACTATTGTGAACAATTATTTCAGGATGAAGATCGAGCACCACAGGTTAGGAAAACCAATTTTTCTTTCCTCACTTGTTACCTTATCTTGGAGGAAGAAAATGTGTCTCATCTCATCCTGAAATAGTTTAGCAAGTAAAATATATCCTTAACAGACATTTTTTATACCCATAAATGCTTGCAGCTAGACATGGATAATGTCCAAACAGGGGACACCAGACTTACAAAGTGACAGTCACATATGGAAAGGACACTGAGTCAAATGGCTTTTTTTCCATTTATTGGAGGCATCAAGATGGTAGATTTTGCAAAAATGTCCTACAGTATGCCTGGAAAAGTATAGCACATTACATCATAATACAAACTCAAAATGTAGGTTTCTATCCATAGTTCAGCAACTATATATTAAAGGACCACAATTGTCTTTTTTTTTATGCAGCCTAAACTAGACTTGATAATGGACAATGATTTTAGAAAGAAAAAAACAATAAACACAGCCTTTGCATTTTGATTTTTTAGACATAATTATTATTTACTTGCTTTTGTCAGCATTTCATCTGGTTATGTCCTTGTAAACTAATGAGATTTCCATTACTGCTAGTGAAAATTGTCTAAATTATAGATGTTACATAGAGGCATCTTGTGCAAACAAAGAACCTCATTAAATTGCAAGCCCGTAATTACCTATAACCCAACATTTTGCCTGCGGGTTACAATTTTTCTAAAATTTTAGATGTATTCAGTTGTCTTTAACTCGCAACTGCCCTCTCACAGCCTCCACACACAACCATGCACTCGTAAGTAGGATTTACTGCGGCATGATCATCAGATCTGACAACATTTAAGGAGGCATGTAATTTACTTCTTAAACATTCTCAATACTTCTTAGACAGAGCCAATAGTAAATGAGACTTTCATCATGACATCAGTAAAACATGGAGTTTATACTACAATTAATTAGTGTTTAGACGTAAAATTTGTGATTGGACTCGCAATCCAGCAATGTAGAAATCAATAAAAATAATTAAAGCAATTGTTTTAGTCCACGTGGTGGCCTGATATGTATTGCCCCCTTGATTCCTGGGAGGGATCATTATTACATGAAAATAAAAGTTAAAAATAAGTCTCTTTCAGTGCAGATTTGCGGGCTTAAGACTGTTGTGCAATTAATTCTAATGCCTTTAATGCTTCATTGCTCTCCCAAGTACAGTAGTGTGTGTTTATTGCTGCTGCAGGTTTACGAACAGGTGTTTAATCCATTCGCGAGTCCTATCAAGTACTCGTATAATTTTTTTAAAACATTTGCAATTTACGGGTTTGAAGACAATTGCGGGCTTGTTGAATATTTGTAATTGAATACTGATTTTGCGTCTTTAGCACAGGTAACATTTACGGGCCCGAAACATTAAAGGAGGAGATAGGACGGAGTTACGGTTTTGACAACTGCAGTGATTTTTGGTCTGTAACTCGCAATTGGAATGCAAGTTGCTAAATGTAGCCAAATGAATATAAGTTACATTTACGGGCTACATTACAGGTTCAAGTAATTACAATTTGGCCAATTGAATGAGGTTCATAGTCTCCTCCTGCCTCATAAATTTGATCAGCAAAAAACAAACTAGTAAATCTAATAGCACCATAATTGTATATTAAAGGCAATATATCAGAGGCGGTGTTATTTTATCTTCAATCATAAAAACATTTAGACTATTTTCAACTGTAATTCTTCAAAATATAATATTTTAAATATATAGTATCAACACTGTATGACTGTGTTCTTAGATTTAAAATTCTTACCTGCATGCCAGAGTTGTCACAAGAAGCATTTAGTATTTCATGTAAAGGTATGTCTTGCCCCTAAGAAAATAGAAATATTATATCAATGTCAAAGTTCTTCAATATAATATATATACAGTATCAGACAAAACAGTGAATAGTGGACCAATGCAGATAAAAATGTATAATTGCCAAATGAACAGCATAACAGAGAAAATGGCACCAAACCCTGCAATAAAAGTTGCTGCAAACTATGCCAACACATCTGCAAAGAGGACACAGCCACGCACAACAACAAGACCTACAACATCGACATATTCATGTACATATTCATGTACATCATCCAATGTAGTGTACATTATACAATGTACTGTATGTGAAAGGTGGTGCTACATTGGGGAAACCAGCCAGAAACTACACCGAAGCTCCCTCAAAAAGCACCATGAAGTTATTGTACTCCAGTTGGACACCATTTCACCCAGGAGAATCACTCCATCCAGAACCTCAAAATAAAAGTACCCAGAGAGAATTTCCGAACTAGCCAACAACGGAAAACTTTTGAATTAAAAATGATTAAATTTTTTAATACAAGGTATTGGGCATTAACATCGACTTAGGCTTTCTGGCCAACTATCTTAATGTCTTATAGCACATACATTCCACACATCCCCCTCCCGTCTATTACTGTTTTTGTAAGCTACATGCTATGCTGAAATGTATTGCTCTTTATTTTACTCAGCTGTGTTCTTATCTACAGCCTGATCTATAGACTCACTGACCTATCAGGACATTATTCACAATGCTGGTCTATTTCTCACGTAATTCTGGCCAATGAATTTTTTTTTCTTGTTTTTCCGATTTTTTTCCATCTCTTTCTGTTTACTGTTTTTAGTTCATACTTGTATCAGTATCGCTTTTTGACTTGATAAAGAGAGGCATTATCTCTCGAAAGGTTGTCGCTTTATTATGAATACGTTTGTCCAATAAAAAAGGTATCGCTATTCACTGCAATACTCTGATGATTCAACTATATATATATATATATATTATATATATATATATACTAGTCACTTGCCATCAAACGTCAAGGTATAATAATGTCTTCTGTCTGTTTGTGTGCCCTTGCCCTCTCTCTGTTTACCCTCTCTCTCTCTCCCTGTGCCCTCTCCCTCTTTATGTGCTTACTCTCTGTCTCTGTGCCCTCTCTCTCTCCCTCTCTCCTTCTATCTCTCCCTCCCTTCTTCTCTCTCTCCCCCTCCTTTTCTCTCTCCCTCTCCTTCTCTCTCTCTCTCCCTCTCCTTCTCACTCTCTCTCCCTCTCCTCACTTTCTCTCCCTCTCCTCACTCTATATATCTCTCTCTCTCCTTCTCACTCTCTCATTCTCTCTACCTCTCCTTCTCACTTTCTCCCTCTCCTTCTCATTCTATCTCTCTCCCTCTCCTTCTCACTCTCTCCGTCTTCTTCTCACTCTCTCCGTCTTCTTCTCACTCTCTCTCCTTCCTTCCTCACTTCCTTCCCCTCCTTCCTTCTCTCTCTCCTTCTCTCCCCTTCCCTCCTTCTCTCTCCTTCCCTCCTTCTCTCTCCTTCCCTCCTTCTCTCTCCTTCCCTCCTTCTCTCTTTCTCCCTCCCTCTCCTTCCCTCTCCTTCCCTCTCCTTCCCTCCTCTCTGCCTCCCTATCCCCCTTCGGCGCCCATTGCACAACTTGCAATTTGAGAGCGTTACACACAAACTCACAACTATTTTAGTGATATAAATATTGCCTTTACAGTTTCTAGTAGCCTGATAAACTAAAACTATTAATCAGAAGTGTAATTTCAGTATATATTTATATACCCTAGTAAATTGCCCGTCATAAATGACGATATCATTTTAAATGTTTCTCTTCATCCCCCCTTGTGTTTCTCCCCCTTCACTGTGTCTCCCCCTTTCCCTCCCCTGTGTCTCTTCCCTCTTCCCTCCCCTGTGTCCCCCCTTCCCTCCCATGTGTCTCTTTTGCCCTCTACTGTGTCTCTTTCTCCCTCTCCCCTCCACTGTGTCTTTTTCTCTCTCTCCCCTCCCCTGTGTCTTTCTCCCCCTCCCCTGTGTCTTTTCCCCCTCTCCCCTTCCCTGTGTCTCTTCCCCTTGTGTCTTCCTCTGCAGCTCACTGCATGCTCGCAGCTCTGTGCAGACTTAGGAAGTAGTGGTAAGTGTGTATGCTCCCATGGAGCGTTACACACTTACCAGAATTATTATAGTTGATATAAATCAAACTCACACTGATGAGTTACGCTAGATCAAAACAGTGTCTGTGAGTAGGTCTCCTGACTTGTGTATAATCCATCCTATGCTATGCATCAAAGCTGTCTAATAAAGCGAGCATATGCCTAAAAAGACCATGTATAAAGTTATATAGATAAAAGAGTCATTGTATTGGACTTATAAATATAAATATTACTATCTGTATATATAAGGTGATGTTCCTAACACTTCATCCTTTAGTTCAAATTATTGTTATTATCGTTTATTTGTAACGCGCCAACATATTCCGTAGCGCTATACATAAGTTAAGTTACAGGCAATGACAAGTTCAAGATTCACACATTACAAAGAGTGGATGGCCCTGTCTTTGAGCTTGGAATCCGGTGTCCATAGCGCTTTCCCTAAAGCACCTTGCAAGACTGAAACTCGCAGACTTACAATCTAAAGGTTGAAGTGTTTATGTGGTACAGTAGGGAGAGAGTAGTGCTGAGCATGTTAGGGAGGAAGGTTATAGGCTTCTTTAAAGAGGTGCGTTTTTATTGAAGTTTTGAAAATGTCTACAGGAGGACAAGATACTAGTAAATATACTGGTATATAGTAAAGATTTACCCTTTAGTTAAAACGTAGCAGGTGGGCTAAGTAGCGGATTATTTGTATATTCCTGTACATAAAGATATAGTAATATAAACAGCATGGCAAAATAAGCTTTTTTCTTTAAAATATATTATTGTATATATCTTGAATCTCCAGATACTTCAATGTTTTTGCCCACCCAAAAGAAAATTGTGTACATATGGGAAGGGTCCAATGGCCATACCAGCAATAAAGAAACCTGCCTTTAACAAAGCCAATACGTGACCAATTTTCAATACGTAAACAGATTTCTTGCAAGATTTCCAATCCTGTAACTGAAGATGTATAGCAGATTTGGTGAGTTCCATGTTCTTAAAGCTATGGTAATAGATCTAGAGGTAATAGAATGAAAAATGTCAAAAGGAACAATGAAAAGCAACACAATACAATGGAATGGATGGTAACTTAACCATAGTGGTGCAGTCCTACTGAAAAAGCACTTGGTAGTTAAAAATTAGTGTACAGCTCCTGTAAGGGGCAGTGCAGCTGCCAACACTGCCAACGCACTGTACTATTTACATCTCCCTCCAGTAACATTCTGTCATATTGTTGACATAAAAAAAAAAGCTGTTTAAACCCCCATGTGTGTATGTAAAATGTTTCCATGCTACACAAACATTACATAATAGGGACACATTATTTACAAGTAATTTGCTTTTGCTTTCTCCTGTCAGGTTGATTGACAGCTTGTTTCATTCTCTATGATTAGCCATACTTCCCATCATCCCCCTGGACTTGTTTTGGGAGCTAGGCACCCTTACAGCATAATGGGAAGAGTCAGACAGGGTGTCCATCGCTATTATGTTTTAGATCAGTGTTGATTTTTTTCATTTAATGATGCAGATAATGACTTCCTAATCAAGCAGCCTGGTTGTTAATCTTCAAAATCAGTGTTACAATCAATAAATACTGTACGGATTTCAGAAAATCCAACTGAATTATTATCAACTAGAGAATATATGACAACATTTGATCTGGAGTCTAAGGGCTATCAAGTATCAGAGTAGGAGGTCACACTGCTTTTCATTCCAATCTGCCTTAATACCTTCTCTATTCTATATATCCTATACTTCGATCGGCAACAATAATGGATGTAGATATTTTTCACACCAACACAAAGCCTATAAATATTGCATTCTGTTATCTAGTCAATGGAAGTGTTCTGATTTGTAAGCTGCTCTGTAAGGTGCATTATGTGCTACTGTTGTTGCTCTTCCTAAAGTAAGTATATTCTCTAAGAGTCATCATTTCATTTCAAGTAGATAAGCGTAAAGCAAATGCAGCTTGGCAGACTTTGCCACCTTTTCATCACATTTCTAATCCTTGGAAGAATGGTTACAATCTCTCTTGCAATCTGATTCCTACCATACAGTATGAAGCTTCAAAGAGAAAAATAAAGTCACACATCAACGGCACTGTCAGCCACTAATGCATTTTTAACTTTGGAAGACTTAAGTATTGTGTATAGCCTACAAAGTCATAACTAGGCAAAAAAGCTGAAATAGTTTGGCAGTCAAATACATATATTTCAGTACGGAGATTTGCAGCAGATTAAAGGGTTTGATATGGAGAATCCTATTATACGTTGTCTTTTCCATTGTGTTCTATGAAGTACCAGTAAGAAACCGGGGTTTATAAAGCAAAAAATGTACAATTTTACCAATTGTAGAAGAGTCTTAGTAATCCATAGCTGCCAGTTTCACACATCCATATTGTTGTTTACACAATAAAAGAAGTGATGATATAGTGTAAGTATAGTAGATATTTCTATTAAAAGGCCATTTAAAACATCATAGTAGGTCAAGTACTGCTCTTTTGAAAGCTTAGGTTCAGTATCTAATGTATCTATTTTAATAGTATATATTAATATTTAATCTTATATAGATGTATGTATTTTAGCCTAAAGAACAAAGCTCCAATGTCCGGCAGCATGTTTAGAAGTAGGTGCTGTGTCATAGTATGTGGATGTACTATGTTATATGAACAACATGTGTACTATGTTATATGAACAACATGTGTACTATGTTATATGAACAACATGTGTACTATGTTATATGAACAACATGTACTTTCCAGATTTGAAAGCAAAATTATTTTCAGAAAATCTATTTTATTACAAAAGTACTCATCCATGTACCATCTCAATAATGTACCAATTCCATCTTCAGTTAAGTTTATCTTATATGTAAGAGCATACCTAGAGAAATTATATTGTTTGTAATAGTAATTTGCCAATTAGAGTTTAACACTTGAGGAGTCAAAGAACTGGCATTAGAAAATGGTGTTCTGTTTCTGTCACGGACACTTAGAACTCTATACTGTACAGTCTGATTGGCTCAACAGATCAAAAGCCTAACTACATTTTAAACTATATTATATATGGTGAAAATTAACCTTTAAATTATATATTCTGCAATATTAGAGTAAATATAAATATGTTTTTGCACAAATAAATATATGCAGAGTTTATTAAGGGGCCACTGTGTGAAACTTGTTTTAAATGCATATTATACCTGTAGGCAGAATGAAAATTGATCATATTATAAAAATAAAATGAAACTTACTTATTTTTAAAACATTTTGTTTTTATTCCGTGTGATTGCATTTGCAGCTCTGATCAAGCAGTAATGTCCTCCTTTGCAGCTGACTCACTCTAGGAGGCTCATATGCAAATTATGGGGGTGGGTGCATGGCTGCACACAGAGGGCTTCTGGGCTCACTCACAGAGCCTGTAAAAATGCCACACACAACATAATTTACATGAAAGTCTCCTAGAGTCATTCAACAGCAAAGGTGGACATCACTGCTTGATCATAGCTACTAATGGAATGCTTTGATATAAAAATAAAATGTTTTAATTTTTTTAAATATTATGCTTAATCTTAATTTTATTGCCACACTGTCTATATGAACAGTTTGACTTTAATAAAATGTATACAAGGAATTTAAGAGAAGGAATGGAATTTAGCAAGTGGATGTAATAAGAGGAAAGAATGCAGACATCTTAGTGATAACATATGCCCTAAATACTTTTTTGACAAAAAGTTATCAAGTTACATATTAGCATAACATATTCTATAATGTGGCTGCACTGCAGTACATGTGTTGAATCAGGACTTGTGTAACTTCACTAATACAAACAACTACTAATACAAAACTAGGACAAAACTCATTAGAAACTAATTTCTTCTTAACATAGGACAATGTACTGGAGATAATGAGAAAAAAAGAAGAGAAATGATGGTACTGGGGCTCTAGAGAATATTAACAAGGGGATTTGCATGCAATGACAGCACGAAAACAAGTTTTCACTATACGTATGAAGGTCACTGTCTGTAAAAGATATTTGAGAATGGTACCTATACTATTACAAAACAAAGGATGATACAGATATAAAAAGAAAACACATTTTGCTACTTACTGGGTCTAATTAGACGTGATTTATTACATGAAACCACCTAATTAAGTGGTTTAGCTGTAATTGCCATTTCTGCTTTTAACATGCGTAATTGTTTATGTACTACTTTTATATTTGATTACTTTTTTGTTATTTCTTACACAATGGAATAAGTCACTGACCTTGTATCTTTTTTTTCTTTTTTTTTGACAAGTCTATAATGTTTCTCTCCAAAAAGCTCCTTCCCTGGCTCATCCACATTACTGGGTAATTAGCCATTGTCATGGAAATTAATTTCTTCTTAGCCGGATTATGTTACCACCTGGAATACTAATCATTGTTTCAATTGTATATGCTTTTTTTTTTTTTTTTAAATAAATACAGGTGAGGGTGGAGTTTTAAATTTTAAAAGAAAAATAGAAATGCTGTCACAATGTCTAGAAGTTGGGTTATATTGGCAGATCAATTCACAACATGTACATAGTTATATGAACCTGATAATCACACATAATAATCTCAGTAACAGTTTTTTTTTTTTATTCAGTTCTATTGTTAATTAGAAATTATATTCTCTGTATATTACACAATGAAACGAAACCAGCCTGGAAAAATAACCTTCTCTTGAATTAAAGTAAGAGTACCAGTTTTGCACAAAATAATATGCTTCTGAAGCTATACACACAAATCAAAATTACTGTTTTATATGTCGTTGAAAACACATGCCAAAAATAGTCATTCAATTATGGAAAGAAAAGCTATTTTTTTCAATTTAGTTTTCTAAAAAATTACATAGAAAAATATAATCTTAAATATTTTTCAATATGACAAATTTTTCATAAGTCAAACACCTAAGACAAATAAATAGCACTCCAAATGGCTACATCTAGATGACTGATGCCATGCAAAAAATATGGGCACTCTGTAACCCAAACACGTACTACTAACAGCAGAAATATTTGCAGCACTCACGTCCAAATTGTGAAAAGTCAATTTTTATTTCAGCAAAAGTGGAATATAAAACATGAGTGACGTTTCAAAACAGCAGGTCCTTTCCCAAGCTGTGTAAATTGGCATAAGTAACACAATATATATTATAACTCTCTCCCTGTATATATAAATACTATAAAATACTATATACACATATATATATATATATATATATATATATATACATATATAATATATATATAATATATATATGCACACAAACATATACATATGGTTATCTTAGTTATACAAGTAATTAGAAATTATATATATACTAGCGAATTGCCCGTCAAAAAATGACGGCAATGAAATTGTAAGGTAGCTAATGCTGTTTGGTGTATAATAAATATGTAATACATTACTAAATGAATATAGTGTACCTATTTTGAAGCATTGTGATGAAGAGCTGGCAATCTGTGTTGATGTTGCTGCAGCATTAGTGGTGTGGAGCTGCTGTGTAAGCATGCTGAATGTGTGCACTGTGTGGTATGAATATCCGTAGGTGGTTTGTGGTGTTTTGCGAGTTTCTTGTGGTGTTTTGCGAGTTTCTTGTGGTGTTTTGCGAGTTTAGAGTGCTGTAGCCTCGTTTTCGTTTTGTTCGGCGGCCATTTTTTCTCTCGCTTAGATTTTTTTTTAGTCTCTAAACTCTTTTATTTCGAGTAAAATCGAGGTCTAAGTTGCATTTTTGAGGTCCTGGGTGCTCCCACTTGGTGTAGGTAATGTTTTTATGTATGTGCTGTGTGTATGTATTGTGTTTTACATTTTGTAATGTTCGCGAGTTGCGTCCGAGTGTTGCGAGGCCGTAATGTGTGTGAACGTGTGTCGTATGTTGTTTGCGAGTGTCGTAATGTGTGTGTCGTACTGTTTGGGTTGCGACGTGAAGTTTGCGAGGGTCGCAGTTGCTGGCATGGAGCGCCTTCGGCGCTCCATGCCAGCAACTGCGGCCCTCGCTTTGCGAGGTCCTCAGGTGCTGGCATGGAGCGCCTATGGCGCTCCATGTCAGCAACTGAGGCCCTCGCTTCGTGAGGGTCCTCAGTTGCTGGCAAGGAGCGCCTTCGGCGCTCCATGCAAGCAACTGAGACCCTCGGGCAGTGCCCTCGCTTTGCGAGGGCCGCGACTCGCGTAGCGAGCCCGCAGCGTTAGCAACAACTCGTACGCTCACAACTATATATGTGATATATATATATATATATATAATTATACATACAAATGGTACCTTGGTATTCGTCGTTAATTGGTTCTAGAAGGCATGTCGAGTGGCAAAAACAAACACAATTCCCTTAAGGAGTAATGTAAATTGACTCAGAATTCTTAGCAAGCATGACGAGTACCAAGGAAACGACTAGCACTGAGGCATTTTTTCCTTGTCAAGATACGTCAAATACCAAAATTGACGAGTTTTGAGGCACCACTGTATATATATATATATATATAAATATATATATATATATATATCATATTATTTTAGATTACTTAATGTCCAGTTTTCACTTATATTAAATATATTAATACTTTGTTCATTTTTGTTTAAAATAATAAATATTCTTTTGCCTTTTTTTAATTTTCCATCTGTTAAATATCTGTTTGTCATTCTTATCAATCAATCAACTTTTTAGGGGTTTGTTAATTAAACCCATGTCATGTCCTTGGTCTTTCTCCAACTGAAGTGGAAACATATACGTTTTATATACACTTTATTCCTTAGATTGGACACAACTGGGAAAAAAAATCACGATTGAGCTTCCAAATATCATGTTATACTAAATACGTATGAGCTATATGTAATAAGTTGAGTTCTAGCTTGGTGGCCTTCTATAAACTGTGAGCACTATTATCACTTGTAAAGGTGATCCTAATGGACTTATAATCAGCTGTCATAATCTATTTCACTATCTTGTTGAATCCTAAATATTGAAATAATTAGTATCTCACGAATGTATAGCAATTAACTGAATTTTAGATTTCATAAATTAAAAAATAAAAAATGACACTCTCATTTCAAACAGGTAGAGAGGGCACAGAGAGAGACAGAGGGCACAGAGAGAGAAGAGGCCAAATAGAGAGGGAGGGAGGCAGAGAGGAAGGGAGACAGAGAGAGATTGAGGGGGGAGAATGCATCTCGCAGGCATTAAAACAACTGAAAACTAGTGGATGTATACGTTTAATGAATGAGGAACAAAAAGAACAAACAAGAAACATGAACATTGTTTCAATTAGCATACATTTAAAATGTTCCCTTTGCAAGAAAAATAAGTGTCGTATTGGATAAAAAAAAGTGCATTCCAATTCTTATACAAACTATTTTTGGAACATAGTATAATATCTTCATTTTTTAAGGTTCATTGTCCACAGATATCCATAGCTTGATTGGATTGCTAGCTTGTCATGGTGAAGAGGCTTGTGTACCTCAATGAAGCTGTGAGCTTTTCCATGTAGGGTCACTCAAGATAGGCAGGCCATAGCAGCGATGTCAGACTAATTGTCGTCCACTGGAGAAGGAACTGGCAACCCACTGCAATATCTTTGCCAAAAAAAATTCAAGGGTCATGGAAAGTTGGCCACAATTAAACAACAATACTTCTGTAGGATATACCATTTTGGATTCTGCTGATCAACTTCCTGAGATGGGAGTAGACTTTGAATGCTCAGAAGTTTCTATAACCGCCAATGTTTCAACGGGAGTAATGGAAAGGTCATTCGATTGAAGGACACACCTTCCTAAGAAATCAGCAGACAGAATCAGTTGAGAAAAGAAAATGTCTCCTTACGGCAAAGTTTTATTTTTCATTTTCTAAAAACATGTTGCCCATTGTTCTAAAGCAGCTTGGGATCTATCCTGTTATGTTGTCGGGACAGGTCCGCCGCTGCAGTGCGCCCTCCAACTGCTAGATGGTGCTGCCGATATTTTGCAGCGCTGCCGATATGTGAGAGAAGTTCTAAGCTTATAATGTTAGCCTAATCCTTGAACTAACCCTAACAGTTTACCTACCTAGGCCCTGACTCTATGATATGGCCCGGAAAATCATCTCACCGCCACTGCTGCTGCCTTGTGCTCAGCCAGCATGCGCCAGCATAACAGGATAGGACCGCAGCTTGTACCAGAAAATAAATTAGCATTTTTTAACCCTTTTCATGCGGGCAAATTTTACGTTTGAAATCTGCTATTTTAATTGTATGGTAGCAAATGAAATGAATGACTTTAGCTGCTCCTACAGGTGGGAGGAAACCTTGAATGCAGAGGAAGCTTCCATCTGATATGATGGAAATGTGACAGTTTGAAATGTCAGTGCTTTCAGTAGGACTAATAGGAATCTCAGTATCTCAGCATATGCCCTGCTTAGAAATCTGGGAAAAAAGGATGTTGCTAATAATAAAATATCTTAATATGGTTCCTAAAAGCTTATTTATCTTCATATATCTAATATTGGAGGATTTAATAAGCATGTCAAGTGGCTGAGATGTGGTGAGAAGAAATAATGCATAGTAAATACAAGGATGCACATCTCAGTCACCGATGATGCTTAGTAAAGTATTAGGTATTTCTCCATAGTAATATATGTTTCTCAGTTTGATTCTTTGGCTGATCTACACCTTACTGTCTAATCCCTGAAAGAATATGATTGCGTTTTTTATTATATAATATTTCCCTCTGTAAAATACATTTTTGCAAGCACAGACATACTATTTTTGTTTATCATTTTAATTTGGAATCTGGAAAGACAAAAGGCATTTATGTTGGATTCTTACTGATAGAATCATATAGCAATACAGCCGCAGGGTTAGGAATAGAATTGCTCTGTCTATAAACTGGATAGTGTAGTTATTTTAGTTTTAAATGCCTATCGTAGAGTCAGTTTGGTAATAGAGGAATAGTTGTGTGATATGTTCGCATAGAGATTGCTAGGTTGTACATTATAGTTAATAATAATAATAATAATAATAATAATAATAATAATAATAATAATTAATAAATCAGCTGAGTGGGAAGGAGAGATCAGAGGGAGAAGAACAGTGGGTGTACTTGGAGAAAACAGTAATTGAAACTCTGCATTTTGATATTCAACAATATATATTAGACATTATGTTGTTGTTGTTGAGTCCTTCAGTCATGTCTGACTATCTGTGACTACATGGATGCAGCACACCAGATATATTTGTATGTGTTTCTGGTTGTGCTTATCCATATGGTTTTCTTTGCAAAGATACTAGAGTGGGTTGCCAGTGCACCACAATTTGTCTGAAGTTTCTTCTATGACCTGCCCAATTTGAGTGACCCTACATGGTATAGCTCAGAGCTTCTTTGAAGTACACAAGCCCCTTCACCATGACAAGCTAGCAATCCAATCAAGTATATGTGGGGGAATAAAAATATGGAGCCCTATTAAATTTGCCAATTCCAGTAGCCGGTAAAGGAGCCCGCAAAAGTTATGACTATTAAATTGGCCTGTTTTAGCTACCTGCAAACAATGTGAGGATTACAGGCGGAAAAAAATCTACGGGCCATCAAAATCTGAACTCCTAACCATCTAGGCCTCTGATCTTTCAAGCCCATAAATGTTATAATCGCAAATCGCTATTAAATTGCTACAAGTCCTCAAGCACGCAACTGTTTTCAAACCCGTAAATGCCAAATGTAACCAAAAATGATATAGGTACTAGAGAGAACATGCAAGGGGGTTAAACTCCTGTCCATAGCACTGTAAAAGCAAATATAAACACACTACTGTATTTCAAATTACAGGGAAAGCGATGAAATGTATTAAAATTAATAGCACAACATTCTCAAGCTTGCAAATCTGCAAAAATAAATACTTTTTTTTATGTTTAACTTCTGTGTTATATTGATCCCGACAATCAATGTGTTAATACATATAATAGAACTCGCATGGACTACAATATTATATATATTGATTTTTTCATATTGCATTATTTCTTGAATGCAGGTCCGATCGCAACTCGGACTTCAAAACCGTAAGAGATTAAGAATTAACCTTTATATTGTAGTGATGTAATGATGACAGTCTATTTTACTATTGGCTCATCTAAACCTGTAACTACGGGTTGGAATAATTTCCTTTGTTTCGAAGAATGGTTTACGCATTTGGATTCCGGCCATTTCCTTGCAAGCTTTTCTAATTTAATCGCTATGTAACTCCAGCAAATGAAATTTACAGTGGAATTTGCAGTCTGATTATAAAGCTAAATTTGTAATTTAGATATCAACGTAAAGGACGGGTATAATTCAAAACAACTACAAGTTCATGAAGCATGTTACAAATCAATAACGTATGATGATGTATCCGTCTTGTTTTATCACTTCCTGACACCTTCAAACATGGTTTTGTACTTATGTTTATCAGTAAAGGGAGGTGTAGTGGGGAAAGCAGAGGGAAGCAGATTTGTTAAATAATTGGATTGGTTCGAATTTTACACTAACCACCTTCCCCCATACATGCTCAGAAGCAGGAAGCTTGCAGCAATAATTGCAAGCTTTGTTCCTGGAGAAATTTAAAAGATCCTTCTCCAAAATATTACTCCTCTAGGGACCAGCATAGGCAAAAAAATGTTTTTATTTAAAAATGATGGGCTCCATTACATGGCTCCCATAGGAAATCTTGCAAGTGAAATTCCATATAGGGAGGTACGTAGCTATTACATTCTACCCAGAACCAACCATTAGGAGTGATCACTGCATATAAACTGGTTTCTGCTCTACAGAGTGCAGTTACTTAAGTGCAGTTACTTAAGTGCAGTTACTTGGCTCCTGTAAGAGCTGATAAGTGACACAATCCTTACGTGTAAATTCAACTTCTTGCAAGAGCAGAGAAATCCCATTCAAGAACTCTAAGCATACACTAAATACATTACAAGTGTCCCATTATAAGAAAAAATATTGCCTAAAGAAGCATTTTTCAGGACTGTAATGAAATAAAATCGGCACATCACAAAGCACAAAAAAAGTCTTGCTTATAGGTTATCCAGCCTTACATACAACAATACTAAATAACAATTAATATCACAATTTCAATTACAAACACCTGCTTACACAATTAAACACTGACACCCAGCTAATGTTAAATCACACCTCATTAATACAGAGCCCAAGGGGTTAACACTACCCATGTGTCTATAAATACATTTACAACAATCCTGTCTCAGCATCAATGTGTATCCCCCTGACATTTAATACCATGTAATAAGTGTGAAATGAGTATATTATTTGGTGTATGCAGACTGCAATGTTCATGTGCAGTAACAGGAATGTGTTGTCAACATTTGATTGGGAAACACATAGCTATGTCACAATCTTTACTGATGCTTTTTTATTGTTATTGAGCTTGCTATGTGGGTTAATTGCTTATGACTCTCAACTTTATAATCTCAACTGATTCCATTAAGAGTAAGGACCCTTGCGAGCACTAGCATTCTGTTTCCCGTTATGTGAACGTATCAGTAAGATCTTATGAGAAATAGCAGGAGGCAACCATGTAATACCTCTATAAACTCGTACTCGTCTTGCAAGAGGTCCAGTAGCTCCATATTATACTTGCAGGAGTTCCTAAGGGAGCCATGAAATCAAGCTCTAGGTTTATAACGTTTTTCTACATATTTATAGTCTTTACCAAATTTTACAAATATATATATTTTTCATTGTACAGTGATTCTTTGAAAGGATTAGCGTAAGGCAGTATTTCTGTTTGTGCACTGCCCATGAACCTGTCCATTGAGTTCCACTTGAAGTTCCAGTAGAATTCAGTCTCCATTGGTAATTGTTTGTGTGATCGCCATTTTCCAGGGGAAATCTTTCGCAGCTTTGCAGCCTATTTAAAGATTAACAGCCTTATTAAATTGCGATTTGGCCAAATTGAATAGGGCTCTATTTAAGCACATAGCATATTTTTTTACAGAAGTGTTTAGTCAGCGAACTTCTATCTAAAAGCAAGGTCTTCACTAACTAACAACTTCTGTAAAAAAATATGCTCTGTGCTTAAATAGAGCCCTATTCAATTTGGCCAAATCACAATTTAATAAGGCTGTAAGCTAGTATGAGTTGGTTAGAGTATGCTAGTATGGTATATTACAGAGTGCTTAGCTCAATTTTCACCACTGAATAAAGCAAACAGAGGGTAAGACTATATTCTGTCTGAAAATAATGAGCATGATTCTCTGAAATAAAATACAATTTTATGCCAAAAAAAAACAAATTATATTGGGTAATTTCCATTGATTGTACAGAATTAACAAGTGGAGGGCCTTTGTGTGTTTAAAAGGCCACTGTTGGGGTCATACAGTAAGCTTTCATTGGTTTATTTAATAACTGCTTATCAATTAAATCAGAAATTGAAAATAAATTTGATGGAGATTTTAAATCTTGCATTTGAATTTAGCATTGTAAGTTCCAGCATAACTGCTCTCTCCACCATCTCTTAGGTGTCCATGGATTGAAAAAAACCTGCCTAGAAGGCTGTCCTAATTTTGTCTACAGTATGCAGGGAAGGAGGTACATAAAACCCCTTGGACACCTGCAGCCTCATTCTATTGCTGCAATTTTGAGATCCAGGCTCAGAAATGGAGGTCACAAGCTACTTTGTTATTCAATTGCCTTCCGTTTGCAGGCTCCGATCGAGTTACTTGCTACGAGCTGCGATCAATTGTCAAATCGCAAGTTACTTCCCACAAAGCCATTGATCTTTCATGGCCGCAGGAGTTGCGGCCGCTAAAATCACAAATCACTATTCAATTGCTCCGATTTTCCCTCACAAATCACTCCGTCAAGCCTGTAAATGGCAAAAATTGAACGACAGGTTACTGGGACCACAAAGGTCTCGCAAAGGGCTTACTTACGAATCAGAGCACTTTGAATGTAAATATAAATTCAATCCAGCACTGTTAATGATGGGGAACACATTGGGTGACAGAATTAAAAGCACAACATTCACAAGCTCACACGTCGCCAAAATAAAATACTTTATTTCATGTTCATTTTCCGTCCAAAGTCCTACTTTCAGGCCTGGACAATTGAATAGCAGAGTAAAAGTAGACCTACTTGAGCCCGCAACTCGATCGCAAGAAATCAGCTACTTGCTATCGAGTTACAGCCCCGAATAGAATGAGGCTGCTGATAAGGGGTGGTGAGAAGTATATCCTTAAGTCCAGAAAAAACGTCAATTTTTTTTTTTAAGCTCTGTTGATTTTTTTTTCTTCAGATACTGATTTTATTGGTAACCAGTTATTAAATAAACAATTGATCCATTTAAGCTTTTCAGGATTTGTAGATTTCCCAGTGGACTTAATGGTGATGAAATATGTGGGTGGAGGGAGAAACCTCTACCAGATCAAAATGCTTCACTCCATACATAAGCTTGTTGTCTGAGCTATTACAGAATGCAAATGACCTTGTAAGTTGATTGTTCCAATACTTTTCAAGGATTCCAGGATATATATACCTACTTCAGATAAGCCACAAAAGCTGATATTGTATAAAATGACCAAAACACATACTATGTAAATACATGCATCTATCTATGCTTCAAAGCTGTGTTATACAGCATGCATAAGCTAAAATGAGGCATGTGTAAAGTGGTATTGAAGAGTGAAAATGCATTGAGGACTCATTTGCATGTCCATGTCTCGATTCCCAGAGTGCAGAGCAATAACTGTATTTCTTCGAATTCTGAGCACCAAAATATTTTTTTAATTTTCTTTTACACATCCAAATGTACTA
Source organism: Discoglossus pictus (assembly GCA_027410445.1). Classification (NCBI taxonomy): domain Eukaryota; kingdom Metazoa; phylum Chordata; class Amphibia; order Anura; family Alytidae; genus Discoglossus; species Discoglossus pictus. The sequence goes on along the minus strand of CM050164.1, from coordinate 345,097,785 downwards.
TTTATTTGCTGTTCTTTGGACGTTGGAGGGCTTCTATCACTTTTATTATTATTATCATTATCATTATCTTTATTTTTAACGCGCCAACATATTCCGTAGCGCTAGTGCCAAGAATAAGCATAATTAGTTTGTGGTTAAAAGCCTTCCCACAAAATCTACAGCCCCACACTAAAGGGATCTATATAGGATAGAAACAGTAACTGTCTTGGCCTTTTGGCTAAGATCAAGTGCAGTACCTCCTCTGAAAAAGCAGGTGAATGAAGAGCAACCTGTAAAGAAGGAGGGGGCAACCTTGGTCTGGCCAGGAACAAGCAGGGCAAGAACCTGCAGCCTTTTTTCAGAATGGCACCAAGCGAGCACACCTTTTTAGCACTTTTGGGCTCTCTGGCCAGGATCATTGTGTTTGTGAAGTATGTTGACATGCAACACTTAGCACTTATGCTAAAGGGAGGCCTGTGAGAGAGATATCCCTAAGGCACAAAGGACCAGGGAGGTTAGTGGAAGTGGCCTCCTAGGCTGAAAGCACTTGCAACACAGAACTGACGTGGAAACAGACATGATTTTGCTTTTTGATTTTGGCACTTGTTTTTCACCTTGCCATCTTTGCACATTGTAGAGGCTGGGGCTCCTATCGCCTTTGAGTTCAGGTCCCTTTTGGGTTGAAGTGTTCTACTGTCCTGGCACTGAAGAAAAAAGTTGAGAAGAGTCCCTCACCTTCGGGTGGGACTAAAGAGTCCTCTTAACCCTCATCCCCTCATCCTTTGTGATTAGGGCCTTGGGGAGGACAACCAAATGGGTCTCTACAAGTAGGGAGGGGCAAGACTTTTCTGGCCTCTCGGCCATGGATTAGAAAAAAAAATAAGGAAAACAAAGTATATGTGTATATTTACACACATATACTAGAACTTTTTCAGCACAACATAAAATGTTTTTGTGTTTTTTATTTGGTCTTTAGAGGATTTAGAACAGTTAGTTTAACAAAATACCCAGATTCACTAAGCTTCTCAAGGGCCACATATCAGATCACTGAATACTGCATTTTTTATTCCCCATGGGGAAAATAACAATTACAATATAGGTTACACACTTCCCCCCCTTGGCAGAGTTTAGTGAATCTATGGGACTGAACAGATTGAGCTGTAAATGAGTAAAGCATAAGAGTGGACATGAACTATTCAAGTAAATTTTTAGAACTATGCCAAATAAATCTTATTGCTGGTGACAATGTCTCTAACTCAATCAGATGAGTATTTAGGTTTTTGCTACCCTAGGCCTGTTCTGATTTGTACATCTCAAAATGAATCAGTTACTACTACTCCTTACTTCTTGTACTAATCATAATCACGGCATAGTTTTCTTGGTGACTATGGTCCCAGCTGCCTTGAGATCATTAACAAGATCCTCCCGTGTAGTTCTGGGCTGATTCCTCACCATTCTCATGATCATTGAAACTCCACGAGGTGAGATCTTGCATGGAGCAACAGGCCGAGGGAGACTGGCAGTTATTTTGTGTTTCTTATATTTGTGAATAATTGCACCAACTTTTGTCACCTTCTCACCAAGCTTCTTGGAGATGGTCTTGTAGCCCATGCCAGCCTTGTGTAGGTCTACAATCTTGTCCCGACATCCTTGGACAGCTCTTTAGTCTTGGCCATGGTGGAGAGTTTGGAATCTGATTGATTGATTGCTTTTGCTGACAGGTGTCTTTTATACAGGTAACAAGCTGAGATTAGAAGCACTCACTTTAAAAGAGTGCTCCTAATCTCAGCTCGTTACCTGTAAAAAAGACACCTGGGAGCCAGAAATCTTGCTGATTGATAGGGGATCAAATACTTATATCCCTCACTGGCCTGCAAATCAATTTATAACTTTTTCATCATGCGTTTTTCTTATTTATTTTTTCTATCTCTCACTGTTAAAATACACCTACTATTAAAATTATAGACTGATCATTTCTTTGTCAGTGGAGAAAAGTTAAAAATAAGCAGGGGATCAAATACTTCCCACCCCCCACTGTATATGTCTATGTAATTGTACAGTAAGTCAGAAAGTGTGGGTACACTTGCAGATATTGCATATTACATAGCATTGCATTGGAAACTAACCTGGACTTTATGAACCTACCCTGAAATACACCCATGAACTAAGTAACCTTTAAGAAGATGGGTGGACCTATACTGAGAAAAATATCTTCATTGTACTGGATATATTGTTCCACATTAGACAGAGGCTGTTTATGTCAAGGCTTAGTTTACCTTATATAATACTTATTAATGCGCTAGTCAATAACATAAGTACTTAATGCCTTTTTTATATTACAGAGTCACTCAAGGTGTGTGCAAGAATGCAATCATTCATACATAACAGAATTTCAAATAAAATCAAATAAATCCTTAATTTTATGTATAGGTAAAAATCGTATACATAATCATTAGACATTAGAGATAAAATATATAATAAACTATAAACTTATACTTGGCTATGAATTTGAATTACTCACGCACATCACAAACTATAGACTGAAAAAGAGAATCAATTCAGTCAATTGTAAACATTTTAAACTTTGAAGAAAACAAATCCTTTAAGTCTATCCTCTTGATGTATTCATAAGCTTGATTATAAAACAAAACAACATCAAAAGCAAAAGGGTACTAAGAACTTGCACTAAAAAGTATGATTTTATGTAAACACTGTATTTGCTGAAATCAGGACTACAAACACAGTTCACACTCTAATCATGTTTGTAATTGTAATTATGCTAAGTCAGATTACTGCATGTATGTCCTTTACCCAGTAAAATATTTAGTTTTTTAAATATTAGAGTAATTAAGCTAGAGTTATATCAATGTAAATTCAAAACAGAATTTTTCAAAGCACTCAGATTTGTCTTTGATAAAACTATTGATACATTATCAGTGATTCCCAACCCTCTTCTCCAGGACACCCAGACAGGTCATGATTTATGCTTAACACAATGAAAAACACAAGGCGAGGCAATATGTAATGCTTAGGCTGTAGAGCCGGTATTCACACAGTACTCTTAATCATGCCCCTATCTGGGGTTCCTTGAGGAGAGGATTGGGAATTATTGTTCTACACCAATGTGATCTAGGTCAGTGGTTCTCAACATTTTTGGTCTGGGGACCAGCTGGTCACCATCTAGTTCTCTTGAGGACAAGCTGTGAGATACAGAACATTTTAAAAGTGTGACACTGAATTTTCATCGGGCTTTGAATAGTTTACTGTTATTGCTTATAACTTCCTCTATAATCTAACTATAACTGTGACTATTGCTGATGGTATGTATGGAGTGCTAGGCTCTCCTCACCCTGAAGACCATCAGAGAAAGTCTCAGGAACAGCTAGATAGGATCTCGGGCACCTCTAGATAAGGTCTCATGGACCACTAGAAAAGGTTTCATGGAACACTAGAAAGGGTCTCAGGCTCCACTAGATAAGGTCTCAGGGACCACCAGGACCACTGATCTAGATCAGAGTAAGAAACATACATTTCTAAATCTCCATAGCCATACCTAACAGTTCAAAGATGATCAACAATATATCTAGTAAGAAATTATCCTTAGACATTTTTAGCCTTATTAAATTGTGATTTGGTAAATTTAAAATGGCCCTACACTATATAAGCACATAGCATATTTTATTTACAGAAGTTTTTAGTTAGTGAACTTCTATCCAAAAGCAAGGTCTTCACTAACTAAAAACTTCTGTAAATAAAATATGCTGTGTGCTTAAATAGAGCCCTTTTAAATTTACTAAATTGCAATTTAATAAGGCTGTTAAGATTTAATGATTACTTTGAGCTCTCAATAAACAATATGTAACAAGAAAGGAGGAAATACTCCTGTTAGACGGTATTGTTACAAATGTGAAGCTAGGAGCCATTGATTTACTATCATATGAGCAAACCAGGCAGCAGAGTACTCAAAAATATGCCATTGGTTAAATGAGCTAAATGTACCTTTGGGAAGCTCACACAATGACAAATTATACAAACAGTTTTTTTATTTATTTTAATAATGGATTTATTGGTACTATAGCATGTCTACCAAGTTAATTTTGAATCCCATTTGTTTTCAGGAATACCAGAGTCTGTATTTCCAGATTCTAGTGTTTGTTGCTTAGGAATAAAGGAAGATATTGTGTTTAAGTTTAAAGGTGATGCTAGCAATTAATCTGAATTGCCACAATTAAAAATAAAAGTAATTAACCCTACTACTTATTTACCAACTGAAGAATAGTCTTGGCATAATTGTGATTAAACTAATGAATTCTGATGAACTAATATTCCAAACACTAATTATTGTATAAATGAATCACATCAAGAAATCAGATCCTTCTATTCTTAAGTGACCTTTTCCATTTCTGTCTGCTTTTCACAAAGTGTAAACTGCAGATATGTTGTAATATAGATTTCCAAAAACATTAATAATGTATAGTATTATTTAGCAGGCTACATTTGCTTATTGTTAATCAATACCCACAGACCAAATATAGCATTTTACTTGCACTTGTATTATATATATATATATATATATATATATATATATATATATATACAAATAATTTGAAAACAGCAAATATTACTAAGGTACTTGTTCAAATAATTTAAAGATTTACATTGCAATGCCTAAATACAAAACCAGGACACATTTGTACTGTATACTGGAGGCATTGTAAAGGGGTGGTTCACTAAAGCCTTTGCAATGGCCACAAAGGGTTGTGAGGGTAGTTATCACCATAGAAAATAGCCATTACAATCCATATAACAATTAGTGAATCTATGGTAAAATGTGTCTTACTTAAGTACACTTATTATTATTAACCTTTATTTGTAATGCACCGGCAGATTCCGTAGCGCTAAACACAAACTCTAGTTAATGGCTGTGCCACCTCAGATACCAATTAGGCATAATCTGACACATACTGTAAAGTCTTCCTTATGTTTTACGTAAATATACATTTTCTTCTGCTGGTGGAGAGATTTTCTGTGCAATTCAATCTCTACTCTGTCCGGACATAATAATATATCAGTTTTCTTCTATGCTTCTTGAGATTAATCTCTTTATGCATATCCTTACTGCATTACACAGATTAAGACAGCTGTCTGCAAATACATTGTATGTCTATGCCTCTCCATCCCATGCTGTGCTATATAATCTGCCATATACACATTTTACTAATGCCGTCTGATGTTTTAGGAAAAAGAGGTAAAACGAATATATTTACAAACAACAAAAGTGCATTTTGACAATATAGCCTTACAGGAAACTTTTGTATTATTTAACTTTACAGAATCTGTTCATTCTCTCAAAATAAAATATAATTCTTCTTTATTATTATGTATTTACTAGCGACTTGCCCGTCAAAACATGACAACAATGCTGTTTGCCACAGAGAGTAAGTGTTTCGTGATCTGAGATCCTTCGGCGCTCATTGCGAGCCTCTGGATTGGTGTATTTTTTGTTATCATAGGCTCTTTTGCACTTATTGTAAGGTCCGCGCTGATCTCATTTTTGCGCTTATTGCAAGGCTCTCCCCTGGTGTACTTTGTGTCCTACGAGCACCATTGGGGCTCCATGTGGGTCGCGCGGTGAAGGTGTTTGTGGTTGTTTGCGATACTGTGGTGTTTTATTTTTTTGGTTTTGAGTATTTATTTTTTGCTGCCAATTAATTCTTTTTTTTTTCAAAGTCCCGCTTCTGTGGGTGTTTGTAACTGCTTGTGAGGCGCCATAGAGCCTCCACCTCCAAAATGGTTGCGGTCCGAAAGTCATAGGGGGTCGTAGGGATGAGCGCCTATGGCGCTCATCTCCACCAGCGCAAGGAGCACCTTTGGCGCTCCTTGCCAGCAACTGCAGCGAGCCTGCAAGCGTTAGCAACAACCCATAATGCTGACAACTATATATGTGACTAGAGAATTGCCCGTCAAAAAATGACGGCAATGAAATTGTAAAGTAGCTAATGCTGTTTGGTGTATAATAATGAAATATATAATACATTAATAAATGAATATACTTTACCTATTTTGAAGCATTGTGTTGAAGAGCTGCAATCTGTTTTGATGTTGCTGCAGCATTAGTGGTGTGGAGCTGCTGTGTAAGCGTGGTGAATGTGTGCAGTGTAATAGTGTGCGTGCGCGAGACCAATCCGTTAGCGTAGTTGTGTACTTCCGCATTGTCATAAAATGGCGGGTAATGTGTGGTATGCATCTTAGCGGAATATCCGTAGGTCTTTTGTGGTGTTTTGCGTGTTTAGAGTGCTGTAGTCTCGTTTTCGTTTTGTTCGGCGGCCATTTTTTCTCTGGCTTAGAGAATTTTTTAGTGTCTAAACTCTTTTATTTTGAGTTAAATGAAGGTGTAAGTTGCTTTTTTGAGGTCCTGAATGCTCCCTCTTGCTGTAGGTAAGCTTTTTATGTATGTGGTGTGTGTATTTATTGTGTTTTGCTGTTTTTCATGTTCGTGAGTTGTGGCCGATTTTTGCGAGGTCGTAATGTGTGGTAACGTGTCTCGTATGTTGTTTGCGCTGCAAGGTAAACTTTGTGAGGGTCGCAGTTAGTGTGTCGTGTTGTTTGCGTTACAACGTAAAGTTTGCGAGGGTCGCAGTTGCTGGCAAGGAGCGCCTTCGGCACTCCATGCCAGCAACTGAGGCCCTCGCTACGCGAGCCTGCAAGCGTTAGCAACAACTCGTACGCTCACAACTATATATGTGATAGCACATTGCTTTATTATATTGTCTGACCATTTATCATAGTTACCATTAAGAAATCTTTTTAGTTGATGTTTTACTTAAATGCACTATTTGGGTTGTATTTTTCTAATGTATTAATATTAAACACCATTTAAATTTAGTTTAAAAAATATATAAATCTTTAAATAAATACTTAGAAGGATGACTCAAGATGATTCTACCCCAAGGGTGAGGCCTTATTACTATGCTACTCTATAAATTAGTAGCATAAGGAAACTAAAACAAAAGACAACCAAATAACAATTAAAGACCCGGAAATTAGAAATATAATATATTTTGACCTAAAGGACAAGTTCTGTACAATGTATTATGCTCTTGATGGCACCCCCTTATGTTAGCATCATGGGAGGCTGCCAACTTTGTCCATAGGCTAGGTCTCGTCCAGAGGAGAAGCCAACACCTTGCCAAGCTATTGGCTTCAAGCTTCATGCGCTAATTTCCAGTTTTTCTGTAGGAGCTATGTGCTGTGTAAGTTAATTAGTTTATTTCACATTTGGCACAGCTCCAGTGTAGGATAGCTCATGCATAGAAACAGGAAATTGGAAAGTGGAGTTTGAACTCAACATATTGCCAGGCTGTCAGTTCCTTCTAAATAACTTTTCTTAAAAACAAAATTGAAATGTATATTCAACATTAAAAATATACTTAAAATGTTAATATATTTATTTTCCTAAACAAATTAAAAGTGTATATACTTAAAAGACATTTACTTCATTATGCAAACCATTAATGAAGGATGCACTAAATAAAGTGTGTTTTTCTTTGTAACTTTGACTTCAAGTATTTTTTATGAGGCCATGCCACTGAGAACCATTGTTCAGTTTTCCAATCTTCAGCAACTTCTATTACTTGCATACCACAGAAGTATCCATACAATTAGCAAATGTCTGTTTGCATAGTGGTGTTCTGTCACTTTTGGACGTTGATGAAAATGGATAGTCCTCCTTTCTTTAATATTGTAATTTAGCAAAAGAACATTACAATTCCATGTTTTTTTCCCTAGGAAACAATCAAACACGTTTCACTGTCTTAATGTATACATCTTATCAAAACAATTTGACACTGATGAACACAGACAGTTTGAGTGAAAATAAGGACAATGAAGAGGCAATCTTTTCCTAGAGCCCAAGTGACCTATTTTTTAGATTTCTGACATTTTGTTGTAATCATATTATCAGGCAATTGGAACTACTACTTACACCTTTATTATTTCACTATATTATTCGCCGTCTATTTTCATAGCTGATTTTGACAAATAAGGGTAAATATATAGGGCCTCATTCTATTATCGGCCGTAAATCGGCCGTAAGGCTGCGATTCCTTGCGGGGGTTCAGTTACCTCGCGATTCTATTATACGGCCCCGCAAGGATCTCCTTTTACGGCCGGCCGCATATCTTGGAACCGGCCGTAATCTCAGAAATATAAAAACTCAAAAATAAATTCAAGCCTGCACTGTACAGCTCTGTAAATGCTAGGGATCATATTGGGGGACATGAGGATTAAAAGTAACCCACTCTCACGCTTGCACATCTGCCCAAACCCGAGTTCAAATTAACTGTTTATTTTCCGGCTGCGGCGTGGGTGTGTCTGAGGTGCTCCAAGCACTCTGGACTTTTTACATGGATATTTTACGGATATTAAAAATAAAATATTTTACGGATTTGAGTACAGGATAATTATGTGCTATTTTTTCTAACACCTAAAATCCCTTTATAGTCTTCTCAAAGTGCAGGATGGCTTTATTTGAGCTATTTTATGTGCTTAATTGGTGCTAGCGAGACCTCTTTCCTGCAAGTAAGCTGCGGCTCGCTTTTAGCCTTGCAGAGAGGTTTCCCGGAGGAATTGAATTGCAAAACTCTTGCGGCCGTTTTAGATCAAAGGATTTCCTCCGGCGCGAGCGGCCGCAAGAGATAGCAAGGCACCGGCCGCAAGCCTGCCAGAGCCTCCGGCCGTAAGGGAATAGAATAGCAGAATAGCTTGCGGCCGGTCCTTGCGGCCCCGCAACGGCTGCGGCCGCTAATAGAATGAGGCCCATAGACTGCACGAGTCATTTAAAGATCTTAGTACTATACAATATATATTTGTTCATATTACAATAGTAATCGCGCGTTTCTCATAACCTACGGTAGCATATAATACAGTAACAGTTATAGAATATAAAATATGATAGGTGAACTAGCAAGATTTCATAGAGATACAGTACATTACTTCGACAAATGAAGCTGGAATAAAACAGATGCATTTTTAATGTGAGAGATTATCACTCCTAATATCCCTTAGATTGTAAGCTCTCCCAAGAGTAGGGTCTTCATCATGTACCAATATATATGTTCCAGTCTTCTAATATATGTAAATGTCTATCCATTGTTTATTGTGCACTAGAACTACAGTCAACACTGCCACTCTAAAAATATAATTATAAAAGATATTAGCATGGAATGGACTTTGTATTTTTATCTTTTTCTAATTGGAATGAAGAAGAAATCCTTAATGTTTTTCATAAAATAATGATCTCTTGAAAATTAGTTGAATGCATCTTCCAATCCCCATTGTGCGAAAACATGTCTGCTTTATGAAATCCAGCAAACCAGACCAAGAGCTCTCCGCTCTATTAATATGGCAACCCTGTTGTCAGTATAGACCAAACCGGTCTTGCCTTCACAGGGCCTCATTCAATTGCGATTTGGCCAATTGAATAGGGCTCTATATAAGCACATAGCATATTGTTTTTACAGAAGTTTTTAGTTAGTGAAGACCTTGCTTTTGGATAGAAGTTCACTAACTAAGAACTTCTGTAAAAAAATATGCTCTATGCTTATATTGATCCCTATTCAATTGGCCAAATCGCATTTGAATGAGGCCCACTGTGTTTATTATTCATTCTTAAATATATTACCTCTTTTTTATCATTAAAATACGGTCACTTTAAACTTATTAATAAAATAAAAAACATACCACTCACAGAGAAAGATAGAAATTTGAAGTGGGCACTCCAGCATGGAATTCATCAAAATGTTTATTAATGGAGTGGAGTGACTGCATGGTTCCCAAGAATATCTATTTGCACAGATATTTTATAAATATGTTTCACAAAGGAATTTTAATATGTTATACATTAACTATAAGTTATTTCTCACACAGTGAATAGTGTGTAGTAACAGTGCAAAACCATTGACTGGTTAAGAAATGTGAACCAACTCTAGGAGTAAAATATTCTCAAAGAGCAATTATTTATGAAGAAAATATGATTTTTATGCAACCTAAAATAATCTTACTTCATAAGGTAGGGCTAAACAGACTGGTTTAAGCCAATTCTAAATCTGCTTCATAGTGTTTATAACAGATGTTTGTAATCTCAGAATCCACTGTATACGAAAGCCCATATAAAATCCTACAGCGTTCCTTCTGCTGGATGTATTTGTCTTAATACTGTACAACAGAGATTTGCAAGTACTTTATTTCACAGTAAAAGGGAAGCAAAGGGACAGTTACTTTAATCTAATTAATAGAAATGAAATATGCGCATCTTATACAAATAGTAGACAAAGATTTAAAAATAAATGTTGTCTTCCACAAACAGTTTCCAAAAATGTATGGCTGACTAATCCAAATCCCTAGGCACAGTACCTGTGGTTATAAAATGCAAAATAGAGTCAAATAGAATGTCAGATATTCTGCAGGATTGAAAGCAAATGTCTTAACGTGCTGAAACAAGAAAACCTGATATCCCAGCTTTGTATGATTAAACATAATTTGTTTAAAGGGACCTTTTTAGTAGTTTTTATTTTAGGCTGTAGTCATATATTTTATTTTTAATCTAATTTCTGTCACTAATTATTTCTTAATTTATAGTTGTTTCAATAAAATGTTTACAGCAGGAATTATCAATAAATAATCAATAATAAAGGATTTCCAGCCCCTTTAAGACTTCCCTCTGCTCATTTACTATGAACATGCCCTGACTCTTCCAACTCAAATACTCTTAGCCTTATTCAATTAGCTACTTGCAAATGGCTTGAACTCATAAATTTGGCTTCAGGTGTTTTTTTTTTATAAATGTTTATGTGCATTCTATTAACTTAAGAATTAATAAGAGCCAATAAGTAATATTGGCTAAATATGTAGCAATATTTAGAGTGATTTTAAGTGTGTATTAATTTACAAATTGGGCAATTGAATTGGGCCCTCTATTAGGTAAATTGTGTCCATTCTCTAGGACACCTTCAATATGTAAACTTCCTTAATTTCCCTCTTGAGGCCAATACATTTTTGGTACAAATATATGGATTCTGAACTTTGACTTTGTTTTCACAATTATATTTGAAACTTAGTAAAAAAATGTTTACTGTGATTTAATGTTTTAGTGAATTATAATCTGTAATAATTTTCCCATTATGGCAGCAGAGAAACTGAGAAGTATACAGTATATCAGATACAATATGAATATGTTTGATAGAAGATCTATGAGAGAGAAAAGCGTGTTCATTTGAGGACTGATATTGATCCAAATAAATGTAAATATAGCAGAAAACAATAACAAAAGAGAACTATATTCTATTAAAATTTAAATATTTACCAAATGTCATATCAATAATTTTACCTAAGATTACGGGTGAATTCTAGATATTCCTCTTACTCTTACTCAGCTTTAAATTTGAACATTATCATTTAAAAAACTGTACTTGGATTGATCCTAGAACCAAAAACTAAAGTTTGGGTCTTCATTGTGAGAACTTTTACATCAGTATCTATATTGTAGGCTTTTCAATAGGAGATGGGTTTATCTACAATTGTTAGTGTTTGGTAACTCAAGGATATTGGTCACAATATTCAGTATTTGTGTTGATTCATTTATGTATAGTTTCACATAAATAATATTTTACTTGACTATGGGCCCTATGTAAATCCCTGAAAAAACTATTGCGAGTGCCGTAGTGGCACCAAAAATTCTACCTAGCTAACTTACCCATTCTTAAAACATTGCGAGAGAACGACTACGGGTCACTGCTCTGAGTGAACTTAACGACACAGCCGAAAAGCAAGGCATAAATCTCCATTTAGTTTTGCACTGAAAATAAATTATGAGTTACTCCCTGACACTGACACCCAAACCCTATGCTAATAAGATTTTATGGATCACTCGCAAATAAGGGCACTGCCATAACTGCAAAAAGCAGCAGAAAGATTTCAAATCTTTGCAGAGTCCCCCAGAAGCATTTAAAGTGACAGTATAGAACAAAAAGCACTACAAAATTATGACATTTCAACATTTTTTGACACTTAAAAGTCCAATATAAACATATGTGTGATTACAAAATATGATATGTTGGTATTAAGCCAGTTTTATAATACAAAATCCAGGGTAACACAAAACCCAATACTTAAGGGGTTAATAAACATCCCAAAAACATTTTGCCTATGGACAAACATAACTGTGGTTCTTCTACATAACTGTGGTTGTAACCATCATATGTCCTTGTTATTATGTTTAAAATGTTTTAACTTGACCATTTACTAGATTGGCTTAGAGAAGCAACCTCCTCTGTTCGATCCTCTGTGTGAGAAGCTCAAATTGACAGACTATTTGTTTTGTTCAGTGGATAAAAAAATTAAACATGGGGCCTCATTCAATTCAGGGCCGTAATCCGCAAGTCTTCAATTCCCTGCGATCGGGCTACGGCCCTACATATCGCTACGTCTACGCTGCTATTCAATTGGCCGGCGCGGCAAGGACGCCCCCTTTGCAGCTAATCACAAACCATGCTATTGGCCGTAGGCATTTGCCGCAAGCCCGTAAATCGTGTTTCAAGCATGCAAATTTGGATAAACGCAAATGCAAATGTAAATTTAATCCAGCACTGTAAAACACTGTAAATCATGGGGAAAACAATGGGGGGCGTGGGAATTATAGCAAAACATTCTCAAGCTTGCACATCAGCCAAATCCAATACTTAATTTCAGGTTTAATTTCCGTCCAAAGTCCTATGGCTTGAATGCCCTCCAATCCCGTAACTCTTTATTCAAGCCAATACTGGCTTGGAGGTTGAAGCCTGCAAACTTGGAGCATTGTAAATGCAAATATATATTCAATCCAGCACTGTAAAGCACTGTAATTGATGGGGAACACAATAGGTGACATGAGGATTAAAAGCACAACATTGTCAAGCTTGCAATACTTTATTTCAGGTTCAATTTCTGTTCAAAGTGCAACGGCTTTGAATGCCATCTAAGTCTGTAACTCATTAATCAAGCCTATACGGGCTTGGAGGGTGAATGACCTCCAAGTCCATAGGACTTCAAATGATGGTTGTGACACGAAATTAAACATGAAATAAAGTATTTGTTTTGGCTGATTTGCAAGCTTCAGAATGTTGTGCTATTAATTCTAAGACCAAACATCCCTTTCACTTTTAATAAAAGTACAGAAAGTACAGGATGGCTTTTTTATTTGCTTAATTAGTGCAATGATTTTTAAGTAAGCCCTTTGTGACACCACCGTGGCCCAAGTAACCTGCGGTTCGATTTTAGCCATTTCCGGCTTTGATGGAGGCTAATCCCGCAGCCGTTGCAGGGCTGACGTTGCACTTCAAGCAGTAAGCCCGTAGAACTTACATGATGGATATAACACAAACATTTAACATGAAATAAATAATTTATTTATGGCGATTTGAGAGTGTGGGAATGTTGTGCTATTAATGCTAAGACCTAAAATCACTTTCACTTCTAATAAAAGCACAGGATATCTTTTTTAGTGCAACGTTTTGAAATGAAGACTGTTGTGGGACCTCTTTGGTGTAAGTAAGCTGTGGTTCGCGTTTAGCCATTTACAAGCATGACGGAGGGGGGATCGTAGCAATTGAAAAGCGAATAGGGATATCTTGAGGCCGCAACTCTTGTGGCAAGGAAGATCAAAGGCTTTGACGGAACTAATCGCAAGGGATCGCAGCTTGAGGCTCGTTCCCCCGATCGAAGGTAAGCCAATTGAATAGCTAAGTAGCTTGCGGACTCCCCTTGCAGCTACTTATGCCAAAAACGTAGCAATCCTTTCCTACCTTTAAGTCAGCAGAAATAATGTAAAATTCAAGCATGGCTTGAGCCATTTTCTCTTAATGAAGCAGAATATACAAGAGATTACAATCTTGTATACAGAATTAGGAGCAAACATGCTGAAACATTACTTTACAGAAAATTACACAAACAACGTAACGTAAAACATTACTAAACTAAGCTGGGATTCTTTCAACTAGTGATATTAGTGTACCAGCAGTAATTGCTATTCACTTGATACTTCATATCTTCATTTCATGGTTCCTGATCAAAGAACCTAAATTTCATACAGTTAGCTATACTGTAACAGCAAAGACTGCAGACATTATTTTCACCTGATGAAGCATAAATCTGTTTTTCTCCTTATAATTAAGATTTTCAAGGTATTAATTCTCCTGTCTACTTTTTGTGTTTGTAATCGACATGGTTCCTCAATAGTGTTTTTGCTTTATCATGCAAATAGGTATCCCAAAAATATAAATATATAATCACTTATTTTAACATTTCTGTATTGCCAAAATGTATAAATACAAATAGCTTTTGTGTTTCCATTGCACCAAGAAATTATATTTTATTTATTTCATGTGAAGACTGTTTTATAATAGGTGCTTTCATGTTAAGCATGAATGCATGACAAAATGTGAGAGATAATCATTATTAAGAAGCTTTTAATGTTTTTCTTCTTGTTGAATAGACACCAGTAAGATTAACTGTTGAGCTTTTTATTGTCTGGAAAGTTTCCTAATCTTACAATTAATTATACTTGCTACTGTGGTGATTGGGACAAGGGATATGGTGTGAGAAGTTAATTGATTCTTTAGAGCTTCCGTTGGACTCAGACCATTCTCATTGTCACTATAAATGGTATTCAATTTTACTAAATAACTCTATGAACCATAGATCTTTTATATTTGAAAAATATATAAATGTAAATAAATATGTAATTTTCTATGAGATTATCTGGAGTTTATTCACCAAATCCTTATTTTTGTCTTTGATATTTATGTCTCTTGGAGGTTGTCTTAAGTTAGATCAGATTGGTGAATATAGCAAAGGGCTTTAAATAACAATGCATTAAACAATATCTTGCATTCACAAGTTTGTTGTAGTGGAAAGTTTGTCGTCAAAATCTTGGCAAGATGAAATTACTGCTTTCTAGCTCTTCCAGGGCAGCTAATTTTGAATGCTTTGTGGGTATTTGTAAGTGCTACCATAAATCAACCTCAGTGATTTACTATATTAATTATATAGTTGATAATAAGCTTCAAAAATGTCATCCCTTTACACCCTTATATAAGAAATTTACAGATGACCTTCAAAAATGGAATTCATATAAACTATTGTGAACAGGACGCATTAATGCCGGCAAAATAAATGCCCTAGGTTTACCAAATCAATTATTTATAGAAGCAAAGAATCAGGAGGTCCAGCTTGCCCCAACTTACAACTCTACATTAAAGCCACCCAAATTTAATTTATACCTCAAGCGAACTCGACTGAACATCAACCCTTATGGGTGTTCGTTCAAAATCAACAAATGAAACCATATAGTTGGGATAATGTCCTATGGACTCCTACTCTCCTACAAAATAAAAACAAATAATACGATGTGTTAAACCTGCCTGGCATCAGAATTTATGGATAGTAATATAACATAATTACCAGCTCTAATATAAAGCTGAAAGGCCATATATATTCCTGCTATTTCCCATTGACTTGGAGATTGAATTTCTCTGAATAGTGGATGAATTAGACGAGTGACCACATAAGGTATTACAGTTGCTTCTTCTACACATAGGAGTGTTACTCCAACAACTGTCTCATTCCAGTTTTTCAATGCGATGGAAGAATCCTTTGTGTGGACATCTGACTAGTGAGGTGCCTTTGTGCAAGACATGTGACCTAACTGACCAGTAATAAGGAAGGAACATGAGTATGGGGGTGGGATTGAACTACAGGCATAAAAAGAGTGAATTGCTACTGGATGGATACTTTCTTAGCTTCATCTTCCTGGACTGGTAAAGTATTACACACACACACACATGGACAATTACACCACAGACAGTACATTAGAATTGTAATTTTAGAATTGGTTTCTACTAATTTAAGAGATATTGTTTTCATAGTATTATCATATTTATGCCAATCATTATTATGTATATGTATTGATTATTGTATTTTGATAAATACACATTTGTAAACTTAATTTTAAGCCTCATTCATTGAATAAATTATTATCGTAGAAAGCAAGAGTGTGAATTGTAATTTACACTGAGAATCTGAGAGAATGAGATTAGAGTAATTATTATTATAATCATAATTAATATTATGAATAATAATATAGTAATTAATTAATTACACACAATCTATAACACCATGATAAAACTATCACTAAAAGGAGAAGTGCAAACGTCAAATGTCAGCTGACTAACCTCTACATTAATAAGTTCACAAAATAATATTAACCTGGGAATAAATTCCAAAGCTTGGTGGTATACGTTTAAACTAAACAAATTTAGAGCTAGGATGTCAGGAGATCAAATACTCAATACAGAACAATTTAAAGAAAAATATCCAATATCTTCCAAATAATGATTTAATTATACTAAAATCAACCACCATATTCCAAGCATGATAAGGAAATGGTGATCACCTCAACATACATGGTTTTCAAAAATATGTGAATAAGATTTATATGTGACACTTAACATGTCCCAACTGAACAAAAATCTAAATATATGATTAAATGGGAACAGTATATAAGGATCTCTTGGGATCTTAGCAAATGGGGAAGATAAATACTAACCTTTGAAAGGGCTCTATATATTTCAGCTATTTGGAAACAGCCATCAGAGTTCTACATAGAGTATATATTACACCTGATAAATTAAACAAATTAAATCCTCAACCCCCCCCCTGCAAAATGTTTCAGAAATTGTAAAACCATAGGGACATTTCACCATACTATTACTATAAATCCTTCTATTGAACTATGCCTACCTGGTATACCACCACAAAATGTAAATAGACATCATAATAAATGGCTACAATTCTTAATATTAGCTGCCAAAAATCAAGTTGCCAAACGATGGAAGACACCATTATTAGATAGCAAAGAGATAATTCAGAAACTAAACTACATAATGATCTATGAAAAAATTACACATGCATTGAATAACACTCTTCTGAAATTCAATAAGATATGGGATTGTTGGATTAACTCAACTCATTCCATTTCAATTAATTAAATAAATGAAATACTGAATTACATATACCAGTCAAAAAAGGAGAAATAACCCGAATCTTCTGTGACAAAATTATAACATCATAGTTGATATAAAGAAAAATCAAACGCAAAACTGATATATATATATATATATATATATATATATATATATATGCAATAAATAAAATAACGCTTTTTTTATCCTAGTTACATTCTAGTTACAAGGTCTAAATACAATATAGAAAGTATAAAGAAAAGAAAGACCTTAGTAACCAACAATACATTACATTATAAATGGAAAACGGAAAAAGATGTTGAATGAATCACAATGTTGTTTATGCTTTAGACTAGGCCAAATAAATTAGACGTTTCACTCAGTAGATTGTTCTGTTCTGACCTGCAAGTTGTCAGAACTTTTGTATGAATAAAGTTCTATCTTATATGGATATTATAGTATAATATGATATTCCAATTATTAACCACTATTTTATATCCAATGTATTAATATTTTATATGCTTTATATATATATATATATATATATATATATATATATATATATATATATATACATGCGATTCCATTATTTGAATATATCTATGTAAAAGATATGTTTTCACGGTTTCTCACCAGTGAGTTATCCATGGTTGAATGGTTCTTTGTTCTATAGAGATAAATATCTGAGTGAATTCCTAAACTAATGGATAAAGGTCTATAAAGGTTATGTTCCTTAGAAATAATGGAATCCTCCCTAAGATTTCACATGTGAAGAATTTGTTTATAGACACCAAGTCTCCTTCACAGAATAATAAATCTGTTTAGAGGTATCTAACTGATAACCATTCTTATAACCCCATTTTGTTTATAGGTTGTGGGTCAAAGGGGTCATTAGTTAATTAAAGGGATGGAAATTCAAAGGTCCGAGAGCGCCATCTTATGGTTCAAGGAATAAATGTCTCTATAGAAAAATATATTCATTATAAAATTTAAATATGTGATGACATCATGAAAGATTCTATTGGTTACTAGATACTTTTAACTGATTTGGGATTCTGATAGGCAAATAAGCAAGAGGTATAATTATGGATAAAAAGAGGAGACAAGGGGAGAAGGAGAGAGAAGAAGGAAGTAAGAGAGAAAAACTTTGACCCTGTGGAAAAGGCCAGACAATTTTGGAATTAACCAGTGGAATCTTGTCATAATAGGTAATGTATAAATTGAAATATTTTATTCTATGATATAATTGAAAACCATTACCATAATTTCTCTGTTTGGTTTATTTCTTATCAAAAAGTTATTTAGATTTCCTTTTGTCATTGAAATTTATAAATCCGGATATACATTTTAATACAAAATTAGATATCTCATTTTTCTTTTTGACCAATACAGATAAATTAATTTTACTTAGCTAACTTATCAATTATATTATAAAATATTTTACCATAATTGTGTTATATTTAATACATTCCTGTATAGCTATATTATAATAACATTAGACATTATTAGTACATGTTAAAACGTTATTTTGGGTGAACTTTATTAATTGATTTATCTGATTTTGTTCTATGGGTTACTATTCCAGGTTTTATTGTACATGTGATTGAGATAAACTTTTATATTGAGATTTTAGGACTGTATAGAAGATATCATAAAATAATAAGTATTAAAATATGATGGATTAATTTTCTTTTAATATCTGGCTGGTTATATTTTGTTTTATTTGTATTTGATTTGATACATTACATTTTTATCATTAGACTAGTTGATTTTGTTATTTTCAATAATGTTATTTTATAAAAAGGAATATGTGTCTATATATTGATTCTGAACTCAAAAATCATTATTCTATATTATTTAGAAAATAATATGTCGTATTAATCCCGACAAAGTTATACTGTATTACTTAACTGAAAAGTAATTGACATTGATGACAATAAAAACGATTGAAAAAAATAAAATAAATAAATGTCATCCCTTTATGGATATGGGACCCTTATTAAATTCCAGCCTTGTAAGTCCAACTGCACGTAAGGGCTGCGTGCTTGAAATTTGGCCATTTTACGTCACTATTAAATTAGAAGTGCTGCGAGGTACAAGCAAGAGACTCAATTTCGTAAAAAAAAGTTCTCGGCCGTCGGAGTTGCGTGCTTGAACACAAACAATTAGGCAAGCACATAATTACGAGTTCACATGGAGCCAATGGAAAAAGAGATTGTTAGTGTTATGTCACTGAAAAAGGGGAAGGTAGATTTCGTCCTACGTGCTTCAATTACAAATATTGTCGACTTCTGATTGGCTGAAATTGATAGACAACTTTTTCAGCCAATCACAAGCCGCCATTACCAATTTCATCATGGAAAAGACTCCGGGAGGCTCATTAGCGTCGGGGAGGTCTGCGAGTGCAGATATCCATTTTTTTTTATTTTTATTTTTTAGACCGCGGATGGTTCTGGGGCCCAGCCGGGGCTGAAGGTGAGGAGGCCGGGGACATCGCGGGGAGGTAAGTTAAATGTATATTTATATGTTGATATGTTTATTTTATTTCTTGTTTGTATATTGTATTAATGTATTGGGCCGCGTCGGAAGAACTGAACAATGACGGGACATGCTGGAAAGGTGAGTAGAATATATAGAATGTATATAATGTTTATTTATTTGATGTTAATGTTTTGTACTATTTTTTGTTTTGTTTTACCCCTAGGTTATTCATCTGAAGGGACATCTTAAAGGTAAGTGGTCTTAATTATTTTATTTTTGCTTAGAATTAGGGTCTGTGTAGTTAGGACTGTAATTATTTTATTTTAGATTAGAATTAGGGCCTGTGTATGTAGTTGGGACTGGAATTATTTTATTTTAGCTTAGAATTAGGGTCTGTGTATGTAATTAGGATTTATTGTATATTAGATAGATAGGGGGATGTATTTGATATAGTTATGATTTATTTTAGATTAAATAGATTGTATGTTAGATAGATAGGGGGTATTTGATTTGTATTGTATGTAATGTATTATATGTAATGTATTATATGTAATATATGTAATATATTATATGTAATGTATTGTATGTAATATACTGTATGTAATATATTATATGTAATATATTATATGTAATGTATTATATGTAATGTATTATATGTAATATATTATATGTAATGTAGTGTATGTAATATATTGTATGTAATATATTATATGTAATGTATTGTATGTAATTTATTGTATGTAATGTATTGTACGTAATGTATTGTATGTATGTATGTATTGTATTGTGTATGTCTGTCTTTCCTTTTCAGGTGTGTAATTTTTTTTTCTGTAGTGGGGGGGTTTGTAATGTATTTTTTTTCTGTACTGTAGTTTTTTTTTCTGTACTGTAGGTTTTTTATTTTCTGTAATTAGAGTGGTGGGGAGGTTTAAATGGTTTATTGGGGGTTATAGTGTAGTGTTTGTAGTTAGTGTCATGATGGTCCTTGTGGACCGTCATGGCACTTATGTGGTTAATTTTAGGGTTTTAACAGCCCCATAGGTATCATAATATACCCTTATGGGACTGATGGGGTTAAATAGATGCTTATGGGGGTCTGTATTGACCTTCATGAGTGACGGGGTTAATTAAGGCCTGTGTGGGGGCTGTGGGGGTCCCTATGGACCCCTGCAGCAAGATGTTAATGTGAGGACACTTCGGGGGTCCCGATGGGGACCGCCGCATAGAGGGGGGTTAATTTTAGGTTCCAGGGGGGGGGGGTAGTTGGAGTAGCCTCCACGGCAGGGCTTATGTGGGGACTGCCGCGGAGGTCCCGTTTAGGACCCCTGCACTAATTGAGAAGGTGCGGGAGCCTGCGATATCATATCGCAGGCTGACACTCCTCATGTACATTTACGCAGTGTTGATACGTACGGCCCTGCTGCGTAGCTCATATGTTGCTCGCAGCAGGGCGATTGTAATAGCATTCTAACTTAGAGAAACTTTGCAGTACGTAGGGCTTAAGTAGAAGCCTCTTATTTACGAGGCTGGAATTTAATGGGTCTACTAGTGGCTCCTTCTCTGGCACCTCTTCTTCCCCACTCCCTTTTGGCATAAATTCACTCCAAGGCCACTTCCTCCTCTCCATCTATACATTATGCCTTGGACAACTTAGTGAATATGATACATGTTGCAAACATTCACTGCCTTACAGCTACCATAATTAAAGTGACACAGATAATGTCCCATTTATTGAACAAATGACAAGCATGCCTACATCACATATTATAATTGTCTAACTACGATTCGTCGTCACGCTGTGTTGCGTAGTGCGTCCGACTTAGCGATGAGCGCCGCAGGCGAGCCGTTAAATTGTACCACTTTGCCGATCGTACGACTTTGCGATGAGGCGCTCATCGCAGGCGAGCCTCGCGCAGCGAGGCGAGCCGTTATATTGTAGCATTTGGCAATGAGCGCCGCAGGCGCTCATTGCAAGCGAGCCTCGCGTAGCGAGGCGAGCCGTGAAACCGTAGCACTTAGAAAAAAAATACGAGATGAAAAAAATTACGAGATAAGCGGTGGAACCAAAACAATAAAAAAACACTAAAAACATACTAAAAAATAAAAAAAGGTCACTTACAGCATCGGGAACCAGGCAGGACGTCTGGGAGTGAGTTGGAACTCCAATTTACATCGATTTAGACGAGTTACAAAGATCGAAAATCGGCTAAGCGAGAAAAAAATGGCCGCCGAAAAAAATGAAAACGAGGCTATACTACTACGAACTGCGTAAAACACAGCCACAGATGTATGTGTTTGAAAAACAACGAGATAAAGGATGCGGATTAACCGTGCAATGAGTAAAAAGACAGTAGCGAGTACATTTTACGAAACGCAATTACAGATTTACGCATTAACACAGATTTAACACCTTTGTCTCGCGCAACATCGGATTTCCCACCTAAAACAACGCATTTGATGAAATATAAGTTGAAAGTTACAAAAATAAAAAGTAAAAAAAAAAAATATGTATTTATTTTAAGAAAAAAAAAAGGGGACAAATGTAGCTGTCATGTTGTGTGGCAAACAAATTTCACTACATTTAATTTTTATTGACCGTCATTTGACCGTTTTACCATATTTACTGTTAAACCGTAGTACTTTAGTGGGCTTAGCGATGAGCGCCGCAGGCGTTCATCGCCCGGCGAGCCTCGCGCAGCGAGGCGAGACGTTAAACCGCAGTACTTTGGCAATGAATGCCGCAGAAAAAATGGCAGACGAACGAAACGAAAATGAGGCTACAGAACTATAACCACGGAAAACACGTACCGATAATCCGCTAAGACGCATACCACACATTACCCACCATTAAACGACGGACGGATCATCCGCTAAGACACATACCACACATTATCCGCCATTTTAGGATAATGCGGAAGTACACAGCTATGTTAACGGTTTCGGCTCGCTCACGCACACTATTACACTGCACACGTTCATCACTCTTACACAGCAGCTTAACACCACTAATGCTGCAGCAACATCAACACAGATTGCCAGCTATTCAACACAACGCATAAAAATACGTATATTCATTTATTAATTTGAATTCTATATTTCAGTAGTACACACAAAACAACATTAGCTACCTTACAATTCCATATGTATATTAATAACTAAACAACTTTAAAAACATACACTCTCATTGCCGTCATTTTATGACGGGCAATACGCTAGTCTAAATATAACTGAAGTCACCTGTAATTAAAAATTAAAGTGTAAGTGCCTTAAAAGTATAAGGAGGATATAAAATAAATAGTTGAAAAGGCTATTACTATTTTTTCAGCTGGGCATGCTCTTCTTTATTGCTCTGCATTGTTAATCTTAATTAATGGTTGTTAATAAGGCCATTGCCTCAGAGGACTGATCTCATACATTTCTGGAGAATCGTGGCTGCATCCATGGCTTATATAGCTATAAATATTTTTAGTCTATTGCATACTTCAAACATGTGCCTTTTTTCTTAAACTAAAGTGTCACTCTAAGCTGATGATGTCTCTCTAACGAGTTTCAGTCTTACGCGTTGCTTTGGGGAAAAGCTCTATGGACACTGAATTCTAAGCTCAAAGACAGGGCCCTCCATCCTTTGCAATGTGTTAATATTGTTATTGTTTTTTGCCTTGAACTTGACCCATGTATAGCGCTACAGAATATGTTGGTACGTTACAAATAACCACTAATAATAATAACTAGCGACTTGCCCGTCAAAATTGTCGGCAATAAAATGTGAAAGCTGGCAATGCTGTTTGCCACACAATGCAAGGCTCTCCCCCCTCTAACTTGCGAGCCTCACGATGAGTGCCTTCGTCGATCCTTGCAAGCCTTTCCCTACGTCTAATTTACAGGCCTCGCGCTGAGTGCCTTCGACTCTCATCGTGAGCTTTGCCGCTCATTGCAGGCCTTGTCCAACCCGACATATTCTTGTCTCGCATTGTGCTCCATCCTTCGACTTTACCTTCTACTTTACGGGCCTTGCACTGAGCGCCTTCATGCCTGTTGTTCGGCTAAGTGTTGCATGCTTCTGCCTCATTTATTCATTTTTGAAAGTATTTACATTTTCACGGCCGCCATTTTTTTCCTCGCTTACCCAAATTTCGACTTCCAGAAAATAGCAATTAAGCATAACATTAGCTTGCAATCTCACTCATAGGCTGCCTGGCTCTCCCCTGAGCTGTGTGTGAGGTTTTTAACTTAATTTTTACATTATTTCGCGTTTTTTGTGGGGTCTTCCGAGTTACGTGCTTGAAAAAATATCGCCCATTAAATTCAATTTTTTTTCAAAGTTTTGCATGTCTTGTGATCAGCGCCAAAGTCCTACGCCTTCGTCGCTGATCTCTGCCATCGCCATGCGCACCTTCAATCTTTTTCCATCCTCCATCGGAGGAGTGTTCTTTGGCACTCATTGTGCATTTGCAAGCCCGTATCTTTTAACAAAGCGTTACCCATAAACTCGAAAAACAACAACTATTGCATATATAGTTTTTGTACTGTGAGTTGTCGTCACGCGGGATTTAGCTGCAATGAGTTGCGGGGGTGGAGGCACTCATCGGGAGTTGCGGGGGTGGAGGCGCTCATCGGGAGGCCCACTGTGTGCTGTCAATCACCCCCTGCTGCAATGACTGGCTGGAGTGGTAACCTACTGTCGGGAGATGGGGCTTGTGAAGTGGGGGTCTGTGTGTGGTGGTGGGCTCTGTGATGCCCCCCCTTCCCCCACATTTGGACAGACAGAGACCAATAACTGACCACCCAATAACTATGTGACATATTGAAATACACTCCCACAGGGGAGGGAGAGGGGGAAAGGAGACACAGGGGAGAGGGGGAAGAAGACACAGGGGAGGTAGAGGGGGAGGGAAAGAGATGGGAGGGAGGGGGAGAACACAGGAGAGGGAGAAGAAGAGACACAGGGAAGGGGGGAAGAGACCGAGGGGAGGAATAGGGGGGAGAGACAAAAGGGAGGGAGAAGGGAAAAAAACACAGGGGGGGGAGAGGGGGGAAGAGACACACAGGAGGGGGGGGTGAGACACAATTTATCACACTATATCATACAGTCATTTTTGACAGGCAAGTCACTACTATATGTGATAATCCTCAGAAAACTATTGTCATCATTCAGCCATCATTAGGGACCTGCGTGAGTCACCCACTGCTCTATTCAAGACCACCAAGCTGATGAATATGGAATAATAGGGACAGGGCTGCTTGAACTAACATTAAAACATTGATATAAAAACATCTACACAAAAAACTAATATAAAAATAATAACTGCTTACAACAGCTAATGATATTCAAATGCTAATATTCAGATATATTTAAATATTCATTTAACAGTACTATTTCTCAGTGATTCATATGCGCCATTATCATACGAGAGAATAGATTTGCACCAAATCAAGGTTCACTTGTTGCATCGAGCTTGCTAGTGACATCCGCTGAAAACTGTTTTGCTGATACAGTACTTAAATAATGCTCTTTAAATGACATCCTTGTGAATTTCTTCTGCAATTTCAGTTTGTAAGCATTTAATTCAAAAGCAAAGGCTCTCAAACCACCAATCACATCACCATGGCAACCACCAATGCAGGATCACATCATTAAAATGTCAATCAATTACATTTATAGATCAGACTTTAAGAACATAAAAGGAAAGTAAAGGGATTTCAGAAATGGAAAATGAAAAAAAAAAAAAAAAAAAAAAGGAGGACATTTTTAAATAAATGTTCTTTTTCATTCTTACATTAAGAGGACCATTATAAATGTGAAATACAGAATGCTGTAAAATGTCGTTTAATTCTATTAGGGTTTGTATAAAACATGTTAGCCTCATGAAATGGGTTAAATGCACTAATTTATATAAGAATGCATGTTGCTTCTAATTGATAATACATCATATGTTTATTTCATAGCCATACTAATATTATATTACAGAGCTAACCTAGAATAAAACCCATTGTAGCAAAATAAATGCTAAATCTTACCTTTTACAATTATCACAAATTGAAGCAGCAGAGCCACATTTATAGACTAGATGGAAAGCATTTTATTTGGTAGTTAACAAATACATTTTCATTACCAGCTTCCTTTTCTGAAATCAAAGCAATGAAAGGTTCCATATACAAAGTAAAATAAGGGGTATGCAATGTGATTGCGCCATTTGCCCCCGAGTCCTAAACGTGATGAATAAGGTTTAATTTGCCTCAATTTGTGTCAGCAACATACAAAACATCACTGTGTCACCTCATGAGCTCCAGTAGAGAAAATAACATGTTATTTGACATGCATAACCCTCTGTGATGACTCTGGATTCAAAGCGTTAACTTCACAAAAGCAATCGGCCTTTACTGCAGTGATATGGGTCCCAATAGATATGTCTGCAGCTCTGAGTAAATGTTTTTTCCTCACACGCAAGCAAGCTTAACGTGCCACTGATTTGTAACCAAAACTACTCTAAATCACAATTTACATTCAAATACTTGGACTTGCCTGCATACCTATTTTAATAAAATGTGAGCACTTTGCAGAATAGTGTTTCTTAATATCAGTAGGATCAAGGGTTTTACTAAGTATTTATACAAATAGTGATGTTTGTACATGTGACATGCATAAAACAATGAAAATGGGTCTTAAGAAATGTGTGATTCATAAAATATTACATTACTTATCTGAAATCTGATTAATATCCCAATTTACTATTTGATTGCTTCTTTGCTTTGTTTCTTATTGATCTTACGTTTGAGGTAAAATCTAATATTGATCAATGGTCTCTGATTCTTGCAAGTGATGACAAATGCTAAAAATCCACCTGGAATACAATACCCGTAAAATGTAATATTAAATATTTTTAATACAGTAAAACATTTGAACATAAGCCTGGCATTTTTTGGTCTTTTGCTACTATTATTATTATAGTTTACTTGTAATGCGCCAACATATTCCGTAGCTATTAAGTAGAGTAGTGAGTTACAGTATTAACCAATTAATATATTAGGTACAGTATTTTGAAGTGTTATACATGTTGTGAACAAAAGTATACTTTAAAGTATATTTAGCAAAATACATAAACAATCATAATGCATTCACTGCATTGTACAGGTCAATGGAGTATTGATGTGTACTATTCACAAAAAACAGCATTGCAGAGCTCCACTGAGTATCTGTATAGATTCATTTTAGGTACACTGCATCAAATATAATCAGCTTATTTGAATACGGTTTTGAGATCATCATTGAGTTTTCTGCAGTCAAGACTTTATTACAAGAATTTGTTAATTTTCCTTAAATCTGAGATCTGTATTTGTAGATAATCTTTCGGAATCATGGATTATCACATATATAGTTGTGAGCATACAAGTTGTTGCTAACGCTTGCGGGCTCGCATCGCAATCCCCCGGCCCTCGCATATCGAGGGCTGCGGGCGAGGGCCTCAGTTGCTGGCAAGGAGCGCCAAGGCGCTCCTTGCCAGCAACTGAGACCCTCGCAAAATGTACGTTCAAACGCAAACAACCACACAACAACCGCGACCATGCAAACAACACAACACACCAACTACGACCCTCGCAAACTTTACCTCGCAACGCAAACAACATACGAGATACGTTACCACACAATACGACCTCGCAACAATCGGACGCAACTCGCAAACATTACAAAATTCAAAACACAATAAATACACACAGCACATACATAAAAAGCTTACCTACAGCAAGAGGGAGCATCTAGGACCTCAAAAAAACAACTTACACCTTCATTTAACTCAAAATAAAAGAGTTTGAACACTAAAAAATTCGCTAAGCAAGAGAAAAAATGGCCGCCGAACAAAACGAAAACGAGGCTACAGCACTCTATACACGCAAAACAGCACAAGAAACTCGCAAAACACCACAAACGACCTACGGATATTCCGTTAACACGCATACCACACATTACCCGCCATTTTACGCAAATGCGAAAGTACACAACTACGCTAACGGTTTGGTCTCGCGCATGCACACTATTACACTGCACCCATTCAGCACGCTTACACAGCAGCTCCACACCACTAATGCTGCAGCAATATCAAAACACATTGCAGCTCTTCAACACAATGCTTCAAAATAGGTAAAGTATATTCATTTATTAATGTATTATATATTTCATTATTATACACCAAACAGCATTAGCTACCTTACAATTTAATTGCCGTCAATGACCAAAGTTCTATTTGCTTCCCTGCATGTAAGAGGTTTTGTTGGTTCAAAGCTCCTTATTCTGCAACCCTACAATGATAGAGGGTAGCCATGAATTAGATTAAGGTGCAACTTTGCTTCCTCATCTATGGAGGTAAGTTTACTAAAAGCACCAGTAGGACACAAGTTCATGACTGTCTAAGATAAAGTTTCACACATAAGTAAAGCATACTAATTATATTGAGAGCTTGGTTGTTTTGGAAACAATTAAATTTTTTAATTGTATGTGCAAATTATCTACATCTGTATATAACAAAAAAAATTAATTTCACAGAGGTATAAATATGGATTCAAATTAAATGTTATTAGTAAGAAGAAATGGTGTTAAGCTCACATATTCTTAGTACATAATTAAAAATCAGAAAATGTATAAATGCGGTACCACAACAAAGGAAGATAGTTAACACTTGGACCATTAGTCTCAATGTCATAAGCATTGTTTACTATATTGCTCCAACCAAAAAACTCAGAAAAAAATAACCTACCCCCAATTATGGTACCACAAACCTAAAGCTAAAGTCTACCTCACAAACCCAAAATGTAATTGTGATCCAAAGTAAATTTAATGCCATTCATAATAAAGGAAGCCCATGGCCGCACTGGGTTAAGATGAGTGGGTGTTTTACTGGGCTTGGAATTAAGAGGCACATTATATTAATATTAACTATTAGAGGGGGTTGAATTATTAGGTAGGGCTATTCTATAACTAATAATGAGTCTATATATTGGGCATCCCTTCGCCTCCTTGCCAGTTGGGTCCGGATATTAGAACCATCTCCCACCCACACTCTGGTTTTCATGGGATCGATTAGAAGGTTTCAATACTATTACACATCTGGGTTGGATTGTCACAGCTCTATGGTTGGCTGGGGGTGCTTGCCCAAAAATGGTTATGAGCAGCAAGGTGCACTCTTCTTGGTTTCTACCCCTTGGGCACGGGGTCCCCTTGAGTTTCAGTATGTGGTTGGGCAAGCACCCCTTTTTTTTTTTTACTATGTTACCTGACTTCTATAAATAAAATAGGCTTGGGCCTTTCTTACTACCATATATTACGTCTGTTGGTCTACATTGTGTGGTATATCCTTGGGTTATCCATATTGAAAAAGCAACAGTGAAGTCTTTCTCCATAAACACCTTAACACATTCCAAATACTTTATCACATATATAGTTGTGAGCGTACGAGTCGTTGCTCACGCTTGCGGGCTCGCGTAGCGAGCCGCGGGCCTCGCGAAGCGAGGGCCGCGGCTCGCGCAGCGAGCCGCGGCCCTCGCGTAGCGAGGTCACTGGGCAAGGGCCTCAGTTGCTGGCATGGAGCGCCGAAGGCGCTCCATGCCAGCAACTGAGGCCCCTCGCGAAGCGAGGGCCTCAGTTGCTGGCGAGGTCACTGGGCACGGGCCTCAGTTGCTGGCATGGAGCGCCGAAGGCGCTCCATGTCAGCAACTGAGGCCCCTCGCGAAGCGAGGGCCTCAGTTGCTGGCGAGGTCACTGGGCAAGGGCCTCAAACACTCGCAAAATTCACGTCGCTACTTAAAAAACCCGACACACAAATTACGACACTCGCTAAATTTTAAAAAACCCGACACACAAATTACGACACTCGCTAAATTTTACGAGGAACGCAAACAACCTACGAAACACGTTACCACACATTACGACCTCGCAAACATCGGACGCAACACGCCGACATACAAACATTTAAAACACAATACATACACACAGCACATACATAAAAAACTTACCTACACCAAGAGGGAGCACCCAGGACCTCAAAAAAGCAACTTACACCTCGATTTTACTCGAAATAAAACAGTTTAGAGACTAAAAAAAAATCTAAGCGAGAGAAAAAATGGCCGCCGAACAAAACGAAAACGAGGCTACAGCACTCTAAACTCGCAAAACACCACAAAACACCTACGGATATTCCGATACAGACCTATACCACACATTACTCGCCATTTTACACCAATGCGGAAGTACACGACTACGCTAACGGTTTGGTCTCGCGCACGCACAGTGTTACACTGCACACATTCAGCATGCTTATACAGCAGCTCCACACCACTAATGCTGCAGCAACATCAACACAGATTGCAGATCTTCAACACAATGCTTCAAAATAGGTAAAGTATATTCATTTATTAATGTATTATATATTTTAGTATTACACACCAAGCAGCATTAGCTACCTTACGATTTGATTGCCGTCATTTTTTGACGGGCAATTCGCTAGTTATTTAATATTGTTATGCATGATACTCATACAAAAAGGGTTAACATCACAAGAGACCAAAAAAAATAATCTTCTCAACTTATTTCATTAATAATTTGAGTATTTAAAATATGAGGGAGAGATAGATACATATGGTTGTAAAATAAATCAATAGAATAAGATACTTTGCTGAGTCAATGTAAGAAATTATGAGTTTACCTGGTGACTTTACTCTATTCTTGTTAATTTTGGGCAGAAAGTAAATGGTCAGTGTTTGTGTTGACGGAAAATATAAATACTTAAATTCATTATCATTCAGAATTTCTTCATCTAAAGCTTACTGTAGTATCATATGACGTTCTACCTTATACGGTTTGCATGGATCATATGGTAATACTTTATGGCAACTAATCACCTAAAATGCGTTCAGCCTTCTTTATGTAATCATCTCTATCCATGATTATAATACCCTCTAGTGTAACCACAATGTCCTCAACTTTTAGGTTTTTTACAATTTATTTTTGTTATTTTCTCAGATTTTGGTGTTTGTATTTTCTATTAAGATTTTCCATATTCTCACGTACTATGGATTAATACGTCTGAATATAACTAAAACATGGAGCAGGGTGTGAATTTAGTATCTTTATACTGATTCTTCTTTTCTTCCCTTTGACTACTATTTTTCAAAATTGGGTCATTGCAACAGAATTTCTTTAGCGCTAACTTCCTTGTAAATTTATGAACATTAATATAGTTTTCAAATGTATTCATTTTACTCCTTGGTGGAAAAGTTAATTTAATACTTCCTCCTCATTTTCTTGAAGCCTTTTTACTCAAATTGAAAATGATTTAATGGGGTATTTTTGTTTGCCCTTTCCTAACAACCCTCTCCTACTTCTGAGCTTGTAATATTTCTTAGAGGTAATGTAAGTTCCATTTGAGCATCTTTTCTTATTGGTCTGTGGTTTTATTGCCACTGTCGGCTTGTGCAATCTTTTTCTATAAAGAAAGATAGTAAATTGTACACCTGGAAGTCGAGGTGAATTTAAAGTAATAATATTTGCGTGATTTCCAATTTCATGTCTCTTCACATTTTCTAATCTAAATTTATATAAAGAAACATTACTATTTGTAGGTTTATTTTTTTCTTCTTTTTTTATTTTAATTTTTGTTACTTATATGCATTACAATAAATTTACAATAAATTTAAGTAGTGTAATCCAGTGGTTCAAAAAGCTTTTCCATTTCCACTTAAAGGCTGACCAAGGTCTTGGTGGAGCGTCCTGTATGCTGCTGAGGGTCTTGGGTGACACCTAATTAACTTTCTGCCTGCTTCTAAACAAATAAAATGTATTGTGCTATAAATGTCATGGTTAGGATTTATCTGCACGTGTAGATAGTAGGATTTCTATTACTGGGAGCACCAACAGGCAGATCCACAGGCAGGATATGACTTATTCTGTCAGAAAAAGAGAGCTGGAGTAAGCAGGTACCGGACCTCACAGTTTGTGAACCTCTGGTGTAAACCAGTCTGACTGATAAAGGCAAATAAGATAAAGTGCTATGTTATTCAATAGATTTTTTCAAATAATATCATTGGGTGATATGTTAGTTATTTCACATGAGATAAATAGAATCTCAGCAGTGCCAGTTAAAGGGGCATTACAGTGGTAAAACACATCACGGTCCCATTTAATATAAGTATATGCATTCAGTATAATGAAAGCCTTGTTAATATATTTATATATGAACTATTTTTTTAAAACTTGCCCACCTCAAATAGGTTGCCATATTGAGCTTCCTCCCTTAGAGCTTGTCATCATGTGCCAGAAAACAGAATTCCATATTACAATTTTGTAGTGTAGGAGGCAGCATCACTTGATGTTATTGACTTATAGGGAGTCATGTTTTAACTGTGAAACATTATGTGATTGCATTGTCCTTTTGACAAAAAACAAACAAATACATGAATAAAATGTTCCTTAAATTCATTCTTATTATGTACTATAACTGAAAACATTTCCTGTTTACAATACATTATGTACTTATTGGTTGATTAACCTTACACGATTAATAGATTTTTTTTTTGTCATGTCATGACCTGTATCACGTGTTTAGCAGAAATCAATTGAAAAAAAAAAAAAAAACAAGGCTCAAATGGCAAATTAAGAAAAAAAATCATGGTAGCCTCCAACGCTTTGTTAAAAATTTAATTTCATTCAAAAAGTGTCCCTATGAATCTAGAAAAAAATGGTTGTTTCCCCCTTTTGCCTTTATAGATTGCTTAATAAGGCAGAGTAGGAAAAGAATAAGGAAGAGTCTTGACTGACAAACATCTCTCATTCTGAGGCCTCTGAGAAATTCAATTTGTAATTAATTACCAGAGAAACAAATTAAGTCACATCATTGCTTTAGAATAATTAGATTACTTTAAGAAGAATAGCTAGATTTAAATTGTTTACGAAAGTTCGTTTTTTAATTGGATACATGGGATATTAGCTTTACAGCAACAGTCCAATCACACATTTATGTTTTTCTTCTCTTGCCCTTTCACATCATTTTTTTTATATGATGATTCATAGATTGCATATGAACAATTTCAATAGCATTCACTAAAGAGATTTTATCTCTACATTCAGAAGTAACCAGAATGGTTAAAGGAAAATACTTATTTTAGAATTTCAGAATATAATAATTTATAGAAAAAAAGAACAGACAATGTACATGACCAAACTATTTAAACTGTAGCTTTTTTTAATGAACATTAGCAATTCTACACACATTTTTATGATTGAAGTTTGCCTACCTCTATTGTTCAGTAGATATATTTTGTCCAGTTCAGTTTTGTGATATGCTAAACATATAAGATCCTTAATAATGATAATTGTCCTTTGATTATTTAACAGCACCATTAAGTATTATAAATAAGCATGATAGAGATCTGCATATAGTTTGGCCACACTATTGTATGAATTCACTAAGCTTCACATGGACTTAGATAACCGGGGATAATTGGGGGTGTATTTATTATATTGCATGATCAAATGAAGTTAAAGACTGTGAATGTATCGTTCCACACAGCTGCACACCTATGTAACTCCTAATGGCATTACATGTAAAGGAAATTCATACAAACGAAGAAACAAACCTAACCTGCTCTGGATCAAAAAGGCCACAATTCACTTGCATTTACGTGATTAAAAGAATGCTTTTGTGCTCCAACGATAGGTCATTGTTTAAGATGACACATAAAAATCTATTTCTTCAGTCTGAATAGCTGCAATTATTCAATGAAAATTACTCTTTAACTCATTTGTCGGAGGAAATAAAGGCTGGTGTTCATGCCCTTTTTCCCACAACACTGCACTGTTGTTGGAAGTTCTTACGTGTCTGCTGACTCTATAAAGGACCCAGAGTTCACAGTGTTATACAGCATAATGCATTGCCTTTATAATAATACTACAGTGGAGGTAAAAAGTATTTGATCCCCTGCTGATTTTGAACGTTTGTCCAAAGACAAAGAAATGATCAGTCTATAATTTTAATGGTAGGTGTATTTTAACAGTGAGAGACAGAAAAACAAAACAACAAAAAAAACAAGGAAAACGCATGCCAAAAAAGTTGTAAATTGATTTGCAGGTCAATGAGGGAAATAAGTATTTGACCCCTTCGACTTAGTACTTGGTGGCAAAACCCTTGTTGGCAATCACTGAGGTAAGGCGTTTCTTGTAGCTGGCCACCAGGTTTGCACACATCTCAGGAGGGATTTTGTCCCACTCCTCTTTGTAGATCCTCTCCAAGTCATTAAGGTTTTGAGATTGATGTTTGGCAACTCGAACTTTCAGCTCCCTCCACATATTTTCTATGGGATTAAGGTCTGGAGACTGGCTAGGCCACTCCAGGACCTTAATATGCTTCTTCTTGAGCCACTCCTTTGGTGTCTTGGGTTTGTGTTTTGGGTCATTGTCATGCTAGAATACTCATCCATGACCCATTTG
The DNA here is from genome assembly GCA_027410445.1 of Discoglossus pictus. Lineage (NCBI taxonomy): Eukaryota > Metazoa > Chordata > Amphibia > Anura > Alytidae > Discoglossus > Discoglossus pictus. The sequence goes on along the minus strand of CM050164.1, from coordinate 345,063,798 downwards.
CAATACCCTGGCTGAGGGAAGGAGGTTCTCACCCAAGTTTTGACGGTACATGGCCCCATCCATTGTCCCCTTGATGCGGTGCAGTTGTCCTGTCCCCTTAGCAGAAACACACACCCAAAGCATAATGTTTCGACCTCCATGTTTGACGGTGGGGATGGTGTTCTTGGGGTTATAGGCAGCATTCCTGCTCCTCCAAACACTGTGAGTTGAGTTGATGCCAAAGAGCTCAATTTTGGTCTCATCTGACCACAACACTTCCACCCAGTTCTCCTCTGAATCATTCAGATGTTCATTGGCAAGCTTCAGACTGGCCTGTACATGTGCTTTCTTGAGCAGGGTGCTTTGGGTGCGCTGCAGGATTTCAGTCCTTCTACGCGTAGCGTGTTACCAGTTTTTTTTCTTGGTGACAATGGTCCCAGCGGCCTTGAGATCATTAACAAGATCCTCCTGTGTCGTTCTTGGCTAATTCCTCACCGTTCTTATGATCATTGAAACTCCACGAGGTGAGATCTTACATGGAGCATCAGACCGAGGGAGACTGGCAGTTATTTTGTGATATTCCATTTGCGAATAATCGTACCAACTGTTGTCACCTTCTTACCAAGCTGCTTGGCACGGTCTTGTAGCCCATTCCAGCCTTGTGTAGGTCTACAATCTTGTCCCTGACATCCTTGGACAGCTCTTTGGTCTTGGCCATGGGGGAGAGTTTGGAATCTGATTGATTAATTGCTTTTGTGGACAGGTGTCTTTTATACAGGTAAAAAGCTGAGATTAGGAGCACTCCCTTTAAGAGAGTGCTCCTAATCTCAGCTCATTACCTGTATAAAAGACACCTGAGAGCCAGAAATCTTGCTGATTGATAGGGGATCAAATACTTATATCCCTCACTGACCTGCAAATCAATGTATAACTTTTTGACATGCATTTTTCTTGTTCGTTTTTGTTTGTTATTCTGTCTCTCACTGTTAAAATACACCTACCATAAAAATTATAGACTGATCATTTCTTTGTCAGCGGACAAACGTTCAAAATCAGCAGGGGGTCAAATACTTTTTCCCCCCCACTGTAATTCCAATTTATAAGATTTTTGTTTAACATTGTAAAAGTCAGAGCATTACATTGAGAGTAAGTTTTAACTCATCTCTATTCGAATAAACTTGTCTTTTTTCAAGGAACAATAAAAATATACGAACTGTGAATTGACATTAATTCCTGTGGTACTGAGTACAGTAATATATGGATTAAATAGCAATAGCATTTTAAATACACACATACAACATAGGTATAGTTTCTGGCTATGAAGAGCTTACAATCTATAAAGTATTTGACTGATTGAAGATGTATCCTATTATAATTCAGTTACTACATCTATATTGTTATATGCACATGAATCCAAGTAACTCTGTATACAGGTTTGTGGGTCAAAACATTTCCAAATAATTTTTGAAGGTTGAGGGTTTACTGATGAAATTAAAGAATATAAATATGCCAGATGACCATTCATCACATGTAGTGACTGTATTTTTGATGCAATTACTTTATTGTTCTTCAGGGATAATCTTTCCACATGTTTTGCATGTTTAGCTATATGGTTTGGTCTTTTTTTCTATTTCAGCTCTCTTTACATCGTAAGGAAATTAGATCAATAAGAAATCTTAATAGATTTATGTGGTGATCAGGCTATATTTGCTCTGGGTTCACAGTACTGAGATGCATTTTATTTCCATATAATATGTGCAGCACATCAATTTCTCATAAAACTGATGACTGTCAGAGCAGAAAATGCTGAAAATGTGGAAAAAGGGAAATATTCTTGCTGCCTAATTGGATACAACTGTATGTGTGAAGAATATATATACACAAGTATTTCCCCAGCAACTTGACCTTGTATGACCACATAAGGTCAAGATTATACAAACTGTACCCAACCATTGCCATGTGACCATTAATATCTCCATCCATCGAGTGAATATGAACATTACGCCATTATGAAGTCTTCTGTTAAGGTGCTCATTGATTTGTAATTACAGCCTAAGCAACAGAAGCAGCAGGCTCAGCATCAAATATTAATATTATCTCTGTTGTCAGTTGCAGGAAGAGTTTCAACATAATTCACTATCTGTGCTTTGCAAAGGTATGTAAACTATGTTTACGTATTTGCTTGTTGAATTGCAGACATGCCCTCTGTAGATGCTATGTACAAATTAGTGTGTTTTACATTATTACAATAAAATGTATGAAACAATAGGTATAAAAATGATCAGTTATACATTGCCTGTGAGACCTGCCATAATTGTTTTATTAGCATAGGAAGTTCATGCATTCTTCTTTCATCTACATCATGCCATCAAAAGCACATCTGACCAGGATATCAACAATACTGTATCAACCATATTGTGTTTTGACACAACTCCCCCTAAAAATGCTACCTGAAATATGAAACATTTGGAAGACCAAGTTACACTACCATCATTTAGCCATATCATGTCTTTACAGCATCTCCATTTGAAGTGCATTGAATGGTAAGGAAATTGGTGCTTTCTAACTATCTGTAGGTGGCGAAGAATAAGTTGGCTGATTACCCAAAATAAATATTATGCCCATGATGCTATTAAGCTGGGGGTGTACATAAGCTGGGGGTGTACATAAGCTGGGGGTTTATTAAGCTGGGGGTGTACATAATGAAAGGGTATAGTGAGTTATACAGGGTCAAACCACATTATTATTACCACAACCGACATCAGCAGCACTTAGCAAATGAAGTACGCCACGTGTTGTGAGCTGCATTGTTGGGTATGTATTGTGACATGTAGGCATTCATCAAACATATTAACCATTGCTGTCATGTATAAAACGTGCAATTTATCCGACTTTGAGAAGGAAATTATTATTGTCTTTCAGGCCAAGGTTGGCCTGAAAGACAGGGCAGTTTGTGAACTGTTTGCATGCTGCTGTGGTTAAAGTGTATCGTGACTTAACTAATGGCACCATTGCAAATAAACGGCAGTGAAACTGCGGAGCACCACATGCCATTGATGTCAGAGGTGAATGTCGGCTGCGAATGTGTGTGAGGGCCAAGCAACACACTACCGTTGAGCAACATACTGTCCAAAAGAATCAGGGGCAACCAGACATGTGTGTAAAATAACAGTAAAGCCAACCCAGTTGCGAACGGCTGGTCACTGTACGGCTTCAAAATTGCACAACAGTATCAAAATTGGACCTCTTCTCATTGGCAAAGGGTTGCCTTCTCTGATGAGTCATGTATTCTGCCTCAACGACTGGACAGACGTTGGTGTGTCAAACGCAAAAGCTCCAAGAACAAACACTCTGCAACCATTGTTGGAAGAACACAAGCTGGTGGCAGCAGTGTTATGGTCTGGGGAATGTTTTCTTGGCATTGTCTAGGTCTACTCATACCTCTGGAAAGCACTATCTATTGATTGGATAATCTATTCATCCTTGCAGATCAAGTACACCCACATACTGTATGTTAACTGTCTTCCCTGGAACGGATGGGATCTTGCAGTAGGAAAATAGAACATGTAATATGGCCAGCATTTTCCAGGAGTGGTTGGAGAAGCACGAAGAAGACTTACAAGAACTTCTCAGGCTTCCACATTCCCCATCAAGCACCTATGGGACTACCTCAATCACCATATGGATCACTGTTTGGATCCTCCACCACGCACTCTTCAGCAGCTGTCGGATGCACTGCAGTCTGCATGGCTCCAGATACCCTTGTCAACCTCCTTGCATTTAATTGACTCACTACTACGCCGTCTAGCTGTTGTCCGTGCTGCACAGATTGGTTATTCGGGATATTAGCTCAGGGTCATAATAATGCGACTTAAATGTGTGTTTAAATGGTAAAGGCAGATTTAAAGTATCACTGCACAAGGAAAAAGCAAATATATGTTTGAAAATTTTGAGTCTGTCTAAGAGCATAAAAAGTAATTCAACTATTTGTAATTAGAAAAAGAAATGTTGATGCCTCTGCAGGACCCTGGAGGTATCCATGATACATTGATGGAGGTTGTATGTGTGAGAGGGGTGTTAATATTTTTGGAGAGCTATGGTTCCAAACTTCGATGCAAGGAACCTACTTCTGGGTCATTGAGAGGGAAGGTTTAGGGAACCAATTCAATCTTATACAGTGATCAAACAATGAATGGCTATTCTTCTACCTGTTCTCTCCTCCACCAGCCCTCCCTGCATTTATAACAACTTTTTTATGTCTATTGGCTTATACAGCTGCTAATATTAGTTTGGTACACACTAGACAAACAAGTGTTTCTTGAACTGCACTGGTCATTTACACATCAATAACTCAAAGCATAGGTAGTTTATGCTGTTCAACCTAATGATGTATAGATGCCTATCATGACAGATCTATTTTAAGATTTGTGTCATAGTTCTATTATCTGGAAAATATGCAAGTTAAACATATGGCGGCTTTCAAAGGAAGTTAGTAGGCCAGTGTGCCACATGACTGAGACAAGACTTAGGAGAGTGGATCCCTGTGTCTAAAAAGATACCAAAGTAAATTAAAATGTCTATGATTGACACATCTAGGCTCGATGAAGAAAAATCCAATATTGAATGTTCAATAAAAACTACAAGCAATTATATATATATAAAATATTTAGTAATGTGTACGTCTTATACTCTTATTATATGTCTTGTATTACTTTGGCTACAATAATTCATACACTAAGTACAGTGTGTTGCAATTGCAAACCATCTCACAAAATTATAGATGAACCTGAATCTTATCTCTGCATACTTAGTTTATCTATATTTGAATGTTGATTGTTAAACAATGCAATGTGAAATGGAGCTGGAAATGTTTTACCTTTTCACACCAAATTAGTGCAGCCCTTTTGGTTAGAGTAATGCAGTTTTTAATTTCATTCTAGTCTTCCTTCTAGGTCTTGATTGATACTATTATATCTGATATAATAATTTTCTTTGTCGGTATACATAAATATCTACTTTCTTTGTTGTAACCTCAGTTAACAAAGGTGATTTAATTTACATAATCAGGACATTTGCTCTACCTTAGTCTTGCTGAGCCTTTAAATATGAGATTATGTGTAGACAGAGAACACTTCTGCAACTTGAATTTTTATTAGATGTGCATATGGATGTTTCCCTACCACAATTTAAAATCTCATTTAATCATCCTACAGTTAATTGGTTGTACCAGGCTACCTTCACCTTAATCATTTCTGATGGAATCAGTATTGATCAGGTCACAAAAAACACACTAAGCAAAGAGAAGAAGCCAAGAATTTGCAGCTTGGATTGACAGCTGTTCTACAGAAAATGTACCCATATGCTCCAGAATAAAAGCCTAGGCAGACACTTCCATTAGTAGTCACCCTAGTTTAAGGATATAGCTTTCCACCATATATTTAAATAGTCTAAGTTAAATGTAATCATAGAAAATGCAGTTTTAGATTTTTAATGCGAAATGACTTTTCTAATAATGCAAATGCGTTACTGTTTTTATCCTCCATGTAATAAGCCAAAGCATTATAAAATATGAGAGGCTCATACTTATGTGTGTTTTTAGGGGAAGAAATTAGGGGATTTTATAGAGCTCCTCTCCTTAATATAAAACCCTGTCATGCGTATAGGGGTAATAGCTCCTTCTCTTAAGAACGACATCTGTGCATATGTGGACATCTTTGTTGTCTTCAATGTCATCATGCTTGTGTGTGATGAGGTCCCTCATTATGTCCCACTGGATGCTACATGGCTGTGTTGGAATAGTGCTCCACACATAGGAGGATGACTCACAAATGTCCTCAGTAGCTAAGGGATTAAACACAATGACATTTAAAATAGGATAAAAAAGTATTGAACAGTAATAACTAAAGAACAACTGACTTTTTTCCTATGTGGTCTTTTGAATATCTAACCTTGATAATGAAAAATGCTATTAGAAAGTTTAAAAAAAAACTATATAGTGTTTTCATTTTCTGTTATCATCTGATTATGTTACTTTATCATTAAGGCCTGTCCTTGTAAACAAATGGGATTTACATTACTGCTTCTGAAAGCTCTGGCAGTTGTAGACACCACACTCACACTGGGGTGATGGAAACTTCTTGTTCACTCAAGTTGTCCACCTATCTCAGGAAGTTGATCACCGGAATCATAATTGTATATCTAAGGTAATACACTAGAGGATATGTTATTTTATTTTCTATTCTAAAAACATTTTTTCATATTTTCAAGTGTACTTTAAAACAGTATAGAGTGGTACCTCGGGATGTGTTGTTAATTGGTTCCAAAAGGCACGAAGAGTGGCAAAAAAGACGTGTAAAAAATGATAAGGAGTTATGTAAATTGACTTATGCAGGTCTTAGCAAGCATGACGAGTGCCAACAAGTCTTGAGTGCCTAAGGAATTTTTACTCATCAAAATGCATCAAATACATGGGTGTATGAACTGGGGGGGATGAGGGGGACAAACCCCCCCCCCCCCCCACACAGATTTCTCATTGTGTTTATGTATACGTATAGAAGCTGTTAAGTGTTTTGTGCATCAAGTGAGCTGTATCCCCTCCAGGATTATTTTTGTTCCTACACAACTGGTCGAATACTATATTTGACGAGTTTTGAGGTAGACAAGTACCAAGATACCACTGTATTTTAAATGCATGATGAAAGTGGTCATATAGACAATATTGTTCATGTATTTGAAATATCTAACAACCTAGCAGTTATGTAAACCATAAGCATAAAAGCTATTTTGAGAGAAAATGTGCTGGTGTCTTAAGTGCGTCCATCATGGACTACTAGTTTGCCTGGATCCGGAGGAGAAGGGTTATCCTACTGGGACTTGTTCTTCAATTTAGTCAAATGGCACTTCATAGTATCAGCCTGAATAGAATAGTTATTTGCATCCAAGGTTTCACCCATTGTTCTTATTCTGTTCATACAAAAGCAAATGTCTCCTTCCAATGTCTCCTTTATTAGCTGAAAAATAGCCGCAAATACACACTTTCCTGATACGAAGTATAATAGAAGTGCCTAGAATGTTTTTAGCAAGATCTCAATATAAAGGTGGTTTCCTGATAGATTTTTATATAACTAAATTAGCCACTAGGGAAGCAGAATCATTACAAAGTGTATGAGTACAAAAGCTACAGTTTATATACTCTGACGATTTTTATGCAGATTCACACATTATGTCAACTTGATAAAGGTTTATTTGGCTTTGCTATCAAACCGCTTCACTGTCTGAACAGCCCAAATTGTATTGCATTGAAAAGGGATTACAAGCACCATGAAGCAGTTTAATTATACACTGACACTCTCTTTCATTCAGAACTCTTGTGGTTTCACGTTATAGAAACTCAAAAAGTGAATGGTCTGATATAAAAATTAACAAGATTATTACTTTAAACATACAGCTATTGAAATAAAGCAAATACAGCTGATCTCTTTCAAGACTGAGCGCTTTTGATATATTAGATTATTAAGATGTAATTTACCAAAAGGGACATGAAGAGTTATTAAAACCAGGAGGCTTCAGCTCAACATCACTATTCTCTAGATATCCTAGAGCTGAAATATTTCATTACTTGCAAATTTAAGGCAAACAGCACTATGTATTGATGGAAGACAGACATTTTACTCAGTGAGATCTAATTAGCTCAATTCATTCTCTTTATCTACAAAATGTGGTAGTTGGCCTACTGTATGCACAGAGCATGACTTCTCTCACCAGGTCTGCTAGTAGCGGTGTACATGCTGTCAGCAAGTCTCCATATTATTTATTTACTAGCAATAAGTAAACCGGCCCTTCTGTTCTCACAATACATTGTTTGAACAAAGGAAGATTAATCACGGTGTACATTCATATCAACAGTAACTGCATATGTACAAAGCAGCTCCCATTTAGGCTGGGCACTGCTTTAGATGAAGTACAATATAAGCAACAAATTCTATGGTTTGTATAAACATATTTGCAAAAACGATTTTGTGTACACATATCACATTAAAGCTAAAACAAATAATCATATGGTAAAGGGAGGTTCCAGATGTTGTATAATTTAAATATACAGGAAATGTTTTATAAACCGTATACTACAGGTAGTTCCGGGGTTAAAGGTATACAGAAGTTTCCTGGGTTTCAAACAGCCACGGATTAGTAGAAAAATATTTATTATATTGAAAAGTTGAATGTGCTTACATATTTATATGCTGGGTACTGCTATCTGGAATTGCACACCCCTAGGAAGCTTACATAACAGTGTATTTGGAGCAGAGCAGCTAGGTACAGGTTGTGACCTCCAAAGGAAGTGCTACCAGTCACATGGCTGGCGGGGTCACAGCTGAAATTTTCCACAAGACAGAAAGAAAAAAACAACAATAGCAGTTGATTAGTGAACAGACAACCTGCAAGATTGTAATCTAGTGTGCTGCACAAATAGACTCTTATATGAAATAGCACATAGTACTTTCTAACATGTGCCAGACTACATATCACAGGCTGATTTGCAGCACAGACAGCAACCCCAAATTTTGATACATGGTTCAGCCTCTGCTTCCTCCTGATTGGCCATAACAGTTTTTTAATTTTATGCTAATTTAGCCTGGATTTGGAGAGGATATTAACCCTAATTTTCAACTGTCAGAAATTACAAGGCATTTTACTAACTTCAAGGTAAGTGTTTAAATGTTTATTTTGGTATTTTTTTCATGCAATAAAATGTTTTTTCTCCTCTATCAGATGCATTCATAATCCAGGAAACTTAGATATGCTTTTAAGGACGAGATCCATCCTGAGAACGTTACATAGTAACTTGGATTCCTGATCAATAATAATAATAATAATAATAATAATAATAATAATAATAATAACAATAATAACAATACTTTAATGGCTACAGTGCAATAAGAATACCCCCATACTGTAATAATAAGTTACAGAAACTATTGTTCTCTTTCTTTTAATTCAAACAAACAGAACATAAAAAAGCTCATACAAAAAGCCTTGGGAGTATGTTCTTAAGTATGGGTCATCTGTAAGTCAGGTCATTTTGACCCGGGAAACGCATTTTCTTACGTAAAGGTTACATTGACATTTTTTTACCTGACAAACATACCTTTTTTATTGCTGATTACTGCCTGGGACTCTGAATATATTGTTTTCAGTGTAAAGCTGATCACTTCTGTAACCCAGTATAAGGCATCTATTCCAACTAACAAGATAACCATTGTGGGAGTTACTCAATTGTTATGGCATGTGCCACCAGCGTTCTGCTGAAGGAAGTGTGTGATGAATTTAACCCCTGTTAATATTTTGGAAGACATACTTAGGGGTGAAATGTTGGACCTGCAACATGGAGCTTGTTCCTTAAAACACAAACCATTGTGGTTTCTTTGTATCACACGGCATACATATATTGCATATGCCTCCAGAGATGTTATTCATGAGGTTGCCTACACCTATCACAGTCTAAAACAACTGGTCAGACCACCACTATATGAACGGATAGGATGTTTGTGATTCCAATTTTTAGTGGAATTTTTTTGAATAAAGAAATAAAAAAACAAGTTGGGTCATAATTTATTACAATACAGGTGAGCTTGGGTTATGGATATCTAAATAACATTAAGATACAATTGGTTACTAAACTGGAGCATTGCACGCAGTGATGGATCAAAACAGACAAGTAAATAGAACTATATATAAATCCACTGGGAATTTCAATATGATTTGGGCTTTCAGTCAGAAAATTTAAAGGGTCAGTCACCCTACAAACTTGTTATTTTAAAATATTTTTATAGCTGTGGAAAATAAAAAATCTGACAATATATCATGCTAGCAATATTTTGCTAAACTAAATCCTTCCATAGATTTTCACTACTGAGTCTGTATAGCTCGATATGCTATAGTGTAACACTATGTGCTAATGTGTGGCACGATGGGCTTGGGTATTATATGGGATTTGATATAACCTTATAAACTGTTCACTTTTTTAAATATAAAGCAATGAAAAGGTAAGGTGCCAATAATGAATAACCAATATGCAATACCAAATCAACAAGCAAATAATAATAAAAAGATTCAGTATTTTTAAATGAACTTTAGGTGCGAGAACTCAGCCTCTTGAGTGAAAGTCTGTCTACTATCAGTAGTGGCTTTCTCTTTCATTTGTGGTTAAAGACAACAAACCAGTTCAGTGAGAGATTAAAACCATTGTAGTTCAAGAAAAATTACACTTGTTTATGAAGTATGTAACAAACTAACAACATTAGCAGGTGTGTAATCCATGAGTTAAATACATGTTTGTGCCGAGACTCATGAGGTCTAGGCCTAGGAAGTATAGAAGCAAGAATTTTAGGGATATAGGGGCACACATTTTAATATGTGCAGACATATTCTCTTCACCATTTAATATTTCCTTTCATTTAAGTGCATTGGCCTTTTAAGTTACTGTAACTGGCCTGCTCATTTTCAAGTGTTTGGCTTCCATTGCCTGAGCCCACAGCAACACTCTCTATTTTCTTGGCCCTTCTTTCACATGACTCCTATGCAGTAATCTGTGGCTGAAAGAAGAGCTGCCTCTTCTTTGCACACTTCAGTTCACTTTTGTGCCTGGAGGGTGTTTCTTGGCGATTCCTCGTCTTTTGGCTTCATCAAGGCTTGCTTTGCTGAATTTGTGGCCCTAATCTAGAAAGCAACAACTTTGCCCATGCCCAAGGTAACTCTCTGTCATCAAAATGCACATTTTCGGCCCTTTTTCTACCAATTTTGGCTCTTATCTACTAAACAGCAACTTTGTCCATGCCCTAGGTTAGTCTTTCATCACAAAGTGGCTATCAACAAGCCACATATGTGCAGATATGGCCCCTTTTCTATCAGATTTTGGGAAATCTCTACTAAGCAGCCATCTTGCTCACGTCAAAAGTAACGCCTTTTTCACTGCCATGTGGCTTAATCAAGCTCTACAGCTCAGAGTTAGGCCCATATCTACTAAGCAGCTATCTTGCTCTATTCAAAAGTAACACCATTTCCACTTCTATGCGGCTTAATCAAGCCCTACAGAGCAGATTTAGGCCCATTTCTACAAACAGCTATCCTGATCTTGTTAAAAGCAATGCCATTTTTCATCGCCACATGGCTTCAACAAGCCCTACTGTGCAGATTTGACCATATACAAATGTCCGTAGGTGCATTTGAATTGCTGGAGAGCAATGGTACCAGAAGGCTTTAAATAAGTCCTAACCACCTTTCACTAAGCCCTGCATCGCTAATTTCCATCCCCATCAGTTTCCACATCCAGGACTCTCCACTTTTATCATCATGTGGCTTTCACTGGGCCATCCTTGAAGATTTCAGCCCAGATCTAAAAAAGCTTCCTTGCCCATGACCAAGGTAACGCTTTTCGGATTTCGCTAAGCACTCCATTGCTGATTTTGGTACCAGCTTTGTTATGTGTAGTATATATAGCAGCCAGTAATATAATATGAAGTGTGTGTATTAGGCAGGCCAGAAGTGGGCCGCTAGATGCAGGCACCCCTCTCAGACACACAACTTCCACCAAAGTATCATGGATACCCCTGGCAAAATGTTTTTTTTCTATTTAAGTACTGGTTTTATGACTTTTTCCCTGCCTAGAAAAGTGAAACAGTTTTTTTCAGAACTTGATCTGTCTGATTATAGACTACATACAATTTGACCAGAAAAATGTGCCTTTTAATTTTAGCTGAAATGGGAGGTACCTGATAGGCCGTAATAATGGAAGTTCCATTAATCAAGCTGAAGACTCTAATCACATGCTAATTAGAAATTGGCCTGAATGTACTACAATGTGCTGTGTGCCGCTTTGAGCTAACTTTTATATAGGTACATACCATTGCTGCATTACAGTATAGGCTTTCATACTGCACCATGTATTTGGTTATGTCCACAATTATGTATTTGTTGGTTTATTCGAGGGTAACAGCTGTCCTTCAGTGTGTATTCTCCCATATTACTTCTTACCATTCATATTCAGAAATTATATAAAACTGCAGTACAGTATGCTCAAGGGATCCATGTTTAAAGTGGAATAAAGCCTTATTTTGCATGTCATTAACCAGAATCCTTAGCCTCAGTCATGGAAGAGCTGTCTACCAAGCAATTATGTAGGTCTCTAGTCATGTATGGGACTTGGATATAAGTTTATTTTCAGTTCTATAAAGGACTTTTATTCATCATAACTGACCATGTTCAGATGGAAACAGGGCACATATTGTAAATAATTTCATTCAGGTTACATGCAAGGTATAAAATGATGTGCCTGTTATGTTTTTTTGTTGCTTTCCGTTTATTTTTACCATAACATTTTGATCTAAATATTTCTGTGTTAACTTCTGACAGGCTGCAAAGAAATATGATATTATCAGTAAACTTTGATTCATAATTTATTATTCAGAACGGTTGCTTTATATGTAGTTAATTACTAATGTTTTGTCACTTTGCTTCTATAGCGAAAGGAAAGGCTGCTAAGAGGAACCAATTTCCAATTTATTTTAACAATGCAGTTTCTCATACAGTAATTTATTTAAAATTTCTATGTAAAGCTTTTACAATGTCAACATCTGACATTTTGTAAAAGCAGCTACTCTCTGTCCAAATATCTAGTTATTAATGTAGTCTCATGAATGTAATCAGTACCCTTTAGCTGCCCTATCTTTCAAATCCAGCATCTAGTAAACTGCTATGATTTTTGCTACAGGGCAAATCAGTGGTTCAAGCTTTTCTGCTTTGATGTGCATGTTCTGTACTAGTGACCCAAAAAAATTCAGGTCTAATAAATTGACTTTAATGGTTTTCTTACTCACTGAAATGTTTTCATTTTAATTGGGTTTACTACCCTATTGCTGAACTACATTGAAAAGTTCAGACCATTGAATGCTAATAGTTTCATTCTAATTACTGCATAATGAACAAAGGTCTGATAGAGCAATTTGAGAGGTTGGACTTTAAACATGTAACCCTCTTTAGAAATAATACATATAAAAAAAACGGCTGTTCTAATAAGTATTTGGAAAGCCCAACAACAAAAAGAGACTTCCCAATAATATGTTCTTTTAAATGGCAAGGAGCTAAACGTCTCTAAGAACTAGCTGAATTATGCATTTTTAAATTTAAGAATTGTGATCTGTAATCTTAAAAACTTTTAATTTCCATTTTATAAGTTTTTATAGTTAAAAGTTTCAGAATCCCCCATGTTATGCTCAGGGGTGCCACTGGACTTTTGGAACTTCTAAAAAAGTTATGGACCCCGGGATGGCAATGGTTAATACTGCATAATTCTTCCCCTTTTTAAATGATGAAGTCATGGCCACATGGAAGTTGGGACTGTTACAGCCATGATAACATGGAATAGTTAATTATGTTCAATGTTATGTTATAGTACTATGTAATATTTAGTTCATGTGTGTATTAATTGTTGTAAGAGTTGCACGTGATCATGTTTGGTGTTAAACTGTCAGGGTTGTTATTATTATTATTATTATTATTATTATTATCTTTATTTATATTGCGCCAACATATTCCGTAGCGCTGCACAGGGGTTGAGTACATGGCAAAAAACAAACTTAACACCTTATAAAGAATGGAGGGCCCTGTTTTTCAGCTTAGAATCAAATGTACATAGAGCTTGTTTCCAAGGCACGGACACAAGATGGAAAACTCGCAAACTTACAATCTAAGGGCCTCATTCTATTATCGGCCGTAAAACGGCCGCAAAGCTGCGATTCCTTGCGGCCGTCTTACAGCCCCGTGTAGAGCTACCTTTACTTTGCAATTCAAATAGCCTGCACAGCAAGGATATACCCCTTACGGTTGGCTGCATATCATGCAACTGGCTTCAAGGTCTGAAAACTTTAAATGCAAATATAAATTCAAGATGGCACTGTAAAGCTCTGTAAATGCTAGGGATCATTATGGGGGACATGAGAATTAATAGCAACCCCCTCTCAAGCTTGCACATCAGCCCAAATCCGATATTTCATTAATGGTTTATTTTCCGTCCCGCAGCCTGGGCGGGTCTGAGGTGCTCCAAGCCCTCGGGACTTTGTCCACGGATATTTTACATGAATTAAAATAAAAATTATTTTCGGATTTGAGTATAGGGGAATGTTGTGGTATGAATGCTAACACCCCCAATCACTTTATCGTCTCATCAGAGTGCAGGATGTCTTTATTATGTGCCTAATTGTGTGCCTGCGGGACCTTTTTGCTGCAAGTAAGCTGCGGCTCGGTTTTAGCCTTGCCGAGAGGGTTCCCGGAGCAATAGAATAGCAACCAGGATTTTCTTGCGGCCGAAACTCTTGCGGCCGTTTAAGATCAAAGGCTTTCCTGCGGAGCGTGCGGCCGCAAGGGATAACAAGGCGCCGGCAGCAAGCCTGCCGGAGCCCCCGGCCGGAAGGGAGTAGAATAGGCAAATAGCCTGCAGCCGGTCCTTGTGGCCCCGCATCGCCTACGGCCAATAATAGAATGAGACCCTAAGGGTTTAGGTGTGATACAAGAGCGTGACAAATGAAAGATGGCAGCGTGAAAGCAATTTGTTTAGTCAAGTGGTGGGGTCTGTGTGTTGTACTGTAGATTGTGGGTGTAAGTGTTATTAAGCTGTGGAGGGTACAGTTGTAATTATTAAGGCTGAAGGTGATAAGATTTTTTAAACAGGTTTTTTTTTGTAATTTTTTAAAGGTTTTGAGGCAGGAAGATAATCTAAAGGAGCGGGGCAAGGAGTTATAGATAGTAGGCGCAGCACGAGAAAAGTCCTGAAGACGGGAGTGAGAGGAGGTGATGAGAGAGGAGGAAAGAAGAAGGTCGTTAGCAGAACTAAGGCGATTATTTTGAAACAAGAGCAGAGATAAAAGGGGGTGCACTGTTATTGAGGGCTTTATATGTTAGGGTCATGATTTTAAATTTGATTCAGGAAGCTATGGGAAGCCAGTGGAGTGATTGACACAGAGGAGTTGCAGACACTGAGCGTTTGGTATTGAAGATTAGTCTAGCGGAGGCGTTTATTATGGATTGAAGGAGTGAATTGCAGTAGTCGAGATATGATGAGAGAGTGTATTTGAATTTTAGCTGTTTCTTCTGTAAGACAGTGACACATTTTAGAGATGTATTTTAGGTAAAACTGACAAGATTTTGTTATTGATTGTATGTGAGGAATAAAAGAGAGAGGGAAGGGTCCAGTAAAAACCCAAGACAATGGGCCTGGGAGGTGGGAGTGATGATGGTGTTTTCAACAGTGAGAGATATTTGAGGAGTGGAAGCTGTAGTAGAGGGTGGACATCCAGGAGGATATGCTAGAGAGGCAGTTGGAAACTTGAGCTAAAAGAGAGGCAGAAAGATCGGTTGCAGAGAAGTAGATTTGAGTGTCATCTGCTGATACTGAAATCCAAAGGATTTTATGAGGGTGCCAAGGGAGGATGTGTAGATGGATGAGAGGAGGGGGCCTAGAACAGAACCTTGGGGAATGCCAACAGACAGAGGGGGAGGAGAAGAAGAGGTGCCAGAGCAGTGAGTTTTAATAAAATATGTTGTGTGAGTTTTACAGGGACAGTGACATAATTTGATGGACAAGTCTCCCACGTGACCCAGGGTATGGACTTTTGAGGATTGGCTAGAGTAATGTTAGAAAGTGTTAGAAAGTAAAAAGAAAATAAACACAGCCTTTATGTTATGTTTATACTAATTATTTACTGCTGGTTGATTTTTGCTTTACACTTTAATTCTACTGTCAACAGGGTGTGTCCTTATAAATGAATGAGCTTTCCAGAAGAGCTAATGAATATATAGACAGTTACTGCCTCATTCTCATTGTACAGATACAAACTTCTTATGTAATAATAATATAATAGCAGAAAATAATAATATATCTGTAATATTGGAGAAATAATCATTGTGCTGATCCTCAAAATTAAATTATAAATATACTATATGCAGTTGTTAGTGCAGTACAAAAGACATATGTTGATATTAAAAACATGATATAAATGTTGTTAATATGTGTAACAGTGTACTCATTGATGCCTTTATACAAGGTAGCTATCTCTAGGAGTCAATAAAAAGCCAAAAATAATCTCATAGCTAGGAAAGATCCACGCTATCAAAATAAATGCACTACCTAAGCTCTTGTACCTTTTTGGTTCTTCACAGAGCAATCTCCCGCTTTGTCTGGGATCGCAAGCAAAAAAAAAACCAGACTAATTAAAACTACCATGATGGCATCTAAAAACAAGGATGGCCTAGCCCTCCCAGACTTACTAAAATACTATAAAGCTACTAGACTGGCACAATTAACCAAGTGGTTTGGTGAGGAGCAGGTGCTGATATGGGTAGAGATTGAAAAACATATCCTTAAGGAACGGAATCTCCTTATTAGTCAGGTGCTCTGGCTTAGCCTACATCACAAATTAAATCAATCCCTCCTCCCCAGTAGTGTGGCTCAATCTATATGGACTGAAATGAATAAAAGGGTGCCACTAGTAGAGTCAGGCTCGTGGCTTACTCCCCTGTGGACACCCCATAAGAATTCATCAATTATTAGACTTATTCAACTAAAATGGTGTATAGACAACAATTTTACTATAGCCACTGACCTATTACGGGGAAATCACCAAAACCACCTTCCATTAAGGGAATGGCTCAATCTATCACAATGCTAACATCTCTAGTGTACTTAAAATTAATAAATCAGCTAGGAAAACCCCTTTTGAAAAACGCTGCAAAGATTACTCAATTGGCAATAAAAATATTTCTATCATCTATAATAACCTGTTAGACCAGGTCACGCCATCTAAGCTCCACCATCAGAATTCATGGGAATCTGAACTTGACGTCACTCTAACCAATTCGCAATGGAATAAAATATATAAACATGCATCAAGTTCCTCCCTTAACACAATTCTGAGAGAAATCTCATACAAATCCATTATGAGGTAGTACTTGCCTCCAGCCAGACTGAAGCTCTCAAATCCATCCTTGGATGGCAGTTGCTTTAGAGGCTCTCCAGGTACATTAAGACATGTCCTTTGGGACTGCCCTAAGATCGCCCATCTATGGTCAGAAACGTACAACATTTTATGCAAGCTATGGGGACATAGGATCCCCCAAAACCGGAAAAAAGCGTTTTCTAGGTCTACCTATCAATGGTCTCTAGAAAGAAGCTCAACTTCTGTCAAGTCAATTGTTTTTAGCAGTCAGGGCTACGATCGATAAAACTTGGAAATTGGCTATTCCTGAATATAGCATGAAATAAATCTAATTCATACACTCAATGAGCATTATCTCAGCTGACCTAGATAATTCCCATAAAAAGTGGGCATCCTATAGGGATGCCTGGGAACTATGCAATAAGTGGTAATACCCCAAAAGAGATAGCAATACTCATACCACTCACAGAGGAAACAGCACACTAAACTTCACCCCTCCCCCTCTCCTCCCTCTCTCTTTCTCTCTCTCTCTCTCTTTTCTTTTCTTTTTTTCTCATATCTTTCCTCTTTCAATGGCATTAGATGACCAATATAAATGACAAATGCTAAAAAAAATGGAGATAAGTGGTAAAAAGTACACTTTTTTACTCTCAAAGTGTTACAAATGCACTTGCTATGTGTTCGTTGTAATGTACAGTGCCTTGCAAAAGTATTCACCCCCCTTGGCATTTTTTGTGTTTTGTTGCCTCACAACCTTGAATTAACATGGATTGTTTGAGGATTTGCATCATTTAATTTACAGAACATGCCCACAACTTTGAAGATGTTTCTTTTTTTTTATTGTGAAGCAAACAACAAATAGGACAAAATAACAGAAAAAGTCAACGTGCATAACTATTCACCCCCCTAAAGTCAATACTTTGTAGAGCCACCTTTTGCGGCAATCACAACTCCAAGTCACTTTGGCTAAGTCTCTCTATGGAGCGTACGGCTTATTGTCGTCCTATGTACAGATACTCCAGTCTCTGCTGTGGAACTCCTCCAGGGTTACCTTAGGTGCCTGTGCTGCCTCTCTGATTAATGCCCTCCTTGCCTGTTTTAGTGGGCAGACATCTCTTGGCAGGTTTGCTGTTTTGCCATGTTCTTTCCATTTAGTTATGATAGATTTGACGGTGCTCCTGGGGATCATCAAAGATTGTGATATTTTTGTATAACCTAACCCTGACTTGTACTTCTCCATAACATTGTCCCTTACTTGTTTGGAGAGTTCCTTGGTCTTCATGGCAGTGTTTGGTTAGTGGTGCCTTTTGCTTAAGCATTGCAGCCTCTGGGGCCTTTCAAAAAAGGTGTGTATATGTAATGACCGATCATGTGACTTTTAGATTGCACACAGGTGAACATCATTTCACTAATTATGTGACTTCTGAAGGTAATTGGTTGCACCAGATGTTTTTATGGGCTTCATAACAAAGGGGGTGAATACATAGGCACATGCCAATTTTCTGTTTTCTATTTCTAAAAAATAGTTTAATGTATATATTTTTCTCATTTCACTTCACCAACTTAGACTATTGTGTTCTGATCGATCACATAAAATTCATATCCAAAAAAACATTGAACTTAAGGCTGTAATGTAACAAAATAGGATAAAAAATCAAGGAGTCTGAATACTTTTGCAAGGCACTGTAATATTTCCCAAATCAGAAAAAGTACCATAACAATAAAATGTTAACCTCAACATCTCCTTGATGCTCATTCCCTTTTGAAACCCATATGCGTTTCCTTTGATGTTTTATTTGCTTTTACAGTATGTATTGCATGTTCTTGGAAAACACATCTCAAAAGATATGACATGCTATATCAATAAGTTTTACTATTACTGTATTATGTACAAACAGAGAAGGTGCAATTTATATAATATGATGTGATTTTGTGTTGAAAAACTATACTGTTGTCCTGAGACATGTAATATTGTGATCAAAACATGTAATTAAATCACAATAAAATATTGGAAAAGATGACTTAATGCATATACTAGGCTGCAGCATGTGTATAAAAGTGTTGATTTTGACAGTTCTGTGTTTGTGGTTATTGATCTGTATTCTTATCTCTTTTTTAACATTTTCAGTACTACTCCAACAAATCAAGTGCGTATTGGGCCGTACTCCATTTGGACTTTGATTTTAAGCTCTAATGAGTGTGAACATTAGTTGATATTGTAAAATGGGTTAAATCCAGAATTACTGCTGGTGCATATATAATGGGGCCCTACGTTCACTATCTCTGCCACTGGTTAAATCAGTAAAATGATGTGTGTCATGTATCATACAAACTTATTTTGTTACTTTGTTCCACTGGAGACACCAGACAATGGATTGGAGAAGCAAGTTATTTTTCATCTTAAACACCAGAGTAAATTCCTGCATTAAGCAATGACTGCAGGTATAGATGTCTCTATTTACTTACTCCGTGCACTGTAGAAAGTTTTGGAGCTATATAAATGAAGGCTGGAAAAATAATAGCAACTACAATGACTGTCACTATTTCTAATGCTTCCACGTGCTTGATGACATATGTTGACTGTGAGCCACATAAGTCTTGCTGCTAATGAAGAACCTGTTATGCAAAATGTTTTAGAAAGTGAAAATAAAATAGATAAATAAAGCCTTAAACATCTATGATTTACTCCAAAATATACTTTACTGCTTCCATTTTCTTTACTAAGTCTGCTTCTTGCAGCTGCTATCTCAAACCATTGTGTCCATTTGAGCTAGTGAGCATTCCCTTACGGCTAATCTAAAAACTGGCATTTTCAGATTCTGCTTTCTCATTGAGCAGATACATATGTCCTTTGGATTTAAAGTCTCCTCCCATCTTAGGATGTATATCACTGGAAGCTGAAATGGTAAATATCACAGCAGCATATTCATCGAGTGGAGGCTGTATTTTTGTACATTCTAAAAATGCTTAGTTTCAAGAGGAGTTCTTCAAAGAGGCTGTTTAGATTGTTTTGACCACAGTGGTCCTTTAATAAGTAAGGGTTAAAAATGTGTATTTTTGTGAATGTGGATGTCAGCAGATATACTGTACATCTTTTTGTTTTTTACTTCATGAAGGAAATTATTGGAACTTATCATTTGCAATTTAAGTGTGAGCTTAAATGACAGACCAATATACAGTATTGCATGATCATAGCATTTACTCCTGGTTACAATTGTTGGTGGTCTGTTTTCGTTTCAGAGGACTTTTGTTACTATACTGTTATACAAATGCATTACAAAACCACTTATATGTTTCTTTAACTGATTCTAGATGAGTGGTGGGCAACTGGTTCCTACAAACAGTCTAAAAATTAAATTTACCTCTGCATGAGTCCAGGTGGAACAATCCTAATTTAAATTGAGTAACTTAGATGAGCTAAAAGCAGACAGAACATGAATACAGAGAGATGTTCAAATCTTGGCTGTTGGCAGCCCTCGTAGGACCAAGTTACTAGCCCCTGCTGTAGACAGTATCTACAAGTGTCTAATTGGCCACAAAATGGGGCAAATTAGAGTTTTCCAAATGGCTCCACCAATAAAATATAATAAACCTTGTTTATTATGACGTGTGGTTTGTTGTGGGTTTTTGTTGGGTAAAAAAAAGAGTTTATATCTATACATGATGTACTTTATATGGTTGTCCATTGGTCTTGCTACTACCACTGTAAACACTGACACATTAATGGTATACTTTGTTAACATGTGAGGGGTTAAATCATTTTCCTTTGTACAAATTACATTTCTGAGTCTAGTAAACAAGTCAAGGTAAGACTTGGCCAAGCCAGTGTTAGATATGGTAGACGTACAGCCAAGACCTTCAAGGTGCAACATTAAGATAATGTGTGCTAAGCCCTACGCATCTAACCTCACTACCACAGTGGTCTAAATAACCTTATCAAGCAAGTATTCAGATTAAGTGAACAACTGCCTAGTCTCTAACCAAAAATTGTTGGCAGACATAATTAGTAAGAGGTCACATATACTCCCTAATAATCCATTTTAATACGCAGAGCTAGGTTGGCCCCCAAGCGTACAAAACCAGACCTACACAAGATATTTGTTGAAATATTGATAATTATGTACCTGTATATAGGTTAAATAAAACACATGCCATCACGATTGGTGAAAAAACAACCTGTGAAAAGGAAAAAGAGGGGGTTTATCGAGTAGAAGGGAGGAAAGCGAGAGGTTTTTCTGGTGGGCCACTCTGGGTGGTGGTCTGTATGTTGCTTCCTGACTTAAACTCCTGCCCTTTGATCTTTCCTCTGGGATTTTCCACTATAAATATCTATACTTCCAAGTCCTCCCAAGGGAATAAAAGAAAACGGGATTACTGCTAAACAAGTGGAGGAGCAATCCTATTCAGCAAGGACCCCATTCTGCTAACTTCATACTGGATAAAGAATAGACAAGGCTCTATTACCTCCATGTTTATAATAGAATTGAAATACTCCTCTTACAGTCTTTCTGCTACAATTGACTAGCTGGGTACAACCTGAAATAGGATTTTGGGGGTCATGGGCCGGACATGAACCCCAAACCCCAAACTCGGTTCCACCTCGTTAATAAAAGACTGACTGCATTGATAAATTAATTAAAATTATTTATTTTACAAAACTCCTTATCAATACTATAGCTCGCCGTGATATAAATATAAAGGTCATTTAGCTTGTCACTTAGATACATTATTACAGAGGTAGTTACCTGTTCATTTAGTATATTCCTATATTCTAACTGCCATATTAGTGGTTATGCCGTATTTGCTATACACTGCTTTCATAGCGATATATATCCTGGTTGCCATAGAATACTTTGCTTGCTATTTTGCTATTTACTGTTTTCACAGAATAACATACTGAACTGCTGGATATTAATACCAATTATGTTGTAGACATCTGTTTATCCAAGTGTGATAAGACTTTATACTCTGCGTATCACTTCTGTATTGCATTAACCAAATATAAAATATACACTGTGTACTGACTCCTACACTGCAATAACAGAATTTAAAACCACTTGTTGTCCTATCATTTAAAAAGATTGTGTTCATTGAATTTATGCAATAACCATGTTACTATCTTGCTGTTAGACAACTTAAGTAGTCTTCTGCCAAAGCCATCCATTTTGAGATGTTATATGCTGATAACTTGCCTTATCTCCCGATACCAAATATGCCTAGGCAAGATTTTTATACACTTTTTGCTTATTGTTATCTTGTCATAACTGAAGTTAGAACATTACAAATTGTGTTTATTATAACTTTAATGATGTTGTATATGGTTCATTGATTTTCTATTGTAATCTATCTAAAGCTTACAAATTTACATACATGCTATTTTTTATTCTTGATGTTTACTATTACCCCAATAAATGCTATTCTGCAACAAAGCGTATACTCGTCCATAAATTGATCATTGAACTCAATAAAATGTATTAAATCAATTAATTGTAATATTTGTGTCATATCAAATTGTATAACAGGTCGGATGCAACAGGACGTTTGTGTGAGTTGGTGACATAAGTAGCAATGAGCTTCTGGGTCGGAGGCATGGAAGGCCACATATGGGTATGATGGGTATGTGTTGCTGTTAGGAAGATGTCAGTTGATGGTACTGCACACAGCAGTGTTTTTCAACTCCAGTCCTCAGGGACCACCAACAGTTCACATTTTAGGTATATTCCTGCTTGAGTACAGGTGGTGAAACAGAATGGCTAAGTCTCTAATTAGCTCATCTGTGCTCAAGCATGGATATACCTAAAATGTCAACTGTTGGTGGTCCCTGAGGACTGGAATTGAAAAACACTGGTATACAGTATTACCACAGGTTATTAAAACATTACAATTATAGTATATGACTACTACTACTAATATTACTACTAATAATAATAATTGTGTACTGTTACTGTGTCATCTTAGCAGGTACTCTGCATAATTAATAAAGTGTGTCTTATATATCAGTAAATAAAATTAACAGTATATTCTATCTATTACTATGACTGTTTGTGTTGATATGTTTAAGGTGTCTCATTAATCAGCCTAATTACTCTTTTATTGCAAGTTGCGTCAAAGTTTTTAATTCCCCACATCTGTGACTACATTGAAAAAATAGGTTGCACACCTACAGCCTTACTAAATTGCGATTCTGCCAATTGAATAGGACTCTATATAAGCACAGAGCATATTTTTTTACGGAAGTTTTTTATTTAGTGAAGACCTTGCTTTTGGATAGAAGTTCACTAACTAAAAACTTCTGTAGAAAAAATATACTCTGTGCTTAAATAGAGCCATATTCAAATGGCAGAATCACAATTTAGTAAGGCTGCTAGATTCTAGACCCTGAAGGATGATTAAACGTGATTCATTCCATAATACCCACCACAATTTATAAATTTAAACTTTTTTCTAGATATATGCCATTCTCTTGATATTGATATGTAATTTATATGAAATGTTAGTTAATTATACCACAAAATTATAAAATCCACTGGCATGGCATGTTTATCTTCAAAATGAGCACTACACAATCATTTCACACATGATGGCATACAGTAGCTGTGTTAAGCAGCTTGTAAAAGAGGGTCGGAATAACTAACAAACTACTGCTGAAGCAAAGTGAAAAAAAACCCAGAGGATAAAATGTAATGAGCAGAGCCATTTAAGTGGATACTTGAAGTGTGATACAGTTCACGAGGGAGCCTTTCCATGGGGATTTCTGAGAATATCTGTAATGCTTGAATAAATAGCAGTGTAGTGTTAGATACAGACATCATGTGTCAGAGATATATCCAGGTCCTGAGGATGCACCCTTTGTAAAGACATCTAAGAGCATTAAAAGCAATTTATTTTTTAAAAAAAGGAGCAAAGAGATTAACAATTATAGCAAAGCATCACAATTTCCAGCAGAAACTGGGTTCAGCTTAAGTGCTCCATTGGCAGCAAATCTAATATTAATGTTACTGCATAAGACACATTTGATGGCTAAGCATAGGAGAAAGAGAAGGAACGTGAATAAATAATACAAATAAATATCCAACCTGAGCAAGAGTTTTACAATTTGTTCATAACTATATTTGTCAAAGAAACCAACACAGTTTTATTTGAAATATTCTATATGATTACTGTCACTCATTGTGCATATGTAGGATGTGCGGGAGACAAGGTATTGATGGATTAAAGAAGAAGCCATTATCTAAGAGAATCCTAAACCTAAGACACATGTCAACTGAAAGATCCTGCATGTAGTATAATGTGGTACAGATGCACAATTAGTAGTTGGGTTCAGATTTGGGGACACTCATTATAATCATCTCCTCTCATCTATGAGCGCATGATTGGAGACGTCATTGAACCCATCAATCTCATAAAAGTGTCACATGCATTTCACTGCAAGAACACGGTCAGGGCCCTCAACTAGTTTTTAAATATGTACCTTCAGATTAACATAAACACTGTACTCCTTGCATATTCCTGCATCATATGTTGGCACTTTATAAATAAAGGATAATAATACATTTCTTCAAAAGCTAATGACCCTCATTCAATTGCTCCGATTTTGAGATCCAGGTTTGCAAGTGGACGTCGCAAGTTATTTTGCTATTCAATTGGTGTCAGTTTGTGGCTCCGATAGAGTTACGTGATGCAAGCTGCGATCCATTGCAATTTGTCAAATCAAAAGTGAATGCCCTCCAAGCCTTTGGTCTTTCAAGGCCGCAAGAGTCACGAACGCTAAAATCCCAAATCGCTATTCAATTGCTCCAATTCCCCCTCGCTAACCGCTCTGTCAAGCCGACAAATTGCAAATATCTAACCACAAGTTACCAATGAACTCTCGCAAAGTGCTTAATGACAAATCGGAGCACTTTAAAAGCAAATAAAAAAGCAATACTGTACTTTTATGAAGAGTGAAAATGATGTTAGGTCTTAGAATTAGTAGCACAACATTCTCCAATATTTTATTTTATGTTTAATTTTCGTGTTATATCAAGAACGGCAATCAATGTTAAGTCCTACGAGCTTCAACCTTCAAAAATCCAACCTCCATTTATTCAAAGTCCCACGGGCTTGGAGGTTGAAGCACGTAGGACTTCAAAAATGGAGATTGGATGTCAAAGTCCTGTGGCCTTCACTTACGATTTACGAGCTTGGAGGTTAGTCATGATGACCATCTCTGTTACCATTGGCTGTTAATGCATCCGGAGTTACGGGCTTCCTCCCAAGGCCGCAAATGCTACTTCCAACGGCAATGGTTTCCGATTTTCGCAATTGGCCCCTAAGGTGCGGGCCCGGCCAATTGAATAGCACCTTAGCTCGGGCCCACAGCAGGCCCGCAAACTTAAGTCCAATATTAACAGCCTTATTAAATTGTGATTCGGCAAATTTAAAAGGGCTCTATATAAGCACAGAGCATATTTTTTTACAGAACTTTTTAGTTATTGAACTTCTATCCAAAAGCAAGGTCTTCACTAACAAAAAACTTCTGTAAAAAAAAATATGCTCTGTGCTTATATAGAGCCCTATTAAATTTGCCGAATCGCAATTTAATAAGGCTGTAAGTAACTTACAATGCCTCAATTGAATGAGGCTCAATGAGTTTAAGGTGCTCCGGTGCAAATTTTTTGCAAGTGGCAAAAAATCTATGCATTGGTTATACAAGGTTATTTTTAAGTTTTTTCATTAAAGGAAAAGGAAGGTTCCTTGTTTTTATTATTAAAATAATTTATCTAAATGCATATTTGCATATTTAAATATTATTTTATAAATACGTTTTTAAAAGCTCTGTTTTTACTTACTGAGGGGTTGGAGGGATTTGGAGTCATTGTTTATATTAGATGTTCTAGCCCAAGCTAGGTTATATCATGTTGCTGAATTGCTGTTGAGGTACAGTCTGCATTGGCTAGTATGTCTAATACTATAGGGACATTGTATGTATGAGCTATGGGTTGTGGACCCTTGCAGGGACTGTTTAGGCAATTTCAGTGAGTAAAAACATGATAAAAACATGTTTAAATATGCAAATAAAATCATAGGTAGTTTAATATTAAAAACAGGGACCCTTCTACGTCCCTTTAAGAGTCTTGTACAGTAATGTACTTTGGGGTCAGCACAATGATTTAAAATCTCCTTATTCAGATCCTGATGACAAAGAGAAACTGACAACATTAGCGTTAGACATATACATCCTTCCTATTCACAGAGCTGTCCTTAGATGGTTTAGTCATTTCACCCTAGAGAGTTGTCCCCAAGGAGGCTCCTATTACATTTAGACTGATTCAGCACTTATCTTTACCTCTGGGGCAGTTTAGCAAAAATACTATTGACTAAGAAATGTGCTCAGTGCATTATCAATCCTTTGATGATGCAGTGATGGTAATGTAGGAAACTGGTGCTGGTATTTTGCTTTCATGTTTTTCCACAGTACTCAGTTGCCATTTAATTTAATTTGGTTGCTTCATTAAAGGGCCAGTGTAAGCACTTTTCATGCCACATCTATATTTTGCTTCACCATTAATTAACATAAAAAACATATGTGCTAACAGCAGCAAGTCAAAGCTTTAGCCAGAAAATATAATTTAAAAAAAAATCAGTTTACCCCTATTAATGGCTGATGGAAATACCCGGCCCCAGAGGACTACTGAAAAGAGAACATACATTTTCAGTTTCAAGTTAACATTAGTTAGACAGGGTGGGATCATGCTCACTCTGGAGATACAAGAGGTATGGCATGTTAGCTATAGCCACCTTATTCTACAGAGTATGTTCCAGGTTAAATACCCTGCCTAACTAATGTTATCTCAGTTGAAAATGTTTGGTTTCTTTTCAGCTGAGCTCAGAACAATGAGAGAGGTGGGGAGGGGTAAAGTAGCAGCTATAATGAGGTAAACTGTTTTTTTCAAATGACATTTTCTGGTTACAGCATTGATTTGCTGCTGTTTGCACATTTAGTTTTAATGGTAATTAATGGTGAACTAAAAATGTATTTATCATGAATATCACTTACACTGGCCCTTTAAAGGATCACTGTGGTCATATTTTTAAATTGTACTGTTATGTAGAAGTGCACTTAAAGGACCACTGTACATTGATAAACATATTGAAAAAATAAATAAGCAAGAAAAAATATATCATTTTAATTGCCCCTTATAGTATACATATCTGGCAGTTAGATACTGTACATATTTAACGAAAAGGTGGTTACACTGAAAGGAAATACTGTGGTCTATGGTAGGGTTTGCCACATCAACATGTAGAATGGCATTCAATTACAGTGATTAGAGTTAGGCTCGTATCATTTGGTGTGTGTTTCAGGGAATCATGGGCTTATCTGTGGATTCCATTATGGTTGAAATCAGGTTCCACTAATACCCTGATTCTATTTATATTTCAATCATAATAGCAATATCAATTCTAATCAACATGGCTGTTCAAAAATATATATATATTGGAAAAGTAATACACCTAGCCTCCACCTTATATCCACTATAAATTTGAAATACTAATGAAATGATAACTTGCAATGGAGTAAAATCCATAAAAATGCAACAAACTCCTCCTTTATTAACGTAATCTGGAGAGAGAATTCCTACAAAACCATCATGAGGTGGCACCTGACCCCTGCTAGACTAAAGCTCTTTAATCCTTTGCTAGATGGCAACTGTTTTAGAGGTTGTAATTCCACTGGCACACTTAGTCACATACTATGGGACTGCCCTAAAATAGCCCACATCTGGTCAGAAACCTATGACACCCTAGAGAAGCTATGGGGACACAGAATACCTAAAAAAGCAGAGGAAGCCTAATTAGGCCTCCCTATCACCGGCCTTTCTAAGGAGGCTCAACTTCTCTCAAACCAAATCTTTGAGCAGTCAGGAAAACTATTGCTAAAACTTGGAAGACGTCCACTCCTGTGTTTGGGTAAGTACTGATAAAAACTTAAATACATACATTTAATGAGCTTGATCTCTGCCAAACTATATGACAACTATAAAGTAGGCTTTTGGGACGTCTGGGAACTACAAATAGGATGGTAGCATAAAAAAAAAAAAAAAAGAAGATAATACATATACAGACCTCAGGAACGATATTATACTAAGCTTCCCCCATCCCATCTTTCCCCACTCTCTTTACCTTTCTTTTTTTTTTTCTATCTTTTTTTTCTTTACTTTTAATTTGTACTGGCATAGTATGACATATTTTATTGCAATTTATTCAACGAAACTCAAAAAAATTGAGAACATTTTCTGATGTCATTTGAATACAATATACAGTATGTTGTTCTTGTACTGTACATCTTACTTTGTTATAACTTTTATTCCCAAAAAGAAAAATGATTTAAAAAAAAAGAAAGAAATAGTAATGGAATGTAACTTATTCTGACACCTATCACGTGTGCCTAATCAATCGGCAATTGTGTGAAAAAGAATATACCTTAATACAAAGGTTTACGGTGTCTGAACTTGTATTATCAGTGGCAGATAGGAGAGGTGAAAGCAGGATCTATTAATAACACCACATAGATTTATATCATACAGTCTGTTATTTGCTTCCATACTACTGCTGGATTACCTCCAGATTATAGTCCATACACTATCTGGCAAAATCATGTGGGTGATGCCAATTTACTTCACTAGGTGGTGGCAAAGTGCAAGAGTGAACAAAAATATGGATTTGAGAAAAGTGGATTGGCTTCACTCAGTCCCAGTGGGCCCTCAGCAATAGGGATGAAGCAAATTTGTTATGTTTGAGAAAACTATTTACCTTTTTGCAGCTAGTTAGGTTGCATTTAATTTATTCTGCATCTGCTGTCAGATGTGTCAGCTTCAGTCAAGAAAAGATATAGATAAAAGCTAAGCCATTTGGACAAACCCGCTGTACGAATCAACCATAAATATATATTAAAAAAACTAATTCTATTGAAAATACAGATTTTTTCATATTAATAAAATAAATTGCAATTGCTTTTCAATGCATTTATCTCAATTCGGCAGATAAAGAACCAAATCAAATCACTCCTATATTCCTAATGTGCTGGAGATGATTATCTTATTAGATCAAGGCTAAAGATGAAATAATAGTGTAATAGTTACTTTATTAACCTACAGACATTATATTCTCAATATATTGGAAGATATATTCTTCTTCATGAATCTTGGAGAATTGACATTGAATGCATTCAATGTCTTATAAAAGGGATGCAGATTTGTTTCTTTTCAGAACTGTTAAAGGCTGAGGTCAGGATATATGAGAATTAAGCAGACTAAGAGAAAAAAGCATAAACTACAGAGACCAGGATTTTATTCTCTCAATCTCCCTCATAGTACCCAGTAATCCAAACGGATCCACAGATAGTACATGCATAATACATCTATGTCTGAAGTTTGGATAATATCCTTAGCTTCCTTTCTTTCCACTATAGAAAATATATGATGTGTTTATTCTTAAATCACTGAAACCTTAATTCACTTTTATATATAAAATAAACTAATAAAAGCATTTATGAATAAATGGAGTACTATATAATCACACAATAGCTTTTATATGTTTTATTAATAATTGAATAACAACATCAAAACACTAAATAATGTACATCTTCTGTTTAAAAGGCCTCTGAAGTCATCTAATGTTCTCTGCACAATCAGTTATAGAGATGTATATCACATGGAAAAAGTGTTTTATCTTTGACAAGTGCTGCTAAATTGTTGGACTTAGCTGCTTTTATAGTTAAGAGTTTTAGAGTGCTTGAGATCACCTCTGCATCAGTTGCGTATATACGTGCTGCATCTACCAAGGTATTGGAACCATACTGTGGATGTACTGAGTGAGGAACAGTGTTGTATTTTCCACACTAATAACATTGTAGCTGTACAGACTAGTATACTATTTCTAAGTCTTGCAGATGAGTGCTCAGAGGTAGAGGAATGAAATGTTGTTAGTTTAAATCCCACTAGTTGCCTTTTTAATAAAAATAACTGTATTTAATGCACAGGGGAAAAAAGAGAACATATATTAATAGTAAGGAGTGTGCATGACACAACAATGTGGTTTTGTAGTGTTTTACAGTTACAGTCTCTGCAGTGTATGTGACTGTCAATGCACTACAGAGGCTATAGATTCCTTATACATATGTCTTGTAGTTTATAAAAAAAACAGCAACTGGCATTTGAATGCACATCCACATGAGAGGTAACTACTATACCTCTTTGCATTTGCTCCACTTGACTGAGAGTAATTATACAAACTAATAAAGCTAAAATGTAATGGGTAACACTGTAACAGCCAACATCCTCATATTCTTTGCAGCATTTGATGCCTACTTGGTACGTGTTTAATGCTCAATTGTCGAACAAATGTAAATAATCTTTTATTGGTCTAGAAGGGGTTGGTAATGGGCATACCATTTCCTGGATGTAGAAATGTTATAAAAATATATGTTTTTTATGTATTCGTTGCCAGCAGCAGACATTGTGTATGCTATTCTGTTGCTGCCCCATGTATGCCCAAATAAAATTAAAATAATAAGAGAAATCAGTGTTTTTGTATTATGACTGAGTTTTGGATATATGTTTTTCTTCCACAATCCCACATTTCCTTTCCCCCAGTTATCTCTCCCTTAGCTCTAACAATTCATACTTCTTCCCTTCTTAGAAGGGTTTCTTCATTGATGGTGTAGCACACCATGATGCCATGTTCCCCTCTGGATATCTGATGGTGACTTCCTGATTACCTTACTAGCGACATTTATTAGGTCTTGTATTCTCCTCCATCTTGTGGACACTTACTAGTGTCTTGGTAAGAAAGGTTCTATGTGATGATGGTTTAACACATGGAGCTGATTTGATACAGTTATTCTGAAACCATTCCCTTCTAGAGGGATACCCTGATTTGATTATCCCATGGGCAATCCTATTATTGCTATACAGTTTTGGTCTGCTCCTCCCCCTCAAAGAAACAAGCTGAATTCTTTAAAAAAAAAGGAGATAGGGGTTCTCTCTTCACTGCCTCATGATAAAGGTTGGCATTATCACCTTATTAACTGCTTCATTATTATGCTGTATATATAAACCATAAGGTCACATAATATACAAATTATCCCACATTTTTTCACATTTATTTTTCACCATAAACATCTATTAACATCTATTACATATAGTCCACCAGTCGTATTGTAGATTTTATTCCTGAAATACCTTCTGTCACTGACCCCGATGTCAGTTTTCTTGTTATCCTATGTTACAAAATAATATTTAGTATCTGTAAATCTTACCATACAAAAGGAATCATGTATCCTATTAGCTATCCAAACATCTAATATGTGGAACAGATGAATATTTCTGTGTGTCATAAAGAAATGTTTGGACAGTTAATGGGATGCATGACTATTTTGCTAGAATGCTATTTACAGGTTCTTAATCTAATACATTTTTTTTTACCAGTGATGTACTTTGTGATTCATAATATCAATTGGAAAGAATGCATTTTCTCAGGCATTAACTGTAACAACCAAATGGCTATTTTTGAAGCAATATTGGCAGCTTTCTGACAAAGGTGGACAAGATTGATAAGGATAAAAGCTTATTGTTTATGGCACAAACATAAAAAAAAGATGCATTAAAATTTTAGGAATACAAGAACAAAGCTAAATGTTTTTTTTTCGATTGTTTTATGATACAATTATCCATGGATGCAATGTATCAGGCTATTAAAAAGTCATTTTGGATTGTCACTGGTTTTTGAACTTTTTATGGACTGTTTTGTCTAAACTTACATTTAATACATTATTGGATCTATCCCACTCCACCTTCGCATGTCTTTGGCAGCACTGACAGCTGCAGTTACAGGAGCCATCCGGTAGAGGGCGCTGTAAATTTTCGGGCACCGTCATGTTTGATGTATGGCAAAAAATAATTCTCCCCTCCGACGTGGCGCAACTTGATGATGCTGAGTCAACAGCGAGGCCATCTCTATGTTTGGTGTGGGCACTCGTCCCCCCAGGGCCTCAGGCAAGCCTCTCATAGCTCAAGGCCTCTTTCTGTCGGAGCGCTTTATATGAAAATCGGTAGCGCCAAATGTCGGTTGGCGGCCGGATTGCAGCTGTCAGATTTTGCGAAGGTGAAGAGGGAAAGGACCACATTATAAAATAGTTAATTAATGACAAGGGGTGTGAAAAGGTATTTTTTTAAAGATTACTGAACTGACTGATTTAGAGGAAATCAGACTCAGTGTAGAATATGTGAACCCCTTCTGAATATGTTGTGTCTATACAAGAAGGTACCAAGGCATTAGACTGTGCTGTGCAAGGTTTAATTAAATGTGTTGCTCTTTCATTTTTCACATTTAGTATAAATCAGTGTTTCCCAAACCTGTTCTCAGGAACCATCAACAGGCCAGGGTTTGTGGATAACCTATTCTAAGCAACCAGAATGCCTGATCTACTAATTATGATACCTATATCTAGACAGGGATATCCACAAACCCAGCCCTGTTGGTGGTCACTGAGGGCAGGTTTGAGAAACAATGGTAAAAATAACTTCCATAAGTAGATAGGATGTTAGAGTCTCTACACATAGTAGACCTGTTTCTAGCTCAAATCCAGATGGAAGCTCACTCTTTTATAATGATCTCAATCACTGGATAATACATAGAGAACAGGCACAGATGGTACAAAACAGCTTTGGGTTCAATAGTGCATTGGCAGAGACATCCACTTAACATCCCATGTCAAATACCTTTCGACTTGTTCCCAGTCAGATATCTTTAGAGTATCACATGCATCATACCATAAGGTGATATGAGCCTTATGACTAATGTGCTCTGCATTAGCTTATTTAGTCAAGGTCCTCACTCACCACAGCTCTATTCACGATTGACTGGCCACATGAAGCATGCCATTGACTGTGTGGCCAAGCTTTGTCCTCATTTTCTAGGGTTTCTATGGTTACACAAGTGATCACTGAACTGCCTATAACCAATGTAATTAATTCTAAAATGCAAACAACTTTTTCACATATTTTTGAAGCTGCTATTTGATGGTGGACAGCAGTTTTGATGGGTTTTATGTCTCTTTAAAGGGATTGGAATAGTTGAACATGCCACCTATGTCAAAAGCAGAGCTGTATGTGATCTGAGCAAAATCAAAATCAATCATAATTCCAGTGAAATATTAAATGTTGCATTTTACTATGCAAGAAATAATGGAAGAAAAAATAGTTGTTGAAAACAGATGCACATAAACTATCAGGTACATAGATGAGCCAGTACACAAGGAGAAAACAAAGATAACTCAGTTTGGGTTCTGGTACACAAACAACCACACTCAATATGGAACATATTTCAAATAAGCAAATGTATCCTAATTACACAGTATACTTGTGTGTCTGTCTGATGCCTGGAGGATGCTGATAAGCTAAGTAACTTGCTTTTTTTTTCAGGATAGACAATATTAATACCCTAAATTAAATGTATTAGACAAACACAGCCAAGGAGTCACACAGTCACAATTCATTTACACGGAAAACATAGAAATATAGGTTTGACTGCAGATACAAACTAAAAGAAGACATCTAGTCTTTCCTTACTATCAAGAAAGCTTGGCTTAATACATCCTCAGGATAGATGTATTTACATACAAGATATGCCTGATTTTTTCTCTACTGTGCTTGCCCAACCACCTCTGCAAAAATACTTTTTACTATGTTTAATTAGTTCAAACAGTGGCCTGCTGTATAAATCATATATTCTTGATCTACGTTAATGGCATGGGTGTAGGAACTGGGGGGGAACTGGGGGGGGGGGATTGAAGTGTGTATTTATGTGTAAAGAAGCAGTTGTGTGGTATTTTTATAGTATATGCGCTATCTCCCCAGATTTTCTTTGGTTTCTACAACCATGGGTAATGGTCAGAGCGAAAAAAGTTAATAAAATGCTGGGTAATGCAAAGTTATTCTGAAGAATATATATATACTAGCGAATTGCCTGTCAAAAATTGACGGCAATGAAATTGTAAGGTAGCTAAATTTGGTGTGTAATAATGAAATATGTAATACATTAATAAATGAATATACTTTATCTATTTTGAAGCATTGTGTTGAAGAGCTGGCAATCTGTTTTGATGTTGCTGCAGCATTAGTGGTGTGGAGCTGCTGTGTAAGCGTGCTGAATGTGTGCAGTGTAATAGTGTGCGTGCGCGAGACCAAACCGTTAGCGTAGTGGTGTACTTCCGCATTGTCGTAAAATGGCTGGTAATGTGTGGTATGCGTCTTAGCGGAATATCCGTAGGTCTTTTGTGGTGTTTTGCGAGTTTCTTGTGGTGTTTTGCGTGTTTAGAGTGCTGTAGCCTTGTTTTTGTTTTGTTCTGCGGCCATTTTTTCTCTCGCTTAGAGAATGTTTTAGTCTAAACTCTTTTATTTTGAGTTAAATGAAGGTGTAAGTTGCTTTTTTGAGGTCCTGGATGCTCCCTCTTGATGTAGGTAAGCTTTTTATGTATGTGCTGTGTGTATTTATTGTGTTTTGAATTTTTGTAATGTTCGCGAGTTGCGTCTGATTGTTGCGAGGTCGTAATGTGTGTTAACGTGTCTCGTATGTTGTTTGCGTTGCGAGGTAAAGTTTGCGAGGGTCGTAGTTGGTGTGTCGTGTTGTTTGCGTTGCGACGTAAAGTTTGCGAGGGTCGCAGTTGCTGGCAAGCAGCTCCTTCGGCACTCCATGCCAGCAACTGCGACCCTCGCTTTTCCTTCGGCGCTCCTGGCCAGCAACTGAGGCCCTCGTCCGCAACCCTCGCTACGCGAGGGCCGCAGGCTCACTACGCGAGCCTGCAAGCGTGCGCAACGGCTCGTATGCTCACAACTATATACAGTGGATATAAAAAGTCTACACACCCCTGTTGAAATGTAAGGTTTTGTGCTGTAAAAAAATTAGACAAAGATAAATCATTTCAGAACATTTTCCACCTTTTATGTGACCTATAAACTGTACAACTCAATTGAAAAGCAAACTGAAATATTTTAGGTAGAGGGAAGAAAAAATATAAAAATAAAATAATATGGTTGCATAAGTCTGCACACCCTCTTATAACTGGGGATGTAGCTGTGTTCAGAATTAAGCAATCACATTCCAAATCGTGTTAAATAGGAGTCAGCATACACCTGCCATCATTTAAAGTGCCTCTGATTAACCCCAAATAAAGTTCAGCTGCTCTAGTTGGTCTTTCCTGAAATGTTCTTAGTCACATCCCACAGCAAAAGCCATGGTCCACAGAGAGCTTCCAAAGCATCAGAGGGATCTCATTGTTAAAAGGTATCAGTCAGGAGACTGTATGTGATATTTTTTTTATATATACTGGAGAATGGATGAACACTTTAGTCCACTATTTTGCAATACATACATGTTGTTTATCATCATTTTATTTTCTTTTACATTACTTTTCTTGTCTACTGTGTTTTTCAAATTGTTTTTTTTTCCTAACTCAATTGCTCACTTCTAGAAGCCAAAATGCTCTATGTGTTTGTATAGCTTTATTTTCCTACATAACTCCTTTTGATCAGAAATTCAAACGTATATATTTAGTAGTTAGCAAATCAACTTGCTGACTGTGAATGCAACCAACTTTTTTTTAAGTTAGTAAATGCTGTGAATTGATCTGCTCATCTCTAATTAAAGCCATTTATTAAAGCATGAATGAATGTACATAAACAAAAGTAAATAAATACAAGTAAAGTCATTGTCTGTTCAGATAAAGAGTTTTTACATTATAAGGGGATACGAGGCAGCTGGGAAAAATCATAAAATTTGCATCTATTTGCTCTGAATTAGCAATTTGATATGCTAGGGAATGGTGCTAGAGTTTGGCATAAATAGAAAGAGCAAAGGGAAATGATAGACAACTCTGTGCTATGTTTTTTCCTCTTTCTTTGTACACTAAAAGGTATGCAAATTTGCTTCTAATATGCTGAGAAAAGAAAAATACTGTAACACAAAATAGCAAGACATTTAAGCCAAAGGACTTATAAATCTAAAAGATCCTCGGAGCTTCAAGACAAAGCCATTTGTCAACAGGAAATCTTTTTAATTCTGTTTTGTTTTTCTTGCTCTTTTGTTTGTAAAGTGCTGGATAGGGACTTCATTATTAGTTATGATTAGAAACACAGCACTACTGGTAAAATATATTTAGCTTTCACACAAACTAAATGTGTTTATTTTCAGGATGATTCTATTATTTCAGGGATGTTGATTAAACTACTGAGATTATTTTGCTCTTGTCATATTATTGCCCTATTATTAACATCGATTGGGCATTAAATGTGTCTTTCAGAGAGTTATTAATTAAACTTAAACTAATATGTCTTCATTTAAGTTACCTATGTTGGGATTTATAGAATGAAGAAGTCAGACGTGAATGGGTGTGTACACAGTAATATGAATGGGAATCAAGCAACACAATTTCATATTATATATATGGAAGGAGTGAAATCCGGGTAATACAAAGTTATTCTGAAGAATATTTATACTTTTTCTAGATGGTAGAATGGACATAATATATCCTGTGCTGTGCTTGAAGCTGTGTAACACAGCAAGCATATGCTTAAAAGAAGCCATGTATATGGTGGTTTTGGATAAATAGAGTGAGAGTACATTGTGGTCTCATTTGCATGTCTCCGCCCAATGTCTCAGAGTAAAGTGCAATGACTGTATTTCTGAGAAACCCAGAGCAGGAAATAAGTATATATAAGTTCATCAACTTATTTTGAAATGAAATTACAAATATACTATTACTTTTCTCTAATATATATATATATATATATATATATATATATATATATATATATATATATATATATATTAGCATTATTTGTCATGCAGATAGATAAATAAGCATTTACTAGAGTAGCTAATATGTTCTCTGTCAAATTAGCAGAGCTGTGTGCCCAGGCTTATGTACTCCCAAATGTTCCTAGCATTATGTCATTGTTAATGCAATGTATTTGTGATTTGTAGCATGTCTTGGCTATGTATAGTTATTTGTTAGCTGCCACTGAGGAATATGAGTTCAAAATACCTTCACTATTTATCATTAATTACCATTACTATTAACAATTACAGTTTTAATATTGTAGCTGGTAATCCACTAAGCAAAATAATAATGTTAGAAAAATGTTCAGTTTGAACTTGAATTTAGAAAAACTGTACCGCTACTAAAGAAACAGCCAGCACTGAGCTATGGGAGAAAATAACATTATCATCAACTAGCGAATTGCCTGTCAAAAAATCATTGCAATAAAATTTGAAGCCTGGCAATGCTGTTTGCCACACAATGCAATGTTTTCCCCCCTCTGAGCACCTTCGGCCCTCATTGCGAGTCCCCCTTCTCCCATCTACTTCACCGCTCATTACAGGTCTCTGCAACTTGCCATGTGTCCCTTTCCACCATCTCCTCCCTGTCCCTTCCCTGTGTCTTTCTCCTCTGTGTGTCTGCTGAATCTTTGCGTGGCGCGTGCTGACTGCCTTTTGGCATCATTGGTGTAAGTGTTACTGTCTTTGCCGTTGTGTATTTTCTAAGGCCAGCGTGCCTGGCGTCGTTGGTGTAAGTGTTACAGTCTTTTCCGTAGTGTATTTTCTAAGTCCCACGTGCCTGTCATCATTGGTGTAAGTGTTACTGTCTTTGCCGTTGTGTATTTTCTAAGTCCCACGTGCCTGGCGGTGTTGGTGTAAGTGTTACAGTCTTTGCCGTTGTGTATTTTCTAAGGCCAGCGTGCCTGGCGTAGTTGGTGTAAGTGTTACTGTCTTTGCCGTTGTGTATTTTCTAAGTCCCACGTGCCTGGCATCATTGGTGTAAGTGTTACTGTCTTTGCCGTTGTGTATTTTCTAAGGCCAGCGTGCCTGGCGTCGTTGGTGTAAGTGTTACAGTCTTTTCCGTAGTGTATTTTCTAAGTCCCACATGCCTGGCATCATTGGTGTAAGTGTTACTGTCTTTGCCGTTGTGTATTTTCTAAGTCCCACGTGCCTGGCGGTGTTGGTGTAAGTGTTACTGTCTTTTCCGTAGTGTATTTTCTAAGTCCCACATGCCTGGCATCATTGGTGTAAGTGTTACTGTCTTTGCCGTTGTGTATTTTCTAAGTCCCACATGCCTGGCATCATTGGTGTAAGTGTTACTGTCTTTGCCGTTGTGTATTTTCTAAGGCCAGCGTGCCTGGCGTCGTTGGTGTAAGTGTTACAGTCTTTTCCGTAGTGTATTTTCTAAGTCCCACGTGCCTGGCATCATTGGTGTAAGTGTTACTGTCTTTGCCGTTGTGTATTTTCTAAGTCCCACGTGCCTGGCGGTGTTGGTGTAAGTGTTACAGTCTTTGCCGTTGTGTATTTTCTAAGGCCAGCGTACCTGGCGTCGTTGGTGTAAGTGTTACTGTCTTTGCTGTTGTGTATTTTCTAAGTCCCACGTGCCTGGCATCATTGGTGTAAGTGTTACTGTCTTTGCTGTTGTGTATTTTCTAAGTCCCACGTGCCTGGCATCATTGGTGTAAGTGTTACTGTCTTTGCTGTTGTGTATTTTCTAAGTCCCACGTGCCTGGCGTCGTTGGTGTAAGTGTTACAGTCTTTGCCGTAGTGTATTTTCTAAGTCCCACGTGCCTGGCGTCATTGGTGTAAGTGTTACTGTCTTTTGCGTCGTGTATTTTCTAAGTTCTGCGTGCCTGTATCCTCTTGTTTCAGAATTTTTACGTTTTTCAGCTCACTGGGTCCCTGGCTCTCCCCCTGTGCTGTGTGTAAGAGAATTTGATGCATATTTGTGTGTTTTCATTGTCTTTTCCATTTCGGTGGTTCGTCCGTTAAAGTCGTATTTTTTCGAGCTCGTGCCTCAACGGCTCGCCTCGCTTCATGAGGCTCGCAGTTACAGCCCAATGGGCCACAAAGGGCTCTCCATGCTTCAAGCGTGACAACAACTCAAAGTTTGACAACTATTATATGTGATAATAATATCAGTATAAGATATTCTGCAGGACTGTATATTTGTTTATACACGACTTCACTTTGTAATATGCACATGGATATTCATATGCAGAAGATATTCTGTCTGTAAGTGTACTTGACACTTTCTTACTTACCGTATACTTACATAGACAGTAATATACTTATGATTTTCTATATAGGTATGTGATAAATTTCTGATTGGGATATAGCAAAATGAATGGAGGGGGAGTAACTAGGTCATAAATAAGAGACTAGGCAACATAATTGTAATAAATAATTTCTGCACCCATTGAACCCTTCCCAGGTAAGATAGATAAGTAGTGAAGAAACTGCTGAATTCTTGACAAGGTGAAGTTTAGTTGGATATGGAAATATAGAGCATATACAACTGAAATATACAGAAACTTGTAGCAGAAATAAATATTTGGCTGAAGAACTTGATTACAAGTTACAATTAGTTTAATAGCGAGTTTTGGAATCTCTGCAAATGTAACAGTACATTTTGAAACTTGTATAAGAATAATTAAATGTTTTCAAATTGGTGACCCTGTAAATAAAATTAAAATACACCAATGAACAATGTTTTAGACATAATTCTTTACAATGTGTTTGTGAAGAATAAAACATACAAAAGTATCTCCTGTTATTTCAGCTTCTGGCACATAAGTGCATGCTGGGGTTGCAGAATAATATGCATTAATCATACACAATCATGCTGTAAAATGATGGTACAGCTAAATGCTATGTATTCATCTAACCAGAAAAAAAGAACTCAGGTCATCTCACATATAAAGCCAGTATTGTGATGCTGAAATATATAAATCAATCTTTCCAGAGCAGCCACATGTTGAAATTACATTGGGTTCATGTGCATATATATTATTAAACACTCAATACATTATGCAAAACATATGTAGGTTTTCATGTTTCATTTATCTCTACAGAAATTCGCCATTAAACAATGCTATATATTGTGCTCTTTGATTTTGCAATTAATTATATGAAGAGACAAATAAAGTAGAAACAATGCTAATTATAACACAAAATGTATTGCCAGGATTGTTCCACTTACATTCATCAAGAATTCTAATTTATTTCCTTATTATGTCACATTGCAACAACTTCCTCCTTTCTGGCCTCCTATTATCTGATCTTTCCGCACCTTAATTAATTCAGAATGCTGCTGCCAGATTCACTTCCATCATCTAATTCATTCCTCCTGCCAGCCATTTACGTAAATCTTTTCGACTAGCTCACCATATCCAATTCAAGGTCAGTGTCCTTATGTAGCCCAATACTTACAACTATTCTTATCTTATCATCTATCACACTCTACCACATCTTTAAACTATTTGCTATGACAAATATTTTTTTTAATCCTTTGGTATAGACTACTGGAGGCTTCGACATTAATAAACTCCAGAGTTGTCTACAAAATTGTAATACATTTAGTGAAGATGAATTACAAGACTGTTCAACAGGGTTATCCTTTGCTTTTCTACAGTACTTGCAGCCCCATTAAATTAGAAGCCCGTATCGGCATCAGCAAGCCCGCAAAGTGAATTTGTTGTAATTTAATAGCATGATTGGAAACGTAACAGTTATGGGCTTGACAGATCAAAGGATTTGCAGGCGCGCATTCAAATTTCCATGTCTCATAGCCTTTTCTCGCCCTTACCCCTCAAGTCATTGGCGGGTTTATTTACAGGTCTAATTTAATAGCCGCACCACTTGCGGCCTATGTTACGGGCTACGGTTTCCAACGTTGGGGGAATTTAATAGGGCTATTGGTGTTTAGAGCAAGTGACAACGTTACAACATAGTTGTATGTTATGGCACAGCTATAGCATGAAATAATACAGTTGAGTGCTTTGGAAATTGATGCAGCATTTGGTGTGTTACCGTATTGGTCCGAATATAAGCTGCACCCGCATATAAGCCGCACCCATAAAGTTCAAGGGTAAAAAATAAAAAAAAGATTTCTAGGCTTTCTAATTAGCACTGTAGTTTTTTTTGCAGGTTACAGGCTTTAAAGGATGTTAGAATCACTAAAACCGTAAATCGCTATTTAATACCGCAGTCTCAAGCACGAAAATTGGAACCTTTAACTCGCAATTGCGCAAATAGGCAGTAATTTTGCGTTCGCGAATAGAAGCCGCACACGTAACAAGCAAAGTTCGCAAATTGGCAATGATTTTGTTTACGGTTGCGAATATAAGCCGCTCACGTAACTCGCAAGCTAAAAAAATCGGAAAAAAAGGTGCGGCTTATATTCGGACCAATACTGTATTTCCTTAGATATTAGTGGTATTCTGAAAAAGCATCATGTCAATCACATAGCAAGTCATGCATTTTTTTCTAGTCTATATTCAGTGTATCAGCCAATGGAGCCAAGCATCAATATAGAGGGTACACATATGCAACAGTAGAGGGCATGGGTGTAGGAAATGGGGGGGATGACAGGGACAAACAAAAACAGATTTCTCATTGTGTACATGTATGCGTATAGAAGCTGTTAAGTGTGCTGTGTATCAAGTAAGCTGTATCCCCCCAGAATTATTTTGGTTTCTCCACCCCTGGGAGAGACTATACATATGCAATAGCATAGGCCACTTATGTACTCTATTTTATCTGGGATCACCACTATTACCTGTAGTTTAATGACAGTTGTTTCTCAGAAGTACTTACTATAAAATGGTGGCTGCTACTGCTTCAGTAGACCTGGTACTGAGTTTTATCTTGTTCATTTGGTTTGAAAAAGATGCTGTTTATTATGGGACAAGGTAATGGCTGATAAAAAAAGGTTAAGTCATCAACATTTGTCAATAGAAGGAAGTGTTTAAAAGCCTATTGCATTGTCCTAACAACAAATAGATGTTTTAATTAAGAACTGGTCTGTAATAAAAGTCTTACTTATTTAAATAACAATATTCAGTATTAACTTTAAGCCTCAAGTTGAGGTGCTTGTCTCCACCCTCTATAAGGAAGGGTTTTAGCTGGAAGGCAGTGCTGCATTTTCAGGTGCCATTGTTTGTCAAGACAGTGTTCTTCGATGGCTGCCTCTCAAACAGAAATTACAGGTTGCTTGGAAACATTTATAAAGCAACCTCCAGCCATCAAGGAACAACACAAGCTCTATATACACATGCCTGGAAATATAGCACATACAATGATTACATGTACGAGAAAAGTATTTCTTTGTTGCATCTGAAAGCTGGTATTTGATATGTAGATCCCAAAGCAAAATAAACAAAATAAAATTAATAATTTGCTCTGGGGGCTTGTTCCTGTCAGCCAATGAGCTTTAGTATACTTGTATGAATCATACTTGTCTGCCAATAAGACATACATACTGTGTACAGAGGCACACTTTTTGTTAGTTTCAGAGAAGTTACCTAACATTTTCGTAAGCAAAACAACAACAACATTTGTAATGTTTAAAAGTTACATGTTCCATGTCTCACTGACTAAGACATTAACACAAGCTCGGTGATTTGTATTTTAACAAGAATGTTCTCAATGCCTTTTCCACAAATTTAAACTAAAGAACACAGGGAACAGAAAATGGGAAAAGGGCTAAAAAAATGTAATATAAATATATATATATATATATATATATATATATATATATATACAGTGGATATAAAAAGTCTACACACACCTTTTAAAATGTCAGGTTTCTGTGCTGTAAAAAAATTAGACAAAGATAAATAATTTAAGAACAGTTTCCACTTTTAATGTGACCTAGGTACAAACTGTACAACGCAATTGAAAAACAAACTGAAATCTTTTAGGTAGGGGGAAGAAAAAATATAAAAATAAAATAATATGGTTGCAAAAGTATGCACACCCTTAAACTAATACTTTGTTGAAGCACCTTTTGATTTTATTACAGCACTCAGTCTTTTTGGGTATGAGTCATTTTGACTTGGCAAGATTTGCCCACTCTTCTTTGCAAAAACACTCCAAATCTGTCAGATTGCGAGGGCATCTCCTGTGCACAGCCCTCTTCAGATCACCCCCCAGATTTTCAATCAGATTCAGGTCTGGGCTCTGGCTGGGCCATTCCAAAACTTTAATCTTCTTCTGGTGAAGCAATTCCTTTGTTTGGTTGGATTTGGATGTATGCTTTGGGTCGTTGTCATGCTGAAAGATGAAGTTCCTCTTCATGTTCAGCTTTCTAGCAGAAGCCTGAAGGTTTTGTGCCAATATTGACTGGTATTTGGAACTGTTCATAATTCCCTCTATCTTAACTAAGGCCCCAGTTCCAGTTGAAGAAAAACAGCCCCAAAGCATGATGCTGCCACCACCATGCTTCACTGTGGGTATGGTGTTCTTTTGGTGATGTGCAGTGTTGTTTTTGCTCCAAACATATCTTTTGGAATTATGGCCAAAAAGTTCAACCTTGGTTTCATCAGACCATAACACCTTTTCCCTCATGCTTTTGGGAGACTTCAGATGTGTTTTTTTCAAAATGTAGCCTGGCTTGGATATTTTTCTTAGTAAGAAAAGGCTTTCGTCTTGCCACTCTATCCCATAGCCCAGACATATGAAGAATATGGGAGATTGTTGTCACATGTACCACACAGCAGGTACTTGCCAGATATTCCTGCAGCTCCTTTAATGTTGCTGTAGGCCTCTTGGTACCCTCCCAGACCAGTTTTCTTCTCTTCTTTTCATCAATTTTGGAGGGAGCTCCAGTTCTTGGTAATGTCACTGTTGTGCCATATTTTGTCCACTTGATGATGACTGTCTTCACTGTGTTCCATGGTATATCTAATGCCTTGGAAATTCTTTTGTACCCTTCTCGTGACTGATACGTTTTAACAATGAGATCCCTCTGATGCTTTGGAAGCTCTCTGTGGACCATGGCTTTGGCTGTGGGATGTGACTAAGAACATTTCAGTAAAGACCAACTAGAGCAGCTGAAC
Source organism: Discoglossus pictus (assembly GCA_027410445.1). Taxonomy (NCBI): domain Eukaryota; kingdom Metazoa; phylum Chordata; class Amphibia; order Anura; family Alytidae; genus Discoglossus; species Discoglossus pictus. Next base: position 345,019,913 of record CM050164.1, on the reverse strand, counting down.
TTTATTTGGGGTTAATCAGAGGCACTTTAAATGATGGCAGGTGTATGCTGACTCCAATTTAACACGATTTGGAATGTGATTGCTTAATTCTGAACACAGCTACATCCCCAGTTATAAGAGGGTGTGCAGACTTATGCAACCACATTATTTTTTTTTTCTTCCCTCCACCTAAAAGATTTTAGTTTGTTTTTCAATTTAGTTGTACAGTTTATAAGTCACATTAAAGGTGGAAAAAGTTCTGAAATGATTTATCTTTGTCTAATTTTTTACAGCACAGAAACCTGACTTTTTAACAGGGGTGTGTAGACTTTTTTATATCCAATATATATATATATATATATATATATATATATACTAGCGAATTGCCCGTCAAAAAATGACGGCAATGAAATTGTAAGGTAGCTAATGCTGTTTAGTGTGTAATAATGAAATATATAATACATTAATAAATGAATATACTTTACCTATTTTAAAGCATTGTGTGGAAGAGCTGTGAATGTGTTTTGATGTTGCTGCAGCATTAGTGGTGTGGATCTGCTGTGTAAGCGTGCTGAATGTGTGCAGTGTAATACTGTGCGTGCGCGAGCCCAAACCGTTGTCGTGTACTTCCGCATTGGCGTAAAATGGCGAGTAATGTGTGGTATACGTTTGTATCGGAATATCCGTAGGTGTTTTTTTTTTTTTCTCTCGCTTCGATTTTTTTTTAGTCTCTAAACTGTTTTATTTCGAGTAAAATGGAGGTGTAAGTTGTATTTTTGAGGTGCTGGGTGCTCCCTCTTGGTGTAGGTAAGTTTTTTATGTATGCGGTGTGTGTATGTATTGTGTTTTACATTTTGTAATGTTCGCGAGTTGCGTCCGAGTGTTGCGACTCCGTAATGTGTGTGAACGTGTGTCGTATGTTGTTTGCGAGTGTCGTAATGTGTGTGTCGTACTGTTTGGGTTGCGACGTGAAGTTTGCGAGGGTCGCAGTTGCTGGCATGGAGCGCCTTTGGCGAATATAAGCCGCTCCCGTAACTCCGCCTATGGCGCTCCATGCCAGCAACTGAGACCCTCGGGCAGTGCCCTCGCTTCGCGAGGGCCGCAGCTCGCTACGCGAGCCCGCAGCGTTAGCAACAACTCGTACGCTCACAACTATATATGTGATATATATATATATATATATATATATATATATATATACACATTTTTTTTGCAAACAGTTAGAATAGCATTTCTTATGACTTCCTCAATGATAAGGTTTTGTGTGTGTCTAAGATACAGTATATATATCCTCTCATTAGTTGGAGACTCATGAACAATAAAACATACATTAAAAATATTGAGGGGGCAAATGGCTTTACTTATTTTTTTTATTTTAATGTTTACTATCATTACCTTACATTCAGATTACAAAAGAGGTTCTGTATCCATTAATATAATGTAACTGGACAGAGGAAGATTGTTTACATAGTGGGATTTATTTTAGTATCTGCAAGCTGCAGGAGTGATCTATATGTAATATAATGAGTCAGAGCAGGTCTGCAAGTAGGGGAAGATGGTCCTGACTGACTCCTCCTTGATCTAGAAAGCTTTATTCTATTGAACAAAAAGTTTCTTCTACACATTTTATTTCTAACACATTTCTTTTTACTGTAAAAAAAAAATCACAGCCATTATGCGGCCTTGTGCTGCATCCGATCCCTACACTCCCCAGTCAGCTGATTCATGCTTGCACTTATTGGCAAATACACACACAGCTGAATTGCTTCAGCTCCCTCTGCATTTAGCATTGCTATTGCTGTGTGTTCTAGTCCTAGCCTTATTTATGCAACTCATAAACACATTACTAAATACAGTTATGCAATATATTACAAGTGGCTATTCATTAGCAATGTACCTTTCTTCAGCTTGGAACATTTTTTCTATTCTCTGCAATTTTGCAGGCAGTGGAGTATATCTAATAATTTTCATACTTCATATTGCACTGAACATCTGTTAACGCATTAGATCAACTTACTTTATTATGGCATCCATGCATGTAGGAGATAGCAAAATATGGTGCAGAATATCAAACATATCCCACCATAACCCATTAGAGGGAATATTGAAGCATGATACAGCTGTATATTGGTGAGTAATATGCCCCCCTTTCAAGATGACCTTGATCAGAATTTGAAAATAATTTCCATGAACTGGTCTTCCACTGACATCAAATTACTTTACATCTAGGATTCACTATTTATGTATATTCCAACTGTTATTATTAAAACAAACTGTAGTTGTAAAATAAGCCATAGCCCATTAAGAGTTGCATTTAACATACTTATCCAAATCCAAATTAGCCCAATTATAGAACATTCTAAGTTATTACTATTTTTAGTATCCCTCTGCTTGCTTGCAGACCGCTATATTGTCCACTCTCCATCCATCAGAATGTGTCATTGTGTAATGTGGGGGAGGCAGTAAGCTGGGAATCTCCTGTGTTTCTCCTATATTTCATCATTGATTGCAAACAATGTGCACGGAACTGCTTCCTGTGATCATGTGTTGTTGGTTTCTGCACTAGAAGATGCACCACATAAATGTGTACACAATAGGAATACATGTTTGCATTAGAAGTTGTAATATGGAGAGTCACAATTTTCTGTTTGCCCACCTCACACAAGGAAATGCTTTAAGAGATGGGGGATGTACGCCAACATGGAAAGACTTAATAACTTAATATAATAGGGCTTATGCGGTTTTCATTATGCTAGGTGATGAACACTCACTGTGATACACTATCCCTTGACCTTATTTTTACCAGTCTCTGCACAATCTCCAACCTGGTCATTTCCCCACTTCCACTTTCTGATCACCATCTCCTAACATGCTAACTCACCATACCTTCCACTCACTGCCTTTCTTCATTCCTGACCACCAGAATCAACAGAAACAAGCATTTGAACAACAACATCTTTCCAATGTGCTACAGCCTATTCTCAGCACGCTCACGCCCTCACTTGCCCAGACATTGCCACCTCACAACACAACACAGCTCTAACTTTCACCTTTGACACTCTTGCCCCTAAAACCACAGACAGACGCCATCACTCTCATATACAACCATGGCATTTTACACAAACACACTACATCCAGTGCTCCAGCACTGCTAAATGATCATGGAGGAAACCCCACATTTTTGCAGACTTCCTCCATTACAAATTTATTAGGCGCTCCTATTTCTCTGCCCCCATTCTTGTCCAACAGCACTACTTCTCATCACTTATATTGAATCTTTCCTCCAACCCCAGGCATTTGTTCACCACATTCAATAATCTCCTCTGCCCATCCCCACCTCCCGCCCCTTCCTGTCTCACAGCTGAAGACTTTGATAGCCACTTTAAAAATATTATCCTCAACATGTCCCTAGCATACCCTTGGTACCATAATAATATATTTTGGCTTTCAGTATCATCTATATGCTGATGACACTCAAATCTACCTCTCAGCACCAGACCTTTCCCCCTATATCCTCCTGGATGCCCTCCGATCAACTCAAACTCAACATGTTAAAGACTGAGCTCATAATCTTCCCACCTTCTTATTGCAGCATCTACTCCTTAAATGCCTCTCACTGTTGACAAGGCCATCATCACTCCCACCTGTCAGGCCCGTTGTCTTGGGGTTCTACTGTACCCTGCCCTCTCTTTCATTCCTCACATACAATCAATGGCAAAACATGTAATTTTAACCTAAAAACATCTCAAGAATACATCACTATCTTACACAAGACACAACTAAAATTATAATCAATTATCTAATTATTTCTTGTCACAACTACTGCAACTAGCTCCTTCCTCCCCTTCACCTGTCTGTGTCCACTCCAATACATAATGAACACTTCCGCCAGGTTTCATCCACCAAACTCAAAGCTGAATATCTGCAGCACCACTCTGTCAATAAATCCACTGGCTTCACATTGACTCTAGAATAAAATATAAAATCATGATCCTAACATATAAATCACTCAGCAACAGAGCACCCCTTATATCTCTGCTCTTTTCTCAAAATACTCCCCTAACCACCCGTTTTGTCCTGCTAATGACCTTCTTTCCTCTTCTCTTCTCACCTCCTCTTACTCCACATTAAGGACTTCTCGTGTTGCCCATATTCTTTGGAACTCATTGCCTTGCCCCACTACCTCAAAACCTTCAAAAACTCACAATTTGTTTTTCAAAGAAGCTTATCATCTTTAGCCTTAATATACACACACAACACATCTATCACCCTCCTGTATAAAACCCAAACCCTTTGAAAGTTTTCATAACTGGCTCAAAAGACCAAGAACCATTGAGACTAAGGTTCTGATATTTCAAACAGCATATTTGTTTTTGCATATTGATAAGTTAAGATCTGCATCAATATGGCAAAATATATTCTATTATAAAAACCTTAATTTATGAAAAGCTGTATAATTAAATTTGTCTCATGTAAATGAGCTTGTGAAACCACACATTTACTTTTTTTTTGTTTTTTAACATATTATTACACATGTCTGTAATCCTAGTCTATTCATACACATATTCTTCTGAAATGGAATGGACTAGAACTTTCCTAACCTATTATATAATATCACAATATAAAGCAGTAAATTGTACAAAAATATGCATTTTGTTATTATTGTTGGTTTTAGTCATGGCTGAAGCAAGCAAACCCAATAGTGGGAGAAGCTTGCAATTCATGTGTGAGGTGAAGTATAAGTGGCACAGCTTCCCATTTTCTCAAACATGGAGCAGCAAAGTCAACATTTTCCATAAAGTTAAGTTACATTTTACACACACACATATACAAATATAAGAGAAAATAATTATCTTTTGGTAAACATAGAAAAAAAGTGGCGAAAAGGCCTGTCTATTATTTCTTACTCAAGATGGTTACAGCTCAGGAAGTATGTTTTTCCTTTCCCCAATAAAGGTAAAAACAGAAAATTGCTTACAGTTGCCAGAAAAAAAAAATATTAAATTGGTTACGTTACACCCAACTTTTTCTCAAATATCAACTTTGATTCCCAGAACCTTTGGATCATGACTAACTAATCGACACACATAATAATGCCTAGTTTAGTACATTAGTTGATACATTATATATAAAGCTAAAAAGGTAATCTAACATTGGTATAGATTACAGTTGTTGGTAGCAAGTATTTATGTACGTGGTGTCCCACCGCCATTTTAATGAGTTGGAAAGAACTAACTGGTGCTTTTAGTTAGTCAATACAGTGTAGCTAAAAAGCTTAATAGGTTTCTTCAGTCAACCAAAATACCCATAAAACATTCATACTAATGGACAGCTCATTAATGTGTCAAATTTAAAAACATTTAGCTATCATAAATTTCCTAAGCCACAACGAGCCTACTTTAAGCTGTGATGCAGTCTGTCTTGTTTCACTTTGCAAATAATTTCAAGTCATAGTTTTGACAACTGGAATCTATAAACGTGACATACTGTAAGCTGGCTTACAAATGTATTCAGAAAACTGTCATGCTTCTTGTCATAGGTCTTTCTTGTCAAATTGAATTAATGTAGCCTGCATCACAGCTTAGGGAGAAGCAAGTGGGTTGTCCAAGGTAAGGTGAAAATGTTGGATGATTTTAAAATATATTTATTTAATTCAATCACACCATAAATCAACTTGCGAAACAGGCCCTTTTTTTTTGTAGGGATGTTTTACTTCAGAATCTCTTTTGAATGATTTATTGCTAAGAATAGGTTTATGCAAGTCAAGAATTCTTGGGTTTTGCTACTGCAAATGTCACTATCGCTTCCTTGGATAGATATCCAGCACAGCTACATCCTTCCCTGTAAAGTAATAGTTTTACAAATCACCATTGAGTTATTCACTAATATTCAAACCCTCCCAGTTTTTTGTGATTCTTCTATATCTGAAGAATGATGTCTACCTGCCTGATATATACCGTATATGGCCTCAACACATTTATGTATCTTTTATGCAAAAGGATTTCTTTGAAATGACTTAGGATGGAACAACATCCTTTATTATTGGCACTTCATTGCAAATTTGTTTCTAAAGGGTGGTTTTAAAGGTAAAATGAATAAACATATTGATCACATTAATGGGCTGGACAGTCCGATAAAACTCACACTAACAATGGAAGATCACAATAACAATTACATTGACGTTACTGTTAGTTTAGAACAAGGATGCATATCCAGTAAAATATTTTGTAAACCTACAAATTAGCTTGTATATGCAATTTAGTCAAATCCATCTACACTTAAAAGATGTTCACCCTATAGCCAAATGCTATGTGCGAATAATAGCAATGATGATGAATTGTCAGCAAAGGAATTGGCAATAACTTTTTTGGAAAATTGTTTTCATGAATGTGAGGTCAATGGGAGCATTGAATGGATCGCACAACATGTTGATCCGACTGAAAAGATTAGAACGGACATATTAGTAAAAAGTGATTTTTCTGAGAGTACAAAGGATGGATTATTGAGAGCTTTAAAACAGTTGTTATAGATGCACAGACTGTCTTGCTTTCAGATATATGCAAACACGAAAGCAATTCAGACACCCACACAATGGACAGAGCTTGTGACGTTAATATCTATGCAGTCATTTGCCTATGCAGTATTTTTGAAGTGGGAAAAAGATCTTTCAGGGAAAGTTATACATTGGTTTGCTATCGGCAAAGCCACTAAAATGCGTAAATGACCTACTAGTGGTGCTACTTTGCCAAAGCAGCATATACATTAAAAAAAATTATAGACGTGTTTTAATTGGTCATTTACTACCTCCACCATGAGGTGCGGACAAGTATGTTAGAGGTATTGCCTTGATTGTTTGTGACTGAGAGGTCTGAATGAATGCTTGCACTTTAATTGCTTTCTGTAGATATGTGCCACCTAAACATTCTCACATTGAGGTGGCACATTTCTCACCACTGGATGGATGCTTGCAGGTCATTCATTTTTACATAAACATGTCACTAAAGCAGCATTCTGCGGACATAAGGATTTTAAAAAGATTCCAGTGTTTCTGTATATATTTTAAATATGCAGGAATATTATCATTGCTCATATGAAAAAAAGGATATTAGAAGCTGTCAATGCCGCTTTAAGACGTGTAAGGTTCTGAATCATGCTGTGGTATGCTGTGCTACAGCATCAATTATCATTCTGTCTTATGGCATAAACCCCTTACATATTCTATATCTAATATTAGATTAACAGTTGAGAGAATAAATCAGCTTCCACATAAGACAATATGGAGACACATGTCTTGGCAATTATATTTGTGGGCAATATTCAATTTTGAATCCAATTATGTTAGACCCCTTTTCTGACCTATATTTCAGTCCTTGCTTCTAAAAGCACCAGACTCGGATGTACCTAAGAGTCTCCAGTGAGCCCTTTGACACATTACTTTCAGTGAAAATAAATGGAGCAAAGCTTTTTAGTCAGCAAATCAGCTCCTCAAAATCATTCTTTTAAAATTACTGTCTCCTCAGTAAAATGATAAAAAAAAGTAGCTTTTAGCATCAAAGGCATGTGTCTTCACCTTGGGTACAAAGCTACAGACATCTTTGTATTTTTTCTGAGCAATAATGTTGATTTTGTAGGAGACATTTGATTATTTACACCTGCTCGGAAAAGTATGCACAGCGTTAATGAAGTGCCATCACCTTCGTGTTTGTCTGACCTCATAAATATTACAGGTTTGTAAATCAAGCTGTTCATCTTATGATTTTTTTGGCCCAATTGCAGAAACCCTTTTACTGTTCGCGAACCTATGCTGAAAAAAAAATCAATATGTGTAACTGAAAAAGTACCTGTATTGTGAAGATTTCTCTCTACCTTCCCAATTAATTTCCACTGACAGCTTCTACAAAATGCCCTGAAATAGTAGAGAAGGCTGAACAACAGTAAAGGCTTTTTACTATTCTAGGAAATAGAATCAAGAGAGAGAAATGAGGGAGGATGGGGTGTTTTTATTGATTCATATATTAGTCGTTGCACAATCATTTTGGTACAATGCATTTTCTAAACCAATCCAATCCTTGCTGCTACATGCATTGTTACTTGTGTACTTATATTTTACATTTTGTTGTACAAGAAACAACATATAAACATGTCTGTAGATAAATCATTTTTTGCATTTGTGTTTCTGAGGGATTTGAATATGATCACACAACTCCTGGTATTCGGTGCCATATCATGTTGTCATAATGTCACTTCCAATTGGATATCACCTGAACTAAAAAAGAAAAGACTGACTATGTAAAAGTATATCCACAAGAAAGAAAATGTCAGAGTGGAATGTACAATAAGAATCAGTAAAATAAAAGTGGTCATGTATTAAAATGATCTGGATAAAAAAGCAAAATATATTTAAAGTTTAAAAGCAAGAAAGAAAATGAAAAAGAAAAATACCCCCCAAAAACTATAAATACAAAGATGACTAATCTATGGCTTTTTGCTTAAAAATAAAAAATATTGCACAAATAAACATGTACAATGTTAATATTTCTTGTTTAGTACAAATGTGTCTCCTGCATGTAAATCTGAATGTGTGAGTGTGAGTTAACCAGCTCATTTATGAAACTGCTTGATATTTGCCACTCATCTAAGGGTAAGTGGCTGGCTACTATACAAACATATTTTCACCTAAAGGAGCAATTCGCTACATGGGTACTGCCTAAATAACATGGAGATATTTCAACAGCTGTCCATTCTAACATAAAAAATCAACACCTAACGACAACCTGACCACAACCATAGCAACTGAGCATCTAGTAATTGACTGACCTCTTGGTAGTGCAATGTCAGGCAGCTTTTTCCACTGTCCAAGCATGTTTTTTGATTCTTAGACTCACTCTTGGTTGCCTGTAAGATGTATTAGTGAGTATTTTTGTATTTGCTTTTTTCCAACATGGCAAATAGAAAAGCGGTTTATTAATTGCTGAATATGCAATACATATCAATCCAAACACAATTGCTAAATTGATACAAATAACTATTAAACAATATAATAATACAACTAATACACTCATTATCAAATATCAAAATGTGTAGTACTGAGGTAGAAACATATTAGGGCTGAAGTACTAAAGGGTGGAGTGTTATAGATCCTCCCATTCCTATGTTATTGTATGGGGTGTATGTACTAAAACTTTACCCTTTAATGCATAAATTGTGTTACTGTCACATTTAATACATATTGCCCTTATTCATACTTTAATAATAGAATGGTTCCACTAATCATTTATTAATACACAATATGGCAAATAAAATAATTTACCTTTATTTTAAAATTTCAGTAATCTTCTTGCTTGTATCCTGCTGCTAAATTTTATGAGATAGCAAATAATTATTTTGCAAGAAGCAGAGATACAGAGGGGCTGTGCTTTTCTCTCTCATTAGTAGTAATCATGAATACACGGATCCATTGCATGGCAGTTCATAGTTGTAAAAAATTACCCTCTCACAACTTGGGCAGCTTTTTTAACAAAGTTTATGGAGTCAGTACATCAAAATTTATGTAAGATATCCAAATATTGGAAACAAGCATTTCAGTCATAAGATAAGAAGAAAGTGAGTACCCGTAGCGGCTGAATTATGTGACGTATCAGTCTTGTAAACAATCTGTGTGTATTACACATTTTTTGATTTTATGATGTTAGGAGTGAAGAGATTATGCTTTCTCACTATATCGTTACTGTGGTATAATGAGCAAAATTTCACTAAAGTTATAATTATACAGCATTAGTTTACAACAGGATATCCCTCCATTTTTATCCAGCCTCCTGTCCCCTTGGATCCATTTACACCACACCAGTCATATTTTTCATGGTCTTCTACAGTTCATGACTATGCTATGTAGATATAATAAAATGACATAATATTTTTACATTTATCTATTTGTCCATTGGATTTCTTACTGTTTTGGGACATAAACATGCATTACATATTTTTGGTGATCTGATGTGGCGACAGTTCATACTTCTGTATAACCATCATGTGTTAATGCATACCGTATGTGTATACATCTCTGAATACAATCTTTTAATAGTATACTTTTGGAGCACATTGCAATCATTGTTCATTTTGACAAAAAACAAGATGAAGATACCTTATTGACAACTCAATGTCTCCATGCATGTCATTAATAAAATGTGGGGTTCTAAAAATTACCTATTTATGTTGACATGTGCAAGTGTTAACACTTGTTTTGATACTTTTGATGTTACTGTTGTTGATTTAGCAACCATTTCTCATAACTGCATTTCGGTGGTGTGATGTACTTGCCAGGTAGTGATTTGTGAGTCAGCTTTACAAATATTTGTATGTGGGCCATGTAATGGAGCACCAATACTACCGGGAAGAGGTAGGGGAAATATCACCTTCATGGACCAACACTACAGAGCATTCTTGATCCAAGTAAACACATCAGACAAACATCACTAATAATTCTTACAGCAATGAACATCACTCCAGGCACTGCCACAATATAACAAACCAATAATAATTTTACCTAATCTAGGCACGTTATAGGCCATACTATAGATTTACTTATGAATCACAAACTACAATAAATAGAAGGTGGTGAAAATGACAAAAAAAAAAAAAAAAAAAAAAACATGGGATAAAATATTTTAGAGTAACGTGGGAAAGCTTATACCAGTTGCCAACAGAAAAGCCTTTTACCTTACTCCCTTAATTTTAAAGGGGAGGTTTCACCTAAACTCATGTTTCTCTTACATTAAAGGGTACACATATGAAAGTCCAAATATATGTGCAAAACATTTAGCACATTCCCTTTATTGCTACAAGCCCTCTGTTTGTTAGATGATAGCTGCTGAACATAGCAAAAATAATGTACTTGCTAAAGCTTAGAAAACAAGCTGGAGTTTGATTGGCTCTTAAGCTGTTTCTTGAACTTTAAGCCCAATCAGTTCAGCATTCTAATGGTCAGTGGCAAAAATTTTACTTAGCATGACATCTTCTGTTCTATACAAACACGAAGGAGTAAATGGCAAACTAGGAAAGTTTCATAACTTTTATATAAATATTATTCTTTAGGTGTACTATTTTATATAAAATGAACTTAAGTTTAATTGAAACCTACCCTTTAACAATTAGTTTTAGGTAAAACTGACCAGTTTCTGGCACACTGAATTCTAAAATGGCATTCTCTTTATATTTTTTATCCCGTTTATGCTTTTTTTATTTTTATGGCTCTGTATGTTGTTACAGAAAATTATTTTGTTTTGGGTTTTTTCTTTATGAGAAAATTTTGCTCCATTTGAAGCTGTAATAAAAAGTGATAAAAGGCCTTACCTTATATTTATTACTTATGTTACTGCACATGATAGATTTTCTGCTTGCAGTATCATTAGTTTGCAGTGCAGTATAGAATGCGTCATGTTGTTCCTGTTACTTGATAAAGTAGTTAATTAAGAGTGCTAATTGTGATAATGCAACCACATTTTTTTAAGTGGGGATAATACAAGTAATATATAATATAAAATATGGCCCTTATTGCAAGGGAATGTATGATAAATATAAGCATTTTAATTGGAGATTTTCACATCGCAAAAATATATATATTTTTTAAAATCATATTGCAAAAAGAAATTATATGAATCATAGCTGTTTCACATTGTTTGGATGTCAAATACAAATATACTACCAAATTAGCTTTTTTGCTCCAAAACTTAACTAACACTACACTGTGGAAAAGAACAATCACATTTTTGTGGATGCTGATATTTTTAATAGCACAATTCACAGAAAGATTATTACATTAGAAGGTATTGTGTATTAAATATGTCATATTTAAAAACTATTTTAATCATAGATATGTCCTATAAGTAGACCATGACTTTTCCATAATTTAACTTATAATAGACGGTTTGCATTGACATGTAATATCAAATATCATAGTGGGTTTAGGGGGCTCATCACTCTGAGATGGAGAAGCCCGATTCAATTGCAATCCCGCATCTCGTGGGATACAGGCCGTATATCTGTGGGTGTGTTACGGGCTCCTGTTTGTCTCCGATTCCGGTGCTATTCAGTTGCTCAAGGTAAACCATGCACTCATGCCTAGCAGTTCAGGGTGGGAACATGATCAGTTAAGCAAGACTGTAACCACCCATTTCAAAACAGCCAATAGAAAATGAGACCGCCATCATTACGGCAATAAAACATGGAGGTTACATGTCAATCAATTAGGTTAGGGGGTCCGGTATGCGATGGGAATCGCAAATCCTCAAAATATAAAATAATAAAAATGAATGCCCATACTGTTCTAGTCCATATAGGTGGCTTGATATGTATTAACTCATTGATTCCCGAGATCGATATAACCGCCAAATTACACATTATAAAATATGATTTTTTATTGCCAATTTGCGAGCTTGAGACTGTTGCAATTAATTCTAATGTCTTTTATCGTTTTCCCCATCATTTACAGTTCAGTATTGATTTTTTATTTGCATTGACAGTGTTGCAGACAGGGGTTAAAACTTCTTCCTTTCTAATACTCGTAGGATTTTCGCCTACATTTGCCATTTACAGGTGTGAAACCATTTGCGGGCTTGGGGAATTGTAGCAATTGAATAGCGATTTGTGATTTTAGCCATCGTAACGCTTGAGGACGGAAAAGATCAAAGGAATCGGGAGGCTGTAAGTCCCGGGTTAAACAACCGCAAAGTTTTCAAAGCCGTAACCTGTAAACCGTTTGTAGCCCGCAAAAAGATGCCAATTCAATAGCAAATTTACTTACGGCCTCCCTTATGGGCTCAATGTTTGCTGTCACTTCATAGTTTAGTCAATACAGAAATATGTGTTGGGGTTATCCAATCTTATGTCTGGGGTCACTATGAAGGACTCCAGTGCTATTTAGAGGGCTTCTCTTCTCAAACTTACCCACATATATACTAAAACTGATTCACTAACCCTGCCTATGCTATATTCTAAAATAACACACTCTAGTTATTGCAGAAATGTGATAGTGCTGTGATCATAGCTTAATATGAATGGTTTGAATTACTATAGGTTTGCTGAAATAAACAGCCAATACTAAATTATACAACCACACTGACCTCTAGTATAATTGTGATAGGTTAGTATATGAAGATATTTAATTGTTTTGTTCCTGCCATGTACATACGGATTTACAGGAGCAATAGTATAACAATTCACAATTCAAATAGTGTGGATCAGAACAGATCTCAAAAGGAAGAACTTCACAAGTTTCAACCTCAATTAATATGAAATTATGTATTGTGACAAAGTGCCCTCCAGAGACCAGAGTAAAAAACTAAGTTTTTAAGATTTCTCCCAAGGAAGAGAGACTCCTGGAGCAGTGATTAAGAGAAACCCCCTGTTCATAATTTAAAAGAGACACACACAGAGATGGGAGTGGCCCACAATTAAGCACTGGTGAAGTGAGCAATGATTGAAGCAGTGACGGCTGCTTGATTTTAAACTGCACAACTTGCAGCTTGCAAAGGCAAACTGTATTGCATGATCGCAGACTGCGAGTAATGCTGATTTTTGGACTGCTGCAGTTTGCAAAGCTCATAGAGTAAACTGAGTAGAAGTTTGCTAAGACTGATTCACAAGGTGCATGTATGCTGTTTTTAAAAGCTGTTTGCCACAAAAGGATTGAGAATTACTTAAGCTGCAGGATTTGCAGCTTGCAAAGACACAGAGAGAGAGAGAGAAAGAGAGAGCGAGAGAGAGAATTTGCAAGCAGAGAATTTGCAGATGGAGTTTCCTAAGAGGCGCTTGCAAGAAGTTTGGGAATCTGCTGGACCTGCAGTGTAGCTGCAAGATACACAGAGAATTACCTGCTACACAAGCCGGTGATGAAGAATGCAAGTCTGGACTTAAAGGTGAAAGGCCACTTTAATAATTTGGACTGTTTAATGTTTGGGTTTTGGCTCCATTCAGAGTTAGAAGAATGGAAGTTTGTTAGTGAGGTGACTAGCATTCATTACCGTTCAAGGTAGTGCTCTGACATAGCTAAGCCTATTGTTTTCTTTATTTTGTTTTTATTTATATGAACTGTATACTGCCAATATATTTTAGTAAAATTGGAAAATGAATGGTCGCCTCCTGTGTACCATGTACTGCTTGAGAAGTGTTAGAAACACAGCCAAGAATAGAGAGAAGAATGGCAGTTTGCCACAGTATATTAAAATCCTTAGATTCAGTCATTTGGGAAATGCTTCACTGAGGCTGTGATAGCATTTTTCTCTGTAGAACATAACCATTGCTTCCCTTGTCAAATCATTTTGCAACTTTTGCAAAGCTTAGTGAATCTTGGCTAATGAGCATAACAATTATAGTAATTTTAGAATACATGACTGAAATATTTTGTATGATTTGATACATATTATAATTTGTGGGCCAGTTGAAACTGTACCATTTGCCATTTTTTCTCCTACTGTTTTGAGTGCATGTTGTGTCATTTCTGCCTTGCTCTTTTTTGAAATGAGAGTTCTCTCTGCTCATGCAGTGATAAATTGTTTTGGATTATAGGTTGTGTAGGTAAAGCCAGGCCACAATTTCTTATTGGGGACATTGTGCTGTGGACACCACTGTCAAGCACAGCAAGATGGGGTGTTTTTTACAGAAAGGGAGAAGCTATCAACACGCTTAGAATATAATTCATTAAAGCTTCAGAGGTGAACTGACCAGAATTTTGAAATTTAATCTATAGCCATCTTTAGCACTGAAAGAGTGTGTGTAAAACAAGTGTTATTAGAGCATTTTATACACATATCTATTTATACATGCTATATTAATTATATTATAAGTTAAAAAAATATCCATTGGTAATTTATATCCAGATACCCAAAACACCCTAGGATGAACAAATATTTATACATGGTGCCTGAAAATACAAAATAAAGACACAAATTGTAGAATTGACAGAGCACACACATATAGAGCCTCCTTCAATTGCGATTTGGCCAAGCACAGAGCATATTTTTTTACATAAGATTTTAGTTACTGTACTTCTATCCAAAAGCAAGGTCTTCACTAACTAAAATCTTCTGTAAAAAAATATGGCCAAATCGCAATTGAATAAGGCCCATATTGTCTGGATTGAGACTTGGATAACATCTTATTCATAGAGAATGCTCTTAAAGCCTGTGAAAAGCCCAGGACATCTTGATGTGTATGTATTCCTTTAAATTGAGTAAACAGTGGTTGTACAAAATGACAGTGCACAGTCAAGAAACATTCTATGCAATCAATAGATTTCCAATGAAACCCTGTCCTAATGAGTTTATAAACTAATGTAAATGGCCTGATAAACATGATAAAAAATGTCCTTGTAAGGAACGTGGGGCAATACCAGATCCTGAAAAACAATTGCTGCTAAAAAGAATTTAAAAGGATCACTGTGCAATGAAAAGAAAATTATATGTTTGAAAACTTTGAGTCTGACTAAGAGCAAAGTTAGGCAGGGATCATAAAATTATAAATCTAATTATTAAATTGAAAAAAAAATGTTATGCCTATTCTGGAACCTGCATCAGTGATATGTTGGTGGAAATTATGGATGTGAGAGAGGTGTTTACATTTCTGTAGAGCTGTGCATGAGTCTCAAAAAATATTATTTGCACTAAAAATGTTGTTAGTGTTGTTAGTTTATTTCATACTTCGCAAACAAGTGTTGTTTTTCTTGAACTACAGCTGTTGTAATATTTTGCACTTATTTAATAAGAGTAAATAATAGCAAACGTGTGATTGTTCTAAAAGATTAACATTCTCTGTAATCTCACTAATATATGAGTAACAAGTCTGAATAGACAGAACTTAAAATAGTTGAATCAGCTCAGCGGGAAAATTGGTTATATTAAACTTGTTAAAAAGAACAGCATTTAATTAAAATCTGCTAATATATTGGCAAAAGGAAATGTAAGGAGAAAACAGTAACTTGCAACTTCCTGTTAAGATTATTGTAAAAATGTAGATTGGAATAATTTATATTTATTTATTTATTTTTTAATTGTTAATATAAATTGTGTTGGGATACATTTGCAATGTTTTATTTTGTTTGTTAAGGCTACATTTTACAGGAAATATGTTCATTTTAAATCTCAAAAAAATACTCCAAACAGATCTGGAATTCATCTTGAAGCTTGCTGACAAGGTTGATCAGCCATGCCCATTATTTTCTTAAGGGAAAACTGAATTAGTTCAGGGTGAATTCTCCTCAATGCTTAGCTCCAAGTGAATGAGGGATGAAGCAAACCAGGTCAAGTTTGGTTTTCTCCACACTTTTGAGATGCCTTTCTCCATTAACATTGTATGTTCAGGAGTGCTAATATTAAGGGACCACCATAATGCTCCAGCTTTCATACCTTTTCATTTAAAAGAACAGTATAGATCAGTATGTAATGGTAGTAATTTCTGATTAAAAAACGTAAAATGTTGCTGCTTTTCCCCTTACATTTAGGCTGAACTCCTCCTTCTCTTACAAACTGCTTAGTTTTGGTGCCCCTTCTGGATTGCTACCTGGTGAAGCGGCTTGTGTAGCTCAATGACGTTGTGAACTATACCATGTAGGGTCACCCAAGATGGGCAGGTCATAGCAGAGGGGTCGGACAAACCGCAGTGCACTGGAGAATGAATTGGCAACCTAAGCAAGTATTTTTGCCACGAAAAACTTATAAATCATTACAACCAGATACAAGATGTGCCTGGGGAGCTATGGTCCTTGGGATCACTGAGAGACGGACACTAATGGGTGACTAAACAACATAGTTTTGGTGATTTTGTGAATTAGTTGATTTTCCACCATCCCCTGGCTAGACCTCACCCATCTTTTGAGACAGTGACACGTCCACAGATGCACACTTCACTGCTTTCTACTGCACAGTTTTACTAACAAGGCACCTCCTAAAATCAGAGAATCAACAGCGTTTTTCAGTACATTTTCTCACAAAAGATCAATGTCTTCAAACACAAGAAATTGTGCCCCCTAATCTTTACTACTTAGAAGTAATGAATGCTGGACTATTACAGTGTTTTTTTTTTAATTATGGCAGAGTCTATAAACATTATCTCACTTATTATCCATTATTTGTAACGGGCCAACATATACTGTAGCGCTAATCACATTATACTATGTATAGAGTGCATTCTTATACTTTCCCTACGAATATCCACTTCACTTATATGTTGTACTACAACATATGCTTTATATACATACTATGTATATAGTGCATTCTTATACTTTCCCTACGAATATCCACTTCACTTATATGTTGTACTACAACATATGCTTTATATACATACTATGTATATAGTGCATTCTTATACTTTCCCTACGAATATCCACTTCACTTATATGTTGTACTACAACATATGCTTTATATACATACTATGGGCCTCATTCTATTAACGGCCGTAGGAGATGCGGGGCCGCAAGGACCGGCCGCAAGCTATTTGCCTATTCTATTCCCTTCCGGCCGGGGATTCCGGCAGGCTTGCGGCCGGCGCCTTGCTATCCCTTGCGGCCGCTCGCGCCGGAGGAAAGCCTTTGATCTAAAACGGCCGCAAGAGTTTCGGCCGCAAGAAAATCCTGGTTGCTATTCTATTGCTCCGGGAACCCTCTCTGCAAGGCTAAAAGCGAGCCGCAGCTTACTTGCAGCAAAAAGGTCCCGCAGGCACACAATTAAGCACAAAATAAAGCCCAAATAAAGCCATCCTGCACTCTGAGGAGACTATAAAGTGATTGTAGGTGTTAGCATTAATAGCACAACATTCCCCTACACTCAAACCCGTAAATAAAATTTTATTTTAATTTATGTCACATATCCATGTAAAAAGTCCAGAGGGCTTGGAGCACCTCAGACCCGCCCACGCTGCGGCCGGAAAATAAACAGTTAATGTAATCTCGGATTTGGGTTGATGTGCAAGATTGAGAGGGGGTTGCTATTAATCCTCATGTCCCCCATTATGATCCCTAGCATTTACAGAGCATTACAGTGCCGTCTTGAATTTATTTTTGCATTTAAAGTTTTCTGAGCTTACGGCCGGTTGCAAGATATACGGCCGGCCGTAAGGGGAGATCCTTGCGGGGCCGTATAATTGAATTGCAAGGTAACGGAACCCCCGCAAGGAATCGCAGCCTTGCGGCCGTTTTACTGCCGATAATAGAATGAGGGCCTATATATATAGTGCATTCTTATACTTTCCCTACAAATATCCACTTCACTTATAACTAAACTACACCAGTTGTTTCCAGCTCTAGTTCTCAACACCTACACAGCAACAATACAGCTGACCCTGATAATTTATGGCTCAGCCATTTTGACTGATACCTGTGCCCAGTTAAGAACATTCCCAAACATGGCCTATTTGTGTGTTGGGTACCACTGGGCTACACTGTCAGAAAAGCTCTGCATTTTGTTTATTTTAATGTTACTCCTGAGGTACATAAGAATGAGCCTGAGACCTGTTGAAACAGCTTGTAACATATTGAAGAAAGGCTAATTTTTGAAAGAAAAAAAAACGTAGGTTGTTAGAAGTGATGCAAGAGACATGCTGCTATGGCAACCACAATTGATATTTCAGCAGAAAATGTTATTTTCTTCCCCCAATGTATACGAGAACAAACAAACTTGTAAATATTGTTAATACAATCAGATATTGTGATAAGTATAGCTGGGAATGATCCTTAGATGTATAACTATAATCACAAAATATATTTTAGTACTTTTCCTGAACTTGTTGTGGTATTTTAGTTGTAATCTAGGATTAACACATATGCAACATATACATGTAAGTAAAAAACATGATTTGCTATATAAGCAACAAATGTTATTTGCTAAGAGCTGTAACATATTGCACAACATGATCGTACTTGTTCATTATTTGCAAATTTCACAAGATATTTTTGAGCCTCTGCAGGTACTTGGAAGATTATATTGTGTGCTTTTTAACATTGCTTATCAACATCAGGCTACATTTCCAAACCATGCTGCCATAGCTATAATATTTAAAATATATCATGTTTTTTTAATAATGAAAAATTTTAATTTGCGAGAATAATATTGGCTCTGGAGCTTGATAGCCATTGTTAAATACTTTAAAAACTGTTGAGGAAAGGGAGTGAGAGGGAAAATAAGTGAGAAAGAGGGATAGAGGCAGAGATGAAAGGAGGAGAGGAGTCGGTAGAAGGAGGGTGCGTGGGGAAGAAGATGCTGCTAGAGGGGTCTTCATGTCCAAAGCCTAAATGTATAAGATAGTGGTGCAGGAAAATAAACACTTCACATTTACTCAATGTATATCAAGCACTCAAGGAAGAGAGAGTGATGCAGTAATAGTAATGCAACAAGAACACATGATTACCTACAGCTATGTCCCCCGAAAACATAAATTTAACCCATATATAGGATACTATGGGGAATATGGTATGTTGTGAGGCTCTACAAGAGGACAACGTAGCTCTCTACCTTATATAACAAACACAATCAAGATCAAATATGGACATAGAGAGAAGTATGTAGAACATCTCAGTTAACTACAGTACCAATGCACACAATGCTCTGGTCTCAGTGGGTGACAGTATTCTTACTAAGAAATCATATTGGGGTTGTTCATATGAATGGGCCACGGTAATGGTCCAGTATTCTTAATTATTAAGTAGTTAAGATCAGTATGAACAACTTTTCAATTTATTGTGACAATTTTTAAATTGAACATAGTTGATTATCTCCTCAGCTTCAGGACAGAGCTCCTTACATCTTTTACTGACTGCTTAGTATTGGTGGCAGAGTGTAATGTACATCCACGAGGCAACTCCAGGGAATTTCCTCAAAGCAGTGTATAAAAGATGGAAGGAGTTGCAGCATAAAGTGGGGAGACAGCTATATTCAGTGCAAGTTTTCTCATTTAAGATTAACTTTATTTTACACAATTATTTCTGGTTATACTAACGTTTAGAACATAGATCATCAATACATCCGATACATTACAGTGGCTATTTCATCCTCAAAAGTCAACTCAGAATAGAGAATGGACAATCCACTCTTGGCCGAGTGAGCATCACATAATTTTTTATGCAAGTGTTACTAGACTCGTTTTACTATTTTCTGTACTAAAGAGTGAAAATAGCTGATTAATATTCAGCCTAAGTTCCAGTACATAAAGAGTTTCATTTCTTGTAATAGAGAATTAGATATACAGTCAATATGCTATCAAGAAAGAAATGGATAGTCTCAAATAAACTATTACAGTTTACTGCCATCTGCTTGTACAAAGGAATACATAGACAGTACTGGTTAAAGAAAATGGCTCCTTTGCGGTTTGGAGACAATTATTTGATTACTTTTTAATGATGCCTTTAAGTTTTGAGTTTTAAAAAAATCAAAGAAAACAATTCAACTTTTGGAAAAGTTTAAGTTGGCAAATACAGTAAAATATTCATGCGATCCATTTATTTTACCAAAACTGCAGGGAGTAGGAAAAAAATGCTCAGAAATTTATTTTTTTAATTAGCACTTTGTACAACATATGATGAGTTTTTTAGTCAGAAATCATTTGTGCTAATGATCTAGCATAAGTCAGTGACAGCGTTTTTCACAAGGGCATAAACTGCAAAGATATGTTCCTCCCTAAAACTATACTGCTTAATTATGCCCTATGCAACTTTTTAGCTCATTTAATGTATTAATGAATTTAATGTGCTACTATAGTATATTATGTTAGTGATTTTGCATACATTAGTGTTAATAACCACCTAGGTTGGTAAAACAATAATAATTACATTTGGATAAAGGCATACAACAGTAATAATTTAGCAAAAATGTACGTCTTGCATGGTATAAATACCACAAAGGCAATATAATGAATCAAAAAGCGGAAATATGACATACTATAAATAATAACATTAAAAGTTAAGCGTATGAATGATTAAAATAATTCTTGGACACTTAAAGAAAGATAAGTTCAGGTACATAGAATCCTAAATAACAGAGGAACCAGTTTACTTATCTTGAACCAATCACATTTCAAAACTGCAGCTGAAGTGTGATTGGTTCAAGATTTTGTGAAACAATTACATTTGACATATCAGAATTCAAAGTATAAGTGACACACATGGAACAGACTACATGTTTTAAAATATAAATAAATAGCATCCAATTCATTACTTTTTTATGCAACTATGATTAGTCTACCATTTTAGTTTCCAGTGAGACTTTTAATATACAGGAACCTTGTATCTGCACAATGGGAATGTGGAATTTACAATATATTCATTATATCTAATGGAATGCTCATTAGTTTACTTTACTGTTAAGATGGGAGCTTACAGCTCCTTCAGTAAAGGAAATGGAAGCATGCAGTAAGAATAACTACATATAAAAGAGGAAAACGTAAATACTGTGTTTTTTACTTTCAAAAATCATTTAGCCCATTATCAAGCTTACTTGCTAAAAAAAAAAAAAATGATCACAGTGGTCATTTAAAAATAGTACAGCAACTGCCAGAATATGTTTTAAAAAAACACTGAACCAGGGATTATTTTTCACATTGCATGACAATTAATATTTTTTATATATTTTAGTGAACAATATAACATATATATAAGCTTACTTGCTTTATTTTACCCCTGATATTGCTCAGTTTAGGGGTTGCTATTTTGTCCCACACTTATATCCCCTCCATTTTGTCTAGTTGGTGCTTGTAACTGTATATTCACAGATGATTGTTGGCAGAGCCACGAGCTGAGCAATCCACACAGCTGGGCAGGTTCAGTTTACAGCATGACAAAAAGAGCCTATTATTGCCTATTACTGTACAACACAAAACCCTTCCATTAATAAAAATGAATTGTAGTAATCACACTAATAGCTGACTGTTGAGAGTCTCCTCTAGTCATGTTGTAAATGGAGCCTGCCCAACTGTGTGTTTGGCCCAGCCCATGGCTCCACATACCAGATGACATAATCTGTGCATCAACTATTACAAGCACCAGCTAAACAAGATGGAGCAAGATAACAATGAGTGGGACAAAATGGCAGCCCGCATACACAGCAATATGAACAGCAAATTGACTATAACAATAAGAATATGTTGGGCAAAATATGGTAGGCGAAGGTGATCATTGTAAAGCACCAAACTTGTGGGTTGGACGACGCCTGCAATGAGCGGCAAGGCCTGTAAAGTAGATGGGGGGAGAGGATCGCGATGATCGCCAAAGGCGCTCATCACGAGGCATGTAAAGTAGACAGGGGGAAAGGCTCGCAATGAGCGCCAAAGGTGCTCAGAAGGGACAGAGCCTCGCATTGTGTGGCAAACAGCATAGCCAGCCTTAACATTCTTGCCATCATTTTTGACGGGTAAGTCGCTAGTATAGTAATATGACTGCATAGGTCACTTATAACACTAATCCTATAGATCTGAGTTCAGTTTCAGGAGCTTAATTTCTGGCAAGAAATAAATACTTTGAAAAACTTGATGACAAAGGCTACAAAAGTATTTTGAATATTTATTTCGAATATATATACACAATAAATCACATTTTGCACAAAAAAAAGCTCATTTTTGGAAGCAACATGATAATATTTTAAAAGTCAGCCTAGTTTTTTAACTAGTAGTTTGGAGGGGAGTGACTAGATAGAAATAAGGGGGCAGAAAGTGTACAATGGATAATTAACTGGGAGGTCAAAGTAAGTAATTCAAATCAAACAGTAAATATGTGAATACTTCAAACCAGCAGAGTAGTAATAACCTTAACTTTATGCTTACTAATACACGAAGCTTGACCAGAAAAGGCACAGAGCTAAAATTATTAGTGGCAAATAATGTGATTACTGGCATTGCTGCTATTAATGGCATTAATGAAACGTGGTAGGATGATTCCCATGACTGAGTAGTAAATTTAGAGGATTATAACATATTTAGGAGAAATAATGCTAATGGTAGAAGAGTAGGAAGCATTTGTATGTTAAGTCTGATTTAAAGCTTATAGTCATAGAAGAATTTAGTGGTGCTAGTATAGAAGACAAATGAGTAGAAAAAATAATATAGGTAGAAATCATCCACTATTTAATGTAGTGAAGCATGGTTAAGTTCGAATAATGGGATATTTTAACTTCCCCTAAATAGACTGGGTAAATGAGACCAGCAGTGCAGCTAATGGAAGCGCATCTTACAAAAAACAATTAGAAATTAGGCTATCTTGGATCTAAAATCATGAATAATATTGATGCAATATCAAATGAAGAAGCAAGGGAAACTTTGTGGAATAATAATCATAACACGACATTGCTTGGAATTAACTATCAAAAGCAATGTTTTAGGAGTCAATAAAGACTATTAACTTTAAAAAGGAAAATGTTTTTGGTCTAGAAGCATCATTACAGTCACAGTACTAGATCGCTGGCAAACAGCAAATGTAGTACCTTTATTTAAGAAGGGGGCTAGAGCAACTCCAGGGGATTTTATAGCCTGGGGAAGCTCTTAGAAGTGCTACTAAGGGGTTGTGTTCAGGGATATATCCATGTAAACAAGGTAACAAGCAGCAGTCAACATGGATTTATGAGGGATATGTCATGTGTAACTAATTGCTCGTTTTTTATGAGGTAAGTAGAAACCAGGGCCAGAGATTGTCAGTCAGTTGAACGCAAAGGCTCTTGATACATGGTCACAAGGACAATTATTAGACAAATAAAGTATTGCAGTAAATATCTGCACATACAAAGGGTTATTGTAAAATGGAACAGACTAATGTGGTAAGTTGGGGTGTCTCAGGATTCAATACTAGGTCGTCTTTCTAATATATTAATTAATGATTTAGAAGTAAGAATGGAGAGTACTGTCTCCGTATGAGCTGATGACACTAAACTATGCAAGTAAAAAGGCCAGGATGGACTCTTCATCCAAGGGGTTTGCGTAAACTAGAAGAATATTATCAGCTAAATAAAAAATTACATTTAACAAAGAGAAATGTATAATTATACAAAAAATGTTCAGCCTTACTAAATTGCGATTCGGCCAATTGAATAGGGCTCTATATAAGCACAGAGCATACTTTTTTACAGAAGTTTTTAGTTAGTGAACTTCTATCCAAAAGCAAGGTCTTCAATAACTAAAAACTTCTGTAAAAAATGATGCTCTGTGCTTTTATAGTGCCCTATTCAATTGGGCCGAATCGCAATTTAATAAGGCTGTTAGTATTTGAGTATCAGAGAAAGAAATACTGTATGATTTAGGACATCTTGTGGACAACCATCTACATAGTAGTGCTCAATGTTAGGCAGCAGTAAAGATAAATAAAATATTTGCATGCACTAAGAGGGATATAGCAGCAAGAGAAGCACGTACAATTCTGCCACTGGTAAGACTTAATTTGGAATAAGGAGTAGTGCTAGAAAAGGTTGAGAGAAGAGCAGCAACAATTAATAAGGGGATTGGATGGATTAAGCTATGAAGAGAGGCTAACCAAATTAGACTTATTTTTTTAGAAGGTGACATGATTACCTTTAAAAATACATCCGGGGTCAGTGAATTTTTCATGCCCAGAAGCTTACAGTTGACAAAGGGTCACCCCCTTGAGGTTAGAAGAAAATAATTTCACTTTAAAGGAAGAAAAGTGATCCTCACAGTAAGTGCTGTCAGATTGTGAACTGACTGCCAAAAGAGACAGCATTACAAAGGGGTTGGAGTTTTGATTAAAAAGATCATACAGTGTCAGTTAACTATAATAGGTAGAATATTGATCCAGGGTACAATTCTGTTGTCGTTTTTTGATATCAGAAAGGAATTATTTTTCCCCTTATAAGACAATTGTAAATGTTTCTGTTTTTGCAGGGGTTATTTTGCCTTTTCCTGGATCAATTGACAATTCACAAGATGCAAAGATCTGAGGAGATATAAAAAGGTTGACCTTGATGCACTAAAATTACTTTTGCAACCTAAATTATGATGGCTCCTATTCAATTGTCCAAATCGCAATTACAGAAGCCCATAATGGAGCCTGTAAATGTTACAGATATTAAGTTAGCTATATTTTCCTACTTGTAATCCCTTTGCGAGCTACAGGCTCAAAATCACTGTGGTTTTCAAAAACGTAACTCTGTCATATTTGCTCCTTTGATGTTTCAAGCCGGCAATTGCCTTCAAACCCGTAAATGGCAAATACATAAAAAAAATCTGCGAGTGCTAGATAGGACTCGCATGTGGGTTAAACCTGTTGGTAGAACTGTAACAGCAAATATAAACACACTACTGTACTTTAAAATACTGGGAAATCAAACAAAGGCATTAGAATTAATTGCACCACAATCTCCAGCTTGCATATCTGCAATAAAAATATATAATTTTTTACATTTTATTTGATCCCAGAAATCAAGGAGTTAATATCAGGCCACCCAGATGGACTAGAACAGGTGATTTATTCATTTTTATTGATTTCTACATTTCTGGATTGCGAGTATGATCACATATCAGACTTCTAAACACAAATTAATTGTAGCCTAAACTCCATGTGTTACTGACGTCATGATGACGGTCTCATTTAATATTGACTCTGTCTAAATTGTAACTTACGGGCTTGCTTAATTGATCATGATCATGCCCTGAAACGTTATGTACGAGTTTACGATTTGCGTGTGGTGCCTGTGAGCCTGTACTTGCGGACTTGATTCAATTAAATACAGTATCTCACAAAAGTGAGTACACCCCTCACATTTTTGTACATATTTTAATAAATATTTTTTTATGTGACAACATTGAAGAAATGACACTCTGCTACAATGTAAACTAGTAAGTCTACCGCCTGTATAACAGTGTAAATTTGCTGTCCACTCAAAATAATTCAACACACAGCCATTAATGTCTAAACCATTGGCAACAAAAGTGAGTACATCCCTAAGTGGAAATGTCCAAATTGGGCCCAAAGTGTCAATATTTTGTGTGGCCACCATTATTTTCCAGCACTGCCTTAACCCTCATGGACATGGAGTTCACCAGAGCTTCACAGGTTGCCACTGGAGTCCTCTTCCACACCTCAATAATGACATCATGGAGCTGGTGGATGTTAGAGACCTTGCACTGCCCCACCTTCCATTTGAGGATGCCCCACAGATGCTTAATAGGGTTTAGGTCTGTAGACATGCTTGGCCAGTCCATCACCTTTAACTTCAGCTTCGTTAGCAAGGCATGTCTCCAGGCTTAATCAAAATTGAGCATCTGTGGGGCATCCTCAAACGGATGGTGGGGAATCGCAAGTTCTCTAACATCCACCAGCTCCATGATGTCATTATGGAGGAGTGGAAAAGGACTCAGTGGCAACCTGTGAAGCTCTGGTAAACTCCATGCCCATGAGGGTTAAGGCAGTGCTGGAAAATAATGGCGGCCACACAAAATATTGACACTTTGGGCCCAGTTTGGACATTTCCACTTAGGGGTGTACTCACTTTTGTTACCAACGGTTTAGACTCAATTTTACACTATTATGTACACTTACTACTTTACATTGTAACATAGTGTCATTTCCTCAGAGTTGTCTCTTGAAAAGATATATAATAAAATATGTACAGAAATGTGAGGGGTTTTCAACGCTTTAAACTGCAGACATAGGGTGAGTGTGAAGGTGATTTTGGGCTTGCAATGAAATGGAGGCCTATGTATGTAAGAGTCTTGCTTTACAGTAATGGGCCTGGAATGGTAGCTCTGTAAATGTGCTACAGGTAAAAACAGTTATGTCATTCAGACAGGCTTGGGATAGATGTCAGGCTTTCAAGAGAATAAATCAAAAGCAATGAATTATAGCACAGTATGAGGATTTGAACCAGGTTGGAGTTCAAACATATTTTACAAGGCTTTGAACTGAAACTTTAAAAATGCACAAAGACAGGCAATAAAAACATTTTAACTAAAGATGTAATAATAGAAAGAAGAAAAACCCAGATAAATGAAAAACCTAATTCCATGGGAATCTATATTAAAAATATGCAAACCCAAGATTTTTAGGCAATTAGCAAATGCCCATGGTAGTTGCTAAATGAGCATTATACTTTAAACATGTTTCCATATTAATATATTGTCATTAGGTAATTAAAATGTGCTGTGCTTTTCTAAGTAGTGATATTAATATAACAGGGGCATGGGATCTAAGAAGGCAACATCAGAGAAGGTCTATTAAAGGACCACTGTAGTTTAAGAAAAAAAATCACTTGTTGTGAAGTATGTAACAAATGAACAATATTAGCTGCCGTGTACTTAGATCTGACTGAAATTAATTCTACACCCAACTGTCCAAGAAGCATATGGCATGCACCAGGAAATGCAAGCATTGCTTCCCAAAAATGTAAAAGCCCCTCACTTTATCTCCCATCAGCGTATTATGGATGCCTCCAGGGTCCAACAGTGGTCCTGTTTTGTTTATTAAAAACTAGCTTAATTTATTTTTCTCTTATATTCTCAATTACTTTTGCTTAATTATTATTCAGACTCAAATTATTCAAAAATATGTATTCCATTGTAAAGTGGTGTTTAGGCATAACATACCTGTTTGGATAAGGCCTTACCAGGGACTCAGTATTATATGTACAATAAATAGACAGAATCATTTTTTTTCACAGAACTCCATAACTCAAATGGTAAATGCCCTGCCACACCCTTAATTAGAAATACATATAGATAACAAATACACTTCCCAGGACAGCATATTAAATCTAGTATCTGAACAGAGCATTTAAAGTCTTTTAAGTCCTTAAATGAGTAAAAGTTTAAATATTCTTCCTCTGTGATAGGACCAACTTTTAATTCATAACCACGGTAATTCATTGAATTAATTTTGTCAAGGTAACACCATATTAATTACACCATATACAGTTGGATTGGCACTGTGGTATTTAACCACGTAGCAGATAAAAACCTCCATTCCAGTAAACTTGTAAGAAAAGGACCAAGTGAAGTTCACTTCTAAATCACTTCCTGAACAATCACATCATGCACAGGTAAATATAACCTCTGTGGACTGCCACCCGTCTGCTCAAAATCTCTCTAATATCCAAAGCACTGAGTATTTGTCACATAACTATTTAAAAATCACTATCACATGACTCCTCTAATGATATCCAATGTCACTAATATCTGATCTGGCTGGATCCCCCATCAATACCTGCTACTCTCTATGAGACCAAGTATCCACCTTGGAATCCCCAACCTATGGTAAAACCATGTCGGTCCTTATGGATCACCATGGCACCAAATATTAACCTGTTACCATGTGGTTGCCACATCAACATCAACTTTCATAGTAATCTGAACCCCCATGGACCTGATATAAAACACCTATATCATGGGGATCCCTATTGTCCCCATGGTATTCTAAACTATAACCATGGGGTGGTTATATACCCCATGGTACCTAATATCAACCCTTATACCATAGGGGTCCCGAAAGACCACCATTGTATATTATACTTTAACCATGGGGATCCTCATGGGCCCGCTTGACACCTCAAATTAACCATGTTACCATGAGAGTCTTCAAGGACTCCCATGACACCCTATCAGCACAAGGTTCAATATTGAACTCCCACAGATTCTAACCCCCATGGGGGTTCAAAAGGATCCCTCTGGTCCCAAACGCTAAGTGGTGATGATTAAAGCCCTGGTCCTCATTCTTCAGCCCTAAACAAGTGGCCATGCTGATTGAAGAATCCATCCTTTCCCTGCTTGATTGAAGCCCTTGTTTCTCATCTGTTGCTCTATAAAAGAATTTGAAGTGGAACTCCCAAACTGACTAAGGGTTTTAACATAGCTCCTTTGCCGTACAGTATATACTACTTCTATAAATATGTATCAATCAGTCAGTTCAACTATTTGATTTATGTTGTTGTTTAGCCATTCAGTTGTGTCCAATTCTCTGTGACTCTATGCACATTAAGCTGAGATCTACCATGGCACATAGCACATTAGCGCTACTCAGGTATACATGCAATTTTCTAAATCTCAGGAATTATCATTTGATGTGTAGTAATGCATGTCCTATAGGATTATGTCCCCCCCCCCCCATACCCTACCTTATACATCTCAAACATAGTAGCACATACATGTTTATGAGTAGCAGCATGTAAAAAACACAATGCTAAATTCAGATAGGTTTAGATTCCGAGCATATGCCATCAATATTTACGTATTATAAAAACAAACCCAGCAAATTCATAATCTGCCCGTCAATTGTTATCAGCATGACATATTAATAACCTACATTTATAATGTCAGTCTGTCAACCCTGTGAAATCTTTAAAAAATTAATGAATAAAAATTAAACTTGCATATGTCACATTTGTGTTTATTTAATTGTGAGTACTACTTGAGTTTTCACCAGATCTTCATGTAACACACTTTAAAAAATCATTAGACACCCTGTTCATAATAACTCGCGATGACCCACGTACAGCTTGCTGTTACAGTGTCTTTAGCAAATTGCACAATGACCTGAGATGCTGGATTGCAGGTTACAGTAGGCTATCCCACCAGCATACACACCTGCCATCTTTTAGTAAATTCCCTCCAATATGTTTTCAGTACAGAAAAGTTTGATGAGGTTGCAATGGTGGTTCTCCGTGGCAAAATTACCATTGCACTCCTCAAACCACTTTAAAGCCCCCACGAAGTTTGATGAATTTTTGCCACAAAATACATATCTGTAAGTGCATTGCATACTTTAAAGAAAGGTATTTATTCCTTTTTGACGATTGTGTTGGAAGCAAAAGAGAAAAAAGCAAAAGAGAATTAAATAATCTTGCAACTTGGTATTTTTTTCTATATTATAATTTTTATCCTTTATTTGTAATGGGCCAACATATTTCGTAGCACTATACAGGGGTTAAGTACATGGCAAAAATGAACACATTGCAAAGAATGGAGAGCCCTGTTTTTGAGCTTATTTCCAAAGCACAGAAACAAGATTGAAGTCTCGCAAACTTACAATGCAAAGGGTTTGGGCATGATACAAGAGGATGATAGATGCAAGATGTCCGTGTGAAAGCAATTGGTTCACTCAAGTGGAGGTGTCTGTGTGTTGCACTGTAGATTGTGGGTGTAGGTATTATTAAGCGAGTGTGCAGTTGTGCATATTATGGCTGAAGGTGATAAGCTTTTTTAAACAGATGCATTTTAGTGATTCTTTAAAGTTTTTGAGTCAGGAAGATAGTCCAGTTGAGCGAGGCAAGGAGTTCCAGAGAGTAGGGACAGCATGACAAAAGTCTTGAAGGCGGGAGTGAGAGGAAGTGATAAGAGAGGAGGAAAGAAGGTCATTAGCAGAACAAAGGGGGCGGTTGGGAGAGTATTTTTAAACAAGAGAAGAGATATAAGGGGGTTCACTGTTGTTGAGGGCTTTATATGGTAGGGTCATAATTTTGAATTTGATTCTAGAGGCTATAGGACGTCAGTGGAGTGATTGAAGTTTTGTGGATTAATACATTTCTGCACTCCTTAGTCAAAAAGCAGCCTATATGTGTGCAGTACATCTCATAAAACATTTTCTTTTTTTAATATCTAATAATCCCTCTAATGATTATGTTGACTTCTCCAGGAGGTGTCTACACTGTCATCTGATCCCCCTAACCAGCATGCAGCATCAGGGGAGTAATATTAACCCACTATTTAGCTGCTGTATATTGCTCAGCCAACCTCTGTGCAGCTTTCCGTCTGTATGTCAGCAGCAATACATAGCACATATCAGTGATACACTACATATCCCAGGCTGCAGCACAATCCAGAACCCCAGAGTTAATTCAAAAGTTTCAGCTAACCTGATTGGCCAAAACAAATAATTTAAAATTTTATTCTAATTTAGCCTGGGTTTGGAGGGTGTTAACCCTATCAACTGTCAGAAATTACAAGACTTTTTGCTGATTCAATGTAAGTGTGTAAATGTTTATTTTGGAATTGCATGCACTACTAATTGGTAGATGAGTCTAGCATAGGGTTCCTTATGGATTGGAGTGGAGACAGACAAGAGTAGTCGAGTCAAGATATGATGAGAGAATGTATTAGAATTTTAGCTGTGTCTTGTGTAAGATAGTGACATATTTTGGAGATGTTTTTAGGTGAAACTGACAAGATTATGTTATTGATTGTATGTGAGGAATAAAAGAGGGGGCAGAGTCAAGTAGAACCGCAAGACAATGGGCCTGGGAGGTGGGAGAGATTATGACATTGTCAACAGTGAGAAGTATTTAAGGAGCGAAAGCTGTAGTAGAGGGCGAGAAGATTAGGAGTTCAGTCTTTCTTATGTTGAGTTTGAGTTGATGGGCAGACATCCAGGAGAATATGTTAGAGAGGCAGTTGGCAACTTGAGCTATAAAAGAGCGGGGGATAGATCTGGCTCTGAGAGGTAGATTTGAGTGTCATCAGCATAGAGATGATACTAAAATCCAAAAGATTTTATTAGGGTACCAAGGGACTATGTATAGATGGAGAAGAGGAAGGGGCCTAGGACTGAACCTTGGGGTACGCCAACAGACATAGGTGAAGAAGAGGTGCCAGAGAAGGTAACACTAAATGTACGACCTTCTAGGTAGCTGTGTCACGGATACCAAGAGAGCTTAGAGTTTGGATTAGAAGAGGGTGGTCAACTGTACTGAAGGCAGCAGATAGGTCCAGGAGACATTTAAATGCTTTGATCACCAATCTTGACCACAAAAATAAAAAGTTTCTTAATTTTGTATCAAATGGTATAACTATAGTATATTGGATATATAATTTATATACTTGCATGTACTATACGTAAGGTTGGTTTTTATATTATTAATAGTTTGAACAAACAAGAGCCACATTTTAAAACACTTCTGAATGAAAAGCAATCAGTAGAGAACCAGACTAAATATTGCTAATTATACGATTCAAAGTTTGATTCAGGTTCTTGGAAGAAGTACTCTTATAGATTTGTCAGATATATCATATGGATATAAAATTGGGAAAGAGGACAAAACAGTACTTACTGAACAGCTACCACAATAAAACTTGAGAAATCGCAAAGTGATTTCTTATCTAACTTCTTAAAGCAATGGTTATGTGAGAATGTCATAGACTACTACTGAAATCAATACAATTTTCTCTGATTTTCCTCCAAGAACAATATTTAATAAATCACAATACTTTGAATACTTAGAATTTAAAACAAACGCATATATATTATAAAAACCTAGTAATGTCCAGAATTGTACAGTAGACATGCCATTTTATTCAACATCTGTGCTTGCATATGCTCTCACTGGTTTCTTGATCAGGTTGTGTTAGCTGCAATACATCTGCATTATCATTTAATTTGACTACATAAATGTACACTATTTCTACACAGTATATTTTTTAGAAAACACACTGAAATCCAGATGCTTCACTTAAACTTTCATGGTAGAAACATACATATAAGAAACTTCATAGATTGTTTGACTGGCATTAATAATCTGAGAAAATACTGTGAGTCATAAGGAATACTTCTAATCTAGTATATAGCACTGCTGCCTACAATTCTTAGATTTTTTTACATTTACTGATGATAATGTCTACTGAGTTTTTTATTTTGACATAATTTCACAAAATTCTGAAGAGAAAGTATTATTTGTCAGTTTCATTGGACAACCTGTGAATTTAGATCTTATCCAAAGCTGTATCATTGTGTCACTCAGTATTAAAAGCACAACTGAATGTGATGTCTCCAACCATTTCTTTGAAAGGATCTACTTCTGCTCAATTAAAGATTTGGTAAATTAATAAAATATATTGATATTTACATTTCAATGTATAATAGTTTGAATGTTTTATTTTCCAAATACAATGAACTAAAAGAGATTACAAGCTCTTTGACTACGCACCATAAGGTTTCCATATGACGAGAAGAATTACTTTCTTCCCAGCATTGAGAGGAGATCTACTGAGTAGAAGCTGGGCAGATTTCAGAATTTCTTTAGCTAAGTTGTAAACCCTGATCTTAAAACAAATATGTAATGGCCTCTGGCCTTTCCTAAATAAGAACAAGCATAAAAATGAAGGATCAGTGAAGAAAAGCAAAACTTGTTTTTAAAAATGTTGTATATATAGTACAAAGCTATTCCACAAGGATGCTATAGTCGATTGACTTCTACGCCCCATGAAAGTTCTACTTCACAGTGTTCTTCGTCAGCCGACAACAAATCATGGCCTCCATTCCTTGGCTCCCGTAAAAATTCTCTGAAAGCTGACTTGCAGCTATGGGAGTATTAAAAAGCTAATTCCTGTAGCTAAAAAAAAATTCTGTAAAACTGACTTGCAGAGATCTCAAGCTCTAACTCGTGCTCACAACGTGCTCATAGCCTGCTCACAGGAAACTCTGAGCCTGAATCTCAGTAGTCTCCATAGCAATACTACAGAATAGTACCCACTAACGTGAACACACTAAACTAGTGTAACATTCTTATTTATCCTTATCTATCTATATCAACTCCCTCCCAGGGCAGACAAGGGGTTAAATAATACCAAAAACAAATTTGGGGTTTATGACCCCCTTCGCCAATGACCTGCTACCCCTTATGAGCCTGGGTATCCCCAGGATACCCCCTTAATACATGCTATGCCCTATGCACCAGGGGATCCCCAGGATCCCTCCTCAATACCTGCTATCCCCTATGAACCACCAAGTAGCCCAGTTATCACCAGGGATTCTCCCTTACTACCTGCTTCCCCTATTCCCCAACTAAAGTATAACCTTATTGACCCCCATCAAACATTTACTCATTTACCCCTTTACCATGGGGATCCTAACAGACCCCCATGGTATACTAAGCTATGGCCATGGTGGTCCTTATGAACCTACATGGCATCTAAAGATAACCTCTATACTATGGGGGTATTGTGTTTTTCCAGGACTGAAGAGTAAGTGATGGTCCATTGAGATCCTTATGTGATAGGGATTAACTTTAGGTGCCACAGGTATTAATGGAGAGTCTCAGGGAATATCTGGGCTCATAGGAGGTAGAGGGTAATGAGTGGAAATCCTGGGTATCCCCTGGCTCATAGAGGGGGAATCACAGTGGATCCCTGACTCATGAGAGTTAGTAGTATTAATCCCTTAATTGTTTTGGAATTTGAGCAATTCAGCCTCATATCTTACACAATTTATGTAATAGCTTCTTCAAATATATACAGTGCCTTGCACAAGTATTCACCCCCTTTGGCCTTTTTCGTGTTTTGTGGCCTCACAACCTGGAATTAACATGGATTGTTTAAGGATTTGCATCATTTACTTTACAGAACATGCTCACAACTTTGAAGATTTTTTTTTATATTTTTATTGTGAAGCAAACAAATAGGACAAAATAACTGAAAAAGTCAATGTGCATAACTATTCACCCCCTAAAGTCAATACTTTGTAGTGTCACCTTTTGCGGCAATCACAGTTCCAAGACACTTTGGATAAGTCTCTATGAGCTTGCCACATCTTACCACTGGGATTTTTGCCCATTCCTCCTTGCACAACTGCTCCACCTCCTTCAAGTTGGATGGTTTGCATTTGTGAACAGCAATCTTTAAGTCTGACACAGATTTTCTATTGGATTGAGGTCTGGGCTTTGACTAGGCCATTCCAACAATTTACATGTTTCCCCTTAAACCACTCAAGTGTTGCTTTAGCAGTGTGTTTGGGGTCCTAGCCTCAAATCACGCACAGAGTGGTACAGGTTTTGCTCAAGAATATCCTTGTATTTAGCACCATCCATCTTTCCCTCAACTCTGTCCCTGCTGAAAATGGTGTTCTTTGGGTGATGTGATTTGTTGGGTTTGCGCCAGACATAGCATTTTCTTTGATGGCCGAAAAGTTCAATTTTAGTCTTATCAGACCAGAGCACCTTCCGCCATGCATTTTGGGAGTCTCCCACATGCCTTTTCGCAAACTCAAAATGTGCCATTTAGTTTTTTGCTCAAAGTAATGGCTTTCTTCTGGCCACTCTGCTATAAAGCCCAACTCTATGGAGCGTACTGCTTATTGTCGTCCTATGTACAGATACTCCAGTCTCGGCAGTGGAACTCTGAAGCTCCTCCAGGGTTACCTTAGGTCTCTGTGCTGCCTCTCTGATTTTTGGTGGGCGGCTGTATCTTGGCAGGTTTGCTGTTGTGCCATGTTCTTTCCATTTGGTTATGATAGATTTGATGGTGCTCCTGGGGATCATCAAAGAATTGGATATTTTTTTATAACCTAACTCTGACTTTTACTTCTCAACAACATTGTCCCTTACTTGTTTGCGAGTTCCCTGGTCTTCATGGCAGTGTTTGGTTAGTGGTGCCTCTTGCTTAGGTTTTGCAGCCTCTGGGGCATTTCAAAAAAGGTGTGTATATGTTATGACAGATCATGTGACACTTAGATTGCACACAGGTGGACATCATTTCACTAATTATGTGACTTCTGAAGGTAATTGGTTGCACCAGAGCTTTTTATGGGCTTCATAACAAAGGGGGTAAATACATACGCACATGCCAATTTTCTGTTTTCTATTTCTAAAAAATAGTTTTCTGTACATATTTTTCTCATTTCACTTCCCCAACTTAGACTATTGTGTTCTGATCCATCACATAAAATTCAGATTAACAAAACATTGAACTTAAGGCTGTAATGTAACAAAATAGGTAAAAAGTCAACAGGGGTGAATACTTTTGCAAGGCACTGTACATAATTGCTACTCTTGATAATGTGTTTCTTCTACCATTTTCTTACTTTTTATACGTACAATTATCATTGTTCACTTCATACTATAAGTATTTTTTTATATACCACCTATCTGGATTATGTAAATTAGTTTTGTGAGTATTTAAGAAAACATTACAGTGCCACAGATCGCAGCGTGGACACCTATGGATTAGGTGCTTGACTGGGTGGAGTTTTACCACCAACTTTTACACAATGGAGAGACATTTTAATGCTAATATTTCTAAAGTTCTCCTCAACTTTATATTCTTCAATAGATTCATCACTTTTAGTATTGGTGATAAATGCCAAGCTATAAAGATTTCTCCAAAATATTGTAATCATTGGAGAATATCTTCATGCAAAAAAGAATTGTAATCATGCCATTTTATTCAACATCTGAAACAATGTCTATGCATATGGTCCCATGGGTGCCTTGAACAGGTTGTGTGGGCTTCCACCAACAGCTGATTGCAAACAATGTTAGTTACAATACATCTGTATTATCATTTAATGTGACTACATAACTGTATACTATTTATACACAAGCATTTATACATAAGCATTGTTAAGCATAGCAAGCACACTAAAATCCAGATGCTTTACTTAAACTTTCATTGCAGAAAGATACATAAAGTTCAATCTGGTTGATTGGCATTAGTCATCTGAAAAAGTACTGTGAGTCATAAGGAATACTATTAAACCTGTATACGGCATACCTATAGTTCTTAGCATTTTTTACAGAAATTGTGTTTATTTTGTTAATTTTGACATGCTTTTACAATCTTCTGTACATTCTGGTATATACTTTCAGTTCTTGTTTTCCTGTTATTCATGATGATATTGTCAATCCATTTCTTTTGTGTGCATAATCCCTTCAATATGTCTAATTTCTATGAAATGTTCCTTTCTATGGTGAATCATATAGACAAAAAAATACTGTATGCATTTGCTCAATTTTTATTGACAAAAGTGAATGAACTAACTACAATATAAAGTACACTAAGTATGGCATATCATGGAAAAAAAATGTGAGGTAACAAGAAACTTTGCAAAGAAAAATACAATTTGAAAACTAAAAAATACAAAAAGGTGTAATTTACGAATAAAGTATATGAGACGCATATCTTTATATGTGAAACAATATATTTAATGTAAATGTTGTTGGAAATGATGAGAAGCACTGGTATAGAGTGGAACAAAATATCTATTATATAGTAAATACATAAAACTAAAAATGTATAGAAAAAAATTCAACCTATTTGCATATTTCATAAAATACACAAAATAAGCATAGAGAAATAAGGAGAAATATCTGGAATATATCAGTTGGACTTTAACTTTAATAAAAATGTATATGGTAAATCTGAAATGTAAATGACAAGTTAAAAATAAGTATAATGCAGTATAACTAAGACACAGACAATTAAGACAGAATATAGTACTAGTATCGAGTGGCAGCATCAAGTCCATTTGAGACATTAAAGGGCCGTGAAGAGCTTCAATAGTGATTTTTTTCCTATAAGAAACTGGTCTTTGGGTCTTGTATCGCAGTAGCTGTTTAGGATGCTAGACCTTGGTGGGGCAGCCACTTATATTCAGGGCATCCTGGCCCTGGACAACATCAGTTTGGGCATTGATGGAGAAAAAGTGTTTCTTATTGTGCAAGTGATGTAAGAAGGCATATGGTTAGTTAGGTAACCACATTAAAAACCCTGTAATATGCAGTCTTCCTTCCAGCAGTGGACACACTCCATGAGGACACAGCATTATGTTAAAGGTTAGAATGGGGTGCAAAGGATTCCTCTCACTTGGGGAGCTAATATATTTAGAATAGGCCATGTTATATATAGAACTGATAGGAAATGAACATTGCAGCCATTAGCAATCTGCATTTGAAGGGGTTTAACATGAGCATATACATTTACTGTCATTTCTGTGAGGAGGTCCAGTGATTACATTATTAGCATAGCTCATTCCCTTCATCATACAAAACATTTTCAAGTGTAAGAGGTCATACTAGTATTTGGAGGCAGAATTTATGGCCATAGTAATCTCACAGAATTTATCTAAGGATACAATGTAAATCAGGAGAAGGGAAAAGTTTTTCTTGACAGAAGCAGAATCTATTTTATCCGTTTTTTCAATAGATTAATGTACATTTTTAATACAAAATAAAAAGTCAGTATTAATATTTGATATTTGTAGGACATGGAAAATTCTCTTCAATGATTTCTAATTAATATATGAATACTAAAACAAAGTAATTGACTAAGCCACACTTTTGTCTCATATGTTTGAGAGTTGGCATAGTTTACATATTTAATTTTTCCCATCCCATTCTATATATAGTATTTTTTACTATTACAGTAAACTCCACGTTATCCGGCACCCACAGGGACTGCCTATTGCTGAATAAGTGTAGTTGCCAGTTGCTTGAGAGTCACTGTTTTATGAAGCCTAAATAATCCTTAACCCCCTAAAATCCCTTAAACTATCTATTAAACAGCTACTGCTATCTAATCTAAGTCATTTAAAGCTAAAAAAAAAACTACAGAAAAAAAAAGTTGACATTTTAATATAAAAAAATGTGGATGCCGGTTGTGATAATGGCGATTAAGTGAGAGTTTTTGTAATTTGGGGAATGGAGGCAGATGCCGGTTGCTTGAGAGTCCCGGTTGGTTGAGTGCTGGATAATCAGGATTTTACTGTATAATGTTCAACTTTATTATGAAATACTTACATTTATAATATTACAGCTATTGGCCTTTTCCTGTTGCTTTTTTAATCAGTTAAAAAGATTAAATAAAAATTATGGAACCACTTAATTTTTTCTCACATTTATGTTGTTTTATTAATGAAAATGTATCAAGTATGTCTTAATACAATAAAATTTATATTTTATTGAATTCATCTTTTGTTGTCTACTTAGTATGCTGATAAGGATCTTTTTGGGACTAGAACTTTGTCCATTTCTATTAGTTCAGGCTTATAACAAACGTCAGTTTTAATGGTATCTTCGTACCCGCAAGTTAAGATTCATGATTGCTATAAAATCCAATGATAATTTCAAACGTTGTATGAAGACACTCTTGGAAGAGGACATGCATCAGCAGAAATAGCCTCACCAAGTACACATTAACATTCCCTTGCTATGCTTAAACAACTTTTATTCTGCTTTTCATTTTAATATTTCATAATAACACTTAGATACAAGCTCTATCATTAATGTTCATAGGAGAAATCTTACCACTGCAGGGTTTCAGCAACTGAAATTATAAAGAAACCATTTATTTAAGGAAAGGAATATGTGCATTAAATGTACTTATTATATTAAGTGTGAGAAAGACACTTGACTTATGAGAGGTGGAGCCCCAAGTGGGTCCTTCATTAACAATGCAAAATAGCTGAGTGGGTTTCTTGCATTGTACATCTTGACCAGGATGTGTTTCAAAAGCTATATATGTACAGTATGCAAAGTAAATGCTTAGTAATGTATATAGAAAGTTGATATAACCAAAATGACAATACATTAAGCGCCTCATTTTCAGATTATTACCCAGAGTCCTCGGCCACAGTGAAAGAACATGTTTTTTGAGTAAATCTGGAAAAAAGCATCTTGGGAAATTTAGTTGTGTTCAAATGTAATTTTTCCTTGATTTATTTTCAATAATATTCTTTTCAGGGATTTTTCAGCCCATAAAATATGTCCACTGCTTTGTAGAAACAAATGCTAGTTGTTATTTTTACTAATAATATAAAATAAGTATAAATAAACAGATGAAAATAGAAAAAAATAGATGTATAGAAATAAAAATGGTAGAAATAGTAACCCACTGTATCCACCTAGAGCACGGATGATGCTCTTGTTAAATACTAATCAGAATATCAAATTTCTTGACTCTTCAAAACTAAATTATACAAATAAAGAAATAAAAAGGATGGAGGCAAATACATTATAGAAATTGCAAATAATATCCCAAAGTATATTATACAAGCCTATACATATTTTACCCAGTGTAGCAATCAAGTGAATCTTGTCCGACAAAAAGTCAAGTGGATTGCTCTCACCACAGAAACGGTACAGCTCTTCAATTACATTATATACCAAGGGGATGAAAACCCAATTGCCATATAATCCCTGGAGTACTCTCACTACCTCTTATTTTGAACGCATATAGCTGTATTTATCAATAATGTGAAATAGTATATTCTTGGTATTCATGTCTAGGTGAGAAATATCCACACCATTTCAGACTCCTAAATTAGAAAAAAAATTCTAGGGTTGTGAAGAGCTATGATGGCAATTTTTCTTAAAAAATAGATATCTAAGTCTCCAGTGAATCTATTCATAGTTCGTTAGAAGTGTAGTGAATGTAGGGGCAAATCACTTTCTCACAAAGATTATATGTTTGATATTGTTTGCCTCCAAGGCATTAATCACTAGGTGCATGTCTTGCTTGCCTGCATGTGTATAATCAAGATCTTTTGGTATCTAAAATACAATGTATTGGCATCATGTGTTCCTTACTTGCTTGTGGAAATCAAATATAAGACTTGATGGTGCCAGGACCGGCACTGTGGTACCTCCAACAAAGTGTTTGCTAGCCAAGCTAGCTTCTT
This sequence comes from Discoglossus pictus, assembly GCA_027410445.1. NCBI lineage: Eukaryota > Metazoa > Chordata > Amphibia > Anura > Alytidae > Discoglossus > Discoglossus pictus. The sequence goes on along the minus strand of CM050164.1, from coordinate 344,979,589 downwards.
CAAGGTTGGAGGCATTGTCTTGTGCTAGAAAAGAGAAATTAACTATTCGGTAGTGAACATGTCTGTTGGACTGAATTGTTAATCACTTTGATTTATATATATATTACCTCTTTTGAAGAATGAGCCATATGTGGTGGGCGGTGAGCAGGTGCTCAACTCTAGATATGAATGCAGTAGAGTGGTAGAGAACCAAGCAGATTCCTGGACATACCCATAAACTAGAAGACTCAACTTTATCTAGAAGGGTATATTTAAGATTCTAAGTACTATAAACCCATGCACTGCTGAATAACTTCCTGGTGATATAAGCAGTAAGTTAGTCTATATTGTACCTTTTTTAAGGTAAAATACATGTTGCCTGTTTTCAAGTGCAGTTCTTCAAATTATTATATTTATGATATTTTAAATTTAAGTTGAGTGTAGTTGATATGTAGTTGATATTCAAGTTTCTTAGACTATCACTTTATAATATTGTGTAAACAAACTTTAAAGGGCCACTTAATTCAGTACAATTTGAAGCACACCAATGTAAAGATCTCTTAACAGCATGTTTAAAAACGTTTTGAACTTTTGAAATCTGTTCTGTTTTCACTGATATTTATTGATTAAATATATGTTTACATGTGTCACTGGCAAGCTGCCAGACAGACGGACAGCAGACTCCAGTGAGAGAGCAAAGGAAAACTACTGTTAACCCATTATAAATTCATCTGTGCATAGAAAGGGGTGTTAGAATCTTTGAAATAAGTTACTTGTGGGTTAACTGCTGGGCTGTAAGATTCCTGAATGCCAAGAAAAACATATAATTCATTCTCTGCACCGGAGCTATAACAGGCCATTGTCAGCAGATGTCCTTATTCAGTGTGTTTGTAAACAGACCTAAACCTTTTGTTTTTTTAGCTGTTATACATGTAATTAAAGAAAAAAATAGGCAATTTTAACATAAAATATTGTGCTCTTTCACACCATGAAGAGCACTTATGGTAAGGTAACTGGCCCTTTAAACTGTTACAATATGTGTCCAGCTATACATTTAAGCGTACTGTAGTTCCAAGCTTAATTTGCCAGATATTAATGAGATATTATACAGTGTACATACATGTGCGACACTTGTATACACACTGTATAAATGTTTTAAAAGGGAACGCTGCCATCAAAGCATCAGGACAGTGACTTTGTGACATTACTAACAAGTATTACAAGAAATATATATCCATATCTATATTCCCCCACAAGAGGAACAGATCTAATTAAATGAGAACCTAACAACTGTATGGATTAATTGGGAACCAGCTGAGATAATTAGACCAGTGGGAGTATGATTACACCTATCATAAACTGTTTTTCCTTCACACCTAGAGGTTAAGTGCTTAATGCTTTAATTGGTTATCGCAGTGACAAGGAAGAGGTAGATGGTGCATTTAAAAATAAAACATTATTTGGTTAGATTGCATTATAAAGTATACTGAAATGCAAAATAGACGTCCAAATATTGTTCATATCATGTAAAAATACAGACTGCCATATTGGTCCTGGAGAAAAGCTAGCTGGTAGTAGTAAATTGCACCGTTAAAGGACCAGTCTGTATTATACAAGTTACAGAACTTTAAATAAAACAGGGTTTCTTCTAGAAGTATTTCTATGTTGAGAAAACACATTATACCTGAAACATATGTAGAAGTTTAGATTAGAGATTCCCAAACTTTTTTACATGAATATTGCTGAGGGTCTTCGGGGTCCACCTACTGATTTTGCTGCCTGCTTCTTTACACATAAAATGCAATTGGCTATAATGGAATATAAGTTTTGCCAATTGGCTATAATGGAATATAAGTTTTGCACTTACAAAACATAACACCTAATATATATGCACTACTATGTACTGCTTTTTATGTATTTTTATTCAGTCTCCTACATCTAGTTGATAATCTTTTTGCAATCAGTTTTGTACATTGGACCACGAGACTGAAGCTCACCTACCAATGGCGATCCACGCACTACAGTTTGCAAACCTCTTACAGACTAAAATGTATGTAATATATTTTCATGATAAAACACTTTTTTTAAAGTTTGTATTATCATTTCCTTTTATTTTTTTAAGTTTGGGATCAAGACAATCCTAAATTAATTTGTTTTAACACATCACCTATATTATAACTGTAAAGGCTTCTATCTTTAAATAAAAGTGGAAAAATACTGTTTTAGCAAAAGTTTTATTAAATAAACCTTTAAAATAATTAGCAGCATGATACAGTAATGAGTGTGTAATATCTTAATGTTGATATATGCAAATGAGTAATTAAAAGGACATGGAATGCCTATTATGTGGTTAAAAGAGCCTATATTAATACATTATAAAAGGTTATTTTGTATGGAGCAAATAACCTTTTCCTTAATGTCAAATTACATACGCCTCATGCTGTATTGGTACATAGAATCAGATTAATTAAAGAAACTTTTGAGTTTAAAAGAGCTTAAATTAAAATATGAAAAAAAAAATACTTTTTTGCATGTAAAATGAGTTTTGAAAATTGTTAAAAAATGTTTGCACTTAAGGATAAAAAAAGTAAAAAAATATGCGGGTCAACTACCTATACACAATTTCAGAGAGAAATATTGTACATAATCGAAATTATCAGAGGTAAGTGCTATCATTTTAAAAACAGTATATATATATAAAGTGTGTGCGTGAATACATACTTACAAATAGAAATGTCTCTGCATAACTGCATATAGATCTTTCTGTACATATTCACAATACTTTGTGGCGCTGTATCAGTAAATTAAAAAAAATGCCTGTCGCGTAAAAATGTGCAGTCCTAGCCTTGGGGGCACTGATGCAGTCTGTATCTCATAGTATATGGCTCTGCTATTGTTCATTTTAGTACACAAGATCTCTTTCTTACTGCCTAGATTCAATGATAGTGATTTTACTTTCTTGTCTAAAAACATTTTACCACCACTGCAGTCCACATTATTAAAAAATGCTTAATTATGACATAAATATATAAAACTAGCATCTCTCTCATTCTCGCTCTCTCTCTCGCTCTTTCTACGTATGTAGAGAGATTTATTGCAAATGTTACTCATCATCATGATGAAATAAGACTAATCAGTCCTCCACCCCTTGTAGAAGCCTGGCACGGGTACCTCAAAATAAAACTCCCAGGTTATACTCTAATGCTCACATATCTATACATCCTACCAAAGCATTATCCATATCTCCCTTTGTGATCAATGTGTTATGTTCTTTTGGTACATGAACTTCTCTCTACTCCAATACAATAATATGCTGTTTTTATAACTATGAAAAGCACCTTATATTAAATGTAAATAAATAAATAGGTATCCAAACTAATCCAAGATATGTTGGAAGCAATGTGGACATAGGGAGTCCAATCTGCATACATGGTTACACTTCACACAAAAACTACAATTTTGGCAAACAGTCTTACCCCTTGTTAAAGGTTTACGCCAGTTCAAGAAAAACTGTAGATGTCTATACAGTATGTAACAGCATTAGCATGTGTGTAAGCCGTGAACATAAAAGATTTTTAAATAAAAATAAAATTTGTGAAGGGTCTGCCTATGTATAGAAGATTCTGTCTTGTCTTTGTTTCATCACTTCCTGACAGCTGAATGTTTTTCTATCAGGGAAGCGAAGGTGGCGCAGGAAGAAAGTGGGAGTGATGAGTATTTGTTAAATAATTGGTTCTATCCACTTTTGACACCAACCCTCAGCCCCCTCAACATGAAGTCCAGGTTTGCAGAAATGTGAATGTCCCTCTATTTAAATTGTGTCTTTAGTGAGACCCGAAATGTTCACATATATACACATGCAACAATTTAGGACATAACAGACAGAGACTATAGAAAAGTGAGTACACCCCTAAGTGGAAATGTCCAAATTGGGCCCAAAGTGTTAATATTTTGTGTGGCCACCATAATTTTCCATTACTGCCTTAACCCTCATGGACATGGAGTTCACCAGAGCTTCACAGGTTGCCACTGGAGTACTCTTTCACTCCTCCATGTTGACATCACAGAGCCGGTTGATGTTAGAGACCTTGCACTCCCCCACCTTCCGTTTGAGGATGCCTCATAGATGCTCAATAGAGTTTAGGTCTGGTCAGTCCATCACCTTTACCTTCACCTTTTTTAGCAAGGCAGTGGTCATCTTGGATGTGTGTTTGGGGTCGTTATCATGTTGGAATACTGCCCTGTGGCCCAGTCTCCGAAGGGAGGGGATCAAGCTCTGCTTCAGTATGTCACAGCACATGTTGGCATTCATGGTTCCCTCAATGAACTGTAGCTCCCCAGTGCTGGCAGCACTCATGCAAGCCCAGACCAAACATATATACACATGTCTATAGGTGTATATATGCTTTCTATATTATGTTGTGTTGATTCCCCCTATATATTTACCTGCTGATGTCAGATGCTGCCTCCACTCTCTCTGCATCGCTGTTTACATTCAAACTGAGGGTTTCATCTCATATCAGTGTTTCTGTGCTCTTTGTGCCTTATCTGTTTTCTGTCATTTAGGGATTATTTCAACTACCTTTACTCAGTATAGATGTATACTTTTGGTGGTGGGAGTGTCATGGTTTGTGCCTGCATGAGTGCTGCCTGTACTGGGGAGCTACAGTTCATTGAGGAAACCATGAATGCCAACATGTGACATACTGAAGCAGAGCATGATCCCCTCCCTTCGGAGACTGGGCCACAGAGCAGTATTCCAACATGATAATGACCCCAAACACACCACTAAAATGACCACTGCCTTGCTAAAGAAGCTGAAGGTAAAGGTGATGGACTGGCCAAGCATGTCACCAGACCTAAAACCTATTAAGCATCTGTGGGTATCCTCAAATGGCTGTGTTTTTAGTTATTTTGAGGGGACAGCAAATTGACCCTGTTATACAGGCGGTACACTTACTACTTTACATTGTAGCAGAGTGTCATTTCTTCAGTGTTGTCACATGAAAAGATATAATAAAATATTTACAAAAATGTGAGGGGTGAACTCACTTTTTGTGAGATACTGTATATATATATATATATATATATATATATATATATATATCGTAAATAAAAAGTACATCTGTGTTCACATTTGAATGTCTAAAGCAAGTTAAAAAAACCTGCTTCCAGCTCAGAGTTCTGAGAAAAACAGTTATTACACTGCATTCTGGGAAGTTTAGCTGGGACACACAAATGTGCCCACAAATGCCCACAAATATATAGTTATACATCAAATATATAGATTAAGTTTCTACACTGATCAGTGTGTGTAGGAAGGTTAAATTATTTGGGTATCCAGTATACCTTATTCCAAATGTTTGCAATAATTCCACCAGGTATGGATAAATCTCCTACTTATTCACATTTTTATTGTATACAGCAGAACAAACTGGAAACATCCTGTGGGTTCTTACTGGAGTGTGTATACACTACTTTATATGCATTGCCTTTAGCTTTGGTGCAGATCAAGATTTTGAAGTTATCTACCATATATCTGCTCAGTCTATCAGCTCTAGAGTCATTCTTTAATCTGATTCCTATCTTGCTTAAAGCATGCCTTTTGCTTTATGTTGGTTATAAATCAAATCTTTGTGCACAGATGAGGTTAGTTCCTGAAGTTCTGAACATAATTTAAACAGCATTTTATATGCAGTTAGTTGAAACTTACAGCTAATTTGGCCATGGAATAAATAATGGAAATTTCCTTTAAAATTACATTTACCATCACTGCCTTTTTTTATTGTCATCACATCTAATAATAACTATATTTTCAGTTTCATAATTTACATTTAGACCAGATTAAAAATGTGAGTTTAGTGACGGGAAGTACAGTGAATTTTTATTATTAAGAGACACCTAATTAAAACATTTTAAGATGAAGTACAAATAAAGTATGATAAACATGTAAACATTCTGACATTTTCACTTTAATTAAATGAGTTTCTGCGCTTCATAAATTAATGAAACTGCCAGAAAACTCCCTGGCACTGGATGTGATTTCCAGTGAGCTGTCATCAACCTTGGTGGAAAGGTGCAGGAATCTACATTGCTGTATTACCACTGATATCAAGCAAAAATGCAAAGAAAATGGCCTAGTCCCATATTTCGGTCTGCATATGTGGCTGATATCAGTGCTTTTATCAGCACAGACAAAATTCCTCATATGTTCTAGCCATCTAGGAAGATGCTGAGATCTCAAAAGACATGCCAAGTGGTATCCGACAGTTAGGAGTCAACTAAATTGTATTCTACTAAATCGCACTTTATTTATTTATTCATGGCCTTACAATCTTGTTAAGCAAATCCTTATGGATGTGGACATTATTTAAGGCAATATGGGTATAACTTCAGTTTCCAGGGAATTTTCTCCTAATCTTCTCATTATCAATTACAAATAATCCATCTTTGCTCAAAAATGATTGTGACAAGAGCTTATAGCATGCAAAGTCCCTAGCATTTATAAATGTTTAAAATAAATATCTCAGTGCCTCAGAAGCACATTAGGAGAGTTCAGGGCTAGATTTTAACTTTTCTTCCAATGACTGCAATGCATTATTTTATGTAAAAGGTGGAGATAAATCCTCAACCATATCAGCTCAAGTACCGATTTTTGGTTATAGGCAATACAGTCTACAAGATTGTATAGCACCAAGTTATCAATCAGCTACATTTTTCCAATCCCCTCAGATGTTAAGTGCTCCCTCGAGTCTTGGTACAGAAGAAGTTATTGTATTTAGGTAGTTTAGTGGCTCTACCATATGTCAGCTGCCACTCCGTCCATTGGGCATCTTCAACGGCCAACTATCTTTCCAGGACTAATACGGCTAACCACTAATAACAATGGATCTTACATTCAACAGCTGTTGAAGCTGATATGTGAGAGTAGCTAAATAGATTCTGTGCTTGCAGCACTTTACTCAACATCAATGCTTCTTAATCTCAGCCAGCAGTCTCAGACGTGACCTTTATCCTGCCTAACTATTGACAAAGGATCCAATAAAATCTCACTCTACCATATTGTACCTATATATGGTACAGTGGGGCTCCCTAAAGCATCTCACTCACCATGTTCCTACTTGCAGCAGGCCTGGGATGACCATCAAGAAAATCTATCAATTCAGTATTGTGGACACAACTCCCTATACCAGCTGGCCACAACTGTACTTCTTGGCCTGAAACCTTATCGTTGTCTAATGTCACTATCATGATCTTCCTCCATCAAAGAGATTTTGACTGATTAGAAATAACTTGGACTGTTCCCAAGGAGACCATTGTGTGTCAGAGGTTAATGCATCAAACAGCTAATTAGTATTCATGATCTGTAGATTTCCATAATAATGTTGATTATCTCTGCATTTTTTCTAAAAAGAAATGGCTAGTACAATGTTTGCACAGTTTTTCAGGCTCTTTAATTAATTTAGCCCAATACATACTTGAGCTTGACAAAGTCAAAATGGGGAAATGCTTCACAAAGCTATTTTTCCATATATATTGATGAATATTTATGTATAAAGTTTTTGTGGTCACATCACATATATAGTTGTGAGCAGGCGGGTCGTTGCTAACGCTGCGGGCTCGCATAGCTAGCCTGTGGGCCTCGCAAAGCGAGGGCCGCAGGTGCTGGCATGGAGCGCCGAAGGCACTTCTTGCCAGCAACTGTGGACCTCGCACAATCTACGGACTTACAAGAAACAAATACGAGACACAGGACTTAGAAAAAAAACATAACGACCTTGCAAAAATACGACCTTACCGCCCAAAACTTGCGCACATGAAAACATTAAAAACACAATAAATACACACAACAAATACATAAAAAGCTTACCTACAGCAAGGGGGGGCACCCAGGAGCTCGAAAACTGAAGTTACACCTCAATTTCACTCGTTTAGACACCCGAAAATCCCAGAAGCGAGAGAAAAAATGGCCGCCGTAAAAAAAACGAAAACGAGGCTACAGGACTCTAAAGACGCAAAACAACACCAAACACTTACGGATTTTCCGAAAAAGACGGACGCTATCCCAGAACAAGGAAGCCAAATCAGCCAAAGACGCGTACCACACATTAGGTGCCATTTTACAACACTAACTTACACAATGCGGAAGTACACAGCTACCCTAACGGATTTGGCTCGCGCACGCACACTATTTACACCACACACTGCACACATTGCTGACACTTACACAGCAGCTCCACAGCCCTCAAAACACACATTGTATGCTGCAGCAACATGAAAATAGATTGTCAGCTCTTCAGCATAATGCTTCCTGCATATATTACTTCAAAATAGGTAAAGTATATTGATGTATTATTTTATTAATTATTTCATTAGCAAAAAAAATGCTCATAGCACACAAACAACCAACGGGCAAGGCTCGCAATGAGCGCCAAAGCATCTTGGAACACCAACAAAATTTACCGCCCTTACAATCTTATTCACGTCATTTTTTGACGGGCAAGTCACTAGTATAGTTTTAATGTTTGAATATTTGCTCAATTTATTAATATCATTAATAATAGATTATAGCGGATGACACACTACAGTAAACTATACAGGCCTTAGTTATTTGCTGTTATCACCATCTGGTCACATGCTCTCAATGTCTTGGACTCTGCCCTTATTGAATGTATGAAATGGAACAAGTATCACTTAATTCAATTAAGTTTTTTTTTAATAAAAAAGTTAGTGTTTTAGCATTTATGAACTTTTGACAAATAACACCAACAGTATTTTAAGAGAAATATTTAATTTATAAATATGAACCAGTAAAAATAAGTTTTGCATTCAGCAATTATACACCTATAAACAAGAGCATGTCCGGTAATTCAAAACTTAAAATATAAACCATATAAATCCACCTGGAATCGGCAACAAGATGCCACATATAGCACAGCTAGATAGAGACAATCCTCTGTCTACTGTCAGAATCCTCGAGAACAATACATTTGAGTTATGTACCTTGGAAATATTCTTAGCCCTAAGCCACTTATTCCTGGATAAACACTGCAAGGCCATGAAAGAGATTAGAATGCACTCCAAGTCTCTACTGGCCCCAGGTCACCATAAGGTGTGCATTCTGCTATACTAACCTGGTGCTTTCTCTCATAGCCTGTAGCAAAACGTATATATATTTCTGTCTAGTAACTAGCCCTGCCTGCTTCTCACTTTCCTATCCACAATTCTCAGATGTCTGAGAAAGAGAAAAAAATATTTAACACCTTGTGCAGGAAGAACTTCCTACTTCATCCAGTTTGGAGAAATACATTTTTCTGTGGAAAAATGCGAAGTCAATGTAAAATTGAGATTTGTAATATTACTGTTATTATTGCATTATTATTGTCATTATTTTTACTGTTATTGGTATTATATTATTATTGCTGTTTTTTTTATTGTTATCTCTGTTACTATTTTATTAGTATCAGTAATGATTGTGATTATGTTTATTGTCTTTATTATTACTGTTATTATTAGTGTTGTGTATAATAAAATATAATAATTATTATTATTATTACTATTGCAGGGGATCCCCACATTACAGACTTACAGATGACCCGTACTTAAGAACAGGCTTTTTGTATGAGATTATTTTTATGAAAGAGCACACTAGTTTCTGTAACTTATTATTACAGTACAGGGGTATTATTATTATTATTATTACAATATTACACTGTAGTATTACCACATATGAGCCATTGTAGTATTATTATTCATCAGGGATCTGAGTTACATACAAATCAAGAAAGGATCTTATCCTTAATCTGGGGACCAACATTTTTTTTTTGGTTGCAGTTATATTATTATGGTGTTATTATTATAATTACTAGCGAATTGCCCATCAAAAAATTATGGCAATGAAATTGTAAGTGAGCTAATGGTGTTTGGTGTATATAATGTGGCTGATTTAGCGTCCTTCCTTTTCTATGTCATGCGACTTTTTCGGAATATACGTAGCTGTTTGGTGGTGTTTTGCGTGTTTATAGTGGTGTTTTACGTGTTTAGGGACCTTTAGCCTCGTTTTCGTTTTGTTCAGTGGCCATTTTTTATCTCGATTAGGTGATTTTCGGGTCTCTAAACTGCGAAATTTGTTCTTAAATGGAGGTGTAACTTCACTTGCAGAGGTCCTCGGTGCCCCCCTTGCTGTGAGTAACCTTTTTATGTGTTTGTTGTTTGTATTTATTGTGTTTGTAATGTTTTTGGGGTCGCGCGGGATGCGTCCTTGATTTTTAATCTCATACGTGTTTTCCAGCAAATACGTAGGTGTTTGGTTGTGTTTTGCGTCTTTAGACAGCTGTAGCCTCGTTTTCGTTTTTTTTTTCGTCGGCCATTTTTTTCTCTCGCTTCAAGAATTTTTTAGTGTCTAAACTCCTAAATTAAGGTGTAACTTTAGTTTTCGAGGTCCTGGAAGCTCCCTCTTCCTGAAAGTAAGCTTTTTATGCATTTGTTGTGTGTATTTGTTGTATTTTTCATGTTTTCATGTGCGCGTATTGTGGACGATTTTTGCAAAGTCATAATGGGTCGTAACGTGTCTCGTATTTTCCTTGCGTAACGGCGTAAATTTTGCAAGGGCCGCAGTTGCTGGCAAGGAACTCCTTCGGCGCGCCATGCCAGCAACTGAGGCCCTCGCTTTGCGAGGGCCGCGGGCTCGCATAGCGAGCGTGAACAAAGGCTCGTATGCTCACAACTATATATGTGATTGCTATGCTATTGCTATTATTGTATATTGTGTTACTCTTAATGAAAATGATTATGATGAGTATTATTAATGTCATCCTTATTATTGTTACTATTGTTAGTTTTTATGACAATAGTAATAATAATCATCATCATCATTATCATAATAACATTTAAATATACTTGGAGTAGTGTTGCACGGATTGTGCAGCCAGAGGACACATAATAAACATTTAATAACATCTTTTATACACCAGTATCTAAGGAAACACATGGAGCGAGGCAATAAGAAGCAATGTAATTATGTACAGCCCATTGAGAGGCCAAGCAAAGATCTGCACTGTCAACCTCATTGAGAAACACCTTAGGTTGCTTATATACTATTCAAACACCATTCTCTGTATTTGACAAGATAAAAATGTCCCAACGAGATGATTTATGAAATTTCAAAGGAAAAAAGCAATGTAGCTTTGTTTTGCTTGTTTTTCCCATATAAACATTAGATTTCCCCTTGAGGAATGTTATCAGCAAATTTTCAAATATGCTTAATAGAATGTACTAAGCAGATATAGATTGATAGACTAAAGCTGACACTCCAAAAACAGGCAAAGCTATTTTGTTTAATGTTTCAGAGCTATTTGTTTTATAGGTAATACAAGTACGCACATTTATCAAGTTAGAGCCAGGTGCCAACATCTGGGCTCGGCACAACCCTCGAGCTATAAAATATGTCCCTGGAGGTAATTTAGAATACACTAAATGACGTCTTGTTATTGGGATCAGCAACGCTAGAAAGTGAATATACCCAATCCAAGCGCTGCACACCGGGCACTGGGCAGCAAATCTTATGTGTATAATTATAATTCCTTTTCCCATCGCCGTACTTAACATGCACATATTTATTTACAAAAGATTCATATGGGGAGCTGTGGTTTAACATTTAAACCGTTTGGTTCCCAAGCTCAATAGCTAAATCCAATGATTTTCTTCTTCCAAGCACCAATGTACTTATACTTGTTCTTTGTATTGAAGTTGGATATTATTTTCAGAGCAATGTCTATGACATTACAATCCTGTGTAATTACCTTTTCTGCTTGCATGCTCTAATTAAGTAGCTGTTTTTGTACAGATTGTTGTCATGTACTGGCAAAAACACAATGTTTTCTGCAAAGTAAAAAGCTTAAAATGCTTTATTGTGGATAGGAAGATTTCTGGATGCTTACCTATGTCTTTAAACAAATGCTTTGCTTGCCTTAAGAATTTTATATTATATTGTATTAGCCAATTATATCTATTATATAAAATACTATAAAACAAAGAGCTGTGCTAATTTAAGATAGAGAAGATTTAAATAACAACATAAAGCCTTATATAAAGGTAGATCTCGACACAGCTTTAGAGTCACCGTATTTTTATCTGTCATTGATAATAGGCATTGAATATTATCAATGTAATGGATTTGGGGATTATATACTATACTATATATACCAACCTCACTTATGGGCTCCCTGCCTCCTCCTGAGGCAGAGAGTCCATAAGTAAGGTTTAAAGCTAATTTGCTATTCAATTGGCGTCTTTTGGTGGACTCCCAACAGCTGTCGAGTTACGGCCTTGGAAAAAATGGCGGCGTTAAACCTGTAACTGTTGTTCAAGCCCACGAAGCTTGGAGCAATACCAAATTAAGTTCGAGTCTTGCGGGCTTGAAAAGAAAAAAAAAAAAAAGGTTCAACTACCCCCAAGCCCGCAAATGAGAGAGGGGAGGGAGAGGGGGGAAAGAGACAAAGGGGAGGAAGACGGGGACAAGGGACTCTGGGGAGGGAGTAGGAGGAAAGAGACACAGGGGAGGGAGTGGGGGGAAGAGACACTGGGGAGTTAGAGGGGGGAAAAGAGACACAGGAGAGGGAGAGGGGGCAAAGAGACACAGCGGAGGGAGAGGGGGCAAAGAGACACAGGGGAGGGAGAGAGGAGGAAAGAGAAACAGGGGAGGGAGAGGGGGCAAAGAGACACAGGGAAGGAGAGAGGGGGAAGGAGACACATGGGAGGGGGAAAGAGACACGGGGTGGCCCGCAATGAGCGCCAAAGAGAAATGTAAAGTAGAGGGGGGAGGCTCCCTCATTTCGAGGCCTGCGATGAATGCCAAAGTTACGGCCATGTGATACACATGAAAAGAGACATAGGGCAAAAGAGACACAGGGGAGGGAGAGGGGAGAAAAAGACACAAGGGTGGCCCTTGATGAGCACCTGTGATGAGTGTCAAAGTTATGGGCCTGCGCATGATGCAGCATGCAATGAGTGTCAAAGCCACTCATTGGGGGGCCAGCAATGAGAGCCGAAGGCAGCAAGTCGCAAGTGGCATATAATTATGATATAGCCATTATTTAGTACCAGTTACAACAGTTCACACATCAAACATGAAAATGATAAAACAGCAGTAATAGAAAACAGACCCTCTCAATGTTAGTCTAAAGGACAAGCAGTCTCATTAAATTGGAGCCTCTTAAGTCCAACCTGTAGCTCGTAAGGGCTGCGTGCTTGAAATTTGGACATTGCTATTAAATTAGAAGTGATGCGAGTTACGAGCTAGAGATGCTAAATCGTAAGCCAGTTCTCGGCAGTTGGAGTTGCGGGCTAGAACACAAACAATTAAGCAAGCATGTAGTTACGGGTTGAGATGGACCAAATGGCAACAGAGATTGTCATCATTGCGTCACAAGAAAATGGAGGATGGATTTCAAAGTCTTACTGGCCTCAATTAAGAGCTATTCCATAATGCAATATTAATAAAGCCGCAAATATGATATTCTATCACATGTGAGTTACAGTATATGTATTAACACATTGATTGCTGGGATCGATATAACGCAATAAAGATACATGAAATCAACTATTTTTCTGAGCCGATTTGCGGGCTTGAGAATGTTGTGCTATTAATTCTAAGACTTAACATCACTTTCCCTTTCAATATTAGTACAGTAGTGAGTTTTTATTTGATTTACAAGTGCTACGTATCGGCCTTTAATCCCCTTGCGGGGTGCTTTCGACCACACATTGGCCTTTGGGCTCCATTTGCATGTTATGTGCTTGCTCGTGAGTGACTATGTTGCAATTTAATAGCTAAATTCAAAATGTAGCATTACAGGCTTGATGGATTAAAGTATTTACAGGACGCGAAGTTCAACGTTGCTCAACAAGTAGCCTATTCTCAAGCTACATTACAGGGGTAACTTAATACCCACATCTGGAGTTACGGGCTACGTTTTAAAACATAGCCCCAATTTAATGAGGCGGAAGATCTCATATTTTTATGGAAATCCAGAAATTCATGACAATAAATCTGTGTTAAAATCTCAACCTCCATGCGTCCATCTTATTTTCTATGAAATAGTACATTCCGAGAGTTAAAGGCCACTGTAATGTAATAAGTATTTTCTTGCAAATACTGGTGTTCAGTTTTGTATTCATATGTAGATCTGATGGACTTTCAATATCTGCAAAATTGGATGGCTCCTTCTTTCTAAACTGTTGGCTCAGAAACAAATAAACTTTGTTTAACTCAACATTTTTCTGAACAGGCTGATTTAACTTCTCATACAAAAGGCATCTAATCTTCTACAGATTCATACTACTCACTATGTCAACACAATGCCTCCCTGCTATGGCAAGCAGATTCATTTAGCCCAGAGAATGACAACACTGTTTCTATTAAACAAAACTGAGCCACTTTCAGAAATTGGAATATTGGCAACTGAGGTGAGGGATTTGGCTGTCTCAATTGCTGCCCATTTGGAAAAGAAGAATAGTTCATATTTTGGGAAAATTCCATAAAGATATATCTGAAACAAAAATGCAACATTATTGTGATCAGCAAAAAAACATATCTTTCTAGACGTCCACATACTGTGAAAAGTCATATTTGTGAACATGAAGACCAAAGGTAATTTTTTCTGTTTGTTTTTCATTTAAAAAAAAATTGAATCCACTACAGCAATAAGCATGAAGTGACTTCTGAATAGCAATATAACAATCTACTATTTATATACTACACCACTACAACGCTAAATGAGTACCTTTGTTACAACACCACCTGCATCTATTGAAGAAATATGTTACAATTATGCAGGTGGACAATTTGTAAACTATGGAGCAGGATCTAAATGTGCATAATATCCACATCAGATTAGATCAGGAGTAGTCATCCTTTTAATACCTACTGCACACTTTTGATGGTAAAAATTCCTTTCCGCCCACCGGTGCCTCAGTAACTCAGCTCAACCTATCTCCTTTCTGTTTATATAAATCATATGACCCTAGCTATTTATCACCCTGTACTTACTAGATAGTGGTCCGGTCCTGACTGCTGTCCCTAGGCTCTCTTAACAGCTCTCCAAATAGTCAAGCATGGTGGCATGGGTCTACAGCGTATGACGTCAACCCCGCCAACCCACCATGAAAGCTTGAATCGCCCACTAGTGGGTAGTAGGGACCAGGTTGACTACCACTGGATTAGATGGTCAACAAATAAACGGTGGGATCAATCTTCTGTATCAGTTTTAGATCATCTGATTATTGGTTGCTACTTTTGTGTGGAGTTTATGGAAGCAACTCCATATTATGTAGTCTATACAGCCACCACAAAGAAGTTGTTGGATTTAAAACACAGAAGAACTTGTTGTAAACATACCGACTTCCTGCTTTCCTTAGGGGGTGAACTCTAGTGATTAATCAGCTGGTGGACTCTAAGATCTGTCATCAGCTGATCTGTCTGAGTCCGACCCCTGAGTTTGTCAGCAATATCCAGAGGAGTTTGTCAGATTTCCTCTGGATGGGAAGGCATTGGGTCTCTGCAGGTGTGGCAAGTCTGCCTTTGGGGGATGGTGTGCAGGGGGTAGTATGTGTGTGCTCCCAGTCCCATATGCAGATCCCTCTCCGCAGTGGTGCACACTGGCGTCCAGCTTTTATCGGCAGTTGCGCAACCTGGGGTATGACCGGCAATTATTTCTTATCAAGCCCGATGGGTTTGGGAGAGACCTCTCAGTGTTGCCGGCATACTACCAGGAAACCCTCAAGTCATGGAGCATGGTCTCCGTGACCAGGCAAGGTGTGCCTTTGCGGGATGATTTGTTTACTGAGCCCCTAATATATAATCCAGCAGTCGTGGCTCCGTTATTGCAGTCCCCCAGTAGCATCCGCCGCCTTAGTCAGGCACGGTTGACAAGAGTCGGGGATCTCCTGGATTATGAGCATTCTGATTGGGTGTCACCCCAGGAGCTTGCTGTTTGTTTGGGATATGTAATGCCCAAAGTACCAGGGAGCTTGCTCCAGGAGATTAAGAATGCCATCTCCCCCGACTCTAGCACCTTCCTTCACGGGGCTTTGAAAGCCGGAGTGCCACATGCACCTTCCAACACCCCTGCTCCAACCATTTGCATTGGACACAAGCCCTGTGTTTCCCCTCCGGCTCCTCCTGTCCCCAACCTCTCGAGGTTGAGGGACATACCCTCGGCATGCTTCCGTGGCATGCCGAGCAAGAGCTTGCATTCTCTTGTGCTCCATACAGTGCACTTCCTTGCCCTTGTGACCCATCCCGATACCATCAGGAGGCAGGTCCTACCAGCTGACGAGGGCAAGAGGCCCCCCGGGGACTTGAGTTGGAGAGTGCTCCATGGTGCACTGAGCAAGAGAGAGTACCTAGCTAATTTCACATATTCTCCCTCCACTTGTTCATTTTGTTGTAAGGGAGAGTCTGTGTTTCATATTTATTTTAGTTGCGCCAGACTGCAGCCCCTCAACTTTTTTGGGGGGGCGCCAAGTGTCCCGGGGTAATAGGGCCAGGGACCTCCTTGTCAATCTGCTCCTGGTATTAGCCAAGCTGGCTATATATAAGTCCAGGAAGCAGTGTTTGATAGAGGGGGTTCCTTTGTCACCTGAGGCCATGTTCCGGGCACTGGTGCGCTCCCGTATCCGGGCAGAGTATCACCTAGCTTGGTCCACTGGGGGAATGGATTTGTTTGTCTCCCAGTGGGCTGTAGACGGTGTACTCTGCTCGTTATCCGCCCTGGTTTCATTTCAGCTCACACTCCTTATTTAATGTTGTTTATTTTACAGTTTCAACTATAACTTTTTAATTGGACATATTCCTCCCCACCCCCAGGTGGGCATGTGAAAATCTATGGATTGGTTCTATAAAATGGCCAATCCATAGAAAGTCTGTAAATATACTATGTGTTTGTCACACTGAATTTTTTCAGACCTTTAGACAAAATCTAATATTATACAAAGAAAATCTGAGTGAACAAATAATGCATTTTGTTATTTTTTTTATTTAATAAACAAAACAATCCAACACCTACATCCTATGTGTAAAAAAAAGTAATTGATCCTTTGTACTTAGTAAGTTACTCCACCTTTAATTGCAATGACTGCAACCAAACGCAAAACGCGTCTTCACAAAACTGTGAAAGAATTGTAACCCACTGTTCCTCACAGAGCTGCTTTAATTCCGAAACATGAGTAGGTAAACAAACTTGAGCTTTCGTTTCAGGTACTACCACAGCATCTTTATTGGCTTTAGGTCTGGTCTTTGACTAGGATACTCCAAGACATTCATTTTGCTTCCCTGCGGTCATTCTGATGTGGACTGAGCAATTCTGTATTTGCTTTAAACCAGATATATTCCACTTTTGATCTATCTGTCCATACAACATTCTCTCAAACATGGGTGTAGGAGCATGATTAAGTTTAGTTTTGCTTTTCTTTGTGTTTCCTTTTCAAATAATCTGGGGGGGATTTGATAACCCCCCCACCCCCCCACCACCTCTTCCCATGCCCCTGCTCTCAAAAGGCTTTAGGGTCATCTAGGTGATTCTTAGCAAATGAGAGCCAACCAGTTAAGTTCCCCTTGTTAGCAATTCTACTTAGCTGAAGCAAGAAAATCCAGAAGCTTATTGGTTCTTTTTTGACTTCTTGGATGATTTTACTGTGCACTTTTAATAGTGTAGCGGCTGTTATTTACAATACACATATTTATTCAGGTTGGATTATCAAATCACTCTCTCTTTATTTTCAGCAAATAACTGACTTTCCATGTCAGATATACAATATAACAAAATACAACACTTTATAACAAAATATAGCTTTTTAGCACTTTTTCACAATACACAGAGGCCTAATAGATCCCTGCCTGAAACTACACTGGCCTGCCTGAGCCTCATCAGCCTGCCTTATATAGCTCTTTATTTAAACCATGTGTAGGCCTAATTAGTTCATTGTTTGGCACGGAACTGGCGTGTCCAGGAAAGGTGGAACATAATGGACAGGTTTTCGCCCTTACTGACCCCTCCCTTTGCACTGACTGCCTATTTTCACCAGTGATTGGTCTCTATGCTGCATCCCAGCACCCTGGGGGAAAATTTGTCAGGCTGGTAACTCAGCTATATCCCAAGGGAGTACCAAGAAGAGGGCATGCCCAATCCTTTCTTTAATGGTTTTACATTGAGGGCAACAGATACAGTGCCCCAGAGGATACGTCATCTTCAGTAGATCAATCAGAAAAGCTGATTGCTTTGTAAAATGTGCAACTTTAGTGTAAGTTTACTGCAAGAAAAAAATATTCGACTGATGGCGTACCTGTTACCACTACCTATGGTTTTAAATTGCACAATGTGGACATGGGATACATATCTGAATGAGACAGCATAATTCCTAAATGGATTTTTCTAAGCAACAGTCCAATTTGCAACTTCAATCTAGCCAGGCAGAAAACTGGGCAGAAAGAAACTGTGATCCAACCAGACATGCAATATACGAGAAAGAACAGGCTGCTGTGTACATCTTGGTTGTAAATTAAGTACCACAAGGGGTATGCATCCTGTAGGTTTGGAACCCTGAACTGAAATGCTAATGGCCAGAAAATCTGAAGAGACATTTTGGAATGTCTGGCACTTCATGGATTGAGAGAGCCTGAGGTGAAAGACTTTTTTTTTTCAAATTTGAAATGTGTTCTTGCAGCAATATGCAGTGGAATGGATCCAAAGTAAAGCCTCAGGCTCTAACAGTAAGCTGTGTCTTTTTTCAGTTTTGGGTTGAAGTGAATGAGCCATTTTATTTTATGGAGTTTGTTTATCCTTATATTCTTTCAAAAAATAAATGTTAGTTTATTATGAGGCAATTTAATCTTAATATAGCAAAGACACTGATTTTGGAAATATATGTATCACATTTATATACAATATATATGTTCGAATATAAATGTGACAGTCAACGAAAAAGTATAATGTTTCAAGTAACACATGAAAATAATGAGATTCAAAATTATGAAAACTTTATGCAATCTCACATGCCTGTTTTTACTTTTAGTTTTTTCTTTTATTACTGGAAATTCTGTTTCAATATTTGGCTATAGTAATGAGGTAGTTTGCACCAAAAAGCAAAACTGTTAACTTCCAGTTGTTATTTACTATTATAAGGCCTCATTCAAATGCAATTTGTGTAATTGAATAGGGCTCTATATAAGCACAAAGCATATTTGTTTACAGAAGTTTTTAGTTAGTGAAGACCTTGCGTTCACTAACTAAAAACTTCTGTAAAAAAAATATGCTATGTGCTTATGAAGAGCCTTATTCAATTGGCCAAATCGCATTTGAATGAGGCCCATAGTGAGCCAGATTTTGATTGGATTCAAAAAAGTATCACATGTTAAACGTTCCAATAAAAAATAGTGAAATATTGCTGCAATACTTTCAGATCAAAATAGACCTGCCAATGTATTTTAGGCAATGTGAAGTACATGCTACATATAATACTTTTATAAGGAATGTTGTATTAGAAATGGAAATAAATATGCAATATATGCAGAATGGTACAAGCAATATTGTTATTATTAATTTTAGGATAAAAATGTAATCTGATATTAGTGCATGCACCTGTTAGGCCGTGGTTTTAATAATTTGTCATAATAATAAAAGCTGATCACAACAGCCGCCCAATGTTTTACCTAACCTACTCCCACTCTATGTATTCATTCATATATGACATACGTATAGGCCAATGCTGTAATGAAAAAAAATGTATATATGTTTGAAAATGTTGAGAGAAATATCATGTCTAATAAGAAAAACAATATTTTATTAAATGTTTCTGTGCGTTTAAGTAATGAATTACTACTTTCTAATCATACTCCCAGGCACAATGCGCTT
The DNA here is from genome assembly GCA_027410445.1 of Discoglossus pictus. NCBI lineage: Eukaryota > Metazoa > Chordata > Amphibia > Anura > Alytidae > Discoglossus > Discoglossus pictus. Next base: position 344,959,700 of record CM050164.1, on the reverse strand, counting down.
CTTATTTCTCCACTCCATAGATGATATATCTTCTCTATATTAGGAGCTGCCCACAGAAGAATACTGTGCAAGTGTATTTGTGTACATTGCTAATAGCTCATGTGACACTACTTCCTGCTTCTAATATGTATTTCATAGCATGATCTCACTCTGTGGTACTCCACCTTGGGCGGCTCCCATTGCAGATTTAATACATCATTCAGAGCGTAGAGAGATCTGGTGCATGATTTCCAAAAGTAAGTCACTGTTTAAATGCACAGTAAACATTTGATGAAGGATTTTTTCTTATCAAGTCCTACATACAGTATTCTTTAGAGAGATCTTTATAAGAACACTATGTTCCTTTAAGACTTCCCTAGTTGACTTCACTTAATCCAACAGTTCTAGTTGCATTCCATGTACATCTGAACATAATCTAATTTGTTCACAGCTAGTTTGGACATTACTGATAAGCAACAATACTACTAGATTTAGGATGGACAAATAAATATAGATGGACAACTGCAGGCATAAAAACACCAAACACAATATAATCACATATATAGTTGTCAACAGTGCGGGTTGACAAAAGTTGTTGCTAACGCTTCGCAAGGGCCGCAGGATCGCAGACTTTAAGGCCGCAAATGCGGACCGAAGGCTCCCAGCACAACCGCAAGATTTACGGTCTTAGCATCCACAAATACGAGCCACGCCACTTACAAACAAAAATATTACGACCTCACAAAAATAAGACATTAGAGGCTGAAACCTGTGCACACCAAAACACTAAAAACACAAAAAATACACACATATTCATTTTTCAATTATGTAGTATCACCCCTATATGATGGTGATATATTGTTCAGTCATGTCTGACTCTAGGTGACCCTATGGACCACAGCACGCCTACATGGTGTAGCTCACAGCTTTGTTGCGGTAACCAAGCTCTTCACCACAACAATGTAGTGATCAAGAAGGGGATAACCCCTATATATTTTCACCTAGTTTCAAGCACTTACCTTCCCTGAGTCTTTGAATATCTTACAAATAGTGATGTCGCGAACATAAAATTTTGGGTTCGCGAACAGCGAACGCGAACTTCATCAAATGTGACTCCTCTGACTCCTCTTCTTCAGACTCCTAGAGTCTGGGGGCTTCCACTGCCCAGCATGGAATATTATACACAGGTCAGAGTCTGGGGGCTTCCATTGCCCAGCATGGAAGATTATACACAGGTCAGAGTCTGGGGGCTTCCACTGCCCAGCATGGAATATTATACACAGGTCAGAGTCTGGGGGCTTCCACTGCCCAGCATGGAATATTATACACAGGTCAGAGTCCGGGGGCTTCCACTGCACAGCATGGAAGATTATACGCGTTGCCTCTGCGTTATTATAAGGTGTGTACTGTTAAGTAGTACTATTCCTATCGGTTTAATCCCTGTTACGTCCACTATCAGGGGACGTGTATATGGCATGGATTTTTGGAAGCGGGAGATGGAAAAAGATGCTTGGTCGGTCCTCCCACTTCAAATTTAGGGCACTGCACGTGCAATCTAAGGTGCCACCAGATATGAGTGTCAATGTGCACTGGCAAAAGTTGGCAGAGTAGATGCAATAGGCTTCACACACACGCCTGTAGGAAGGCAATTGCTATTCAATCTATTACAGTCAAAAAAGTGTTGTTTTATGTCACTGTACACTATGGTTGCACCAGATATGACGTATCAGTGTGCACTGGCAAAAGTAGGCAGAGTAGATGCAATAGGCTTCACACACACGCCTATAGGCAGGCAACAGATATTCAATCTATTACAGTCAAAAAAGTGTTTTATTTCACTGAGCACAATATAAGCTGTTAGGTGTTAGCCTGTCACACACACGCTGGCAGGCAGGCATATGCAATTAGATTACACAGAAAAAAATTATAAAATAAAATAAATGATGTTCTAGCCCTAAAAAGGGCTTTTTGGGTTGCTGTCCTTCAGATGGAAGGATCTGGAAGGGAGTGTATGCTGCTGATTGGCTGGAATGTGTCTGCTGACTGTGAGGTGCAGGGTAAAAGTTTCCTCAATGATAAAGAATAGGGGGCGAACCCAAAAGCGCATGTGTTCGCCGTTCGCTGCGAACGCGAACATGCAAAAATCGCCGCGAATAGTCCGCCGGCTAACTGTTCGGGACAACACTACTTACAAATAAAAAAATGTATCAACAATGATTTATATTTACAGAGAAAATGGTAAGATACAAGTAATATGCAAACATGTTATATCTCACCAGTTTTAAAAGAAGCAAATGTCCAACATATATTAAAGTGTCCGCCCAGAGCAGAAAGTAGGAAGCTAAGTAATAAGCAATTAAAAACTATCAGAAATAAATGTAAGAGCAGTCAGGAGTTTCAAATTCATCTTAGATAATATATTCCTAGGTCATATATAAGGGAAATAACCTACTCTGTCCCAATAAGTGCAGGTAGTTGTACTGTAGCGCCAGATAGAAGGAATTAATGGTTAAACATATAGCACAAACAGAAAAGCGATTGAATATAATCTAAATATTCACTGTAGGGAATATTCTAACAAGCTATATCTTGTGTCATGTAGTATCCAACCTAATGAGGAGAAACAGTAGAAACAATGATAGGATAACGAATAGAGAAAAAGGCCTGTAGATGTTTATATGGTAATTAATATCCGATCATAGATATTGTCTTTTTCATGATGGCCATGGTATATAATCTTATATTATGTTATATGTAAATCAAAAAGTGAGGCACAAAGAGGTTAATAATATTCCAGCACTTTTGTCACCTTTGTTGGAGCCAAGGGTTACACATTTGGTTTGTGTTCACCAAAGACCCTTGAATAGCTACTATTTTATTTTCAAATTACAACATTATTTCAATATTTCAAATTCTATAGACCAAATGTGAGGGGGACGTTTATGTTTCCAGGGCCTAGTAGACAGTAGCTTATCTGCTAAGAGCAAATATGATCAATATACATGTGACTAGTGGGATGTCCAATGGGAACAAGAATCTGCTGCAACTGCTTTGAATTGTTATTTTAGTCTATGATTAATTTCATTTAGCAAAACACATATTTTATTGTAGAAATATTTGACTGCTATGTTGTGTACAGTATTTGCCACATTTTATCTCACACTGCCAGACCATTAAATGTAGCTATAATGGGTCTTAAGCTGTCCAAAAGCATATTTAATAATTGATCTTGTCCTTGCAGGTGCTTTGTTGTAATGTCACTTCTGCCAACGTCTCCACATGGGCCACCAGTTTGAGCAGCCATTTATGAAAATCATACCCAGTATCATTATAATAAAACAGCTATAACAAGATAGGTGAGCAATCAAAAATAATATGTGTGTGTGTTTTTTTGCTTGTTTTGCAAGGAACCCAGAACTTCAATCACCAAGCATTATAAAGCTCACATAATTACTATTGTTTTGCAATTTATTATTAAGTTAAACAGTAATTACAACCCCTTCTGTCTTCATTATCCCACTGAAACAATGTAGTTAGTAGTACATTATGATGCGCATAGCTCTAATAAATTTTCATAGCACCATTTGTGCTTTAGTTCCTTCATGATCACATTTCATGCTTTATGATTTTTTTTTGTTTTATGATTCTAGACTTGTAATGTAAGACACCCTTTTACTTATTTTTACTATAGAATAAATGGATTAAACTGATACACACATGGAAATCTAATGTAATGGCACGGGAACTAAAACATCTTAGATATTTGTGATTGGGCATGTTGAAGAAAAACACTTTCACTGACTCACCTTCACCCTCAGAAGAATAAGATAGGACATGAAAACTCAAGGTCGGAGGTGAACGCACAGAGTAACAGCAAGTATGTGGTTCATCTGAAGAACTCCTTCACATACTACCTTTTTATACAGTTTTTACAAGGTTTTGCAAACAATATTGGCTAATCAGTAAACTCTTGTGAGACTCACCAGGGTGTTATTACAAGGTTTTACACACAATATTGTTTAATCAGTCAACTCACTCTTGTATTACAAACACAAGGCCTACACATTTTCATCTTTGAACCAATAATCAGATGTTTTATCTCTACTCAAATATACACACGTATTTAGGCTTTTGTTAGTACATGGCACACATTAATATGCAAATAAGATACACCTCTTATCGCCTTTACATTGAGCTCCATGGAGTTGTCTTTCACATTGACATGTGGTATCATAATGCAGAAAAACATAATAAGATTTGCCCTATTCATAAGTGCAATATTGTGATGTGCAAGAATTTGTTTTTGGGGTACAGTATTCAGATATGGGTTCAACAAAAATAGAACAAACAAGTGGTTAAAGAAAAACAACACTGGCAACTTTGTAAACAACAAATAAAAATAGTTTGTGAACAGGGGATTCCACCTTGTCCTTGTTACATCACTTCCTGAGAAATGGATCAGGAGGGGTGGTGAAGATGGATAGGTCAACAGGTTTTGTTAGATAGTTGAGCCCTTTTAAAATTGACAGCACTCCCTTCTCCCAAAGGCACAGAGACGTCAGCTTGCATCAATAGATGCCGACACTGCTCTTCAGAAATGTAAACTTTCTCACACACACAGCTACATAAAAGTATCATGGATCACTCCAGAGTCCATCAGAGACATCAGAATTCATTCTAATTTTAAAGAAAAGCTACAATCCCTAGTTGTATGTGGTGCATTTTTTTATGTTTTCAATATTGTAAAAAACGTTTTAATTGTATGAAAAATGGGGCACTATAGTATCATAAAATATGGTTTAATGGATTTATTTACCAACTCATATAGTATTATTGTAAGAACAGTAATTCAACCTAGTTTTTTTTTAATTTAGTGCTAATCCATTATAAATAAACAAATGAAAACCTATGGTATGACCACTACTCATTTGTTTGCAATATAGATATGTTTTTGTAGGCTGCTCTTCAAAAGAAAAAGTGTTTGGCGTATCAATCACGGTCAGCAATATAATATACCAAAAACCTGAAAGGCTATACAAGAAATATCAAGGCCCGCACCATATGTAACAAAATTAAACCAGTTAGCTGTCCTTTTAATACATTTCCCCTTAATCTCCTCAGGTAGCACAATTTCAACAACTCGTATCTCTGAAACTACATCATACAAAAAGGATAAAATTGCTAAAGTAATAATGGAAATGTTCGATTTTTAGTGAATACAGAAGGTATGTGCTTTGTTTTCCCTGCCGTGCACAGTACAATGAAAACTACAGCAATTATTACATGAAAACTTGAGCAATTGCATCCTAAGAGGTACAGACATTTTTTATTTTTTTTTCAATCGGATTTTGTTGAAAGCAGTATTACTACAAGTTGCCTCTTCAACGTAACGTTTAAACATTTGAAATGGCACCGATACAAGGCTTGCATGCCTGAGAAACTTGCAAACATGAACTTGCAGTTTTCTTAATTATGTGCAATTGTCACACTTAATTTCACTGGATTTTATTTTAAACTATTATTAAATTCAAATGAATACACTAAAAAGCTACTTAGTCCATTAACCTTGTACATTCTCTTCTATTTCCAGCCTTTGCAACAACAACCAGTGCTGACGTTCTGTTGCTTTTACGGCAAATTCAAACCATGGCCTCTATCCAATTTTTAATCAGCTGTACAGATGGGTTTATTTCACAAATGCACTTGGCTGCACAGATGGAAGCTCCTGAATGCCTGACAAGGTGTTAAAACTGTTACTCAGATTACAAAGGAATGAAAAAAGAAGCACAGGAAATTATAAAATAATTAGAATGGACTCGGTCTCTTAAGGGTTTATTAGTTCAGAAGTTGAATTTTGTCCTTGGCAAGTAAAAGGCAGTCTTTAAAATAGTTTGAGTAAACATATATCAAGTTAAGCATGAAAGCTATTTTGTGTATCCCACAAGAACAGATGTGATCTCAGAAGAACCTGGTGCACTACTGATAAAAAATCAGTGTTACCAGCTGAGAGCTGCGTAGATGTAATCGTCTAAGGGCAGAGCAGACGGTGGCGGCAGCAGCCCTAACACAGACGATCTGCTCACATTATTTTACAGTTAGAAGCAATATTTGGGAAAAAGGATAAGATGGGTCGAAAAACCAACATAATACTGCATAAATGCAACACTTTTTTGACTCCAAAAAAACAACACAAATGCAGTGGTGAAGCTAGTGAATGGAGGGCCCTGGGGATACATAAATGGGCAACGCCGACCTTGTGTGTGTTTGTTCCACTGTTGTGTGTTTGTGTCTCTCTTTCTCTTTCTCTCTCTATCTCTCTCTCTGATTCTCTTCCACTCTTTCTCTCTTTCTCTTGTTTTCTCTCTCTGTCTTGTTCTCTTTTTCTCTCTGTCTCTCTCATTCTATTTCTCTCTCTTTCTCGCTCTCTCTCTCTATCTCTCTCTCTGATTCTCTTCCACTCTTTCTCTCTCTTTCTCTCTCTTTCTCTCTCTCTCTTGTTTTCTCTCTGTCTTGTTCTCTTTCTTTCTCTGTCTCTCATTCTCTTTCTCTCTCTTTCTCTCTGTCTCTCTCTCTCTTTCTCTATATCTCCCTTTCTCTCTCTTTCTCTCTCTTTCTCTCTCTCTCTTGTTTTCTCTCTCTGTTTTGTTCTCTTTCTTTCTGTCTCTCATTTTCTCTCTCTTTCTCTCTGTCTCTCTCTTTCTCTTTCTCTATATCTCCCTTTCTCTCTCTCTTTCTCTCTCTCTCTCTCTCTCTATCTCTCTCTGATTCTCTTCCACTCTTTCTCTCTCTCTCTTGTTTTCTCTCTGTCTTGTTCTCTTTCTTTCTCTGTCTCTCATTCTCTCTCTCTCTTTCTCTATATCTCACTTTCTCTCTCTCTCTCTTTCTCTCCTTTTCTCTCTCTCTCTTTCTCTCCTTTTTTCTCTCTCTCTTTTTCTCTCTTGTTTTCTCTATCTGCCTTGTTCTCCTTTTCTCTCTGTCTCTCTCTTGTTCTCTATCTCTATCTCCCTTTCTCGCTCTCTCTCACATTTTCTCTCTTTTTCTCTCACTCTTTCTCTCTCTTTTTCTCTTTCTCTCTCTCTCTCTGTCTTGTTCTCTTTCTGTCTGTCTCTTTCTCTCTCGTTCTCTTTCTCTCTCGCTCTCTGCCTCTATTTCACTCTCTCTCTTTCTCTCTATCTCCCTTTCACTCGATCTTTTTCTCTTTCTTTCTCTTTCACTCTCTCTCTTTTTCTCTTTCTTTCTCTTTCACTCTCTCTCTTTTTCTCTTTCTTTCTCACACTCTCTCTCTCTCTTTCTCTCTTTCTCTCTGTCTCTATCTCTCTCTCTCTTTCTCTCTCTCTCTCTCTCTTTCTCTTTGTCTCTTATCACCACTCTTATCCCACCACTGTACTGAGTAAACAAATAGTAAATTTTTCAGTATATGACATGCCTATAAATAATTTAATAAACACATATCCTACTCAGAATCACAAGAAATACAGTGTTTGCATTGCACTCCGAGAAACCGGGTGTGAACATGTGAATGAGCAAACAATGCATTTTCACTCTAATCCAAAACCAATTCAAACATGGCTCCTTTACAGCATATAATTTGATATCGATAGTACCATACACTAAATCCTGATAAGGTACAAATCCCTATTCAGTTAACAAACAAAGAGGCTGAGAAATATCTGTTATGTCAGGGCACTCAAACAGAGTTTATAAAACTTAACATTTGTGTTAACTTTATTAAAAAATAACATCAGTAGAGAATACTTTGTTATAGTGCCTTGTTCATAGCATGCTGAGGTGTTTAGGGTCAAGGAGAGTTGGGCACTACTGAACAACCTTATGCGTTGCACCTGCAATAGTTCTGCCCTTGCATATATGAATATATGTTCCAAGAAAGCATTAACATTTTATTTACCTAGAGTTTTAAAATGTATTTATAGAGGTAAATATTATATTTATATATCTTACAATACCAAATAAGATTTCCAATATTTAATCACAATACATCAGCATTTCTGTGTTGCTTTGAAGCTGAGTCTGACCACATATCTCCACTATGTGCATTGCACATATTTCTCATTTTAACAATATAATACATAGACAAGTCATTAGTCTTGTCAAAAAAAAACTTAGGATCCAGAGATATTGGGTAATTAATTTGCTTCAATCCACTAATATCGTGATACTGTGTACATTCAGGGAAAAAGCTTAAAAATGTACTTAACAAATGACTAATAGTTTGAAGTTGAATCTCTCCTAATAGAACACATAAGCTACGTATGATAAAATAAAGGTTACAGTCCACACATTCAAATTAATAATTCAGCATAAGATTTCTAGACACCCGTATAAGGAACATCCAGTGTGTCAAAGACTAATTAAAAGAAAAGCAAAAGAAAACGGATTGCATGTTCCTGTCTAATAATAATGGTTGGTAGTATTTTTAGAAACATACAGCAGATGTCAAACTGTAAAGGTGTTATTCATTAATAAATTGAAGAAAAATGTGTTGACTATGGACAATACCATCTCCTTGGTTTAGTTCCTGTCTGTCTATTTTCACCCTGTCAGATCCCAGCTATGTCATTTTATCTTTCCTGCAAGGTTCCTGAAGACTTGGAAATGAGACACTACCTCAATGTACTTTTTCAGGTAACATATATTATTAACAAAGTCGAAATATTGTGAAGAACAGCAGAAGGCAAACAAGAGATCTTCCAATGGAATTCAGAATCACAAGTGCAGCAACATTTTGTTGTGAGATACCTATGACAGATCCAGCAGAGACCTACTGGTTTAGAGATCAGGAGATAAAGTATTCAATTTTTCTTTAGTCAAACACTTAAAGTCTAAATTCATATTTTATTTATTTTTGTCTGTATTCTTCATATTACCATATGCAATGTTTATAAGTTCAGTGTATTAGTTTGAATGAAATACTTGATTATTCAGTATGTATATCTATAACATTACACTTTCTATACATTTTTAATATATAGAATAGGCCCTTTGCAATGCATTATTTACATGAGGAAAATATTACCCATGTTTATATTCTACATCTGTAGCTGTATACAGTAGCAACAAACATATTCTGTTGCAGTCTCTCCACTACATATAGGTCTCAATCTCTACTCTCTCACTCTCTCTGGAACTACAATCAAATACACTGTCTGAAGCTTTGCTGAAGTCTCTCCACTACATATAGGCCTCAGTCCCTCCTCTCTCTCTCTGGAACCACAATCAAAGACACTGTCTGAAGTTTTGCTGAAGTCTCTCCACTACATATAGGCCTCAGTCTCTCCTCTCTCTCTCTCTCTCTCTGGAACTACAATCAAATACACTGTCTGAAGCTTTGCTGAAGTCTCTCCACTACATATAGGCCTCAGTCTCTCCTCTCTCTCTCTCTCTCTGGAACCACAATCAAAGACACTGTCTGAAGTTTTGCTGAAGGTATCTAAAGAAACTGTGGAGCCATTCCAACTTGTACTATATGTAATATTATCAATATTTGTATGAATGTTTCTGTGATATAATATCTGATGAGATAGAAACTTTCACTAAGCAAATCTATACCTATGCATTTGTCTGAAACCCCTTACCTTGCCTGCTCCCCCACCCCCAAAGCCTGGTTTTATTGCTTCTTATCTGTGAAATAACATTTGTCCATCCTTCTCATATTCTGTTGCAGTCTCTCCACTATCTGTAGGCCTCAGTTTCTCCTCTCCCACTCTCTGGAACTACAATTACTTCACCCCCCCCCCCTGCCCCTCGCCTACCCGCCCCTTGTTTCTCTTGATTTATTGAGTCACTCAAATTTCCTACAACTGATCAATTACCAACACCTGCTAACTATACCTAATTATTACACAATGTTTCATCATGCCTGTTCCTTCCTCATTACATCCTGTCTTTTCCTCAAGCTCCTCTTCTCAACTTTTCCACTTCATGTCTCCAACATAACCATCTCACCTTCCATGCTCTCCTCTCCTCTTTTATGCCCCCATGAGCTACTCTCATTCCTCCATTCACTATCTCCTCCCCCTTCTAAAGCTCATAAGCAGAAACACTTCTGCAAGTCCAACTCCCACCTCCTCTGCCTCTCTCTCTTTCTTCTGCTGGCTTCTTGGGACATACCTTCTAACACAGGATCCTCACCTCCCACTCATAGATTATACTATCTGACCACTAGGGGCAGATAACATATTACATACTAGAATCACTTACCAAATTACTTTCTCAGATGCTTTCCTTTCCCTTCTATATGAAAAAAAACATTCTAACTATGCATACCCTCCTACCTAATGAAATTTCACTTTCTTCCTGACCCTTGCTATTTCTTATCTGCCTCTTCCATCCCCTTTAGATTGTAAGTAGAGAGTTTTTAGTTTAGGAAAAAACACTTTCTACAAAGATTCTAAGCTCAAAACAGGGCCCTCCATTTTTTGCAGTTTGTTAAAATTATATTTTTCCTTGTTCTTTTCCCCTGTATAGCGTTATGGAATATGTTGGCGCATTACAAATAAAAGTAATAATAATAATAATCATTTTGCCGATTACACTTGGCCAGAAAATTAGGGATGTTTTTAGCCGAATTGGAATTTACAGCGTAGGTGTATAAGATCCGACCTCTAACCTTCTATTACATGCTATGATGGTGTCCAGGCTTCCTCTTCCTGCTTAATGAAAAAGTTCTTCCATAAGTATAAATCCACTGTACACACTCCCTCTGACAAAGGAATTAATCCCTCAAAACTTTTGCTGGAAGTGAATGTCACCTACTTGAGGCCACAATAACGTTGGATTTAAATGTTAATGTATAACATAGTGGGATCACAGTACAGAAAGTAGGGAAGGATTGCTGCAGATGTACTAAGATGTACATTTAGTTTAATGATTTAGGTGATTTATGGTATAAATCTCTACAACTCAACAAACTTACTCCATTAAAAGCCCGCTTTTAAAAGTGAAGGTTTGTATAAAGGAATTTTTAAAATGTAATTTTAATGTTAGCATGGTGTTTATAAATATATGAATAGTCTAAAAATGTCTGTTATTCTGGAATGAAGAACTCCTTGTGTCATGTACATAAAAGATACTAACATAGTCATGGTAGGATATTGCTGTGCTAATACCAAACTGGAAAATAAAGGGAAATTAGTTTGTCTATGTACAACCTCATTCGTATAATGAGTTAATGTTATGATCCAACTAATCCTGTAGGACCTATGGTTCTTTGGGAAATCCCTTTATGCAGTAATGAACACAGCACAGCATACCTGTACCCAGGAACTGCAGGAATACCAGCTGATAGGATCCATTGTAGTAATTCCCTTGTGTAGAATTACTATCTACCCAGAAATAAACCATACACAGTGCTGATGTATGTTTCTGTAACCTCTTTTATTGAAAAACAACAGTGAATTTATTTTCAACACAGTCCCACCCATCTTTATCAGCCACCACCCTAACTCACCCTGGGATCTGTCTGTATAGATGGTCATTTTTTCTAGGTTTATGGCCTACCAGGGGTCTCTGATAATCTCCAAAGTGGAGACACCTTGCCTCAGAATGACTATACATTTAACACCTGACCTCCCTGTAAACTCTCTCTCTCTCCAAGTAGCGTGGCCCCCTAAATTGCATCCCCTTGTTCCAAATGCACACCCAAAAACATAGATTGGCTCCATATGCAACATTCTCTAACACAGAGATGGGCAAAGCAGGTCACAGAGAGCCAAAAGAGAGCTACAATTTCATGATTTACACAGCACAGGGCTTGTCAAGCGTTGGCCTGGGTATATATCTCTAGGACCGTCATTACCTGTATCTCTAATACAAAAAATACCTGCAAAGGAAAATGTAAAAAAATCTTCCTTCAGGCTGCAGTTCTACATTGCCATTTAATATGTCTGCACGGTGTCGATATTTTAAATCATTTACTACACTTGAAGGCTTATACACACTGCACAACTCCAACTCATTATGACTCCACATCCTTCTACAGTATCAAAAATCTATTAATTTCCGTCATTTTCTCTTAAATTTTTTGACTGCAGCATCAAGGCACAAGACAGTCCTGCTCAGTTATGGCAGAAGTGGAAGCTTGGGGGATCATTAATGAATCTCAGTGCACCTTTTTCATTATCATAAATGACAACACATATCAAGGAATATTCCCTTCTGAATCCCAAGCATGAAGTTCAGTTATTTCATTTATTTATTGTAATTTTATTTCAGTACAGCTCCAATAGGGTAATTAAAGCATGGTTTTAAAGCATTTTTGGGTTAGCATTCAAAATGTTGTAATCTATTTTTAATCTACCATTCTCCTGGTATTGAATCTGAGAAAGAAAATGTACTGCTTGTGACAATAAACGTAGGCACTATATTTAAATCATTTTTATTATGTGTCTTAATTGAGAAGTTGGAAGATACTTAAAAATTGCATGTACAAATGTAAAACATGAAGTAGATTCTATGAAAAGGTGAGCACTTTGACTAAAACATGTTGAAGTTCATTCTTAGCAATTTTCTTTTACAATCTTTGAGTTGACTTAATGTGTTGAAATGTAATTTAATAGTCAAAGTTCAAGAAAATTTAATTTTGACCAATTTGATTAATTGTAGATTGCTCCCTCACTTACAGAACCTTGTCCAATGCCTATACAATATAAATGTTACTGATTGAACAGACTTTAATTGTTGAACTATTAGTCCTAAAGGCCGACAGATGGAAATATAAACTCACAACTAGAAATATGAACAAATACTAATACAGCCAGTGTTACTGTGAGTTGAATGCCTTCCAATCCATTTATGCAATGTGTAACTGAGCCTCATTTACTTCTGTGACAAATGACACTGCAAACTGGTTTGCCACATAATGTTACACAACTACTAATTATGCCACAGGTTACTTTAGAAACAGAAAAGATATCTTAAGTTGATCAGTGTGTGTATAAGTCACATATTGGTTCATATGTACTCAAACAAGATATCCTAAAAATGTTGCTTGGGCCTCGCCACTGATACATATAGATAGATAGATAGATAGATAGATAGATAGATAGATAGATACCAGTTTGACTTATAGCAAACTGAGGTATCTTCACCACGTTAGAACACATCTATATTACCTCTTACAGTAGACTCTCAGTTAACCGGCACCCATAGGGATTGGTAGATGCTGGATAAATGGAGTTTCTGGTTGCTTGAAAGTTACTATTAAAAGAGGCCTAGATTAGCACATAGGGTGCTCTGGTAAGTATATTTGTTGCTGAGGGCTGTTCTAGCAGCAGCAGCTTTCACTCCTCACTTACACACAGGTACATTGGGCTGGAGGGTGCGGTGCTGAACACAGGGGATGTAATGCCAACACTGCGCTTGCTGTCTGCTTCCAGGTAAAACTGAATTGCAACACGTACAGTGGATGAAATCTAGGTGCCTGTAAGCATTTTGTAGCATGACAACCTGGCACATGGGATTTGATAAACCCTGTACATTTATTTTTTTATTTAAAGTAAAGTACTCAAGATTTTACTTAAAAATTGTACTTGATTTTCATTGGGGAAATATATATTCACTAAGGTGATGAGTATATTGTTAATACGTCCCACCCAAAAGATATACCTACCCTGGGGATATACTTTCTTAAAATGTTCTTCTACTGACAGACTCTAAATTAGATAGATACACCCCTTGATTTAGATGTGTATGTGGCATCTATACTTTCTTTAAATAACTTATTGTTCAATTTGTAATAAGAGTTCTTTTTCCAATGAGTCTCTTGAATATACATGATATCGCCCATCTCCTCCTTCTACATGTATGTCAAATTCATGCCATAGTTATGGTGTAATTCTGAAGTTGTAATCAATTTCAAGAGGCTCTCTTTTATTAATACAGAATATTAATTGTACCCTCAGGATAGATCTTATATACATCTCAAATTATTTATATCCCCTTCAACTAAATAATATTTAAACCCAATTGTACTGCCCTGTCAAATAATATTTTTACTTGTGTATAAATTTAAGACCTTTGATTATTTTTACATATAAATAAATGAATCTCCATATATTGCTCGATATGTGACCATTAAAGTTTATGTAATAAGTATTTTTCTTTTGTTTGTTGCTAACAAACTTAGAAACTTGTGAGTCATGGGAGGAACCATGGATTCATATAAGAATTAATTACCCATTGACAACAGAACTTTATGAAAGAGAAAGCCCCAAGTAGTATAACCCTCCCAGTCATGCTGAAGGAAGTCTGGACGTCCAAGATGAAATCTCCCTTGACGCATGCACAGATTTTCCATCAAAAAATAATTTTGATTGTGGCTTACATAGCTGCTAATGTTGTTACTATGTGATTTTTTTTTTCAATTTAGTATGGTCTTTTTCCCCTTCTAGATTGCAACCTTGTCGTGTTGAAGGGGCTTGTATACTTCAATGAAGCTATACCATGTATGGCCACCCAAGATGGACAGGTCATAGGAGAGAGGCCAGACAAATCGTGGTCCACTGGAGAAGGAACTGGCAACCAACTCCAGTATTATTGCCATGAAAACCATATGGATAAGCACCACCAGAAACACAGACAGATGTACCTGGGGTGCTGCGTCCATATGGTCAATGAGTGCCAGACACAACTAAATGCACTGAACAATAACAACAACAAAGGTCTTTTTACGTTTTATTTCTTACTTTCCCCGACATCCTTTACCTTTAAGTTAGAGAATGTCATTGAAATAATGAAAAGCACTGGGACAACATAACAATTAAGTTTTTGGTACTCTGCCAAAATTATACTCTATATAAATAGCTCTTTATTTTGTGTAGATCTGGAATTTCTCTCATGATTTACTTAGATCTGTCCCTGAACACCAGCGCTAAGATTTACACAAAGTTTTCTAAAAAGTTTGCCAACTAATGTCACACATTTAATGAAAGACTGTATTTTGTGAAACATATTGTGTTGTTATGCCCATATGTTTTGTAGACCAATGGCGTTCTATCTGCATTTAGAAATTCTGTCTTGCACTTGAAATGTAAAACTCGTTTACTGACAATGTATTTCAATAAAACATGGCATTGAGTGGATTCATATGATAATTATTTCCCTTTACAATTTAAAAGTTGACTGAGTTAGACGATTGTTAAGCAATCAATGTACTTAATTAGCCTTGAGGAGCATGTGAAATATTTGATGTACTAAATGTATATGAACCTACAGGTTAATTTACATAGGAAATTGTTTATTATAAAGTATATATTATGCAATGTTGAATAATACTTACATAAAAAAGAGCACAACAGCAGGGGCAGCAGAACCACAGTACACAGAGCATACCCTCTCAACATTTCAAATGCCAAACAGGTACATTTATAACTATGAAAAATTATGTATTATTAGGTCGTTTTACAATGTGCTTGGAGACTAAATAAAAGACACATATTAACTGACACCAGGGGTGGATCTACCAGTGGTTTGTTGGTGCAGGGCATTCACGCTTTTCTCTGTAGTGTAGGGGCCACACTGGGTCAAACCTGCCACGGCCCATCTGGGCCCCACCGGGTCTCCATGGCTGCACCCCCCCCCCCCAAAGGGGTCTTGTGGTTGGAGCAACAATAAATACAGGTCTCAGGATGGTTTGCTGCTATGGGAAGGGGACTTCAGGAGGGGAGGAGTTATGGAAAGGGTTCTGGGGGAGGAGCACTGAGTAATGTGATCCCACAGGGTCCAGCCCACAACATATTTTACAACCCATAGAGAGGCACCCAAAACTTTTTTTTTTTTTGCACTAGCACCTCCATACTCTAGCTCCGCCACTGTCTGACACCCAGAATTTATTTCTCCTATACTTTGAGAGAAAAAAACAGGAGGACCCTGAGGACATGGGGCATGGTCAGAACTGGAAAACATGATTGTAAAATGTGGGATTTTGCTTAAAGGGACACTTTAACTTTCTTATAAAGAGCTCTGTAAAAAACAGCTAGGTAGGACCTGCTAAGAAAAAAAGCATGTATTAAAGTTTTGCTGTGTATTTAAACAATACATTACTATTTTTAATCATGCCCCAAAGCAACATGAGCTTCTTAATTCTTCACCCCACAGTGATGTATTGTCTCGAGAGTGGGAGCCACCTAGAGGGAAGTACTCTCAAAACAGGCATACCATTTTTGCAGGATGATAGTGGGATGTGAGATGTGATTAGAAAGTGTATTTGTGTACATTGCTCCCTGCTACTAATGTTTGCATTACAAAGTGGTTTTAAAAGATTTTCAGTTTAGTACTTCCCCAAAAGATGACATATCCTTTAAAAAAGGCACATTTGGGAAACTAAAAAGGGACAAGGGGATTTTCTCCGAAAAGGTGAAAGGCATGCAATGTAAAGAAGAATATACAGTGTGAGTTACACGTGTTGAACAGTTAATGGACATTTGGTACTGTGACGAGAAAGCATTTCCAATGGTTATAGCTACAAAACTGATGGATTTGGATTACTTAATTTGGGTTTCCCAAAAGGTGAATGGCAAAAGGCAGCAAGCAAGAGGGATTCTTATTCGTACATCCCTATTTTCAGTCCTTCTTACTCTATTTGCCCTTAAAGTATCACTAAAAGTATATATCTTTTAAATTTACTATTAAATATGCAGAGGTAGCAGGCAAATCTTCATAAACATACAGTACATTTTAAAAATAAAATATTAAAATGAATAAAGATAGTCTAAATAGCATGCGAGATTAAATCCCCACAACATGGAATAATCATAATGCACAAACAATTGGCCAGAACAGGAAACATGTTTGTCCTTGTGTAACTCAGCATTGTTTTGTTCACCCTCATTTAAAAGAGAATCAGAATAATGTGTTAGGTGTCATTCGCATCTCCAAGTTGCTATTAACACTCTATTTAAAATTATTTTAAATACATTTAAATTTATATCCTAACTATACATAATTAAAATTATTTTTAGTGAAAAATCCTTTCAATTTCCTTCTAATTATTTGCATCCCTTTTACCTTATGTATCTCCTTTATTGTTGCGTTCCTGCCTCCTTAAGTTGTCTAATCTTTTCCCGCTTTCCCTGCTCATCCTAATATCCTTCATTTTCACATTTTCTGTATATTCATATGTAATTTATCTCAATCTTCCTGTTGACAACAACCCCTTTCTATGCTATCTGCCCCCATTTTCCCTTTTATTTATCTCTATCTACCTTTCCTATCCAAAAATTCTGAATGCCCAATTTTCCTCTCTCTCCTTTGCCACCTCTGTCTAACTCTTTTTTTTCTCTTTTTATCCCCTTTTCTTCCTTTCTGTAAACAACCCTTGCATTTTCCCTCATGGGATTATGGAACTGGCCTTGGACAGCGGAGCAGCTTAATCAAGCCCTTGGATGGAGCGTAGGAGTTGAGGGCATATGACAGATACAAATATAGTTATCTGATAAAAGACAGTATTTGAGCAAACAAAGGTATAACTGTATTTGTAACTTCAAACCTGCTGAGAATAATGAAATGGTGTGAATTTCTCAAAATTATACCTATAGTGTAACTCACTGTATGATCAAGGGGACTGCTGTACTTCATTATTTCTGTAAAAAGTATGTTTTATTTATAGCTAAAAAAAGTTAATTCTCATATGCGCATCCACTCAGTCTTTTCTTTTAGAAGAATGAGTGGATGTGGTCATGATGAACTTCTTATTTGTTATTATTTACCAGTAACATGGCATACTCGTATGTGTTGGATCAATATACCTAATTAGAAATGACTTGGATGTGGCTGGATTTTATAATTTACCCACCTAAAACATCTGGAAGTGCTTGATAAGAAAAGCTTTCATGTTCGTTTATCCAAAACAGCACCATATTTAGGTAAGTAGATTAAATGCCATTAGCTTTAATACCTTTTTAAACAAAGTAATCTGTTGCAGCGATAATGGATTTTAAAGTAAGTATACTCATTAAATTGGTTTTACACATTTGTGGTTTCCCTTTGACCACATGAATCTCTAAAATCTACACTGTTAATTACAACTGTAATATGTCCAGTGTTAACAGCTGATTAATTTTATGCTATGTCTAATACAGACATAAAGTTAACGGAAGAACTTTGCCATCAATTTTAATAAATGTTATGATCCAGAATGTAGCCAAAATTATTATCAATGGGTGTCTGAATGATTGCACAATTATTGATAATTCTAATCTATGTTTAAAAAGATTTACATTTATGCTGCTGTGAAAAAAATCACTGAAACTAGTGAAGAATTCTTAATTTAATTAAGGCAGAAGGAGGCCCTATGGTTTACAAAATAGACTATGCACTAGTATAATCAAGCGTTCAATATCAGCTCAATTTAATGATTCTTTACAATTCTTTACAAAATGCATAACTGAACTTGTGTCTCTTTAAGGCAGGACTGTGGATTATTTTTTGCATATAGGGCCCCTGACCCACAAAAATATTCATCCTTAGCCATGAATTAAATTTGTTATAATACATTTTTTTTGTCTTACATATGTCATTGTACAGTGCTCTTTTAACTGGTATAATCCATTGTCCTCTTTAAATATGGGTATTAAGATGTGCATGTGTGGGGCCGAAACATGTTGTGTGTCACTAGGAATCAGGGAAAGGGCAACATTTGGCCCGGGAGCTGCTGGTTCCCCATTATGCTTTAAAGGGCCACAGAAGACTCACATTGACAATATGCTCATTTAGAGAACTGGATAGATAGATACCTTTGATGCACTACACTCTGGGAAAACTGGGCGGGACATGCAAATGAGGCCACAATGCATGCTCACTCTAATAATCCAATAACCATTTTTACATGGCTCCTCATTTGCATGTCCCACCCAGTTTTCCCAGAGTGCAGTGCATTAACTGTATTTCTGAAAAATTGGGGCAGGAAAAAAGTTTATTAACCTATTTTCAGACATTCAAATGGAATCACTAATGTACCATTCAGGGATTAAACTACTGTATTATGTATAGTGGAGGGCTTCTATCACTCTTCAGCCCACCATATGTGAAACAATTGCTGTAATGAAGTACTAACGTATTGGTCCGAATATAAGCCGCACCTTTTTTCCGATATTTGAGTTTGCTAGTTACGGGTGTGGCTTATATTCGCAACCGTAAAAAAATCATTGGCGACTTGTGAGCTTGGGAGTTACGTGTGCGGCTTCTATTCGCGAACTTAAAATTACTGCAGATTTGCGCGATTGCGAGTTAAGGGTGCAGATTTGCGTGCTTGAGACTGTAGTATTGTAGCAATTGAATAGCGATTTACAGTTTTAGTGATTCTAACATCCTGTAAGGCCTGTAATTGGCAAAAAAATTACAGTACTAATTAGAAAGCCTGTTTCTTGCAGTCTTTTTCTCTCCGATGTTACGGGTGCGGCTTATATTTGAGTACTATTTTTTTTCTATTTTTTCCCCTTGAATTTTACAGGTGCAGCTTATATGCGGGTGCGGCTTATATTCCGACCAAAACGGTATATACATATATATATATATATATATATATATATATATATATATATATATATATTTAAAATTGTATGTTTCAATTCGAGGCAATTAAATACCTCTTTGAATATAAACATCATGTACTATCAAGTCCACTGCATATGTAAGTGTTTTATGTAAATATGCCAACAACACCTACACAAAGTCTTATGCAGCAAAGGGTCAAGTTTAGATGGATATATCTATTAAAATATCTTGAGAAATTTCATATCAAATTTAATTTGTAGCATTTAAGTAAATAGAAGTTATAATTGTATCTCAATGCATATACTATGCTGTTGTATCTTTTTTTATCTCAAAGCGACAAACCTTAGAAAATACATAATTAAGTAGTTTTTTTAATTAAGCTAAGTTTAAAGTGAAGTGAAACTTTTTAGTCTCTAGCATTTGTATGACTTCTGTCAACAAAATTAACAATGATATTCATTATTGCCGACCCGTTACATGTACGTGGCAGGGGAAAAAAATAGAGTTGCATAAATCATCACATTATCTCAATTATATCAATATCAATCAAAGGAATCCAATCTCATTTTCAATCTGCATTTTAGTTACTGAGAACCAGTTGAGTACAAGTGGGGATACTAGATAAAAGAAACAATTTGCCTCTAATAAAATCCTGGGGAGCAAAGGAAGATGGAAATGGTATGATCAAACTCCTTATTGTCTCCGGGGTGTGTGTTAACATAACAATGACAAATACGCTCACACTTTAAGTCTTGCTCGTTTGATCACATTGTGGACTGTTGAACATTTTATTTATTTTACTATGGAATTTTAAAACAACAACATAAATTATTTAATTACAGTAAAATGGAATAAGAATAAAATGGGCCACTGTGTGTATTTAAAATATTCTATTCTGAAGAACTATACTTAAATAAGCAACATCTTTTAGAATTAATGCAT
The DNA here is from genome assembly GCA_027410445.1 of Discoglossus pictus. Classification (NCBI taxonomy): domain Eukaryota; kingdom Metazoa; phylum Chordata; class Amphibia; order Anura; family Alytidae; genus Discoglossus; species Discoglossus pictus. The sequence goes on along the minus strand of CM050164.1, from coordinate 344,939,270 downwards.
CCTCTAATTTATTACTGTTATATGCAATCATACTTCAATGGAATCTACTATTTTAATTTCCATTGACTCACATCTTGCAGTGGCGGGAGACTTTGACTAAACAGCAAGTACACAGTGGGAATGTAGCATCTACAACTACCAGTACATTCGGACGTTCTAACAGAAGGCTTATTAGTTTACAATGACTGACCTATTTGATAAATGGAGCTACAAGAAGCAGGGTAAATGGAGAAAATGGAAGTCTGCAGTAAAGAATATTTCATATTAAAGTGAAAAATACAAAGGCTGTGTTTATTTTTTTCTTTCTAAAAACATTTGGCAATGATCAAGTTTTATTATCCAAAAGGCTATACAGAAAATGTGACTACTGAGGTCCTTTAATGTGGCTGATAAATGAAAAACAAGTTCCAGATGTATCATGTTAATACAGTTGCTGGCATGTGCCACCGGGCTAAATAATGCATTCTCCCCCACCAGTAGCACACAGCTCATTCTGCCCACTGGCAAACATTAGTGAAGAGGAAGGGTTAGTGGCCCAGTGGTTAGGTTTTGGTTTGGGTTTGATTCCAGTCAGGGAACCAAGAGGTCACGCCACCCTGAAGACATGCAGGGTTGGCCTGGTCAGTACTTGGATAGGAGACCACCTAAAAATGCCATGAGCTGTATGCTGTGGCCCACTGGAGAAGGAACTGGTAACCCACTCCATTATCTCTTCCATGAATACCAAGTGAATCAGCATGGTGTGTTACAGTCCATAAGGTCACAGAGAGTTGGACATGACTAAACAACATACCACCATGTATAACTGTGTTTACAGCCATATACCTAAAGATAGGACATTGATTAATTTGTGTGTATTCATGTATCAAAAACTGCAAATATTAAATATTGTCTTTTAAATATAATTCTTAAGCATTCTATATATTGAAGTACTTTTTGAGAAATATTATTGATGCAAGAATGTTTAGTCCGCTGTAAAATATTATTTTTCCTTAATATTGATTCATAGAAAATCATATTTTAAAAACTTGGCTCTGCTTGCAGACTGTTGTAAATATTGTAGCTGGGCACATCTGGTAGGCTTGATCTGTGTATAATTGTGATTCGGTGAATTATGCTAAAGATCTTCCCACTGAATAGCAGAAGGGGTCCTGCAAGTTAGGTCAAGAAGCAAAGTAGATATCAAGATACAGAGAAAACTTAAACAAAAAGAACAAAATGATTAAATAATACATTGTACATGTGTGATCATGCATTTTATGCTACCCTAGGTTCATTCAGACGTGTGCATCACCCATTTCCCAGCTACTATTCAAACTTGCCTTGTGCTATAATATATATATATACAATAAACAAGTTCAGGTGGTTCCTAGGTAAGGACGGTATCCGTTCCTTAACCTGGATTAAGGATGAGATCCATTCTTTAGGGAAATTTGTATGTAAGTCAGATCCCTGCTGAATGATAATAACAACAATAATATTATAATGGCTCCTGTATGGTAATAATAATACCTAGCAATAATATGGTAATAATAATAGTAATAGTATTAATACCCCTGTACTGTAATAATATGTTACAAAAAAAAACTTGGGAGCCTGTTCTTAAGTAGGAGTCGTTTGTAAGTCAGGTCATTGTAACCCGGGGACCACCTGTATAAGGTATGCTTACTCACACTACATATAGATACTTCTGTGTACATGTACATACTTTTCCATAGGACTGTAACACACAACTGATGCAGCCTAATACCCTCTCAAAATTTGCTGCCATATGCCTAGGCGTTTGGCCAATGTAGAAAAACACCACTGTATGTGGTATCCATTTAAAATATATGTACAGTGCAATTAAAAAGTATGTTTAATACATTTTCACTCCTAATTTATTTTATTTGTGACAAGAGATGTAATATTTATAGCATCATTGTATTCATATGACATTCCGGTATCAAGGCCAGTAGCCAGTCCATCTGTTTCCACCATATAGGCCATTTTTATCCATAATTGATTGAATGGTCAAAGTTCTATGCTAGATTTATTCTGTAAAAATAGTACGTAGAAACATATTTTTTTTGTTTTTCAGTGCTGCTTTACTTATTAGGTAACATTCAATGACAAATTCTATGATGTCACTGTGGGCATAGAAGCCACATCAAATTCCCATACTGCAACCCTGCTTACATTGTTCGGATAAGTCATTGTGCTACATAACAGAAAATTACATGAATAAAATAATATTTGAGCAAAATGAAAAAATTTCTATATCCATACAGCAAATTACTAATAATGGCGGTAGGTTGCATTTAATATAATATTTATCATACCGTTTATGGTAGTTCTTATCTATTTTATTATATGAATTGTAAATCTCAAAATAGATTCCCCTAGATTTTTTTTTGCATTGAGAACTCTGCTGTGCCCAGAAGACACCTGCACACATAATAGGATATACCGAAGATTTTCTGTGAAAATAGCTGTAAGATTAGGTTGAAAGAATTGCTAAATTGTAATGGTACTGCCATTAAAGCTGGTGAATCTTGTTCAAATTCAGCCCTGCTCGTGACCTTCGCTAGCTCACTTTATCTCCTTGTCCCTTAGGCACCTGAAAAGGATTGTTAGTTTTGACTAACTCATATTCAGAACTAATATTCATTGTGCCTGAAAAATATACACATCCATGGTGTGTAAAAATAATAAAAGACACACTAATATAGTCCAATAAACTTAACTTAAACACAGTGAAAATTATTATATAGAGTTGGTTTATTTTCTAAATTATTCCCCCAATGGTAGAATGCACTCATGTATTACTGTACTTTATTTTATTTTATTATTGGAACTGAAATCAACTCGGATCACGCCATGCTAGATGATACTTCCTAGCTATAGTCCTGTTATTTCTTCTATGGCATTCACTCGTACAGAATCTTCACTGCAATTCAGGGGTGTCAAACTCGGTCCTGGAGGGCCACACCCAGGCCTGGATTTGAGGATTTCCTTTCTGTGTACAGGTGAGTCAGTCAGGATGACTGCAGAAGCAATAGTCTCACCTGCTTGTAGCAAGGATATCCACAAATCCAGGCCTGGGTGTGGCCCTCCAGGACCGAGTTTGACACCCCTGCTGTTATTGAACAATTGCACTAAATAACAATTTAATGCCCAGATGCTCTTGAAATTCATTACCCTGCTTAATGGTATAGACCATCTTAGAAATGGAGGAGTTAAACATGGCACACATTTTTGCAAAGTAACCCATTTATTAAAGTGCAAATAAATACAAAATAAGTGCATCTGGTTGTAATAAAAAATTTGAAGTGGACATATCCAAACTATAGATATATAAATTAGACTTATTTATGTATAATTTATCTGAAAGATACACTCTCGAGTTAACTGTTTTATTAACAGCAATTAATTAAGATTTTCAGTGGGCGAAGTGAGAAGATAAGCATGGACGTTGGGATACCTATGTAAAATGGCGCAGACTTAACAAATAAAGATCACTGTCACCATTTTTAAGCAGGACACGTTATCTTCTTTATCACCCTTATTGTTAATTTTAATTAACTGCTGTTGATAAAACAATTACTTTCAGATGGTTTATACATAAAATACGTTTCTCATCTTTGCCAATTTTAAGGCAGTTCCAACTGGAATTTTAAGTTACAACAAGTTGAAGTTATGTTTATTTTTTTATGTGTATATTTCTTCAACCAATGGAACCTTTTTCCTGCACCACTTTAGCTTCTCTGTAAGATGGGCTTAGCATCCTACCACTAAAAGCTACACAGCATGAACATTATAGGTGTCATTCAATCTTCCATCTGTTTGTAAGGATAAGAAACACCAATGACTCATAGTCTTTACTATAGTTTAATAAATCTTAATGGATTAAAGTCTGCGCTATCAAAAATGGACTGTTAAAACATACCAGCTGTATGTCATCTTTATGTACTTCATCTCTCGCTGATATTATGCAGTACAGCACATTTCGTAACTATGACTTGTCATCATTCTTAAGCTGCAGACAAGCTCTTCTACTTTGTCTAGAACATAAATCAATTAAAGTCCAATCTCTGTGATCATCTATTTACAACAAAAATAGTTATCAAATTGTGCAGTTATCTTCTACATTTTGCCAATGCCAATAGCTATTTCCCTAGTCCCCGCAAGAGATAAGAGGCAAAGCTGATTGATTCGAACATTTTGATGTTAAGGTTATTATTAGGAAATCTTTAAGTGCATTGTAACTTTCAGAAAGCAATATTTTTTTTGTGGACAAAATGTTGACATTTCAGCTCAGCTTTTAAAATATCAATCCAGCTGAGAACACCTATTTGCAGTGTGTGTGTGTGACTTGTTTGTGCTTGTCAAGCCTAATGGAGTTCACCTCGTTTGAATTAACGTCAATATCTCACTGAAAATTATTTCACTTGTTATTAGAATGCATTTGGATGTCGTATGGTCAATTGAGATCATCAATTTAGAAATAACGAGAAGAGACAAGTTGGTGTATAAAGCATTTTAGAGTATTCTATTACAAAAATGTGTTTTTGATTCCAATTTTTCGAACAAATTGACTCTCATTTCCTCTTAATCGTTAAAGGAATTCTGACACATAAGAAACATCACAAAAATAGGAAATATATTTAAATGTCTTACCTATCTGAGAGCACATGTTTTTAGCTTGGTGCAAAATATACCTTCCTACTCTATATATTTTTATTAAGCCTATTCTTTTGTGTGTTCATTTTTGTGTTAATACTCAATTGTGGAAATTATCATTGTAGCCATTTATGAACAAAAGTCATTAGTAAAGGAAACACGTAAAAGCCAGGTTTATGTCTGATAAAAGGATTGTGGCTGAATCGAATATTTCTGTGTTAATAAATTATATAGCCTATGTCTCCTGCTTTACTTGATGCGTTACCTGTACGCTGTTGCATTATTAGCATATATTACAATTGCTGCCTTATTCCATAATGGTGGTTCAGTATTTTTAATTATATCTATCTAAGACTGTAGACTTAAGCACCCCTATGATTTAAGCATTTAGTGCTATATATGAGGAGTGCTTAGTACCACTTGGATGCTGGCATGTCCGTTTAATATCTGGATCTATTGGGTCCAGGCTGTACTGCTAGACAATATACAGTATATGTAACTGTTGATATTGGTGTTATGTAGATGGGAAAGGCACATCCAAGTTTAGGAGTAGTCTTATATATATATATATATATATATATGTGTGTTTTTATTAGCGGCGTTGTTTGTTTCCGAGTTGAATAATCCCTATTTATTCAAGTTGCTAACATTATTATTAGGTGTCAAGCACCAGGGATTTTTAGTCTAATTGATAAAATGTCTGATAAAAGGGCTCAAGAGATGCTAAAACAATAATAGATTGAAGTAATATTATGTCCAGAGTGCATTGGATTTATACCAGCCTGTGTGCTGCTATATCAAGTATTTACTTGGTTATTGATGGCCAATGGCAACTTGTAGCCTGGAAGCCAAGTACAACTAAACAATCCATTATTCAGTGCCCATTAAGATGAAGTTTAGCCCATTAAAGTTAATATATGACAATCTCTGGGGGCATCCCCCCCTATTCTTGTGACAGAAAGCCATTGGCTGGTCATGTTAACAACATCTGTCTGGAGATATATATAAACAGATGAAGTGTTAGAGAAAAAATCTTAGTGCTTTATATGCTAGGATTCAGTAGGAATGAAAAGCTTCACCAGCACTTTGCCCACTATGTAGCCCAGGCATTCCTGTTTTTATTAATTTCATAAAGCTAATGCAAACCCAGTGTATGGATCTGTTTGTTAGGAATAAATTATGACAATCTCTATGATGTTGTTTTCTTACTGAAATAATAAATCAGGACTGAATCTCACTAGGAGTTTGCTGAGTTCCTTTCTAGCAAAACTGAATGCTGCCGGGGGTCCATTAGTACTTCCACAATATATGAAAAAAATAATATTCTGAATTTAGCAGCAAGAAATAAGCTTTACATATAACCAACAGACACACACTTAATAAATAACAAATATGTATATCAGAATTAAGAACAATTGTAACTACAAGGTGTACAAGGGCAACAAGTTTGCTGAGATTAAAGTGGAGTTTTGTTCTCGGAGGAACCATAATGAATGCTGCTGGTTATGGATTCCCACAGTGACTTTTATTTTATTTTATAAGGGCAAGCAACATGAACATTTCAGAACTAAACATCTGTATAAATAGTTTTTACGATCACTACAATTTAAACAAAATCAATCATTAGTGAGAAAACCTACATAAACTCTTACTCCATATGTTGCTACACTTTTCGTCTTTTTCCCAACCCTTACTGATGGTGATGGAGTATGATAAATAGAAATAGAACTTTGGTAAGAAATTTTATAACATATTCAGAAAAGTAAAATAACTATTGATGAAATGTTCATTCAGCCAAGGTAAATCATTTATCTAGTGATTTTATCAGTACTGGCACAAGTTAATACATTGACAGACATTAATATGCGAGGGAAAGACAAAAAAAGTAACGAAAAGAAAAATAAATCTGACGAGTAAGACTTAACTAAGAAAATGACACATTAGTAAGTTTATTATCTTACAGTGGCCTGTACCATATTGTAGACAGTGTGGTAATTACAGTAGCCATTTAAGGAGATATGTGAACTATCCCAGACTTCATTATCCTCAGTACTGTTTATTCTCTTTTGGATATTGGATATTGTTATAATATATATATTGCAAATAAAGAATAAAAAACAAAAGAACACCTACATGTCTCAAACACATCAGGATACCCGTTTTCCCACAGTATTGCTTAGTGAACAATGTTATCATTGCTGCTAAGGATCCCGAATAAGAATACATTACGAGTCTCATTTGCATGTTACTACCCAGAAACCTTAGCAGCAGTGTTCACTGAGCAATTCTGTGGGAGGGGGGTGGGGGTTGTGCAATGATTTTATGTCCTGTTTTACGTCATATAGGTGTCCTCAGAATGTTGTTTCTTTCTTTGCTGCATATACAGTATTATTATTATCCTTTATCTATAATGTGGCAACATATTCTGTAGCTCTGTACAAGGGTTAAGTTCCAGGCAAAGACAAATTCAGTATTAACACATTGCAAAGAATGGAGGGCCCTGTCTTTGAGCTTAGAATCCAGTGTCCATAGCGCTTTCTCCAAAGCAACGTGCAAGATTGAAAACTTGCAGACTTACAATTTAAAGTACGCTCTACAGTCTGACTACCTGGTTGCTCCATTTTATGTTTTTGTTTATACATTATAATACATTTATTGTAATACAATTATGTTTAATGATGTCTAGTACATGTTACACATTAATCTGAGTTTTTTTTAAGCATTCTGATTCTTTTCTCATCAAGTCCCATCAGGTGTACTTCTGCAATATTTTCCAACTGTAAGATAAATTTGGAAGCCTTCACCAATTCTCAGTGTTATCAGTCTGTGTTACAGATGATTCAGAAACCCAACAATAGCATGCTCTTAAATCATATCTGTATTTCTCCAGTAGAGTCAAATAGATCAATGTCCAGAAATTTCTTATGCCAGCACATCCTGTGCAGATATTTGTAGACAGATATTGAAAGAAAATCTTTAAAGGGACACTAAAGTCCCCAATTTCCAACATGCAAGTTCCAAACCATACACATGTTTTCGCATTAAAATTAAAGACACTTATATTCACTATTTGTATAAAACAATTTATAATAAAAAATACAACTAGAATCCTGAAATACCTGATGTATTGGAATTAAGAATAAAAAAAAAAACAACTAAACTTGAATAAACAAACCTATCACAATGAAGTCTTGCTGTTAAATACAAAACCAATCTGGGTAACATGGACATTAAATTATAAAATTATGTAGAATTAAATTCTTTCTCTTGTTTTCTGATTTCACTATAATTAATTACTCTTGATATTCTATGTAGTATTTCAATGCCTAAATGTTAAACTATTAATTATCTTATTAATTGTTATATTTTCTTCTCAGATATTTTCATTTTCATTACACTTAACTTACTTTAAGAATTTTATAGACTTTTTAGAAATACCTTTTAAACAAAAAAAAAAACATTCTCAGCTCAAAAGAAACTTTTGGGAATTTTAGGAACTCCCTCTTGGACTTCACAATATGAAGAATTTACTAAGAAAGTAGAATAGATGAGAAGAGTTGATATAACATGAGAAAGGCTGTTTTCCTAATAGGAAATAGGAAATCATGAAATAACATAAAGAATTTGAGGTACTTATTAAATCCCCCCAATATTGTTACAGATTTAGCCAGTTATGTAAACTAAATCAGTATTTTTTTTGTAGCTTATGATATGATCTCCTGATTTTACTTTCATACAGCCAATTAACCATTAGGTGTTCATGTCACATCTACTTGACAAGGCCTGATATTTTATTGCTCCGTAGGAAAAGCAAGTGAAGATAATTTCAAGCTCATTTGCGCATTTTGTGACCTTTTGCTTATGATGACTATTACTTTTGTTGTTGAGTTCTAATTCTGTAGGAAAGTGTTCGCTCTACAGCATATTTCTGTAAGATGAAATATGCATATCTTCTTTTGTTAAAAGACGTTTCGGCAGTGGCTGTAATTATTCACAGTGTGGATCGGATCAGAAATGGAATGCATGGGTTGGGTAATGAAAGTGGTCAGAGCAGCAAGTGTAGCAGAAGATCAAACATGTATTGCTAATAACAGATTGCTTCCATACTAAAAGTAGTAAATTATTAAAACCACTTTAATGTCTTCCAGAAAAGCAGCGTAGTAAAGATGCAAACCGCAATCTACCTTTCAGATTTTAAGGGAATTCATTATGAGCAACATAAAAAACTGGACATCTCACCAGACATGTTTAGGGAGCCTTGAATCAGTCTACAGTGGAGACAAGTAGTACCAAGAAATAGTCCATTCTCAAGACATTCTCTTGATATGAAGCATTACACATCTGGCACTGATTCATGCATGCATACATATTTAAACACATGTATTAATGCAAATATATTTATGCACATTTATTCATACGTTTATACGCATACATAAAATATACAACTTTATAATGGGAAATGTGAAGTTAATCATGATGAGAGGTTAGGAAAGGGCATGAATGAAAGGAACTAGTGTGGTGCATTATTTTGTGATTTATGGTAGAGAGCTACATACAGAGCTCAAGAAAATATAAATAAGGGGTTATTAAGAATACTATAAAGCTCTTGGAAAGCCATATAATGTTATCACAATTGCTATGCTTCAAGTGCCTAGGCTGCCTTTGACTGAAATAATATAGACATGTTTTCATTCTTACACTTCACTATAATTTTGCACCAAAGCAACGATAAATGTAATTGTTATTTGACTTTATGCGGCCATGCCTTTGAAACATCCATGATAATGAAAAAAGCCTTACTCATTTCTATACTGTATAAAAATGTTGACTAATGCTTTAAACGTAAAGGATATACGACGCCTTTTGTTGGCTTCCCTGGTGGCCCAGTGGTTAGGATGCAGGTGCGTTCACCACAGCATCCTGGGTTCAAATCCAGCCAGGGAACCAAGAGGTCACACTGGTCAGTACTAGATGGGAGACCACCTCGGAATACTGGGAGCTGTATGCTGTGGCCCACTGGAGAAGGAACTGGCAACCCACTCCAGTATCTCTGCTGTGAAAGCCAAGTGGATCAGCATGATGTGTTGTCCAGGAGGTCACAGAGAGTCAGACATGACTGAGCAACACCATTTACATGCCTTATGTTAAAATGTTTAGCAGGTATTTGTTTTGTTATAGAAGTAGGGACCTTGAGGGTGAATCCCTCAATTATACCCATAACTATCTTTTCTCCTATCAGTCTTGAACTAAGTATATGTGACTTAAAGTGTAAGTGCAATAGGGATGTGTCCAGTATGTAAGCACGCCATCTTTGGTCAGCCAGAATTCTCTCCCTCTAAAAATTATATTTACAATTAAAGAACAATTCAATTAAACATATATACATACTTATAGACATACATATACATATATACTATCATATTTAATGAATTATTTTAGTTGCTGATTAGCAATAAAAAACCTATTTCTGAAATTAGCACTATTGCTCCTCTTTACCGCCTATTAGGTCCCCAGGGGGCTGAAAAAGGATCAGAAGGCTGACCTCATTTTTTTGTAACTGGTTTAGATTCGCCTACAATAGCCAATGTAAGGACAGAGGCAGCTAAATACTATTATCAGGACAAAATAAAAAGACTTCCATCAGGACAGCCGTACTGCGCAGATCCTCATCGACCCCAAGGAACCTGATTCTGCCGAGTATAGCATCTGTACTAAAGATAAAACCATAAACTTCAAACTTACATTTCTATAAAGTGCAGTAGCTTTACAAATACTAATTGTATTGCTAATGAGTAATTAAATGACCACATTAGTGATCTTATAAATGGGTCTCTATTAACTTTATTAACCATTTACTTTGCATTTAAAGGACCACTACAGTTCAAGAAAAAGACACTTGTTTGTCAAGTAGGTACAGTAAATGAATGGTACATGTGTGTACTCATTTGAACGTCTACAAATAAGTTCAAATACATATTTCCTGAGCAGAATTTCCGAGACATACAGTTGTTGCACTGGACAGGGACATGCAAATTAGCCCACAATGAATGTTCACACTTTAATCCAAAATCATTTTATACATTGCTCCTTTTAGTCTATGTCTGCTGCTATAACACAGCTTTCATGCAAAGCATAGGATGGACTTGCACAAGTTAAGAGACCTACCAGCAGACACTCACTTTTTCAATCTTAAATGGATCTTATCAGTGTGAGCTATTATTGCACTTGTGCTATCGATTTTGAGTGAAGCATATTAAATCACAACATCATTTAACTTATGGTGGACAAAAGCGTTATAGTATTTACCAAACTAACAATATTAGCAACAACAAAGATTTTTGAAAAAGATTCTGTTTATGAAAATTGGAATCCATTTTGTGTTAGTTACAGCACTTTGTCAGCTGAATCATGAGGATGTGTGTTTTAGCTATCAGTTGAGAGAAGGTTTGGTAAGAGGGAACAAACAACCTTTGTTAAGATATTTGTATTATTGTTATTGTACTTTTTTGTAACGCTCCAACATATTCCGTAGTACTTTACAAGTACAGAGAAAACAATCACAATATTAAACACATGGCAAAAAATGGAGGGTCCTATTTTGAGTTTAAAATCTTATATACATGGGGCCTCATTCTATTAGCGGCCGCAGCCGTTGCGGGGCCGCAAGGACCGGCCGCAAGCTATTCTGCTATTCTATTCCCCTCCGGCCGGTGCCTTGCTATCTCTTGCGGCCGCTCGCGCCGGAGGAAATCCTTTGATCTAAAACGGCCGCAAGAGTTTCGGCCGTAAGAAATTCCTATTTGCAATTCAATTGCTCCGGGAAACCTCTCTGCAAGGTTAAAAACGAGCCGCTGCTTACTTGCAGGAAAGAGGTCCCGCTAGCACCAATTAAGCACAAAAATAAAGCCATCCTTCACTTTGAGAAGACTATAAAGGGATTTTAGGTGTTAGAAAAAATAGCACATAATTATCCTATACTCAAATCCATAAAATATTTTATTTTTAATATCCGTAAAATATCCATGTAAAAAGTCCAGAGTGCTTGGAGCACCTCAGACCCGCCCACGCCGCAGCCGGAAAATAAACAGTTAATTTGAACTCGGGTTTGGGCTGATGTGAAAGCTTGAGAGTGGGTTACTTTTAATCCTCATGTCCCCCAATATAATCCCTAGCATTTACAGAGCTGTACAGTGCAGGCTTGAATTTATTTTTGAGTTTTTATATTTCACAGCTTACGGCCGGTTCCAAGATATGCGGCCGGCCGTAAAAGGAGATCCTTGCGGGGCCGTATAATAGAATCGCGAGTTAACTGAACCCTCGCAAGGAATCGCAGCCTTACGGCCGATTTACGGCCGGTAATAGAATGAGGCCCTAAGTGCTTTTTTCAAAGCACCTTACAAGATTGAAAACTCAAAAAATTACAATCTAAAGGGATTAATGAAACAAAAGGAGAAGTCATTAATAGTAAGAAATGAGGACTTGGCAAGTAATGGAAAAGAGTAGAAGGTTAATTAGTGTTTAACAGCCTTATTAAATTGCGATTCGGCCAATTGAATAGGGCTCTATATAAGCACAGAGCATATTTTTTGTACAGAAGTTTTAGTTAGTGGAGACCTTGCTTTTGGATAGAAGATCACTAACTAAAAACTTCTGTAAAAAATATGCTCTGTGCTTATATAGAGGCCTATTCAATTGGCCGAATTGCAAATTAATAAGGCTGTAAGTCTGTGGGTGTATCAGCTGTGAAAATTGTAATAGTTTTAAACCTGCACTATCAATTAACACAAATCATAGGTGGGTGGGTGTGGACAGGGTAACTGGGAGGGCATGTTATATAATATGATTGGAATTGAAACCACACCCTTCCCCCTCACTGGAACAGACTCAGACTCTTTGCTTCAGGAAATGTATCTCTCCAGAAATGTAAATGCCCATCTCATACACTCAATTTATATCTATGTATTATGGATTCCCCCAGGGCTCAGCAGAGGTATCAACATTTCTTTTTTCATTGAACAGTTGTCCTTTAAACAATTCCTTATTATTTTTCAATGCCCCCCAAGCAGTGTAAACTCTGGATCTCTCCACTCCCTGAGAGAACTATTATGGCTGGAGTGGACCAGACCAGGTGGAAAGGCCAAATTGCACAAATACAAGTGCTAGTCAGAACCCACTAGCATCCTGAATATGTGGTATGCCAGTTTAAATAGCCCTCCCCTGGGTGGCTTCACTCCAGACATCGGCCCTATTTAATTGTCCAAATCGCAATTACATGAGCCTGTAATGGAGCCTGTAAATGATATATAATTGGCTTCATTTAGCTACTCGCATTCCAATTGCGAGTTACAGGCTCAAAATCACCACAGTTGTAAAAAACGCAACTCCGCCCTATCTCCTCCATTGATGTTTCAATCCCGCTAATGTTACCAGTGCTAAAGACACAAAATCCATATTCAATTACATCTATTCAACAAGCCCGCAATTGCCTTCAACCCTGTAAATGGCAAACATATAAAATTATGCAACTATAAAAGTACTAGATAGGGCTCGCAAGTGGGTTACACCTGTGGTTACCTGTTTGTAAAACTGCAAAAGCAAATAAAAACACAATACTGTACTAAAAAATACTGGGAAAGCAATGAAAGGCATTAGAACTAATTGCACCAAAGTCTCAAGCTCGCAAATCTGCAATATTTTTTTTTTTTTTATGTTTTATTCACGTGTTATATTGATCCTGAGAATCAAGGAGTTAATACATATCATTGAACCCGCATGGACTAGAATAGTTGCTTTATTGATTTGTATTGATTTCTACATTTCTGTCCCATCGCGATTCATCTTTTTAAACACTAATTAATTGTAGTTTAAACTCCAGATTTTACTCATGATTATGGTCTTATTTACTATTGCTTAATTGATCATGCTATGTTTTACAGAGCCCGTTATTTAAAGAACTATTTTAGCAGTCTTATAAACATATGGAACCCTATGTATAAACATTACAGTGGACCTTTACCCAGTAAAGATGGAAGAAACCCTTGTATTTTAAACATGCCTTACAATGTGTGGGTGGATGTATCAAGTAGACAGAGAATTCCTGTTCATATGGACATACTACTTTGTGCACTGGATTAGGTGCTGCCTTAGTTCTGGGCAGAGATACATTACAGCATCATCTATAACTACTAACCCATTCAAAAAAGAAGAGATAATGTTCCTCAATTTATGTGCACTTATGTGCAATTGCTTCATAAAGCAGAATTATTTGTTTTCTATTTTTTCTGTGCATTGATTGCGAGGAGACTCGCAATGCTCCTTTTCCATGATCTGATCCATTTTTAACTGCTTGTGAAATATGATTTGAGTTGCTTTTGAACAAGAAGGTTTTGCTCTTTTTGCTAGGAAATCACAAGCTCAAAGTACAAATACAGATATAATTGCATCAAAAAAATCCACTCCAGACTCTCAGATCACAGGCATTTTAGGAAAAACGTATGCAATTAATTGGATTTTTTACAAAAAATATACATTTATTACTTACTAAATATATGCAGTCACTGTGCAACTCTGTCTTTTTTTCAAGTAGCGTGTACTGCTTTATAAAATATATTGAAAGGGCAGGTAAATAAACACTGGACCAGACTTTGCTTCCATTCCATGGCGCAGGTAAGAACTCTCTGACAGCTCACTTACAGCTATGGGAGTTATGTGTGACTCCCATAGAAAAAAATCACGTAAAAGTTACTGGGTGTGCCCGTAGGTCTCTAGCACTAACGTGTGCTTGCAACCTCAATGTCAGTAGTCTCTTTAACATCACTACAGAATGGTACTAACTCATTTGAACACACTACACTAGCCATAACATCTTCCTATATACCTAACTATCTATGTAACCCTCTTCCCATGCCAGGGAAGGGTCTAAATAACAATAAAAGCTAAAGCAGGTGGTTTGTGACACCTCCGCCTATTACCCGATATCCCCTATGAGCTGGGTATCCCCTGGGATTCCACCATAATATATGTTACTCCCTATAAGTTCAGGTATCTCCCCAGATTCCCTATTAATACCCATCACTCTCTATGAGCTGGGTATACCCTGGGATTCCCCCTTAACATCTGTTACTTCCTATAAGCTTTGGTATCTCCCCAGATTCCCTATTAATACCTATCACTCTCTATGAGCTGGGTATCCCCTGGTACATCTGCTACCCTCTACGAGCCCTAGATTTCTCCAACTAAAGTATAACCAAATATAACCAAATATTAACCTGTTACAAGGAGGGTCCCTAATGACCCCCATGGTCATCTAAAGAATAATAATGGAGTCCCTTTGGGCCTTTATGGCACCTAAATATAACCTGTTACCATAAGGGTCCATCTGAACTCCCATGGTTCTTAATTGACACCATTTCTATGAGGGTCCCTATGGATCCCCATGGTATGCCAAACTATGACCATGAGGGTCCTTATGTACTCCCATGGCACACAAAATTAACTCCTACACCCCTATCCATAATCTTCTTTCTTGATTGAAGCCCTCTGTATTTATCCTTGGCCCATGAAATAGGTCTCCTCCTAAAAACCTGTCACATATTTCAGCCAATCGGAATCCACAAAATATAGTTTACAGGCCTAAGGCATGGTCAAATTTTTTTTAGTTGGCACGAGAAGTCCTCGGAGGAGGCCTACGTTTTCTTTTTTGAACAGCGGCGGGTTTTCTAGGAAGAGGCCCATTTACACTGGCCAAAAAATGAGGAACAAGTGGACCGATTCCTTAGTCAACATGGAAGTGCCCGCTTATCCAGGGCTGAAGAGTGAGGAACCTGGGCATCGATGATCATCACTGTAGAGTGGCAAAAGGATAGGTAATGTATATATTCCCACTTACAAGTGTATTTTCTATTTTATGTAGTATATTTTTATGTATTTAGTGTATTAAGGGACTATGAGGGTTGGCATAAACCCTCATGATGATTTAGGGTCCCTGGTGGTCTGGCAAGGACCCCTGTGGTGGTAAGAAGGGTGCCATGGGGTCCCTAAGGACTGCTCTGACTATACTTTAGTTGGGGGATACCCAGGCTCATAGGGGGTAGAGGGTACTAAGGGGGAATCCCAGGGGATACTCTGGCTCATAGAGGGTATTGGGTATTGAGGCGGTGGGGATCACAGGGTTCCCCTGGCTCATGGGAAGTAGTGGTATTAAGACATTGTGTCAGATTTGAGCAAGCAAGCCTCCAATCCGACACAATTCTTCATAGCAATGGATTTAAGGCATCCAGACTTCTCTTAAGGAAATGCCCGGTATCAGGGGCTCTTAATATATCACATGCCTTTGAATCATTCTACAAAAATATGACACACATTTTCTTAATTGCTTAAACAAAACCTAATGAAACATAAAAAAACGAAATCTTCACATGTCGATGTGTAGGATGTCATACTAAAATATAATACAAAAGCGTTCCAACATGCCAGGAAAGAAACAGCAGCATTTCTTAAGTACAATCAACTGACAATGAGACACAATTTGTCATAAACAGCTAGGCCTTGAGTTTTTCACCTATTGTCATTTACCTCAATCTTTGAGTCTTGTTTTGTAAAATTGGAATCAAAATATTATATTATAAATCTAGTATGTGTATGTCAAAAAGAGATACATCTACAATAATTCTAAAATATAACTTTATTCTCATATTTCTTTTACTTTGGACATTTGCTTAGTTTATCCTTCATTTGCTTAAAATTTTGATTAACTTTTATCACACAGAAATTATATTTCAGCTCTTGTACAATGCTGTAGTTTATATTAATGTAATGCATTATCTTCTTGATTTTCATTCTACATAAGTAGAGTAGTTTAGTTTACACCTCGATTGAGCTCAGGAACTGACATGGAAGGTGTTCTTGATCATCAGTAAAAGCACAAAAGAAGTAACAAAATGTGTTTGATCATTGTATAATAGTATTTATGCATTTGGAAATTTATTTTATTTTATACATGTGATTTTTACCACTTTTCTATATATGCTCATCTCAATTTTGTGACAATGCTATTTTTATAATTTGATCTTTTTTACAAATAAAGTGTTATTTGCCCAATAAGATTTATCTGTTTCCTTTCCACCCATGAAACCTACAATTAAGGTTTATACCTTTAGTAGGATATTCACAGCTCCTATTATATATACCAAATTATCCTTTGACAACATTAATGGTACCTTTGAGATCTAACTAGATTTAAACAAATAATATATTTACAATAGTACAAACATGTCAAACAAGAATTGGTCCCACATCTCCATAAAGAAAGGCTGGCCACGAGGAACTGTTCATGCCAGTTATAAATACCTCAAGTTATGAGGTACCCATATGTGAATGTAATATCTTATCAGTTCTGATGTTTACTTGATACACTTTGTATTATATAATTGATCTCCACTCGGAGGTGGTGCGCTGTCTCCCGCCCCCATCTCTTTCTAATAAAAGAGGGCTAGTTATTTTAGTATCCTTCCTCAGTGAGTATCATATAATCGGAAAGAAGACCAATTCAGTCTGAAAAAGAACTTAGTAGGAAGGAGCATGTACGGATCTACCCTGGCACCCACTGCCCTTTAGGCGACCCCCTGTGTTCCCCTGGGCCAAGCCCCAGGCTAGAAGTGGATGTCTAGAGGGACTGGGTGCTATGTAGAGATGGTATACTTCTATAGGGGGAAGCTGTTATGGGAAGTAGTCTTGGGGAAGAACACAGAGTGAATTGGTACAGGGAATGGCCCAGTGCAATCCAATTTTTACAACCATCCCCTTGGGGAAAGGGGTCCAACATGTATTTATTTTGTTTTCACCAGGACCTTCCATTCTTTAGCTCTGCCACTGGGAAGTAGGATGTATAATATGCTTAGCATGGCTTTTATAAAGTATAATGAAAAAGTATGGTCCATTATGGATCATATGTTTATTACAGAATTGGTTATCTAAAAATGGCAACTGTCCTTTAGACGTATTAGAACAGTAGTACTAGGATAATTGTAACAGATTTTAACTAATCTGTTCCCATAGTCTTTATATAAGATTTTATATGTTTTATTTGAGATCCTGCAGCTAAACACCTCCCAAAGGGAATAAAGTGATAAGGGCTAGATGCTAATTGAAAAAAAGGGATTTAACCTTAAAATGACATTCATAATCCAAATCATCATCAGTGCACTCATTTAAATTAATTTTGAAGTCCATAACATTTTAGTACAATTTAATTTTTTATTGTTTTAATTTATATACAATATTAGTGCACAGCAAGCTAACTGCATATTTATACAATTTCATGAGCAAAAGACCTCTTCTTATACAATGTATTAAATATTATCTTAAATTTCAATGCAATTTTTTTACTAAGGTAAATATATTTTTATACTAATCCCTTTTTTCCATTTGTTGTAGGTCACAAAAATATCCTGCTATAGACAGCAGTTTAGAATATATTTTGGTTCTGATTAACAAAATGTATTGTGTGATATTTGCACTGTAACAAAATTCAATCTAAAAGCAAATTAAAGTTTACAACTGCTTTAGGCACTCAGTAAATTAGTACTTCATTGCATATTAATGAATTGCTAATTACTCTTTGTGACCACATTTATGCAAATTGCACTAGATCTGCAAGAATAAAAATGGAAAAATGCCCAAGCAAAAAAGAATAAAAGTATATAAAATAAAATTTTATAAAAGCATTGCAGTTGTGAAGTTAATATAAATTCTTTATGTATATTCTTGCAGTATATATTAAGACATTAGCCTAATTTGTCTATAGAGCAATGACAGATAAACATTGAGGGATGTTTATTAATTATCACATGGGCTATGATGAGATGTAAAGGGCTGGCATGGCAATTTCACCCATAGGAAATTGAGCATATCGAATTCAATGATGCACAGCACATGACACCCACTGTGATGCTTAGTAAAATCTCACTTATTATAAAATATATCATCTTATTGGGATTACTATTATCATTTATTAAGGGAATACCAACACTTTTTACAGTACTTGAAGATTGCAAAACTCAAATAATAAAGAGACAAAGGGAAGCTGTACAATGGGACTGAAAGAATAAGGCGCAAAAGATTCACAAGTTACTTAGAAAAGTATTCTGTGCCAAGAGTTAAATTTGCTAAATTACCATATATACTCGAGTATAAGCCGACCCGAGTATAAGTCGAGGCACCTATTTTACCACAAAATACTGGGTAAAATGAGTATAAGCCGAGGGTGGGAAATGTGCTGCCCCCTGTGTCCCCTGTGTGCCTTCTGTGTCCTCTTCTCTTCTCCCCTCTCCCTTCCCTGTGTCTCTTCCCCCCTCCTCATTCTCAAGCTCCCTCCTCAACCCCACTGTCCCTTCTCCTTTCTGTCCCCTCTCCTGTCTGTCCCCTCTCCTGTCCCCTCCTCAACCCCACTCCTCATCCTCAACCTCCCTCCTCATCATCCCTCCTCATCCTCAACCTCCCTCCGCATCATCCCTCCTAAACCTCCCTCCTCAACCCCCTCATCCTCAACCCCCTCCTCCTCAACCCCCCATCCTCATCCTCAACCCCCCTATCCTCAACCCCCTCCTCATCCCCCTTCCTCATCCTCAACCCCCCATCCTCAACCCCCTCCTCAACCCCTCTCCTCATCCTCAACCTCCCTCCTCAACCTCAACCCCCCCATCCTCAACCTCCCTCAACCTCAACCCCCCATCCTCAACCCCCTCCTCAACTTCAACCCCCCATTCTCAACTTCAATGAAGCTAATTTTTTTTAACTCTGACATATGTTTGCATCTTCTTTCTCTTGCCATGATCATTCCAGAATGCTTTACCTAGGACTTAGACACCACTAGATTTAAAGGTGTACTTTTTCTTTCTCCTCCTCTTTACTTTTAATTATCACACTGCTAGAGGTGTTCTTTTCACTGTGCCCAATAACTCCCAAATTATTCAATTTTGATCAGGTTACATATTGATTGTATTTTGGGGGGGGGGGGATAATTCACTGAATGGCCCCCTTTGTTTTACCATTTGAACATAATAAACTCCAAGTCCAAAGTTAAGATCCAGACAGAGACACATTTAGGTATTTCCAAAATGGCTTTTTAGTGGGCATTGTCTTGCTTGGTCTGGAACAATAGCTGTAGATGAGACTTAATTACGTGCGACACAAATTGAACATTTAATGGTTTTGTTAGTGTCGCTAGTGTGATCTCTCAAATACAGTTCATATATATACTCTGTGTTAACTGTACATATGTTGGAGCTTTAATGTATTCTAATATATGTTTTGTTGGAAAATTAAACTTGGTAACAACTCAGTGGGAAGATACCTGCAGAATATAGTTTACAACTGCAATTATTCTATTGTTACACTGTTTAATTTTAAATGTCTACAATGTATGGAATCTGTAATCTACATATATCTTATTTTCAATGTATAAACAATACATATTAAAACCCTCTGCTTATGCTGACATAATTTATATTTTCCCAGCGTTTAACGGTTTTATATGTATTTTTTTTTAAGAAACACGGAATAGTAATTAAAATGTGTTTATAACCTTTTATTTTTTGACTAGTCATATAACACAAACAATATAATACATTAAGTAACTAAGACTTTGTATAGATTTTACTTGGGATACAAAACATTAAAACATGCCTTATATATTAGCATACCAGTTATTAATATAGCATTAACACTTTTGGTTTATTTTAGGTTCTAGAACTGTTTGATCCAATCATACTACATTGTGGACAATAAGCAGTGAAATAAAACAAACGCATTATGACTAACATTATGTTTTCCTAAAGGGCCACTCAATTGAGCACAATTTGCACCACATCACAGTATTTTTGTGTTTTTTTATTCAGAATTAAAATAAATTAAATCTGTGTTTACATGTGTCACTGGCTGCCCTCTGTTAGACTGACAGCTACAGCTCTGTGTAGTTAGTAAAATAAAGCAAAAGGTTAACCCTTACCAAACCCATCTGTGCAGGAATGATGAATTTGCCTACATAGGTCAGTTTTGGGTTAACTTTTCAGTGCAGTGCTGAGTTCAGGGAAAAACTGCTATCAATCACTGTCTTCACCGTACGACTCGGCTATCTGTTTTACTAATACAACAGCGAGTAGGTAGGAGATATTTTGTTATGTAAACAGACTTAAAAGTTTAGATATTTTTTTAGCTGTTATTAGTGTAAATAAAAAAATAGATCATTTTAACATACAATCTTATGCTCTTTCATAACACAAAGAGCACTTACAGGAAGGAAAATTGCCCTCTCAGAGAAAAAAAATGTCAAACGTGTACTACAGGAGTATTATGATTATATTTGGTATCCAAAATGAAAATAATTTTGTTGTAAAAAATACATATTACATCTGTTCCACACAACTATTAATTTCTCTTTTTTTTCTCTATTTCTGTGTTCTACTTGAAAATACGATAAGGAGATCTTTTCTCAGTTTTTGAATCCCTATATTTTGAATATTAAAGCCACATTCTGTATCATCCTGAATGGAAGTTTTCCAAGTACTGTAATAGGTTTGTCATTTTATGCATAAAATGTTTTCTAATACCTAAAATGTTGTCATGATCTTTTATAAAAACCATACTCTTCAAGATTAGAGACAATACAGCTCTTTCTGCTAATTACACACCAAGTGATGTGTAATATTTGTCAGTTTTAGGTTTCATTTTTGGCTCTATCAGCATTGTATCTGCTCAGGCTTCAAATATTTAGTTGATCCCTTGGTAGTTAAGGAAAGAAGATACTTAAAGAGACATTGATGTGACAAATCTGCTATCATGCATATTTTAAACAGTACAAAATACATTTTTTGCTTATTTTAAATATTTTAAAATTGAAAAATGATTGTTGCAGGGGTTAACAAAAATTACTTGAATCCCTGTAGAACTGCTTTTGGAACAAAGTCTGATCAATAGTATTGAGTGTCAGAGCACTGCACCAGTCAAGTTAAGGCGCACTATCGAGTAAACAGATGCTCTATCTAGTGACCCTTATACAGAAAAAAAAATCAGGAGGAGGTCTTCATATTAATCTAAAGATGTTTGTAAAGGGAGTAACATAATATTTATAACATGTGTGACTCGTTTTTCATACAAAGAAGACCTTTTGTGATGTTTAAAATCTGGTCTTTCAAATGCATGAAAGCAAATCTGTGATTTCGGTTTACCTTTAAGGGCATCATTTTCCATTTACATAAAGTGACAGCATGTAATGCTGTATTAGTGTTCAAGTTATCTCTGTGCCATGAAAATGAATTACCTTGAGAACTTCATCATTTATTATAACTGACTGGTGTTAGAAGAAGGACGAATGCCATTTGCTTATTTCTTACTATTCTATCTTCTAATTGTTGTTGCCTTCATCAAAAACGAGCTTATAAAAAGGAGAATAGAAAATTATATAAAACCAAACAGAGGAAGGCAAAATAGGTTATCAAATGTGCCAAGGCCCATGCTGAACAGTAAAGAAAACTATGGGACCAATAGTAACATTTAAGAAAGTAGATCATAGCTATGCAGAGGAAGACAGGGACGTATCAAACTGCCTGAATAATTCTGCTCTGTATTTTAAGCGAACATTAGAGTGCGTGAATTTCCATGGAGGGGTGCTGCATTAAGTGATAAATTAACTAACACAAGTGTTTGAGATGATGAGGGATTAATAGTATTATTTAGCTTAAAAGATGGCCAGTCAGTGAACCCCTACAATGTACATCCCAGGGTACTGAAGGAGCATTGATCAGTACTTGCAGCACTGTTCCTTCATTTTTTTTAAATAATCATTATTGTTAGTAGTATGCAAACTAATGGAAACACTTAAAAAAAATATATATATATTGAATACCTAAAATCTAAATGATTTACATTATCATAAGCAATATGTCTTTACTGATGGAAGATCATGTCAGATTAATTGACTTTTTGTTAAGTGCCACATGGATCAATGCTGGGGCCTGTTTTGTTTTAATATGTAAATTAGTGATATTACTAGTGGGTTTCAAGGTAGACATTTCAGGAGGTGCAAGTCATATGAGTAACAATTTAATAAAGCTATAGCAACGGTCAAGTATGTGGTTTCTGAAATTCAACACTAAGCAAGGCAAGAAGATGCACTTTAGCAACAAAAACCTAAATGTAGAATCTTTACTAAAAGGTAAAATGATGATGGCAATTGATGAGAAAAGTTATGGTGCATAGCTTAAAAATAGGTAACCAATGAAAAAGCTAGTAGGATGCTTATATATACTGTATAGGAATTAATAGCAGAAAAAGAGAGGTATTTATACCACTCTATATATCATCACTTAGTTAAAGAGCTCACCTAGAATATTTTTTCCAGTTCTGAGGCTTAATTAAGCAAACATTTGAACTAAATATAATGGGCAGATCAAATGGGTATTTTTGTCTATGTTAAATTGGCCTGATACCACCTTTAAGTCAAGCTTTGCGTTAGTATAAATAAGAAATTCACAATATATTTATTGTGTGCAAGTATTGCACTCCAACGGCAACCATTATCCTATGATAAATCAATGCATCATCATCTCTAATGCATCTTACCATTATGACACCATCATCTACTATATTTACCAATCGCTCTCTACCCATATGACGTGGAAGTATTACATAAATGAGTTTAAAGTTTGGTTATACAAGCACAAATTATACAAAAATATACTCATTTTCTGCTGCATACTTTAGGTGATCAAGTTGGTTAAATATACATAATCACAGAAACATAAAAGTATTAATGTGTCTTTCATTATTATTATTATTTACTAGCGACTTGTCCGTCAAAAATGACGGGGCAATACAATTTTAAGCCATGGCAATGCTGTTTGCAACACAATGTAAAGCTTTTTATACTCTGAGGACCTTTGGAGCTCATTGCGAGCCTCTCCTCTTGTTTACTTTTGCTCCTCTGAGCGCCTTTGCCGCTCATCACAAAGACAGATATATATGTCTATTTTTTAAATTAATAATTAATGTTACTTAATAAATTAATATACTTTACCTATCTGTATTTGATATATCCAGCAATGAATAGCCTGAAGAGCTAAGTATCTATTTTTCTTTTCCTGCAGCATACAATGTACAGTTGGACTGTTGCTGCCCTGAGGAGAAAGTGTCATTAATGTCCCAACTGTGCGTTAGAAATATGCTGCGTGTCCGAGGACAAACCGTTGGTTTAGTTGTATAAAGCACCATTTTAGATTCGTAATGTTATTAGTTGCAAGTTAGTGTTGTAAAATTGTGTTGTTTGTCTCTGTGCTACGCGGCTCGCAAGCATTTTCTGTACTTCCTGTGTATTTTTGTACCTCATACGTCCCTGGCAAAAGTCGTACGTGCCTGGCGGTGTTTTGCGCATATCGGTGTTGTGTACCCTCGTCTTAATTTTTTTCGGCCACCTTATTTTTTCTCGCTTAGCTGATTTTCAAGTTACGAAACTCCTTAAATTCGACATTAATTAGCGTGCAACCTCACTGGCAGATGTCATGGTTGTCCCCCCATGCTATGTGTGAATTTTTTAAATGTTTTGTTTGTAATTTTTTTTTGGGGGGGATATATGCGTTTCGGCCGTTAACTTCGAATTTTTGCGACTTCATATTTTTTCTGTGGGTTGTAATTAAAAGGCATACGTCCTTGTCAGTGTTTTCTGAGCTTCGGGGTTGTGTAGCCTGGTTTGTATTTTTTTTCAGTCGCCATTTTTTTTGTCGCTTAGCCAATTTTCAAGTGGCGAAACTCCTTAAATTCTACTTTAATTTGCGTGCAACCTCACCCCCAGACATCCTGGCTGTCCCCCCGTGCTGTGTGTGATGTTTTTATTTTTTTATTATTTTTCAGTGTTCTTTGATGTACGCGTTTTGGCTGTTAACTTCGTATTTTTGGGACCTCAATTTTTTTTATTCTTCTAAGTCCCGCGGGTCGTAATTTCTTTTCTACGTCCGTATTTCCTTTTTTTGTTTTCAAAGTCCCGCTTTTTGGTATAGTTTTTTACTGCAAGTGAGGCGCCGTAGAGCCTCCACCCACGCAAATGCAGCACCTCGCTTGGCGAGGCTCCGCATTTGTGGCCTACTATGAGCCTTTGGAGCCCCCACCTCTGCAAATGTGGCCCTCGCTTTGTGAGGTCCGCATTTGCGGACAAAACTGCTTCCATCGCTTTGCGTGATGACGACTCGCAGTTCGACAACTATTATATGTGATACCAACTTTCTGTTCCTGCTTACCATGTCTATTCCCCTACCAGTCATGTAACAGCATAGAGTAACACGATCTGCCTGCAGTAAACTAATTATTATTATTAGAGTTTCTTTGTAACGCGCCAACATATTCTGTAGTGTTATACATGGTTACAATCAAGGCCAAAGGCAATAGCAATAATAACACATTTCAAAGAATTGAGCTTAGAAGTGCTTTCCCAAAGCACCTTGCAAGACTGAAAACTTGCAAGCTTACAAACGAATACAAATGCATGTGTTCATCATGTCTTTCAACCAACATCAATAATAAAATCATTGAAGTAAATGTTATTTATATTCTTCAACTATCATAAGAAATTGTGATTTACTATAAACCCAAAGATTTAGTCACAAAATCATAACTAAATAAAAAAAAAACATTAAACAACAGAATACAAATGCCAAAATGGTAGCATATTTCTTTCTGCGTTCAGCACCATTACAAGCTTCCCATTTTTTGATATATTTTATTTTTTATGCCTGATGTCAAGTGCATATTTATCTCAAAAAACATGAAGGATCTAAATTAAAATCAATGCATCACATCTAGTAACGGCAGAGATTCAGCAGCCGGAAGGTTTATTTCTGTTCCATACCAGCAACTTGGTAAAGGTAGCTCTTCATATACAAGAAAAGCAGAGTAGGTATGAGTTTAATTTCACACAACTATAATTTCATAATAACAAGGGATTGGAAAACTTATCCTAGCAGCTTGACACAGTTAATGCTGAGCTATTAGCCATGCATTAGAGGAGGGACTGTACAAGTCCCTCCAGCAACTTATGCATCTTCGGTAGCCAAAGCCATGTATTCACTGAAGCAATGTTTTTCCTTCCTCTGTGAGTCCTTAGTATCATAGCAGCAAGCTTTTATTTTATCTTTCTATTCCCCCATGTCACTTGGGTATTAAAAATTTGATCTCAACAATGGTTCAGTTCATATGCATATTACAAACCGCTTTAGGGACTGCTCAGTGCAAAATGGGCGGATAATGTTCCAGATTAACTTGACTCAGGAGTGTGAGCTGTCAACTATATCCTTTAGCTGGGGAAAAGATTTTAAACAGTACCTGGAAAATTGTGAGGCCTAATCTTTCTGCTGTGCTGGCTTGCTGTATAATCCGCATAATGCAAATGGGCTTTCCATCTGACTGAAACACTCATGCCGTTAAGTGATGTGAACGCTTTGCCTTGTATAATAACTAGTTGTCTGACTTATTACATAGCACAACGAAGAACTTTTTGAAAATTGCTGCCTACGATTTTCTTTCTTATACATGCCTTATAGTGGCCACAAAGCTGTGCCAATTGTATCAAGTGAAAATCAATACAAGCTGGCCCCAGTGATATTGTGTTTAGTTTTCTCGTTCAGATCTTATCAGTCTACGTTCCAGCAGGACTTGTTCCAGATGGGTTAATAACTGTTTATTTTCAAATTAGATTTATATACTGGAAAAAAAACAGATATTTAACCTGACAGCAGGTAGAAAAGATATGGGCTATTTCTTTCCTCAGAGGCCTTTGAATCCTTGAAATGGCCAATTTTAATTATAAAAAAGATGATGTTTAAAATTAGATTGTAGCTATAACAACTGAGGTGACAAGATAATTTTTAACAGCATCAAAATAATTGCCTAGACTGGAATCATATTGTTTCATTATACTTTATGAATCACATCTTTTATGGACTTGCATTTACATGTTTTCTGTTGATCTCAGTAAAATGTTGATATTTTGCTTTTGTTAAATCTTTCAGCGAATGTTTCTTATACCGCTTTGATCTGATAGAGAACAAAGTAGAATTAACATACAGTGTCATTTTATTTCTGGGAAAATGTATGTTAAACTATTGCTACAGAATAACAGGGCATTATTAAGAAATAAGTCAACACACCCCCAGAGATTTTGAAAGCTTTTAAGTCATATAGCATTTAATGACAGCATCTTGTGTATCTTCCAAAATGTACTGACAAATACATTTAATAAAGGTATTAGATTGCCTAAACTGTGAAGACATCACATCAACAGTTGGGGGAGGGGGGTTATATATGCTAAGGAATAATATATTAAAACAGGAATTGTAATTAGTTATGCACTTAAAATTAATTATTTTCATATGTAGTGAGGGACAAAATATTAAAGCAAATTCTAACCATTGATATGTAGGATTATAAAAGACACCTAAATGGTATTACATGAAAAAAATAATGAGGATTTCACTGTGACACATATCTAGTTACAGTATATAAATTGGCTAAATATCCCACTCTCAAATCCTTCTCTTAGTGATATGGCAAATGATAATCACAAAATACCATGTTCTGAATACACTCAGATGCCCACTACTGGCAATCATTTATATTTCCCCTAGTTTCCACTACTGGATCGCTACCTTGTCATGCTGAAAGGGTTTGTGTACTTCAGTAAAGCTGTGAGCTATACCATGTAAGATCACACAAAATGGACAAGTCATAACGGAGGTCCACTAGAGAAGGACAGCTAGAAACCCACTCCAGTATATTTGCTAAGAAAACTGTATGAATAAACACAACCAAAGCTATAACATTATGGCACAATAGATGAGCCCCTTAGTTCAGAAGAAGTGCAGAAGGTGATTAGGAGTAGAGCCAGATCTAATGAAGTGTTGGGCCAAAGTCAAGAGGATGTCATGCAATGGATGTGTCTGGAGGGGTAAGTAAAGTCTACTGCTGCAAGAACAATTCAGAATAGGAACCTGGAATGTTAGAACTATGAACCAAGGCAAACTGGACGTGGTTAAACATGAGATGCCAAGGTTAAACATTGATATCCTGGGAATTAGTGAACTTAAATGGACATTTCATCAGACAATCACCAATTCTTTGAGTAGAAGAAATTGAGTAGCCTCCAAAATCAATCAAATGGTGGCTAAAGCAGTGCTCAGTTACAACCCAATATGTGACAGAATGATTTCACTTTGAACTAAAGGCAAGCCATTTGACATCACAGTGATACACATCTATGCTACATACATGGATGCTGAAGAGACTGAAGTTGTCCCATTCTACAAGGATATTCATCATGGGAGATTGGAATTCTAAGGCAGGATACCTGGAATAACTGGCAAGTTTGGTCTTGTTGTACAAAATGATGCAGGTCAGGAATTAGTAGAATTCTGTCAAGATATTTCTTTGGTCATAGTAAATACCTTCTTCCAACAGCCTCAGAAACAACTCTACACATTAACATCACCAGATAGGCAATATAGAAATCAGATTGACTATATACTTAGTTGGCAAAGATGGAGGATCTCCATATTGTTAGCAACAAAGATCTGGAGCTGACTGTGGCTCAGACCATGAGTTTCTTATTCCAAAGTTAAGAATTCAACTGAAGAAAAAAGGGAAAGTCATTGGGCCCAGCAGATGAATACATTTAAGGAACTAGACATGAAACATATAATGCCTGAAGAAATTTGAACAGACGTTTGTGGTATTGTCCAGAAAACAGCAACAAAGAATATCCCTAAAAGAAAGAAAATCAAGGAGACAAATATGCTGTCTGATGAGACTTTGAAAGTAGCCCAGGAAAGAAGGATAGAGAAAGGTAGTGGAGATAGGAAAAAAGTTGTCCAACTGAATGCAGAATTCCATAGGATAGCAAGAAGAGACAAGGAGACATTCTGCAATGAGAGATGTAAAGAGACAGAAGACGATGAAAGAAGAGGAACGTCAGGAGATAGCTTCAAGAAAATTGAGAATCTCAAAGAAACCTTTCATGTAAAAGTGAGTGTGAAAAAATACAAAATTGGTATGGATTTAAAAGCAGCAGATCAGATAAAGAAGAGTTGGCAGGAATACACTGAAGATCTATAAAAGAAGGATCTTAACAGCATTGATATCCTCAATAATTTGTCCAATGAGTTGGAGCCAAACATCTTGGAGAGTGCAGCGAAATGGGCCCTTGGAAGCAATGTTGATAACAAGACTGCAGGGATGATGGAATCCCAGTTTAACTGCTTAAAATCCAAGAAGATGATGCTGTGAAAGTTTTGCTTTTATTATGCCAACAGATTTGGAAAATTCAACAATGGCCAGTAGACTGAGAAAGGTCAGTCTATATACCAATCCCCATAAAAGCTCTGCCAAAGAGTGCTCCAACAATTACTCTCATTTCACATGCCAGCAAGGTAATGTTGAAGATCCTGCAAGTTCAGCTCCAATAATATATGGACCAAGAACTTAAAGATATGCAAGCCAGGTGACACAAGAGATCATATTGCCAATATCCGCTGAATAATAAAGAAAGCAAGAGAGGTTCAGAAAAAAACAAACAATTTACCTCTGCTTCAAAGATTATTCTAAACCCTTTTACTGTGTGAATCACAACAAAATGTGGCAAGTTCTTAATGGGGGTTCCAAACTATCTCATCCACCTCCTGAGGGATCTGTATGTGGAACAAGAAGCCACTGTCAGAATCGGACAAGAAACGTCCAAATGATTTAAGATCAGGAAAGAAGTGTGACAAGGTTGTATATTGTCAACTTTTTTATTCAACTTATATGCAGAGTACATAATGCGTAGGGCCAGAATGGATGAATCCAAAGCAGGAATTAATATTGCTGGGAGAAATATCAACAACCTTACATATGAGGATAATACTAATTGGTTGGCTGAAAATGAGGATGAACTAAAGGGCTTATTGATGAGAGTGAAAGAAGATAGTACAAAGGCTGGCCTACTGTTTTATTTGAAAAAGACCAAAAGTTTGCTTCTGGGGGGGAAGCTATGGCAAGTCTGGATAAACTGTTAAAAAGTTAAGATTTATTACTATCACCCAATGTCTGCATAGTTAAAACTATGGTATTCCCAGTAGTAACATGTCGATGTGAGAGGTGGACCATAAAGAAGGCTTAGCACGGTAGAATTGATGAATTTTAATTGTGATGTTGGAGAAAACTGCTTAGAGTTTCTTGGACTGCAAGAAGATCCAAACAATCCATACTACTGGAAATCAAGCCTAACTGTTCATAAATAGACAGGATTCCCTAGAGAAGACTCTGATGCTGGGAAAGATTGAAGACCCACTAAAAAGGGGACGGCAGTGGCGGAGATGGATAGATGCTGTAATTGAAGCAATGAACATGAGCTTGGCAGTTGTGCCTGCCGTGCTGTGGTCCATAAAGTCCCTGAGAGTCAGACATGACTAAACGACTAAACAACAACACTCATAATTTCCAATCTACCAATTATCTGTTGAAGCACCCGAGAAATGCACATAGTCATACATACAAGGGCTTCATTCGATTTTTTTCCACATTGAGGGGTATATCTTTTATACAGTAATGAACAAATATATTTTTAGACATATTCTCTTTTTTATCTCCATGTTATCTTCTGTGTCAAAATTGTTTTATTGATTTTTGCAGTAAATATTGCATTTAGCTATAACTTCTACAAAATGACCTTGAAGACATCCAACAAGATATTTTAAGGTCATCTACTAATAGGATACAATTCATGTTACAAAAAGATTGAATATTTACTCTTTGTTTGACATTATTTTACTTGAATTGTACATAAAGTGACCTGCATCAAAGACAGAAGTGTGAAGGGCACACTTTTCAAACTTCTCAATACATTTTGAATAATTACTTTGGTTATTATGCCAAGCATTGCTGTAACCTTCAAATTAAATGTTTAATAACTTTGTTTTGTTGACTCAATGGAACATGTAGCTGTAGACTACAAAGCACTGTACTCTACCTTTAAGGGCTTAAGAGGATCAGTGCCAAAGGATGTATGGAAAATGATATAAAACATAATGGGAAATAATTCAAAGGGATTATATAGTCAAAGAATTTGAAAAGTAGAAATGACCTGATCTGCTAAGCCTATAAGAAATTAATCCTGACAGTGTTAGGGAAGATGATTTTGATTTCTACACTGCCTTTGTAAAATAGAAAACATTTAAGCATATTTTCTGTTACAAAATTCAAGCAAAATCAAGTGTGCATATGTAATTCACAACTAATACTGTAAGTCTGAGAGCGCGGGGACTTGATGTCAGTATTAATGCACTGATCCAAAGCCTGCATATTGACTGTGGGCACAGCAAGTCATTTTGTAATGAAGTTTGAGGTATAGAAACCAAATTTATATCAGCATGGCCAAAAACAGAAACCTGTTATCGTTATTGACCACTTCTCAGAGAAAACACAAGTCAAGCCAAGTTGGACAACAACATAAGAAAACTAAGCATATTATGCAAGGTTTCTTCCTCGTTCATTCATACAATTACATTTTATTGTATCCATCTTCTCCCTGTAACCCATTTATATTCATCAATATTGGGTTTGTTTTATCCAACAGCTCTCTCTGGCCTATAGTGCTTACAATGAGAATGGCGGTAATGCATTTATATTGTTATACTTGATTTAGCTTTTTAATTCAAGGGACAACACAGTTAACTGTTTAAATATTTTCCATATCTTATATCCCAAAACTGTCTTACAACCCAAAAAGTCTCTAGTTATGCATTGGACTCTAGTTATTCCTGCTACTTACTTGTTTATTTCTAATATATTAAAGCAAAGATTCATTATAACCATAATAGAAAAAGCCATATAAGGATTTATAAGCTGTGATAGATATCAAATAGAATATTATGTATAGTTTTGACAACCCCCACAAAACTATCATCTCCTTTTTTATTAGTTTGTTGAAATGTGCATTGTATGACTTGTACTTACACCACACAGTGTACAGACTGCATAATATACTTTGTTAATTAAGGAGAATATACTTGGTTAAGTAAGGAGAATAAATTAAGAAGGCAACCTAGAGACAAATTATACATGTCTTATAATAATGTATAACAGCTTTTTAACTAGGCATTAATATGTAGAGATTTATTGAAAAGGGTAAAGCAGAGAGATATGACAAAACATTAGAGTTAAGTTAATGCAGGAAGGTAGACATAATGTGATAATGGACTTATACTTCTAGTAAAAGCAGTAATGGTTATAACAGTAAGGGATTAAAACATGCTTGGGGTAGACATAAGGTTTTCATGAATTCAAGATATGGGACACAAATTAAATGGCGGTGGGGTATTTACTAAGACTTCAAAGAGGCTGAGATGTGATGGGATATTTACAGAAGGATTACAGTGGCTGCGACGTACGGGGAAGGCAATTTCCAAACATTGGGAATAGTACATATTGAATAACAAGGATTCAGCCACTGTGACCCTTAGTAACGGGAAGGCAATGTCCCAACATTAGGAATAGTACATATTGAATAACAAGGATTCAGCCACTGTGACCCTTAGTAAATCTGCATCCTCAACACAGTCCCTGGTTATCAGTTTGTTTTAGTGGTCTTTTGTGTGAATATTAAACCACTGTACAAAGTTTTTTTTAGTTGTCAAAGGAAACTGTTCAAGATTTTGATATTTGAAACAGAATGGACCTAACTGAATCTATTTACTGGCAAATATGATGATACTGTGTTTGCTTCAGTCACATGTATTTACATGGTACTACCTACAGACATTGAAGCCATTTAAAAAACATAAAAAGTCACAGTGGAATATGTTTTCATTTCTTTGTTCAGCTGATCTCCTTAGCTTTAAATCTCACACTAGAGGTCATTCTCTAAATAACATATCGACTACAATCTGTATCCTGTGTCCTGTCCATGGAGTTCACTATTTCCAGATATTGTGCAGAACCAGCTTGTGCATCTGCTCATTGTGTCATTAATTCATTATATCTGGGCTGAGGTGATGGAACTAGGCCTGTGGTCTGTATAGTGGATTGTGACACCGAGGAAGAACTACAGCATTGTGCATCTGGTCTAGTGGCGTCTCCTATTTAATAGTAATTCCCCTTGCAGCACCCACCTTCTTATTTTGAGAGCTTGTCTGTTATCTTTATCGTTACATTATCTTCCTTCATAATGTCTTTACTTCTCTCTTCTAAATTATAAACACAAAATGTATTATCAAATAAGAACTATTCTCATGGCATTTCCATATAGGTATGACAGGTTTTCCTCACTTGTGAACAGAGCTGTGTGAACTTGTTTTTTAGATCTGTCAAACTCAAATCAAATATTTTTAATTCGGTACAACTAGCAAAGTTCACAGGATACTGAGTTGTGTGAACATTTTGAAAATTCAGTTTAATCGAGTATGTTTGATCAAATATGACACATGTTTTACACTGCACATCCATTTTCACTCTTCAGATACAAATCAAGACTGTTATGTGTTTCAATGAAAAACATTTATTAAAGACTCGCTGTAGTGGACATACAATATGGTTTTATTTGTCCTAAATGACCAGACTTGATTTGCCTGCAGTGGCTATGTCAGGAAAGGAGGCAGATAAAGACACCCACCAGGAGTCTTTATCTGTCGCTTCTGGTAAGATTCACCTTTCTTTTAATGGTATATATTTATTATGTTTTCCCTACATGATTGTAGATGGCTTAATAAATTATTAGATATATTTACACTTCCAAGATATTAGTTTGCACTGAAAGGCTATAACTGGGGCCTATTTACTAAAATCGGATAGCAACAGTTCCGACTCAAATCTTCCATGTGTGTAATGAACATATCTGTCATTACAAAGCAATACAAGCAGCAAATAAGTACAAGTTATAATGCTAAAATTGTGTCTTAGTGTTGTGATAACTCTCACTTATATTGATTTAATATCATTTGTGTTGAAAATAACATATTATTTATTTAGTACATACATTATGTAATTAACAACAGATCATATGTTACATAATTTACAACAAATCCAGATAAGGCATCATTTGCTTAGTATTAATAATCTGTTTTAAGAAAAGAAGCTTGGCTATTTCAGTATACTTTTCCTTGGACTCCCAGATAAGCAATCACACTGCCTGCAGATGGTGTAGGAATGATGCAGCAAGGATGGTGACAAACAATGCCTGCTTTGGCTACATAACACCCATTCTTCATGATCTGCCCTGGTTACCTATCGAATTAAGAATTTATTTCAATAACCTTCTTCTTTCTACCACTCTTGTCACTTCCGCTCACTCCCGCCTACAGGACTTTTCTAGTGCTGCCCCTATTCTCTGGAACTCCTTTCCTCACTACACTAGACTATCCTCCTGCCTCAAATCCTTCAAAACCACTAAAACACATCTCTTTAAAGAAGCCTATCACGTTCCATCCTAACACACACAACACTTCTCTCTCCCTCCTGTACCGCACACAAACCTTAACCTTTAGACTGTAAGTGTGCGAGTTTCAATCCTGCAAGGTGCTTAGGGTAAACCACTATGGACACCGGATTCCAAGATCAAAGACAGGGCCCTCCATTCTTTGCAATGTGTTAATTTTGAATTTGTCATTACCTGGAACTTAACCAATGTATAGCGCTACGGAATATGTTGGCGCATTACAAATAAATAATAATAATAATAATAATTTCAAGGTTGTCTTGTTGATCTTCAAAGCTCTAAATGATCATGGCTACAGCTGTCTGAACAAGCTCTTGGTTTCCCATACATTCTCTTAGATGATCAGGTGCATCACAGTTAAATGTATCAAGAGTTTGTTTAGCATGATTTGGTGCTAGAGCTTTTAGTCATGCAACTCCAATTCTGTAGAACTCTCCCCCATAACTGTTCAAAAGAAGCTTACAACCTTTCTGCTTACCATAACCTTTGGGTAACACAGTACCTTGGGAAGTATTGTAATGGACTTTGAGTCCAACTAGGAAAGAAGCAGTATACAAATTATTATTATTATTATTATTATTATTATTATTATTATTATTATTTTCATTACCATTTTTTGACAAAGAGGCGTATACTGTGATAGCACAAATCAGCCCATGATATATTTACATGCATTTTCTTTTTAGCCACCAAACGTGTACGGATCTCATGGTTTACAGCAAATTATATGGTTGCAGAGTTGCAAATAAGGAGTATATTACTTGGGTAAACGTGCAAATAAGATGCAAGACCACATTTAGCATCCCATTAGCCCATGGCACAATATGCCTGAATTTTGACAGCCACTTCCATAATCTGCAGATTTAAAATATAATGTCAATTTTAACAGCATGTGACCTTTAGCACATTGTCCTAATATACATGGAAGAGACTATTGCAGTGAAAGTATTTAACAATTTTCACAATATTTAGTACAGGCAGAAAACTGTACTCAGTATAAATGTATGCCAAAGATCAAATGAGAGGCTTTAAAGCAGACAGGAAAAGGCAGACTATGCAGAAAAATGATTCTTATCATATTTCGATATTTTATGCTTTTATTTTATTCAAATATTTTCACTTCAAAGTCAAGTCACACAGCAGAATATTTCCTAGAAAGATTAAAATGTATTGCATGCAACAAAGGTTTTTGATCTATTCCTGTATATGGCCATGTTTTCCATAGGTGAGACACATTGAGTATGCATATTTTCTCAATACCTGTACAGATGAGAAGGCTGTAATTAGTTACACTTTTACAATTATTGGCATATGATTAAACCTTTTAGATATGATGGATTTATTAACACATTTGCAATAATGAAGTTGGCCATAAAAATAGCATGACTGAAACTTTTAATGATTGCTAATTGTGACTCCTCAGAGATGAGGGGCCCTGTGCACCCTAAGATTCTCCCTCTAGGTCGTAACTTTTGTGTTCAATCTTTTAGCTCCCAGCAGAACACCTCTTAGGGGAACTCTGGACATCACAGGTTGCAAGATCAGCCCTAAGGTTACTGACTTATTAAAAATAATGAACTCTGTTACATCCCTTTGATTAGGATTAAATCATAACATCAGACACCCTGTTGGTTAGAATGTCAGACAGACTGAAACTTTAATGGCTTCCCAAAAAGAGCATTTCAGAAAAAAAAACAAGGAGCAAAGAAAAACAACATTAACATGAATTAGGGAGTGAACAAGTTTGAATTCCCCGCTTGAATTCACAAGCACCAATGACATAGATAGCTGTACGACTTGAATTAGCATAGCCCAATCAGAATAGTCTGGTGTTCATGGGGACAGAGATGATGTCACAGAAGGGCCATCCCTCTCCTGTGGGCTGGTCTATGTTACCTGGGAGCAAATCAACAGTCCTCTGGCATAAAGAAAAGGCAGGAATGGAAACTAATTTAGACCAGTTATATGCTATGGGCTCCAATTTGTTTGCTACTGGTGACCAAATATTACAATAGCAGTAAAACACACAACATCCACATAAAACATTACACATAAAAGCAACATATCATAATCCCCAAAAGTTAGTCATGACACTAACAAATCAGAAAATAGTATGAGAAATACAAAAAAAATCTCTGATTGTGGATTATTGGCCTATAATGGTATCATGGTGTTATGGTTAGGTCACAAACCAAATGACAGCATGAGGAATATCCATGGGTGGTACATGTATTATATAAAAAGAAACACCAACAAGTTTTCTCCCATATCTCCGATAAAGAAAAAGGACATGACTAAATATGATATGAATACAAAATATCAAAACTTGTCTTTAACTTTGAAACTTTTTGAAAACGACAGCAGGGAATACTTTTTTTGTGAGCCAATATTATTTTTCCATGTTACACAAGATGGCTGGCCTATAAAGCTGACCAAATAGCTTTGGAGATTCTGACTGGCTGATTAAAATTAAAATAAACTGTAACAACTTTTTATAACAGAGGGAAAATCAAAAAGTTCCACAATGTACTTATTTTTAATGCAAGAATTTTTTTCTGATGTTCAATGCTTTTTGAATGAATGACTGATCGAAAATATGGAATTTTACTTTAACAGGATATATTATTCCATTTAACAGCACATTATTTTTTGTTTTGTTATCACAAAACAAAATATCCGCAGTTCACATTTTTTACTATGTAATTCTTAAAACAATACACTATGTACCTCGGGTTAGAACCTTGCCTAGTAATGATATGTTTTGTCAAAACTGAGCACAGCAAAAATATTTAATACCCCAATTATACAGTTTTAAGTTGTGAAAGAACAACATATCATGTTTCAGCCAGTCCTTGCTCAAATCATGAAAATAAATAAATACTTGCTGCATTCCTATTAAAACTAAAGGCCATTTCTAGGACAAATGTCATTTTTGAACAGTGTTTCAACAAATAAACAGCACATAGCGGAGGGAACAAGAATTATATATCTTGCTTACTGTGAAACATAAATGTTTTAATACAACAAATTGTTTTTCATAGTTTCTATATCCTTTGTCTTCATCTCCACAGAAACAATGACAGTGTTATAGTGAAATTAAGTAATGGCAGCAAGGTATGGCATGAATAGAGATGCAATATATTATTCAGTATTAGGCATTTCCTCCAATCCTATACTGTCTCTGGCTATTATTAAAACAAATCGCATGTGCAGAATTCTTATAGGGAAATCTTAAATGTTGCAATAAATAAATAGCAGAATGGTTGTATTTCAATAGTTTATTTCAAAGCTGGCATGCTGTGTTTTTTTCCTGAATATGGAGAGATAACAAAAGACTGTGAGCCTCATTCAATTAGGAGGCGCAAGTTATGGAGGAATAGGACGTAAGTCTGCCGGCCTCCTATGGACCTGCAGCGTCCGCAACTTATGGTGCTATTCAATTGGCTGGGTCCGCAAGTCCCGGCCCGATAGCGCACATGGCAAACCATGATATCGAAAGTAGCATTTGCGGGCTTGAACATGATCGATGACGCAAGGCTGTAACTCCTGGTTAGAAACAGCCAATGGAATGTGGGTCCGATCGTGACTCGTGGTGCAAGCCTGTATGACTTTGAAATCCAACCTCCATTTTTCACTCAAGTCCTACGAGCTTGAATTACTAGTTACGATCAGTCCCACATTCCAGATGTACTGCAATATTGATAAAGCTGTAAATATGATATTCTATTACATGCGAGTTTCATATATGTATTAACACATTTATTGCCAGAATCGATATAACACGGAAATTAAACATGAAATCAAGTATTTTGTTGGGCCGATTTGCGAGCTTTAGTATGTTGTGCTATTAATTCTAAGACCTAATATCACTTTCATGTTTATTTGCTTTTAAAGTGCTCTGGACATGTCAGTAACCCCTAGCGAGATCTCCTTGGTACCAGTAACTTGTGGTTCGACTTTTGACATAATCTTATAATCTTAATGGAGCAAATCTAGGGGTATCAGATATTGAAAGGGATTTGGGAGTACTAGTGGACAACCACCTAGGTAACAAAATTCTGCCACTATACAAATCTCTAGTACGCCCTCATTTGGAATATGGAGTAAATTTTGGGCACCACCTCATAAAAAAGACATTTTAGAGCTGGAAAAAGTACAGAGAAGGGCTACAAAACTAATAAGGGGAATGGAGGGGCTAAGTTATGAAGAAAGACTAGCAAAATTAAACTTATTTTCGCTAGAAAAAAGGCGTCTAAGAGGAGATATGATTACATTATATAAATACATCCAGGGTCAATATAAGGCTTTGTCAAGTGAGCTTTTTGTAGCAAGAGATTTTCAACTGACAAGAGGACATCCTTTGAGGTTAGAGGAAAAAAGATTTCACCTTAAACAAAGAAAAGGGTTCTTCACAGTTAGGGTGGTTAAACTGTGGAATTCTCTACCAAAGGAGGTGGTGACAGCGAATTCGATAGACAACTTCAAAAAGGGGTTAGATATATTTTTGAATAAAGAGGGTATTCAAGGCTATCCTACATAACTAGCGAAGGAGTATTGATCCAGGGAGAAATTTGATCGCCAGTTTCTGGGGTCAGGAAGGAATTTTGCTTTTTTTTTCCCTTATGAGACAATTGGCAAAGTTTCAATGTTTTTTTTTTTTCTGTTTGCCTTCCTCATGATCAAATAACAATTAACAAATAATAATAAATAGTCCACATTAAAAAGATCAATAGAGATCTAAAAAGGTTGAACTTGATGGACTAACTCTTTATTCATCCTCCAATACTATACTATAAATAATTATTTAATTAATAACTATTCCGCATATTGCAGATCAGAGGAGATCTTAACAGGTTGAACTTGATGGACTGAAAGTCTTTTTTCAACCTTAATTACTAAGGGCCTCATTCTATTATCGGCCGCAGCCGTTGCGGGGCCGCAAGGACCGGCCGCAAGCTTTTCTGCTATTCTATTCCCTTACGGCCGGGGATTCCGGCAGGCTTGCGGCCGGTGCCTTGCTATCTCTTGCAGCCGCTCGCGCCGGAGGAAATCCTTTGATCTTAAACGGCCGCAAGGAAATCGGCCGTAAGAAATTCCTATTTGCAATTCAATAGCTCCGGGAACCCTCTCTGCAAGGCTAAAAGCGAGCCGCAGTTACTTGCAGGAAAAAGGTCTCGCTAGCACCAATTAAGCACATAAAATAGCTCAAATAAAGCCATCCTGCACTTTGAGAAGACTATAAAGGGATTTTAGGTGTTAGAAAAAATAGCACATAATTATCCTGTACTCAAATCCGTAAAATATTTTATTTTTAATATCCGTAAAATATCCATGTAAAAAGTCCAGAGTGCTTGGAGCACCTCAGACACGCCCACGCCGCAGCCGGAAAATAAACAGTTAATTTGAACTCGGGTTTGGGCAGATGTGCAAGCTTGAGAGTGGGTTTCTTTTAATCCTCATGTCCCCCAATATGATCCCTAGC
Source organism: Discoglossus pictus (assembly GCA_027410445.1). NCBI lineage: Eukaryota > Metazoa > Chordata > Amphibia > Anura > Alytidae > Discoglossus > Discoglossus pictus. Next base: position 344,899,623 of record CM050164.1, on the reverse strand, counting down.
ATTTACAGAGCTGTACAGTGCAGGCTTGAATTTATTTTTGAGTTTTTATATTTCACAGATTACGGCCGGTTCCAAGATATGCGGCCGGCCGTAAAAGGAGATCCTTGCGGGGCCGTATAATAGAATCGCGAGTTAACTGAACCCTAGCAAGGAATCGCAGCCTTACGGCCGATTTACGGCCGATAATAGAATGAGGCCCTATGTAACTATGTAACTATGACATTTGCGGGCTTGACAGAGTGGTTAGCGAGGGGGAATCGGAGCATTTGAATAGCGTTCAAACTCGTGCGGCCGTGAAAGATCAAAGGCTTGGAGGGACATTAACTTGCGATTTGAACCATCGCAGTGAATCAGAGGCCAGAGCCTCTAACCCAATCCGAGCCCACAAAAAGACGCCAATTAAACAGCAAAATAACTTGCGGGCTACATTTCCGAAGCCTGGATCTCCCGAAAGCTCAATTGAATGAGGCTCTATATTAATAATAATTAATAATAATAATAATTAGTCCCTTATTTTTTAAAGTTTCAATTTCAAATAAATGTTCAAAACAGACCAATACATTCAGTAAAGTATTAAACGGAAAATTAATAAAGTTGTAGATACTTCAACTTTACAGCTGTGGTGTTTGTATGAATTTGCACAGAGTAATACTTACTGTTGATGTGTACATGGAACTGGTATTTTTAATGTTATTTGATGAATCAGATATGTTTTTAAATGTTGTAGCATTGATATGTAATAAACTTGCTCTGGCAAAAGCAACTACAAACTAAAAGATACAATGTAAAAGAAAAGAAAACTACTTAGCCAGGTTCAAATACGTCTCTCCTCACTGATATTATCAACCAAAGAAACAGCACAGCAAATATTCTACAAATGAGATGAGTTTCTCATTCACATTAATGAGGCAAATGAAGCATTTGGACCCAGCTTCCTAATAACTAAATATCTTAAAAACATTTGTATTTGCTGCTTATTTTAGATGTTTATTCTCAAGAAAAACATTACTCAGTCCATTATTTTTATGTACAAAATGCTTATGACAAATAGAAAAGGTATGGCAGCTCATGGAGAATAATGAAAAAGCAAGTAAAAATGCAAATGTAATAGGTGATTCAGTAAAGGGTGTCGCCACAATATGCCGTAGATTATTTAATTAATATGTAGACTTTAGGCAGTAGGATCCCTCAAGTTGTCGGTCCAATACTATGGAAAAGTGTATGCACAGAAAAGTCTATATCGAGAGACAATTCTTTCTTGGATCAGAGGGGATAAAGGAGCAGTTGGTAGTTGGGTATGGGCAGAGCAAACTTTAAAGTGGATAAAGGAGTAGTTGTAAGTTGGGTATGGGCAGAGCAAACTTTAAAGTGGATAAAGGAGTAGTTGTAAGTTGGGTATGGGCAGAGCAAACTTTAAAGTGGATAAAGAAATAGTTGTAACTTGGGTATGGGCAGAGCAAACTTTAAAGTGGATAAAGAAGTAGTTGTAAGTTGGTTATGGGCAGAGCAAACTTTAAAGTGGATAAAGGAGTAGTTGTAACTTGGGTATGGGCAGAGCAAACTTTAAAGTGGATAAAGAAGTAGTTGTAAGTTGGGTATGGGCAGAGTATACTTCAAAGGCGATAACAGAGTAGTAGTAACTTGGGTATGGGCAGAGTATACTTCAAAGGGGATAAAGGAGTAGTTGTAACTTGGGTATGGGCAGAGCATGAAGCAAAGGGAATAAAGAAATAGTTGTAACTTGGGTATAGGGAGAGCACAAATCAGATTGGATAAATTAGTAGTTTTAACTTGGGTATGTGGTGAGCACAAATCAGAGCGATAAAGGAGTAGTTGTAACTTGGGTATGGGGAGAGCACAAATCAGAGAGATAAAGGAGTAGTTGTAGCTTGGTTATGAGGAGAGCACAAATCAGAGGGATAAAAGAGAAGTTGTAGCTTGGGTATGGGGAGAGCACAAATCAGAGGGTTAAAGGAGTAGTTGTAACTTGGGTATGGGGAGAGCAGAAATCAGAAGGATAAAGGAGTAGTTGTAACTTGGGTATGGGGAGAGCAGAAATCAGATTGGATAAATAAGTAGTTCTGGCTTGGTTATGGGGAGAGCATAAATCAGAGGGATAAGGGAGTAGTTGTTACTTGGGTATGGGGAGAGCACAAATCAGAGGGATAAAGGAGTAGTTGTAACTTGGGTATGAGGAGAGCACAAATCAGAGGGATAAAAGAGAAGTTGTAGCTTGGGTATGGGAGAGCACAAATCAGAGGAATAAAGGACTAGATGTAGGTTGGGTATGGGGAGAGCACAAATCAGGGGGATAAAGGAGTAGTTGTTACTTGGGTATGAGTAGAGCACAAATCAGAGGGATAAATGACTAGATGTAACTTTGGTATGGGTAGAGCACAAATCTGAATGGTTCTCGGTTTTGGTATATTTTATTAGCTAATTAAAGATCATTAGACTGCAAGCTTTTCAAAGCTGTATATATTCTTCGTCCTATCAAATAAGCCATAAATACTAATTTATTTTCTAAGCAAGCTGAACTTGAATGGCTTTTCCAAGTTGTTTGTTAATGGAAAATACGGCATATAGCTGTATGGAAGGGACACTGGTCAAATTGATTACAAAGGAATTAGAGATGAATAATCACTTTAATAATGTATATTGTCCACTGTAACTACTACGTGCTTCATATTGACTTTTCTCAGATTCCAATATGATGGCTCCACAAAAGTAATCAGAGTAACATTTTTGCAGAATATATTCCTCTATTTTTCGGTTACAATGTAAGTACAATATCTTTTTCGAATCAGCTCTAGTTATAATCAAGCCTTGTGAAAATATTAATATACGTGATTTGCTGCTAAATTGTCAAATGGCTAATTATCCTGAGCTATGATGGGGAAGACTAAATCAATAAAACAGTCATTATTACTGTGGAGCCTGTCTTGAATTTCAAAGAATGGGTTGTTGATTAGGAAAGACTTTTATTGTGTATTTATCACAATGCTATATTACTTTGTTATAAAAAGAAGAAAAAAAAAGTTTAAAAAGCCTTACTAGATATGCTTTCCTTTTTGCATCAAATAGATATTGATGGAATATATGAATTCAGGAAATTGATTGGTCATGACTAGGGTAAATTAAACATTGCATTTTGCTGAAAAACTGGACATTTTATGCAAATAAAAAGAATCAAATAAGGACTAGTCGAATATGGGAAATCAATATAACTAACAATTACTGGCAAACCTTAAAACAACCTTTAATATTCTAGTAATTGTTTTATTGGCATGTTGCAAAAACTCACTTTTTATAGTTTTATTATTTTTACTTATTATTCTTTTCACATTGTTTTAAAAATTAGAAATGCAGTCAGCATGGTGAGTTATTGCAAGTATAATTGTAAGAAAGAGCAACTGGTATTATCACTTATTTCAATGTGGTAAATTTAGCACAATTAAACAGATACAATTTGCATTTTTTAGCAGATCTGGGTGTGGTGAAATGAAACATCTTTAGAAGCAACATATTAAAGACCTAACAAACAGAGAATGACATTCACATAAATATATATGTAAGCCTTGCACATATGAATATATTTTTGTATGTTTTTTCCCCATTTGTTATAATTTATAGTTATAATTTGTATTATTAAGTAATCATTGAGTGCCACATCTAATCTAAAGCATTGCAAGTTTTATTAGAATTCAAAACAGCAGCAAGAGCCTAAAATTGAGGTCACAATACGCTTAAATGTTACATAGTTACATAGTAATTAAGGTTGAAAAAAGACTTTCAGTCCATCAAGTTCAACCTTTTAAGATCTCCACTGATCTGCAATACGCGGATTAAATATTAATTAACTAGTTGATAATTAATTATTAATCAATTATTTGGTATTTTATAATTATTAATTAATCCCGAGGAAGGCAAACAGAAAAAAAAAACAAGTGAAACTTAGCCAATCAAAGGGGAAAAAATGAATTCCTTCCTGACCCCAGATACTGGCGATCGGATTTCTCCCTGGATCAATACTCCATCTCTAATTATCCAGGATAACCCTGAATTCCCTTTTTAATTAGAAATATATCCAATCCTTTTTTAAAATTATCTATCGAATCCGCTGTCACCACCTCCTCTGGTAGAGAATTCCACAGATTAACCACCCTTACTGTGAAGAACCCTTTTCTTTCTTTGAGGTGGAATTTTTTTACTTCTAACCTCAAGGGATGTCCTCTTGTCAGTTGAAAACCTCTTGGCACAAAAAGTTCCCCTGACAAATCTTTGTACTGACCCTGGATGTATTTTCCAAATTCTCTTATTGACATTTTGCAGTCACTTACAGATCATTTCATACGCATTATAGTTATGATTTTATTACATACCTTACAAAATGACCTTAACCAGGTAATACTAACACTTCTAGAAACAGCAATGAATAATTTAGAAAATATACTAATATAGAAAGTATATTGGGGCTTTAATACTTATTTAATGGTTGTTTTTAAAAAGAAAAACATAAGGGATTTGATGCAGAGTATATTGCCTCACTCCAATATTCTGAACATGTCTTATTTTTATTTGTGGAGCAATAACAACTTAATACGCATTACTGTAATGATCTCAGCTAAGACTATATTTTATAGATCACTGACATTTTTGGCCAAGTATTGTTGTTAGTTCATTTGTGCCTTACAAAAAGCCATATCTCTTGTAGAGATTTGCTGTACCAGCGAGTTTCACCATGAGAAACAGAACAGAATGACCATCTAGTGACTGTGTTGCGAGATCTTCTATCTATTTTTAATGTGAATGACAATTGTGGGGATACAATGCTACAATATGCATGACCATATTTCGTCCATGGCACAGTTTTAATGGGGTTACTCTTTTTTTTAACCTATTTTGGTTTGTTAAAAAATATTGTGACTCATTTAAAATCTCAATGTGAAGTTGGAATCTAATGTATGGATCACTGCGGATCCTTTTGTTATAATTTAATAGCACAAATATATATGCCTGCAGTTTGAACTGAAGCAGAAATATGTCAATAATTCCATAACTTGCCTTGATCGGTTTGATTTGACTGAGTTGACAATATAGTGGTAGGAATTTCAGCCAGGCCTTCTGAGTTTTCTCAAAATGCATTACCTAGCTGACTTCAATACAGATTCCTTTCAAATCAATACCTCGCTTATCACATTCACAGCTGGCTCCGATAGAAGAAACAAAGAATGCAATGGCCAAAAGTGTCATTCTTGAAGATGCCAATAAATTGAAGGCACTTATAGCCTGCAGAGGGTTACTTCCATTCTACACCCATGAGAAGGATCTTCTTAAGAGAAAAACACCAATGATATGTCATGTGATACAGGACAATTTCTATCCAATATAATCAATCTACGTAGTTCCACTATATGGAATTGCACTTTTAGCAACAAAATTGAAAATGGTACACCATCTTAAAATTGTTAAATTCCTTCTCCGACTAGTGAACCATTTGACATGCATTGTAAGAATAGCAATACAATTTATATCTTTGGAATGTGCTAATATTTTACATTTTTAGAAATGTATGTGCCTTCTATATGGTGTAGCGCTTGTATTAGGCAATAGAACGGCAATAGATTCTGATCCAAAAATGCTGTAGTTGTGATAAAGAATTCTCTAATTGATATATCGGAGAACTATTTGTATAGAAATTGCTTCATTGAAATAAAATTGATCTATATTAAAAATGATATAATATAGAAGAACGTTACAATTTGCCTATAGATCATATTGTTTAAATAATGTAATTATTTGTTACATTTTTATATTACAACTATTGCACTCTGCCTATATTTTCATTAATTGCTGGTACATTTCAAGGAAGTATAGTGGATTCAAGCCAAAGCTCATTTGGTATTGTAAATATTTAAAATGATTACATACAAATAATTAAAGCACGACTACAAGAGCAAAACTAAGAAATTCTTCACTGGAAATAAAAACAGCTGCATATATTCATCATCCACATTCATCTGTGACAATGTAAATTTTTGATGCCTGTTAGGACATACTCTCTGGTGTCTGATTTCTAGCGCTACAAAACAGGATATGCTTCTCAGTAATTATCTTCAACAGCCACCTTTTTTTAAAAATAATGTAAAGTGACATTCACAGGGGGGAAATGATGTACAAAAATGTCTTCTAATGAGGCCCCTGTAGTTTGGCTCCAGTAAGAACCATTAAAACTACATTTGTCAGTTTCCTTGTCTGTCATCAAGGAAGAGATACCTAGAGACTTTAAGCCATTATTACTGATTAGAGCCTACAATAATACATTCCTATTCTTTCCAAAGCAGGTTTCTTAGTTTTATACTTGCAGCTAGCAGTTTTGTTAATCAGAATTTAAATTGCTTGTAATTGTTCTTATTAAGCAATAGTGTAAGAAAATGACTTAAACACAAATATTCTATGGGATTATAGGCAATGACATGATCTGAATAAGAAATCTAATAATGGCATTTGAAAAATAATTTAATACACATGACATTTATAATATGTAAGAATCCTGATTTATATTTCGGAGCAAAATAAAATGGTTTAAATACTGGACAAAAATATTGGTGGGTAAAACATACATTTAGGACAATTTGTATTTTGTATGATGTGAAATGCTATTTTTATGTGTGAATGTGGGGATTACTATATGGGAATGTGACAGGTCCTCTGAGGGTCAGAACAGCTGATTCACAAGTACAGAAATGATTTAGATCAGAGGTGGGGAAGCTGAGGCCCAAGGGTCTGCAATGACCTGTGACATGTTTCTGACCAGCACTTTTACAACTTTCTACCTAGGTAAATCTATCACTGCCTCTCATATTGCAAAAGGCAGCATTGCATTATACAAGAAAACAGCTAAATACAGCATCAGGTTCCATGGCCAAACCGCACTGCATGATGGATGATCTAAAACACATGGCACTGCTGCGGTCCATAACTTTTTTTCTCTCTATGGGTCTTTCTATGATGGCACTTAACTAAAGATATGGATTATGAATGCATCTGATAGAGGAGAATCAGTAGTGCATGACAAAAAAATATTTGCATAAAAAAATACCAAAATAAACATTATTAAACTTAACCTAAAGTTTGCAAAATCTCTTGCGTTTGCAAGCAGTTGATTTTGAGAGTTTACACCCCTTAAGATCACTGCTAAAGTTCATAATTCATTCTTGCCAATTACAGGCAGCTAATACATTGTTTCAATATGTGATGGCAGTTTGTGCAGCAAAAGCATGATGGGATGTGTAGTCCTCTGCCACAAGAAAGCAAGGAAGAGCCCAGACATTGCGCTGTGGATCTCTACACTGTGCTGATGTTGGCTTAAAGGTTAGTATAAGGTTAAAAATCTTACCCAAATGCAGTGTTTCTATTTTTAGGTACACTGTGCCTATGTAAATAGATCTGGGGGTGTGGAAAACACATTATATTTTTAAAATATGTGTAAAGAATGAATCAATGTAATGTATGTTTCTGATATAAGCAGCATGTGTTAGATTAGAAACAAGTTTACCTTTACTTTCTATACATCCTCAAATACAGCTTTTGCATTCATTATAATTAAAAATGAGATTTTAGTACAAAAACTTACAAAGAAACATTTTTATTTGCCCTCATATTGAAAGTGCCGCTCCTCCTATGTTTTACAAAGACCTTATTACCCCTGATAACGCTACAGAATATATGGCACGTTACAAATAAAGGATCACATATATAGTTGTGAGCAGGCAGGTTGTTGCTAACGCTGCGGGCTCGCATAGCGAGCCTGCGGCCCTCGCAAAGCGAGGGCCTCAGTTGCTGGCATGGAGAGCCAAAGGTGCTCCTTGCCAGCAACTGCGGACCTCGCAAAATTTATGGACTTACAACAAAAATACGAGACGCGTTCCGACCTCGCAAAAATACAACCTTACCACCCGAAACCTGCGCACATGAAAACATGAAAAACACAATAAATACACACAACAAATACATAAAAAGCTTACCTACAGCAAGGGGGGCACCCAGGACCACGAAAACTGAAGTTACACCTCAATTTAACTTGAAATAAAAGAGTTTGGACCCCCGAAAATCCACTAAGCGAGAGAAAAAATGGCAGCCGAAAAAAAATGAAAACGAGGCTACAGGACTCTAAAGACGCAAAACACCACCAAACACCTACGGATTTTCCGAAAAAGACGTACGACATCCAAATACAAGGACGCAACACAAACACATAAAAAGCTTACCCACAGAAAGGGGGTGCACCCCTTAGGCGCCATTTTAAAACACTAACCTATACAATCCGAAAGTACACAGCTACCCTAACGGATTTGCCTCGCGCACGCAGCCTATTACACTATTACACTGCACACATTCATGACGCTTACACAGCAGCTCCACAGCACTGATGCTGCAGGAACATGAAAACAGATTGCCAGCTCTTCAACACAATGCTGCATATATTACTTCACAATAGGTAAAGTATATTAATTTCTTATTTTATTAATTATTCATTGCCATACCGAAACAAACACCAACGCTGCTCATAGCACACAAACAACCAAGAGCCACGCGATGAACGCCAAAGGCGCTCAGCGCAAGGCTCACAATCAGCGCTGAAGGATCTTAAAACACCACCAAAATTAATTTCTCACACAAACAACATTACCTGCCTTACAATCTTATTGCCATCATTTTTTGACGGGCAAGTTGCTAGTAATAATAATAAAGATTAATGGCAGACTGTCACCAAATATCTCTTGATTAATCCAAGGTGACCACTGAGCAATAATCAGCATGCTGAATAGTAACATATAGACTGGACAATTTCACAGTTATTGATAAAATATCAATATATACTACACCAGATGTTATCTGTGCTACCAACAACTGAGGACATTAAAAATGGTGAACAACTGATGTGTTATGTGTATTACTAACTACATTAGTGAATGTAAACATTATTTACAGTAATGTATAGTACATATGTTTTCTCATAGTGTTATGATAGCCGTACAAGAGGTGAGGATGAGAGAACTGCTGGAGATGTCAGATTATAATAAATATGCCCCTAGAAATATACAGGACTAGAGAGGTGCAGCAAGAGTTCTTTAGTACATCTGTTTATGGAAATGTCAGATTTAGTACATCCCATGGGACTCATTCAAATGTTATCAATGGTGAATATTCAAATGCAACATTGAAGGAAAAAACACACTTGAATTAGCCTATTCAGAAACTTTTTGGCATTCAATAACAGACACTGATTTGCATGAAAAACATATGCAAATTCCACCAATTGAATTCAAATTGAAAACATATTTAAAAAATTTCATTCAAATTCAAAAATAACTAAAGGCTCTGGCTGAATAATAATCATAATATATTTATATTTAGATTATTGGCAAAAAAAGGCCTAGATGTTACATTTTTCTACGTACTGTAGAGCAAATATGTTCAGCTGAATACTGTAACTCCAACTTGGGAGAATGCTGAAGGCTTTTGTTTGCCTCTCCCTGGATCATTACAACTACAGTAATGATAAAACAGTATAAAACGTAAGGAATGTGTTAATTTGCCAGCTAATTTTTACGTTTGCAGTTAATGAGCAGTATTTTACTATTGTTTGACCAAATTTATGTTATTAAAACATATTAAATGAATACCCATAGACTATTTAGCAAGTTTTATTTTAACTTGTGATTTCCACATTTTGCCGTAATTGTCCTTTGTGATTCATTTTGGTGGAAATGCTGAGAAATTCTGCATTATACAAAGAAATGTGGTATTGGGCGGAATAACATCACACTCAACATCTGTACTGTTTGTTTAACTGTTCTTTTATTGCACCGGCAATACCCTAAAACAGATGGCAACCATAGAATGTCAAACTACCGAGAAACAAACAGTTTGTAAAACAGTACTTAATGACCAGCCTCTAGATTAATTTAACAATTATTACATTACAAAGATAGTGGTAATTTTACATTATTGTAGTGATCCGACACCACGTCACAATATATCACAACAGTAGAATACAGTAAAAACACTTAATTACGTTTCGACAAGTTATCAAATAACTGGAAAAGCCCTATGTGTGGGAGTCTACTATAAGATTGTTAAAACAAGTGTGACAAAAAAGAATAAACTATAGCTAGTAGCCATATCCACATGTGGAATATGTCTTGGAACATAACGGCTGTATAATAAGGGAAGCAGTAATCAAATTACTTAATGGTTCATAATTGCACAGGGTTCTGTAATTATTTTATTTATCTCCACGGAATCAGCCAAGGTATATATATATATATATATATATATATATATATATATTTATATATATCTATATCTATCTATATATATATATATATATATATATATATATATATATATATATATATATATGCTAAACCTTAACCACAAAGAATCCTGACCTACATATGTTCTCCCCCGAACTTTAAAGATGGAAATAGGTCTATATATATTTTGCATACACATGTGTATGTGTGTAAAAATGATGACATTGTTTTTGTTTATTAGATATAAAATATTTTTTCTTAATAGTTGCTAAAATTTTTACAATCTACAAAAAAAAAATACTGTAAACTTACCCTAACAGAAAAAACGAGGGTCGGTGAAAGGGTGTCTGTAGCTAGCGATGAAGCCACATCAGTTCTATAAATGAATTTTCCATAGTCGTTGGGAGCGTGTAAGAAAGTCGCAGTACAAGCGAGGCAGTTGCAATGTATATTGGTGGCACCCTGCAAGTTAAAGATGATCAGTAAAGTATCTTCATACACTTCCTGTGCCTGTGTTACCAGAATGCTTTGCTTTGTATGGTAGTATGGAACTACCCATGTAACCTCTGGAACACAAGCAGGCAGGCAGTCATATAAATACATACAATATTGCCCCACGGCACATAACCAAATTATTTAGTATTACAATAATAGCTATAAGTATCTTCAAGGAGTTAACAAAACTAATTAAAAAAATATTGATTTTATAAAAAGCATGAAAAAGAAATGCAAATGATAAGCACTAAACGCACAAGGATGGTGTACAATTCAATATAACTTTATTATTGACAAGTAATTCTAGCTCTTAAGTATCAACACAAATTTGAAAGTAGCATGTGGAAAAAGGGTAATGTCTCTCTATGCCTCATATTTCACTCTTAAGCACCAGCATGGTGACCAGTGCTAAGGCATTAGCCTCTATAACACCAACCAATATAGAAAACCTGAGAAAGTTACATGAAATAAAACCCAGTATATGATTGGTTCTCTTTTCCATTCTGTTCTTGTCAACTGAGAAAAATGAAGCAGTGGCAAAAACAGAAACTGTGACAGTGACAGACTTCAAATGTTTATGAGGTGCAGAAAGTGGAGAAACCACAAGAGATTGTCAATATAGAGAGATAAAAAACAGAATGTATTGGGTATAATTAATCCGAATAGGTAGTATGATCTACAATTAATGTCCGGTTATGCCTTTTATTCTACTGTGCAAGAGAAAATGGACAAATACTAATAAATACAATGAACCTTAGCTGCTTTACAGTAAATCAAAGAAAGACAGACACACCAGTGGGCCACCAGCTCATACTCAAATACATGACAATGACAGTCAGCAAAGGAAGGTGTGGAAATGTAAACTGACAAGAAAATGTGATATATTAAAAATAGTCTAAACATAGATATAGATTCATGGCTTATTATGAAGTGTTGACACTGTGCTATCAATTGTACTAAAATGTTCTCTCATACACATGAAAGAGTGTGATATACAAATAATAATAATAATATTGTTGCATAAAAAACAAGCTTAGAGAGCTTAAAACTTGCAAGAAATATTTGTCTGTGCACGTATACAGCTGTACTATATTTTATTTGCTGACCATGGGCCAATTGAACAAGGCTCTAAATAAGCACATAGCATATTTTTTTACAGAAGTTTTTAGTTAGTGAAGACCTTCCTTTTGGATAGAAGTTCACTAACTAAAAACTTCTGTTAAAATATATGTTATGTGCTTATTTAGAGCCTTATTCAATTGGCCAAATTGCAATTGAATGAGGGCCATAGCATATATTTTTACAGATTTTTTTAGTTAGTGAACTTCTATCCAAAAGCAAGGTCTTCACTAACCAAAAACTTCTGTACAAAAAATATGCTCTGTGCTTATATAGATCCCTATTCAATTGGCTCAATCACAATTGAATGAGGCCCTATGACTGTGGATTGACAGGAACACTCCTCTCATGAACGTTATACATTTAAACAGTTTATTTAGAATGGAAACTCACATTTTTATGGTTCTTTAAATATCCAGAAGAATTGCATAAACTCATAACACTGTAAACTTATCTAACAAGCACACATCAGACTACAAGACATTTTACCCCTTCTATTTAATGGATACTTTCCCTCTCTACAATGCTTTTATCTAATTTAATTCACATTACACCTACTGTATGTAGGGCTTATTCACAATCTACTTGACAGACTTGACAGCTATTGATTGCAACAGCTTTTTATTACTTATTATTTATTAAAGTCTAAGACACATAGAGATGCTATTCTGCATGTATTAGAACAACAGGCAGCACAATAATGTTTACCGTTAATTACGCATTTGTCTTCTACATATTTCTTCTATTGTGGCATTTAAAAATCAGACATAGCAAACTGTGCAGATTACTTATTATTTGATCTAGATAATTATTGTTACAGGTTTTCAAGTTTAAAACTTGAACTTGAAAACAAAACATAAAACTAAATCACCTTTGAGCTTATTTATGAAGATATATGCACTGTGATACACAAGTGTTGGTTTGTTATAGGAAACATACCTGAGAAGAACTAATTACACAAACACAACATGTTTTATTTAGATAAATACTAATGTGTAATGGATAAAAATTTGCATTTAAAGTGACACTACATTCTCAGTGTTGCACCATATATTCTAAATACTACAAAGAGAGATCTGTTGCATCTTCCTCTGGACCTTAGTGGTATGAGACAAGATGACAAGAAGTATATGCACAGTTATAAGTCTGCAATGTTTTAATATCATTTTGTTTCTGTGTATCTGTATGTGTAACTAGCTAAAAAAACATAGAGCCTCATTCAATTTGGAGACCGTAACTGTAAGCCGGATGTGTCCACAGTGTCCACGACTTATGGTGCTATTCAGTTCGGCAAGGCTGCAAGTTAGGGGCCGATAGCGAAATTCGTTGACCATGCCATCGTATGTAGCATTTGTGAGCTTGAACATGATCAATTAAGCAAGGCCGTAACTCCAGAGTTAAGAACAGCCAATGGAAACAGAGATCATCATCATAACTTCAATGAAAAATATAGGTTGGATTTCAAAGTCCTACGGGATTCAATTATGAGTTACTATCAAACCCACATTCCTGAAATATTGCAATATTGATAAAACTGTAAATATGATATTCTATTACATGCAAATTCCATTACATTTATTAAAACATTGATTGCCAGGATCGATATAACATGGAAATTAAACATAAAATAAAGTATTTTTGTTTGCAGATTTTGCTATTAATTCCTAACATCACTTTCCCTTTTATTAAAGGTACAGTTATGTGTGTGTATATATATGCATTTAAAGTGATCTGGATATGTCTTTAAGCCCCTTGCGAGTCCTCCTTGAAACCCTCATTTCGTGGAGCCACTTTTGCCATTTGCGACCTTGGCGGGGTGGTTAGCGAGGGGGAATCAGAGAAATTGAATAGCGATTAGCCATTTTAGCGTTCAGCGACCATAAAAGATCAAAGGCTTGGAGGGGCTTTAACTTGCGAATGTAACCATCGCAATGAATCGGAGGCCGAAGCCCGTAACCCAATCGGAGCCCGCAAAAAAATGCCAATTGAATAGCAAAATAACTTACAGCCTCCATTTCTGAAGCCCGGATCTCCCGATGCCTCAATTGAATGAGGCTGATAGTTATTTGCATTAAGGAGCCACTGTACATTAGAAAAAATATTAGTAGTTCTATAAGGAATTGCCATAAAACAGTTTTTAGGCTTAATTTCAGCAGACCCTGCTAGTGTATAGAAGCTGCCATAATGGAAATATTTACTTTTTAAGGCATGAGGGAGCATGTAGAGGCAAGGCAAGTATGGCTTGCAAGTATACTAACAAACTGCCTTCTACTAAGCATGTACAAGCGAAGGGAGAGATGCCAAATGCTATAAACTAATCTAAATTAACCAATGAATCAACACATCCATCTTCCCTCTCCGTACTCTTCCTTCCACTTCCAAATAGATAATAAAATTAGCAAAACTAACTTTTCACTCCATGTAAGCAGGACATGAGCAAGGTAAAAACATGGCAGCCTTCATGCACAAAAAGTGCCAAGAATAAAGATTTTACCTAAAATATTTGTATGCTTATGGCTGGTCCCAAATTCAAACATTTGAATTATTCCAATGCCAGATATTTTTTGTTAATACTTAGAGGTACATAAGGTTTTGATGACAAAAAATTTAAATATAATATAATCATGTCCCAACAATGTAAGATTTCATATATTGTGAAATATACAAAATGTACATGAAATCATTATTCAGGTGAGTAGCTTATAGACAAGTAAGAGAACGTTTGAAATCCACATATTCCTTTATGAAGAACAGGAAACATTTTGGCTAATATTACAACTAACTATGTAATCTCCAGAAAATAAATAATTTGAACTATGTGCAAAGAATTAACATGAATCAAATATGCTTTGATGTTAATGTATTAGTAAAAAATAAATTACTGCTTGTAACAAATACCGTCATCTGAGATTTATTGAACAAATACAAAAAAAAAAATCGACATAACTTTAAATATGAACATGTTTGCTGCCAAGAAGTTGAATGATTGAATAAATGTTAAAGTTAGTGACAGAATGCCCATAGCTTTGCCTCGGGCCCAGTGACCCTGTAACAGGGATGGATATAGGGCCTTACAAGAACAAAGAGACCTTGGACAAGCTTACAGTGCAGCTTTAATTCCTCTTTAAATTTTATTTAAATAACTGCTAAATAAAAGAACACATGTCAGAATAGATGATAAATCAGCAGGATAACTAAAGTTATTAGCATAAACCATGATAATATTCATATAGACAACATGAGTACACTGCATTATTATGCTTACTCCATCACTGGGACATCATACAAGCCAATCAATCCAACCTAAGGCTGCATATTAGCAGTAATTACAGTATATGGGTTTATACATTCGAATAATGAAACTGGACAATGTAGAATATCTCCTAGTATAAAGTATGAAGAGGATAACAAGAAAGTCCATAGTAGCAAGAGGATTGGAGTTATTTTGCATAGTAACTTTTAAACCATTTATTCTTATGAACATATTACAATTATTTGTTCCTATTTAATGTTCCTTATTGAAATTCTTTTACACTGTAAATGTTACAAAATTTCTCCAATTAGCAAACAATAACTTAGTAAAAGTTTAACGTCAATGACTGAAATCAATTAGAGCTCCCACTGTACTGATCCAACTCTCTACAACACACTTTAGTCTATGGTGAGATAAATAATTTACCAATATACTATGTTTTAAAAAATAGTTCGGAAATGTACTTGTAAAATAGAATGTCTTTTTTGCTCCATCCACACAAGCTTCTGACATTTTATTAGCTTCTACCATTATTGGTACAGAGTGTTACAATCACTAGAGGGTCTGTTAGCCTAGGATGAAATCACATTTTATCAACAGCTGTGCATTGTCCTATACAATGTGATTACTAGTGCTTAAAGGACCACTGTAGGATTTTTTTTTTTTTAAGGCATACTGTATGTGTATGCTTTATGGCAAATAATATGAATTAGCCATATTATTAAAAACATAAACTTACTTATTTTTAAAACATTTTATTTTTATTCCAAGTAACTCCATTTGCATCACTGATCAAGCTCTAAATGTGCGCCTTTGCTGCAAGACACTTTAGGAGACTTCTACCAGGCTCTATTAAAAATATTTCATACACTGTTCCTTTAATGATAGGTGGTCAATTTAATTTTATCATACCAGCAGTAAGGACTATAAAAACATGGGAAGAAATGCAGATTCAAAGTGAGAGAGATTAGATATTTTCTGTGCAAGTTTCTTATTTAAATGACAGCTAAATAGTCTGATCAAGAAATTATTTTATATACATTTTCTAATTGGACGTATATAATTATTTCCTTCTCAGTGTTATTATTATAACATGTTTACTTCATTTACTTTTAAAGAGCCAACAATCTAACAGACTATCAGCTTCCGAAAGTGATATCTTTCTCCCTGTATGCTTCCATGCCTGCTGCCATGTTTCTCATGTGTGAACCGTCATCACTACATGCTGGGAGGTAAAGTGAAGCTATGCCCAACCTGACAGTGGCATTGCTTCACTCTACCAGTGTCACATTCTGCAATATAAGTTTAATATATAAGACATGTTTAATATTGCAGTTCTAATACGACTCAGGAAGTAGCGTGGTTCTTTAAGATATTTATATTACATATGAAAACTATAGTCACTTTTTGGCTGTACTTCAGAATCTGGTGCACATCAGAAATAATTGCTCATCAGATCAACATATGCTATACATTTTCAATATATTATAAATATTGTGAGTCAGTGGTTACAAATTTTCTTGGGGGATTTCAGGGATATTATCTTTAATATAATTATCAAGCACATTACGAAAATTCACTGATATTTGCGGTTGCTGTGTGTAGCAAAAGTTGATCTGTTGCTCTGCTGGGGTCCAAGATCTCTGAAGATGGTGACTGAAATTAAAAGACGTTTGCTTCTGGGAAGGAAAGATATGGCAAGCTTGGACAAGCTAGTAAAAAGTAAAGATATTAGAAAGCTGGACCATAAAGAAGGCTGTGTGCTGTAGAATTGACGCCTTTGAATTGTGGTGTTGATCAAAACTGCTTAGAGTCCCCCTTGGACTGCAAGATCCAACAAATCAGTACTTCAGGAAATCAAGACAAATTGTTCACTGGAAGGTATGATCATGAGGCTGAAGCTCAACCTTTTTGGCCACATCAATAGACGGCAGGATTCCCTAGAAAATGTGGGGAAAGATTGGAGGGGGAGGCAGAGATGGAGATGAATAGATGAGATCATTGAAGCAATGATCATAAGCTTAAGGGCAGTGGCAGACAGATGAAGAGCGCTCTTGTCCATAAGGTCATGGAGAGTCAGATACAACTGAACGATTAAACAACAACAACTTACTATGGGGAAATTGCCATTACGGTTTCATCCATGAAGTTTCTAGCCCGAGTGAAGCAAAGTGAATTATGACCACCATTCCATTTGTGTTAGATAAAAGTGGCCAATATTATATAAATACCATACAATGTAAAATATTTCTTCATAAACAATTTGATTATTTAAGTCACCTAATACATATTTTACATTTTTTATTTTCAGAAAGCAACACATTAGTTTAGAAGTTATGTTTTTTCCAATACAACACTGCATATACCTTGAATTAATGTATTCCATCCCAAGAATTGTTCCTTTTTTGTTTAAACATAAGCTGGAAGCAAGATAATTGATTTTGCTTCTTGGTCTTTTTTGAAAAGAACTAAGCTTGGGATAAACGATCAATGAAAGGGATAATGAACAATTGTTATTTTTTGTGAAATATGCTTTGTAAAAAGAAAAAAAATTGAAAAAATAAAATAAATCTAATCATGCAAAACTAAATGTAAAAAGATTACCTTGCAAGCAAGGTCAGCAGTAAGAGTTAAAATTAAAGGGGAAATAAGGCACTATTTCAAACAACATAAATATATAATGAAGTAAATATTTACATTTACAATATATTTATGCAGATTTATATTGTACAAAGTGGAACTCTGGGTAGAGTTACTACATTTATTTCATTAAAAACATACATTTTTATTGATTTTTCAAGGCCATTCAGATTTGTGTACTCCCAATGCCCCACTTCTTGATTGAGCAAATGTATTAAAATTAATTTATAATATTTTTTCTTATTACCTTGTATGGTTTCATATGCTTAAAAATTATCATTGCCTACAATTTTTCTTTGAGGCCTGAAAATAACATCTTGACATTTTGAGCCCTAAATATTCATTCATGTCTTTTTGTAGAGCCAACATTTCAATTTTTGAATCAGAGAATAATATATGCAGCACTGTCAGATCAATAGGACTACCAACATAGATATTATGTGCTTTATTCACAGACCCATTAGGAAGGAAGCATTTGCAATTTTTGAGAGCAACTGAATAATGACAGATAACATTTCCCTTCCTAAATGGAATATGCTTGTCTGATTGTTTGGCTTTTTGCTTCCCCTCCTCTGTCTCATAGTAAAATAGTAAAGCTGGTCCACATGGACTAGAAATAATGCACTAAGCTTCCCTATTGCATTTCTTTTGCCAATTTACAATAGCTGTGTGAGCGAAATGTGCCAACTTCCAAATGCCATGTCTCTTCAGCCTAAAATGCTGGTTCTTGTTTACCACTCTGGGCAGCAAGTCCTTACAAATGCCAAGACAAAAACACTAGAAAAATACATTTAACTACATTACTATTTAATACACTGACCTCACTAAGTATTTAATGCAGAGGAATGTTAATAGATCTTGTTAGCAAATTGTCTATTATTTTACAATAGGTTATAACTATGCAAAAGTATTGATATTATAATACAACGACAACCATTACAAACATTGTTAGAAACAAATATTGTTAGCAGAGTCTGCTTGGCTTCATATTCTCTCCATACCTCATATTGCTAACTTAGAGCCAATTTTTGAAAGGTGATTGGTCCCCATAAATCTTAATATTTAACACTAAAAATGTCATCCCCTAAAGTAGTGGCCCCCTTCTGGGTTACCTTGTTGTGGTGATGGAGTTTGTGTACCCCAGTGAAGCTGTGAGCTATAGCATGTAGGGTCACCCGATCATAGCAGATAGGTCAGACAAATTGCGGTCCACTGGAGAAGGAACTGGCAACCCACTCCAGCATCGTTGCCAAGAAAACCATATGGATAAGCACAACCAGAAACACAGACAGATGTGCCGGCTTGTGCGTCCATATGGTCACTAAGAGTCGGACACAACCAAAGGACTGATCAACAACAACAAACCAGTGGTGTGTTTTGGCCCCAGGCCTGGGTCTGCATATTTTCATGGGCCTGAAGATGCTAGTGTAGTACCATTGGATAATAATTGCATAGACACAAAATTGTCTAGTTGTAGCTTAATTAGTAATATCTTGATAGTTACAAGTTTTACCTTGCTGATAGCATTGCTGAGATTTAATTAAGAGGAGTCTCGTACAGTTACCCCCCAAACCCACCCCATCAGAAAACAAGATAAGGCTTGTGTTTGACATGTATTGACAGCTCCACATCTCCTTGTTTCAATAGGGTTAAAGTGATTTATGGCATTAAATACAAATTTTGGCAAACATACAATATAGGAAATGTAGAATATTTCACTCTCTAGAGACACTTGTTAATGTGTGCAGTAGGTGCTGGAAAAATAAAAACATGACATTTCTTTGGCAAACAAGGTAGATGCAGAAAATGCCACTATCTTCAAGACAGTTTATTCAATAACATGATTCAGGTGCAAAGCATACAGCACATTAAATTAAAATCTGTACTGTATGCCTCTACCCAGAACTGACAACTTGCTCCAAAAATATACTGTGTGGAAAAAAATGGAGTCAGGGGTTTAAATGGTATCTCAACATTTCTTCTCTAATACTCTTTTCAACATATTTTCTGGATACGTCCCCAAAAGAAAATAATATGATAAGCCCCATCTACCAATATAATGCTCAGTTGCAAATTATTTGCACCTACTCTCATCAATGATTGGACAGACACTAAAGAGTCACTGTAGTGGTTATACAGTATGGTTTTATTTATAAACCGATTAGCAATACAATCAGTATCTGAAGAAAATAATGCATTGCAGTTTTTAAAACTTACATTTGAAATTTAGTGTTTTATAGACTATGGGCCTCATTCAATTGTGATTTGGTCAATTGAATAGGGCTCTATATAAGCACAGAGCATATTTTTTTACAGAAGTTTTTAGTTAGTGAAGACCTTGCTTTTGGATAGAAGGTCACTAACCAAAAACTTCTCTAAAAAAATATGCTATGTGCTTATTTAGAGCCCTCTTCAATTCACCAAATCGCAATTGAATGAGGCCCTATTAGAGGTGCTTATTAGGGGCCTCATTCAAATGCGATTTGGCCAGTTGAATAGGGCTCTATATAAGCACAGAGCATATTTTTTTACAGACGTTTGTAGTTAGTGAAGACCTTGCTTTTGGATAGAAGGTCACTAACTAAAAACTTCTATAAAAAATATGCTGCATGCTTATATAGAGCCCTTTTCAATTGGCCAAATCACATTTGAATCAGGCCCTAGGTGTCATATTAGGTGTCCATGTGCTTTTTTCAGTCTGTTTTCCTACAGTTGCCACTATACCCGCCCAGATGTCCTCTCCCGCGCACAGCACATGAAAAGTGGTGGAGAGAATCATATCCGCAGAAGTCTTAAACACTGAAGTTCAAACAGCTAATAAGTTATAATGCAAACAAATGATACCCAGGTGTCGTTTAACACATATACAGCTACAAAGTGTATAAGTACTGAACATTGCATTGGTTCTGATCCAGTAGCATGATTCTCCAAATGTTACAGTAAATTTGTAAAAGTGTGGGTTTACGTTTATTAGGGACATAATGGATATTGTCAGTGTTTTTACATGTAATCAAAAACAAAAAAATAATTAATAACTCTTAGTGGGTTCCCTGGTGTTTCAGTGGTTAGGATTCAGTGCTTTCACCACTGGGTTTGATTCCAGTCAGAGAACCAAGAGGTCACACCACCCTGCAGCCATGCAGGGTTGGGCCTTGCCAGTACTTGGATGGGAGACGCCTAAGGATACCAGGAGCTGTATGCTGTGGCCCACTGGAGAAGGAACTGGCAATCCACTCCAGTATCTCTGTCATGAATACCAAGTGGATCCGCATGGTGTGTTATCGTCCATGAGGTCACGGAGAATCAGACAAGATGGAGTAATGCAAAATAAAATAATAGGTAATTCATCTAACTTTGCTATAGATACACAGTACAAAATACTGCAAAATACTACAATTTATTAATTGATTTCTGCTGATAATACATATTTTCTTACAATTTACTATCCCCCTGTATTTCTCTGCATGATGTACATGACATTTGAAGATTAACCCTTTCGTTGTGTGCCAAATTTAGTTCCCTTACAATTTTATTAATATTCCCAATCAGGACAACTTTTACATTTAATGTCTAATGTGATTTGCTAGCTGAAGGGCATTCATACTGACTAATACATCCCCATGTTTCTGAGTGGGGAAGGTTTTATTTCAGTATACGACTTTGGCACGGATTTTCATGACTACTACGTAAAGCAGATTATTGAAACCTTCTCTGTGCCCCTAGAGCATTGGCATTACAGTTTAGAATAGAGCGGCAGGTGGCACACTGCTATTTCCAAGGAGGTGCCATGCATAGTATTTAGGGTACGTGCAGTGGGATAACAGTAATCTGATGGATTAGAGCCTCCTAGGTCTTTAGGTAGTCATGAACCTGAGCACATACAGATGGTGTCTTACACAAACAAGACTTTATACTGAGTTGGACTTATATTAGATTTAAAAAAACAATTAGATTTAGGTACAGACAAACCTCAGAGGAGCTGGGGATATTTGTTAAATTATTATGGTTTTACAGCAGATAATAACCACAGACTTAATTCAGCATAACCATTTGCAGGAATGTTTACATAGCTAATTGGGTTTATCAACCACGAGACTCGAAACAGGGCCATGGAAGACGTCCAAGTCAGCTTCTTCAGCCCTCTCTTGACTCTGTCTGCAATAAATGACAATCTCTGATTAGGCTTTGGAAAATATATCAGAAACTTCTCCATCAAAATAGGGTTCTAAAGGACCACTGGAAAATCAGATAAAGGGGTTGGAAAGCAGGCTTTACTTTTTAATTTCCACAAAGCTGGTGGAGTTGAATCATTTGTGGTTGGAGGTATCAGACTGCTTATATTCATACTTGAATCTGATAAATGCATAATGAGGCTGAAACAGATGAAGAACTAATTAGAAACTAAAATTACAAAAAAAAACATTAGATATACAAGTTATTTTTTACTCATGGAGAAACTCTGCAGAGGTAACGCAACACTCTCTGCTATAGAAAGTTGTGGGTTCAAATCCCACCAGTTAAAGTATATGTTTCTCTATTTTTAATAATAATTTGTATTTAGGTCACAGGAAAAACAAGAGAGATCCCATATAAACTGTAAAGGGGTGGTTTTTGCAGTGCTTTTTAAAATCACACAGTCTCTGTATGGAAAAGAATGTCTGTGACTGTCAATGCACTACAGTACACAAGGTTGTATTATATACCTATTTGTTGTATCCTTTCAACCAATAAAAATAATTTCAAATATGTAAGCAGAAATTACTCTTACCATTGAATAATTTATCTGTATGACTCTATGAGTATAGAGATCAATAAATCCAGAATATAATCAGTGTGACTGTCACAGCCTCCAACTTCATTTTCAGTGTAGTTTATTGTGGGAGGGTGTCAAAGGCTATACAAGCAATACCCCAAACAGACTACATCTAAGTCAAACAGATCAATTACAAAAATGTATACAGCTTTCCAACATGATTTTAAAGTCTCTATCTGATGAAGTATAGCAGTTCGGGGGACTATCAGGTCACTTTAAAGTACGGTATGTTATATACAGAAGGTTCATTACTTACACAGGTTAAACTTACACAGATTCATTACTGGTGTATAAATCAGACACAACATCTCTAGTAACTGAATAGTATTGTAAATACTATGGGCCCTATACTATTGCCCAATTCGTAAATTTAAACACACTTAAAATCACTCTTAAAATTGCTACATATTTGGCAAATATTACTTAATTGGCACTAATTGATTCTTAAGTCAAAAGAATGCATACAAACATTTACAAAAAAAACACACAAAGCCAAATTTATGAATTCAAAGCATTTACAAGTAGCTAATAGAATATGGCCCTATAAGTTTGCTTTTAGTTATATTATTATATATGTCCTCTACATGCAAAAACACATCACATTTAAGTATTGTTGAATTTACACAGTTTTACAGCTTACACTGATGCCATTGGAACTAATTAAAAGTATAAGTTGGGGACTTGTTGTACTCCTATTATAATAGAAATTATATTAGAATTTAGAAATTATTGTATAGTTTTCTAAAATCACAAATACATTTAAATCCTTATAACATTTAAATAATTGCAGCCCAGAAATTGGAACATACTCAGCAAGTACCAAATGCAAGGTAGTGATACCGAAATAAGCTCTATAAACTTGAAAGGAGAAGACTAATTGAGTTTGCTAATAGACTAATCATGGCATAGAGGTATTCATAAAAATGGAAATATTTTACACATCACCAGTACAGGAAGAGTATATACATTATATGAATTTGATCACGTTTATTACTATTTCCAAGTAGTATTTCCAAACTTGTCAAATGCTAGTTAATTAGGGAGAAAAAATAATCAGACTAATCAAACCATTTATATTCCTAGCCATGGCCTTACCATAAAATGTAAAATGTCATTTGCAGAATTCATCTATTAATTTTCATCCAAACCGCACTATGCTTCGTGGACAAGCTATTGTTATATATGATGACTCCATGATTTGTGCTCATGAAGGTAAATGAGACAGCCGTGGCTTTTAACTACCATTTAAACAACCAACTGCTAATGAACCATTTATATGACTTATCGTCTTGATGGAATTTTTAGTGATCAATGTAGGAATGTAACTATATATGAGATTAAGTACATTGAGATAAATGGGAAATTACATTCTTCAAAAGGATCATTAACTGATCACTAACACAGTTAATAGTAGTTAAAGATTTCTGAAAAAAATGTAGGATTTTTGAAGGATAACATTATCATGTATTTTAATAGATTATTACTTTCTACTGTCCTTTAAACAGCTTGGAAACAACTCATCTTTTGATCTACTTATGAGACCTTCAGAAGAGAACAAATACAAATGAGGTGATAAAAGAAACAGGAAAAATACATAAAAGTTCTGAGCTATTTCATACAAATAGCTATGTATTATCTGGGAAAAATGACTTAACATTGGATATGGTACATGTTTTTGCTATTAAAATTTGGATGCTGGACTAATATGCACATTTCCAAAAAATATCTCTAAATATACATAATATATATTAATACAAGGTTAGTGCCCTACTTTGATCCCATGATTTATACCTTGACACTTTTATTCTATTGCGTGTGTAATAGCCTATGAGCATGTTTTTGCAATGTACACATATTAAGCATTTATGACTAACAAAAGAAATGGTCTTTTTTTATCAAATAAATTCAGATTAAGTATTTCTATTGTGTTAAATGATTATTGAAAGCATTTCCTAACGTGAGCCTAATCATAAACAAAGTTTTTATTTTTATCATTTAAAAATAGCTACTAAATAAATGACCAACAATTCCTTCCAAGGATTTAGCGTTTAAGGGAAAAAATTAAGAAACTATGTTTATTGCAGAATTGTAAACTAAATATTGTTTCAATTTGCCCCTTTAAAGCAGTTCGGTCATTTTTTGTCACAATCTGTTTTTCTTAACACTAAATGTGTGTATTTTAGGACTTTTTGTTCAGATTTGAACATTTTGCCTTAAAGGCATATCTAAGTTTCCTGGATTATGAATGCATCTGATAGAGAGGAATCAGTAGTGTATGCAAACATTTTTTGTATGGAAAAAATACAAAAATAAACATTAATAAACTCACCCTAAAGTTTGCTAAATTTATTTAACATGCAATAGATTTGGCCAATTACAGATAGCTAATACATTGTATAAATCAGTGATGGCATAAGGAAGCAGGAGGAGCCAGACATTGCTCTGTAAGATCTCTGCATTGAGCTGCTTTTGGCTTGTTAGTGAAGGGTTACAATTGGTACCTAAATACAGTGTTTCTATTGGTAGGTACCCTGTGCCTATGTAAGCAGCTTTGGGGGTGTGGAAAACAAGTTTTTTTTTTTAAATAAATTAGATCTCTATGTGTATGGAATGACTCAATGTAGTGTGTGTTTCTGATATAAGCAGCATCTTTTAGATTAGAAAAAGGTAAGACAGAGAATCTTAGATATATCTTTAAGTTTTCAGATTTTTCAATAAGTGTGGGTACCCTTGTCCCTGTTTTAGAGGATACAATTGTTTCTGGACTCTAAGCAAAATTACATGTAAATGTGGGATTACCCAACAAATTATATACATGTTCAAGATCACTAAAAGTAATTTTGTTTGATACCAAGCAGAAATATTCCTAACGTAATGGCAATTTCTACATTGCTCCAGCTCTCCCGGAGTACCATACAATAGTCTATAGACTGGGCAGAGGATTACATCTCAATGTTGAGGTAAGCTGGATATAAAATACAATATGAGTAGGAGGAAACCCGTCCAAACAGGAGGGGGATGTGGCTATACATGGTATTACCTGGTAACAAAAATTATTATGTAGTATTGTCAAAATCCCTATACAAATACAGAAAGGCGATCTGAACATGAAATACACTGATACATCTCATATAATTACATATAATAGAGGGTACGTTATATCATCCTACACATGTTGATGCATTTGCATTAAACTCAAACTAGACAACACGTTTCATTACAATTTATATGATTTTTTTTGGATACACTGAATATCTTTGACCATAAAAGTGTAGATCTCAAAGCAGAGATCATCTATGATTTCTAAGTAAATAATGTAATATTCAAGACCTTTATATTTGAATGTAGTTAGGATTCTGCTGCCGAGACACTTTCAGCACTTCCTCTGTGGAACAAAGAATGGAATTCATTATCTTCATGCATATTTATAGATACATTTCCAGGAAAGTGTTATACTCCTTCGAGCCACCTGAGGGAGCTCATTATAGTTGACAACTGCACTAGTGATTGACAGCCCTAGCCTTTGCACAGCTTGACAGCTGCAAGAGATTGCATAATTTTAACGGCCCTTTAAACAAAATGTAAAAAGTTTATTTTTCTCAAATTATCTGAATTTTTAAGTAAACAATTATCAAGTTGACTTCATTCAAAAGAAGATATACCAAATTAAGGACCACAGCAGCTCAAGGAAAAGATACTTGTTTGCCAAGTATGTACCAAACCAACAATATTAGCCATGGACATAAGATATTTTGTGGAAAATTAGATTTTTTTGAAGACTTTGTTTATGAGTACAGAAATTAATTTTGTTTCTGTAACAACATATCTTGAGAGCTGGATGATGGGTCTATGTGTGTTTGTAGTTTTTAAGTGGAAGGAACAGGAAGGTGTCCAGAGCATTTACTTTACCGATTATGTATTGAAGTTAATGATGAAAAAAGCTATTTTCTAAATAAATAAAAGTTCAGTTTAATATATAAATGCAACTAACTGAAATAATATGCTATACATAAATTCTAATGATATTACTCATCCCGGAAGCCTGGAACACACTTTAAAACAATTGGCCAGTGACATACTGTAATGTCTTAACAACAGGATCTAGATTATATTAGCCATCGATCATTATTCAATATTAAACTTTCTTTCAGACAGCCTCCACCAATTAATAGACCATTAAACAGATGGGAACGGCTCTGGTTATGTGTTTAGATAGACTGATACATAAACAGAAGTCAGCTTGTGTCTAAACAGTGCTGAATAAATGCTGTGTCCCCTATTCAATTGTCCAAATCAAGATGACATGAGCCTGTAATGGAGCCCGTAAATTTTATGGATATTCAATTGGTTACTTTTAGCTACTGGCATTCGATTTGCGAGTTACAAGATCAGAAGCATTGAGGTTGTCAAAATCCTAACTAAGCCCTATCTCCTAATTAGATGTTTCAAGGCGTAAATGTCACCAATGCTATAGATGCAAAATCCATATTCAATTATAAACATTCATTTAGCCCACAATTGTGTTCCACTCCGTAAATGGCAAATGTATCCAAAAGTGAGTACTAGATAGGACGCGCAAGTGGGTTAAACACCTGTTTGTAACACTGCAAAAGCAAATAAACACACACTATTGTACTTAAAAATACTGGGAAAGCAATGAAAGGCATTATAATTAATTGCACAACAGTCTCAAGTTTGCAAATCTGCAATAAAAACATATTTCTTTTAAATGTATTTCTGTGTTTCATCGATCCTGGGATTTAATGGGTTAATACATAGCATGGACTAGAACAGTTACTTTATTGATTTTTCTTGATTCCTATATTTCTGGATTGCAAGTCCGATCACAAATTATACTTCTAAACACTAATTCATTTTAGGTTAAAGTTCATGTTTTACTGATGTCATGATGACCGTCTCATTTACTATTGGCTCTGTCTAAAATGTAACTTACAGGTTTGCTTAATTAATCATGCCCTGAAATGCTACTTACGGGTTCATGGTTTGCGTGTTGGGGCTGTGAGACTGTAATTACGGGTAAGTGGCAATTGAATACATCTATATACAGTGGATATTAAAAGTCTACACACCCCTGTTAAAATGTCAGGTTTCTGTGCTGTGAAAAAATGAGACAAAGATAAATAATTTCAGAACTTTTTCCACCTTTAATGTGACCTATAAACTGTACAACTCAATTGAAAAACAAACTGAAATCTTTTAGGTGGAGGGAAGAAAAAAAAAAGAAAAATAATGTGGTTGCATAAGTTTGCACACCCTCTTATAACTGGGGATGTAGCTGTGTTCAGATTTAAGCAATCACATTCCAAATTGTGTTAAATAGGAGTCAGAATACACATTCCATCATTTAAAGTGCCTCTGATTAACCCCAAATAAAGTTCAGCTGCTCTAGTTGGTCTTTCCTGAAATTTTCTTAGTCTCATCCCACAGCAAAAGCCATGGTCCACAGAGAGCTTCAAAAGCATCAGAGGGATCTCATTGTTAAAAGGTATCAGTCAGGAGAAGGCTACAAAAGAATTTCCAAGGCATTAGATATACCATGAAACACAGTGAAGACAATCATCATCAAGTGGAGAAAATATGGCACAATAGTGACATTACCAAGAACTGGAGCTCCCTCCAAAATTGATGAAAAGACAAGAATAAAACTGGTCTGGGAGGCTACCAAGAGGCCTACAGCAACATTAAAGGAGCTGTAGGAATATCTGGCAAGTACTGGCTGTGTGGTAAATGTGACAACAATCTCCCGTATTCTTCATATGTCTGGGCTATGGGGTAGAGTTGCAAGAGGAAAGCCTTTTCTTACGAAGAAAAACATTCAAGCCAGGCTACATTTTGCAAAAACACATCTGAAGTCTCCCAAAAGCATGTGGGAAAAGGTGTTATGGTCTGATGAAACCAAGGTTGAACTTTTTGGCCAAAATTCCAAAAGATTTGTTTAGCACAAAAACAACACTGCACATCACCAAAAGAACACCATACCCACAGTGAAGCATGGTGGTGGCAGCATCATGCTTTCGGGCTGTTTTTCTTCAGCTGGAACTGGGGCCTTAGTTAAGATAGAGGGAATTATGAACAGTTCCAAATACCAGTCAATATTGGCACAAAACCTTCAGGAACTTCATCTTTCAGCATGACAGGGACCCAAAGCATACATCCAAATCAACAAAGGAATGGCTTCACCAGAAGAATATTAAAGTTTTGGAATGGCCCAGCCAGAGCCCAGACCTGAATCCTATTGAAAATCTGTGGAGTGATCTGAAGAGGGCTGTGCACAGGAGATGCTCTCGAAATCTGACAGATTTGGAGTGCTTTTACAAAGAAGAGTGGGAAAATCTTGCCAAGTCAAAATGTGCGATGCTAATAGACTCATACCCAAAAAGACTGAGTGCTGTAATAAAATCAAAAGGTGCTTCAACAAAGTATTAGTTTAAGGGTGTGCATACTTATGCAACCATATTATTTTATTTTTATATTTTTTCTTCCCTCTACCTAAAAGATTTCCTTTTGTTTTTCAATTGAGTTGTACAGTTTATAGGTCACATTAAAGGCGGAAAAAGTTCTGAAATGATTTATCTTTGTCTCATTTTTTTTACAGCACAGAAACCTGACATTTTAACAGTGGTGTGTAGACTTTTTATATCCACTATATATATATATATATATATACATATATATATATATATATATATATATATATATATAAATTTCAAACCGGCAGCCAAAATATTGGGTTACAGGTAATTGCAATTGAATAGGGCCCTATGTTAGTATAGTTTCCTTTGGCAAGCTTATCAATTCTGGCTGTAATGCAGTCAATCTATAACATTTTCCAGAGAAAGCCTTGCCTTGTAGGGGGTGAAGACAAGCAGCATACACGTGTGGTCTAGATTTTCACCACAATTCACTATTCCAATATGGCATACTATAGTCACTTCAGTTTTAAAGATTTTGGATTAATAGCACATGAGCGTTAGACTGTGTGAAATACCAATATATGGAGAAAATGAATAAAAGATCTGCTAATACTGAAAGATTATGTAGTAATGTTAAACTCATTCTATCAGATGTGAATATCCCTTTAAAAGCTTTTACTGAGGTCTGTAAATCTTAGTTAATAGTGTGTGAATGATAATGCAGATTTCGGTGATAATCACATGGAAATGATATTCAAATGATGCATTATCTTCTCATACCCTATTCTTCATTAAACATGGCGTAAAAAATTTGGCACAGCTAAATCTAACATTAACTCTAATTTGCAATGAAATTAACACCTGAAATAGTAAAGCAAACCTAAGGACAATTATCCATAAGAAGATGATATTTGCTCAGACATAAATGGACATCTTATAGTTTCTTCCTGTTGTACCTTAGGTGTGTAAGTATATGGACATGGGAAGCTTTCACTAGGAATATAATATACCTATTGATCTCTATACTTCTGTGTACTTTATTTTAAGAAGAGCATAAAAGCTCTAGTAATTTCTGCTTAAATTGCTACAAAATTTTCTTACTTGGTTTCTCCCTTCTGCAGCTCATTATGACAGTTTACATTAAGTACACGGGGCCTTATTCAATTGGCTACTTGCAAATACCTTAAACTCATAAATTTGGCTTTGGGTGTTTATTTTATTTTTATAAATGTTTATATGCATTCTATTGACTTAAGAATTCATTAGTGCCAATAAGTAATATTTGCCGTATATGTAGCAATATTAAGAGTGATTTTAAGTGTGTATAAATTTACGAATCGGGCCCAATGTGTGCAGTTTTTTACCACTTTGACCTGGGTTCAAGTCCAGTTACGGGACCAAGAGGTCACACCACCATGAAGCCATACAGGGTTGGGCCTGGTCAGTACTTGGATGAGAGTCCACTTAGGAATAACAGGAGCTGTATGCTGTGGCCCACTGGAGAAGGAACTGGCAACCCACTCAAATATCTCTGCCATGAATACCGAGTGAATTAGCATGTGTTTTTGCGGTCCATGAGGTCACAGATAGTCAGACACAACTGAACGACACAAAAACACACTGTAAACAAGTCAAGCCAGATATTCAGTAATACTTTCATTAGTATCCACAAGAGCAAGTGTATTTTATAAATGGTAACAGAAATGTTTACACCACAGGGCACTGAACAGTAATTAATATAGAAAGCTGTAGGAACCATCACATATAGCTACTTTAATAACATTCTAGAACTTCGTAAAAATCAAACCATACTGCTTCAGATATGAATATATACATAATGCTTTTAGCGCATTTAAAGTTTACAGTAAATCATCTACATGATGTACTGTAGGCGCACATTCCACAATAGGCTATGAATAACAATCCACTTCAGAAACCAATGGCTTAACAAGGCAGTACGTTATATGTTACTAAATATTTTTCCTACCTGCTCAATACACTCAACAATGCAAACTCCCATTACAATTCCTGGAATGCCAATGTATTGTAATTTCAAGGTTTGTTCTTCTGTTCATCTTGAAAAGCCTCTTATTTTATTATGTATCTTATATTACAGCGATGTGAATCAAGCTTAATTTACATTTCCCAGGTCACCCTTACACTTTTTAAATCGACTTGCTTATTATATGCTTATTGCAATTTTCACTTTATATTTTACGGTTTAGTCATAATAACCGCATTTGTAATATTTTTACATGGCAAAATGTTCAGAATATGCTATTTTGATTAAATCTTTGTGACACAAATAGGCTAAGCAAACGGATTGATGATTTGCTCAAGATGAAAGATGGTAATTCTATATAATATACCAAAGTAGCATTTCAGTTCTGCGCTTATCGGTCAATGAAGTAATGGTTATTTACGTAAAAAGTGGAGTTAACACCCCAGTTTTATTCTGTTGAGTGTATATAACAAAGTATCCAAATGTTAAAATAAACTTTTGAGCATATACACATTTTATAGTATGTGTTTTAATATAATAACAACTAGATGAGGTATGGAGAGAGGAGAGGAAGGACATGGAGGCGAGAGATGCACATACAACATGGACTTGCACTCACTCCAATTAAATCAGCATGCCGGAGGTTCCACACTATAGGTAATATGGGGATTTTTACATTTTCCTACAGTAAAACAACATTTAGGTTTGCCTTTCTGACCCACCCACAAAAATAGATTTTGGTTAATGAGAGATCATTCATATTAATTGCTGGTAAGCCCATGAGTTATTGTATTCATTACCTTCCATGCAGTCCCATGCACATTGAGCTTGGCTTGTCTCATTTTGAACAGGTGACCTCACGATAGACAATGAACCCAATGCGTCAGCGTTTTATTAGAAATTAACAACAATGAACTTATAAACAAAAAAATAATATATTTCTTGGGTTCTTTTGTTAATTCAGCGGTCTAGTTCTTACCTACTGTCCATGAGCAGATCTACCAGCGGTGCAGGTGGTGCAGTGCACCAGAGCCGTCCTCTTTGGGGGCCAATGTTGTGTACAGTTCCTTTTTTTCATTTAACTTTTAAAAACCGAACCCACCACAGCCCCCCTAGGCATTCTTGTCCTCACCCGTACCAGGAAAATTGGTGTGTGTCTAATTAAAAAAGAGCATTTTACCAAAGCTCCAAGAGGTGGCAGCGTGGAGTAGTTCAGCATGCTGGGGATGTGTATCAGAGAAGAAGGTAAAAGAGCATATGCTGCAAAGTGACAGTAAAGTAAAGGGGTATGGGTTCTGTGAGGAGTGAGCAAGGGTGATAGTGATGGGTGCTATAGGAGGTGGGTGCTGAGAGGGATTGGGTGCTGTGTGGGGATGGATCCTGAGAGGTGATGGCTGATGACAAGGACTGGGTGCTATGTAGGGATGGATGCTAAGAGGGGTGGGTGCTGTGTGCTTTGCATAGGCAGGGGGTAAGAGAAGGGGAGCAGCTACGGAAAAGGATCTTGGGGAGCAACAATGGGAATGAGTCTGGAGGATAAAGCTCTGTTATGGTAAGGGATCTTAGGGAGGGGAGCTGTTTTGAGAAGGGGTCTTAGGAAGGGTCACTGAGTGAATTAGTGCCAGTGCAAACACATTTTTACAATCCCTCCTTGGGCCCTCCATTCTTTAGCTCCTCCACTGCTACTGTCAACAACCATGTGCAAACATTAGGGTAAAATTATTTGATCGATGAAGGTGTCAGTTGTGCGTGCCTCCATGAAAATGAACTTAACGGCTATAGACCCCACGTGGGGGGAGATACTCATCCTATTCGAAATAATCCACATTTAAATGCATGTTTTTTTTTATTAATGTGCTTGCTTTTAAAACAATTATTTGTTCTGTTCACCTGCTCAATATAAATACTTACTATTACTAATAAGTACTTACTTTCACCACTGTTAAAATAGCCTGGAAATCTTATTGTCCATTTAAGTGATGCCTTTGAAGCATGAAAGGTCACTTTGTTGAAATAATGACTGTGGAAGTGACAACAAAAAAACACAGACGTCATTGTAAAATATCAATGAGTGAAAAGGGCTTTATATATCACCTTTCATAAGTGATTTGGGAAGAAGGCAGATATTGTATTATTATTATACTATTTATTTATAAAGCACCAATATATTTAGCCATTTACAAAGCAGAATCGAGTACAGTGGGTACAGTTAGCAAATTACAAAGGTACAGAAACAGAGGTAAGTACAGGAATTGCGGTACCTACTCCGAAGAGCTTACCATCTAGATAAGATGTCTAGATAGTATGATAGGGGAGTTTAATTCAGACAAAATAGTTGTTGGAAATGTAAGGAATTTTTTTTATGGAAACAGAGTATTATAACCTACATATTTCTGCCTAGGCCAAGAGTGCCTGATCCAAGGGAAGATCATATTGACAAGCTACTTGCGCTGTATCATGGAATAGTGAGTACATATGCACTATGACATATACATTCAGTTACATATGTGTCTGTAAAGGTATCTAACATGTTCTAATATCTAGATTAGTGGTAGTCAACCTGGTCCCTACCGCCCACTAGTGGGCGGTTCAAGCTTTCATGGTGGGTGGCGGGGTAATAGATAGGTGGCGTTGCTGACGTCACATGCCGAGACCCGCCGCAATACGCTTGGCTGGTTGGAGAGCTGGTGAGAGAGCCGACAGAAACCAGTCAAGACCGAATCACTAATAAGTACGGGGCGCTACAAAGCTAGGGTCATAGGATTTATGTAGCCAGAAATGAGAAAGTAAATTGAGTTACTGTGGTACCTGTGGGCATTAAGGACATGTTACCATCAAAAGTGGGTGGTAGGTATTAAAAGGTTGACACCTGATCTAGATGAATGGAGGAGTAATAACCGGGGCGTCTGATAATGGACAAATCTGAACAGGGTTAGGGCAGCATAAAATCATTTAATGCCCCGGAGAGGCTCCCAGGAAAAGAAAGGAAGAGTGTTAAAGGCTAATAGAGCAAATGAAAGATGCAAAGTATAGCCAACAAGATTCAGATTTAAAAACATGTATGGAAATGAGCAGGCTAAATAAATCCTAAACTGCCATAAATATGTAACTAGATGTCACACAATAAGTGCATTTTATTTAAAATCTACCAATAACCAATTATACTGGTCAATGCACAGATCAAGACAGGTACTTTAATTAAGTAGTTTTCTCCATTAATATAATACTGTTCCTATTTGAAACCTACCTGTCCTTACAACATGATACTATTTAACACTTGAATTAAAACTTAATGAAGCATGTCACATTGATACGTCTCCTTTTGCTTTGTGATTAATGCAAACAGTTTTATTTTTATTTAAATATACATTAGAAGAAGAGAAAGCAACAAGGAAATATAAATTTATATCAGCTAACAGCCTTTTCGTACTTAATTAACTTAATTATTTCTTTGTTAATTAACAAAAACGAGATTAGCATGCCAATACCTTTGAGATTACATTAACGCAGTTTGTCAACTATTAATTCAAAATGATATAGCAAGCGCTCAGATTCTTGCACTCTTGTGAGAGAAGCTTTATTTTGATAGTCCCATTGGCACTGGAGGCAGGGTGTTAACAGAAAATAATGTTGAAAAGCAGGCAAACGAAAAAGCAAGGATATAAATGTCTTTATTCTATAATATTTGTAAGTGGGTGTATGTATGTATGTGTATATACACAAAAACATATATATATATATATATATACATATACAAATATATATATATACATTTATATAAATATACACACACGCGCACGCGCACACAAACATTTGCACATAAGATGGCAGCAAGCCAAGGCAATCAAGATTTACAAAGCACCGTTGTTCATCGCTCAGATAGTGGTATAGTCAGCGCTTTTATTAAGTGATTAAATATAAGGATATTTATAGTGAAATCAATGTTCCTGTCCCTACTGTGACCTTTCTCAAGATAAAAGTATGCAAAGGATACCCTTAAATAGCCTCAAATTCAAAAGTGGTGTGACTAGACATACTATGTGATGCTACATTAAGAGAAGTAGCATAGTAAAAGAGTAGCTATTATTATTATTATCTTTATTTATATCGCGCCAACATATTCCGTAGCGCTGTACAGGGGGTTAGTACATGGCAAAAAACAAACTTAACACCTTAAAGAATGGAGGGCCCTGTTTTTGAGCATATAATCAAATGTACATAGTGCTTGTTTCCAAGACACGGACACACAATTGAAAACTCGCAAACTTAGCTATATATATATATATATATATATATATATATATATATATATATACATATATATATATATATATATATACATATATATATATATACATGTATACATACATATATGCATATATATATATATATATATATATATATATATATATGCAGTATAAATATATATATATATATATATATATTTAAAAAAAAAATATATATATATATATATATATATATATATATATATACAGAAAATGGATAATACATTTAAAATCCATGTGAAAGTCTAAAAATAAGTTAAAAACATATCACCTGCTCAGAATTCCCATACAGTCATAGTACTACATTCTGGTGTGACTGGGCTGGGACATGTAGATGAGATACAATTTACCTTACTGAATCCAAATGACCATTTTATACATGGCTTCTTTATAGCATAAGCTCACTGTATTAAACAGCTTTTAAGCAAAGTTTAGGATTGGATTATGCACAAGCCATAAACCCATATATATATATATATATATATATATATATATATATATATATATATATATACATATATATATATATATACAGTGGGGGGGGGGGAGTATTTGATCCCCTTCTGATTTTGAACATTTGACCACTGACAAAGAAATGATCAGTCTATAATTTTAATGGTAGGTGTATTTTAACAGTGAGAGACAGAATAACACCCCCCCCCCCCCCTCCCCAAGAAAATGCATGTCACAAAAGTTAGAAATTGATTTGCAGGTCAGTGAGGGAAATAAGTATTTGATCCCCTATCAATCAGCAAGATTTCTGGCTCCCAGGTGTCTTTTATACAGGTAACGAGCTGAGATTAGAAGCACTCTCTTAAAGGGAGTGCTCCTTATCTCAGCTTGTTTCCTGTATAAAAGACACCTGTCCACAAAATCAATCAATCAATCAGATTCCAAACTCTCCACCATGGCCAAGGACCAAAGAACTGTCCAAGGATGGGGACAAGATTGTAGACCTACACAAGGCTGGAATGGGCTACAAGACCATCGCCAAGCAGCTTGGTGAGAAGGTGACAACAGTTGGTGCGATTATTCGCAAATGGAAGAAACACAAAATAACTGCCAGTCTCCCTTGGTCTGATGCTCCATGCAAGATCTCACCTCTTGGAGTTTCAATGATCATGCCCAGAACTACAGGGAAGGATCTTGTTAATGATCTCAAGGCAGCTGGGACCATAGTCCCCAAGAAAACAATTGATAACACTCTACGCCGTGAAAGACTGAAATCCTGCAGCGCCCGGAAGGCCCCCTGCTCAAGAAAGCACATGTACAGGCACATCTGAAGTTTGCCGATGAACATCTGAATGATTTAGAGGAGAACTGGGTGAAAGTGTTGTGGTCAGATGAGACCAAAATCTAGCTCTTTGGCATCAACTCAACTCGCTGTGTTTGGAGGAGGAGGGGAGAGGACAACTGCACTGCATCAGAGGGATGATGGATGTACCATCAAATCGTGGGTGAGAACCTCCTTCCTTCAGCCAGGGCATTGAAAATGGGTCATGGATGGGTATTCCAGCATGCCAATGACCCAAAACATACAAGGCAACAAAGGAGTGGCTGAAAAAGAAGCACATTAAGGTCCTGGAGTGGCCTAGCCAGTCTCCAGCCCATAGAAAATCTGTGGAGAGAGCTGAAGGTTCCAGTTGCCAACATCAGCCTTGAAACCTTAATGAGTTGGAGAGGATCTACAAAGAGGAGTGGGTCAAAATCCTTGTTGTATGCAAACCTGGTTGCCAACTACAAGAAACGTCTGACCTCTGATTGCCAACATCGGTTTTGCCACCAAGTACTAAGATAAAGGGGTCAAATACTTATTTCCCTCATTGACCTGCAAATCAATTTATAACTTTTTTGACATGCGTTTTTCTGTCTCTCCCTATTAAAATTAACCTACCATTAAAATTATAGACTGATCATTTCTTTGTCATTGGACAAACGTTCAAAATCAGCAGGGGATACCCCCCCCCCACCCACTGAATATATCACATATATAGTTGTGGATCTTACAATGTTGGTGACATTTGCGATGTTGGTCATGCAGTTGCGTCCATAGAGGCGCTCATTGCAGCCAGCAGAGCAGTAGTTAGGCTGTGGCGTAGCACTTAGACGAGCCTCGCAAAACGAGGCTCACCAGCGGCGCAGCACTTAGGCTGTACTTAGGCTGCAATGAGTGCCAAAGGCGCTCATTACAGCCAGCAGCAGAGTACGTGATTTGAGTTCTGCAGCGCTGCTGCTGCCGGGCTAGGAACAGGGAGGGATGTAACACACCCCGAGCACTGGAAGCACTACAGCAGCAGAGAGAGCTGGAGTCAGAGCATGCCCCATCAACACTAGCCGAGCCCAGCTGGGAGCCCGCAGCCAAGCCCTGTGTGACAGCCCTTTCTCCTCCTCCTCCTCTCACTCCCCTTGCCGGGCCCTCTGCTCTCCCTGCTCGGGCTCATGGAACTGAACATGGGCCGGGTCCAAGTGATGGGAGCACTGCCTGCTTGTGTGCCACAATACACAGTCCTGGCACAGCAAGCCTAGACCTCTGAGGAGCCGGAGGACACTGAGCCAAGCCCAGAGGCACCAGAGGAGCGAGTCCCTGAGGAGGAGGTGGACCGGGATCACTACAGCAGCACCGGGAGCTGGAGTCAGAGCATGCCCCACTAACACTAGCCGAGCCCGGCTGGGAGTGTCTTTGAGACACAGGAGAAGGGGGCAAAAAGAAACAGGGGAGGGAGAGGGAGGGAAGAGACATAGGGGAGGGAGAGGGGGGAAGAGACAGAGGAATGGGAGAGGGGGGAAGAGACACAGGGGTGAGAAATGAGGGAGAGGAGGCAAAGAGATATGGGAGGGAGTGGGGGGAAAGACCCATTGGTGAGGGGGAAATGGCACAGGGGAAGGAGAGGGGGCAAAGAGACAAACAAAAGTTAGTACAGAAAACAAAAAGTAAAACACTATATCATTCCATCATTTTTGACGGGCCATACACAGAGGAGTAAGACACAGGGAAAGGACGGGGGGATGCTGAAAAGAGACACATGGGCGCTCATTGCGAGCCACGCAATGAGCACCAAAGACGTTCATCGCTGGGCTCCTGTCATTGTTGATGGGCAAGTTCCTAATATATATATATATTTATATATTTATATATATATATATATATATATATATACACACATATATATATATATATATATATATATATATATATATATATACACATATATATATATATATATATACTAGTGACTTGCCCGTCAAAAATGATGGGGCAATAAAATTTAAAGCTATGGGAATGCTGTTTGACACAGAATGTAAACCGTTTTGTACTGTGAGGACCTTCGGCGCTCATTGCGAGCCTCTCCTGTCGTGTACTTTTGGTCCTCTGAGCATCTTCCTGAGTCATGATAAACAGAGATATATATTTCTATGTATATGTAGTTAAGTAATAATGAATGATTTATTAAATAAATTAATATACTTAAATTATTTATAATTCATATATGCAGCGAGCAATAGGCTAAAGAGCTACCAATCTGTTTGTATTTTGCGTCTGCATAGAATATACATTGTGAGTGTTGGTGCCCTGCTTATAAAGTGTAATGAATGTTTGAACTGTGCATTCTAAATAGGCTGCGTGCGCAAGGTAAAGCCGTTGGTTTATTGTGTAAAGCGGCATTGTATAGTCGTAATGTTATTAATGTGCTACATGTTTGGCAGTGTTTTGCGTGATCCGTGGTCGTCTAGCCTCTTTTCATTTTTTCCGGCGGCCATTTTTTTCCTCGCTTAGGTGATTTTAGGGTGGTGAAAATTATTTAAAGTAAGTTAGATTTGCGTTCCACCTCACTCACAGACGTCCTGGCTGTTGCCCTGTGCTGTCTGTGATGTTTTTGTAATTTTTTGGGGTGTATTTAGTGTGTTTTTATTGTTTTTTCATTTTTATCGTTCGGCTGTTAATCTCATAATTTTTTGCTTCTCGGATTTTTTGTTTCTAAGTCCTACGTCTCGTAATTTTTTTTTTTCTAAGTCCCGCATTTGTCAATTGTTTGCACGCCAAGGCGATCCCACGTTTAGGAAGTGTTTTTCGCCTAAATCTGGAGTGTTTCATTGCCTCTTCGTGTTAGTGCTGATAATTGTAGCACGTTGTAGTGGCAAAGTATGCGAGGCTCGCAGGCGATGAGCGGCTTTGGCGCTCATTGCCCAAGTGCAACGTGTTAATGGCTCGCCTCGCTTTGCGAGTCTGTCAGGGATGAGCGCCTTTGGCGCTCATCGGCTAAGTGGTACGTGCTAACGGCTCACCTCCTCGGCGCTCATCGGCTAAGTCCTACACGTTAACAGCTCGCTTCACAAGGCTCATAAGCGTCATACGCACCACGCAAAGTGTGACGACTTCTCGCAGTTTGACAACTATTATATGTGATATATACACACACACTAACACATATAAATACAATGTATTACAGGAAATATTTATACAAACACACACAATGAATCCAGTTGGAAATTTCAGTCACAAAACTAAGCACCAGGGAAAATTAGCAGCTATACATAAAAGCTAGAAAAAGTACAATACCCAAAATACTGAGTTTAACTGAAGTTCATTTCTGAAGAGGAGGCATGGGGCAGTATTTTTAGGATCATAAGGAATTGCTGCAGAGAAGATTTCATGCACAATAAAGATGCAAGCTACTTTGAGGCTATAACTCTAGACAAAATGTGGTGACATATATTTGCTAGTACTTCTGCAGTGAGATACTGTGCATATTTAGTTGATAATAAGTCAGGGAAAAGTAGATTACTAGGGCAAGTAGACTGCAAGAGATATTATGGGACGGGAAACAGAGAACATTTTAAGGACTGATAACTTTGGTGTTCATGTTAAATCACTTCATAGGGGTTATCGGGAGGCAGATAAGTATATAAGGACTTGGTATTTATGATATGTTCAATAAACAACTTGGGGTATTTCAGATACCAAGCAAAAGTATATCAGCTCATACTTCTCATTTATAGAACAATCTACATTTTCCTAAAGGATCGAAGAAGCAGCAGTGAGTGAGACAGAATAAATCATGGTGCTACTCTGATTTACATGTTGTGTATTCATTAGAATACAATAGTTTTTCATTATCATCAACACATATGTAGCATGTGCAACTCTCCAATGTAGAAATTCACACCGTTATGTGCTATATGTAATAAAGGGAGAAGTGTTATAGATTTGCATTGTGAGAGTGAGTGCATAGGCCCCATACGATACAATAGGAAAAAAAGATTCACCAAGAATTCTTTAACACTTTCAGTATATCTTGCTCTGCATCAATTAAAATAAGTATAATATCACATATAAGGTATTTCCATATAAGGTATATATATATATATATATATAGTATATGGAAATCAAAAATATCCCTTATCTTAAATTATTTCAATAGCTTCAGAAATATTTCTCCTTTTATTTTTTTATTTTTTAATACAGTTTTTTGTGTACTTGTTGGGTTTGGATTTAAAAAGTGGAAGAAGAGACACATGCCACCCCGAATTGCATGTTATATTTGTAGAGCATTCATACATTCTGGGCACATGCTTGCTGCTTCCTTACGTCTAGTAGACTGCAGGAAGAGAGAAGTCAGTTAGTGATAGCCTCTCCCTCTATTCCTTTCAGCTCAGTATACTATAGTCTGACTACCCATGTTTCTGTAGAGCCCATATTCACACCTGTTCTGTAGGGCACACTGTCTTAAGCACACGTGCTGAAGTCGCGCCTTATGAGCACAGACATTTGGGCTCTACAGAAAGGAGCGCTGGGCTAGAAGCTCTCCCACGCAATAGCGCGCCTCTACCAGCTTCCCTTCTCTCTGTCACTGTCTATTAGAGACATTCCTTAGACCCCTATAATAAAACCACCACACTGCCTATATTAAAACCCCTACACTAAATAATACTAACTGACTACCCTACCTATACTAAACCCTCTGTCCCTTGCCCGTACCCCTGCCTGTTCTCTCCCCCTTCTTCTACCCGCTTGTTCTTTGCTCTCTGTCTCCCTCCTCCCAGAGAGAAGGGAAGCTGGTAAAGGCGCGCTATTGCATGTGAGCGTTTCTAGCCCAGCTCTCATTTCTGCAGAGCCCAATTGTCTGAAACCATAAGTCGGCGCGACTTCTGCACGCGCGCTGAAGTCGTGCTACCGTTTTGTAGAGTCCAAGCTACTGCTTCAGAAACATAGAGGACTTAGGACATCCTACAAAGGCTAATGTAGCATGTGTCCATGTTGTGCGAGTGAGATCATCTGACAAGAAGCCTTTGTGAGGGGCATGTGTGTCTATATTTACATATATAAATACATTGTTTGATCTTGTGAACTAGAGAGGGGATAAAGAGCAGTAGAGTGCCCTGACCTAGGGTAACACAAGGGATTCCAGGGATCGCAGGATGCTCAATAATGCTGATGCAGTGCCATAAATGCATAAAATGTCTATACACAGTGACATTTCTATAAGTGTACTTGACATTTTCGTATACACATAAATACACATATTGGGGATGCATAAATCACAAAAGGCCTAGGGCAGCAGAAAAACTAAATAAATACACCCCAGATGAAGAGAATATAGTAATTGGGGGCGAGTGGTGCACAACTATTATCATAACCATAAATATATCATTGCCTTGTGTTCTAGTTTTGCTCAAGTCAACAAAATTAAATTGAAAAAGTCATGTAAAAGAATGAACAGTGATATAGTACAGAACTTGCATCAAGCTGATGGCTGTGCTTCAGTGATTTTTACAGAAGCATACCGCAATGGCGCTAACAAAGATCCTAACGCCAACCGCCATAATATCTCCAAACCAACTCTGGCTATATTGTCTATAACCAGAATAAATTCAATCAATGTGCAACGCAAGCAGGAAATAATGCTCACTTGAGGAGTCTTTATACCTTCTTAGACCAATAGGCCTAATTGCATGACTCTAGGGATTTGATGAAAAATAGAGCGATGAGCCAGAAACGGTGAGACATGGCTTAGGAAAGAAGTGGGAGTGTTCTAGTCCATCACTTTTTATGAAGATTATGGAAAATAAATCTTCTGATAGTCTTAATTTTCCCAAGAGTGGTATAATTTGCTTGTATTAGCCCTACCATTTTATTAAGATTCATAACATCAATCTCAGTAACTCCCTCGTGAGACCAGAAAACCACATACTGGTGAATGGCAATTGTCAAGTATGATGCATTGAGCCAAAGGCCAGGTTACTCATCCCTAATATGTTAGCGAATTCCATGAGGTATAAAACACATTGTGTTGACACTGAAGAAATGTGTAATCTCACAGTAATTGTTTACAGCTCATTAAGAAGACCTTACTTACAATAATGTAATCACCTAGATACAACCCTTGAACAAGTCACTATATCTGTTAATAATATAAATAGAATAAAAATTAGAACAATTATTTAGTACATTTACACTTACTTCCTAGAATGAAAACAAAACGGAAATGTATTCTACATATAGTCTACATATAGTTGGAACATGCTAGAAAACAGCCAGAAAACAGCCATGTTTAAATA
Source organism: Discoglossus pictus (assembly GCA_027410445.1). NCBI lineage: Eukaryota > Metazoa > Chordata > Amphibia > Anura > Alytidae > Discoglossus > Discoglossus pictus. Next base: position 344,856,702 of record CM050164.1, on the reverse strand, counting down.
GTGACTAAATCATCTACTAAATCATCTACCTGTAATTTTTAATTGTTGTTGTTGGACAACAAAAATAATATAAAATGGCCCCCATGTTCAGGACTTATTTTGTGTATCTATCTTTCTACACACACATATATATATATATATATATATATATATATATATATATATATATATATATATATATATATATATATATATATAATCAGAGTATTGCAGTATATATTAATACCTTTTTTATTGGCCAAACATATTCATAAATATAAGACAAGCTTTCCAGAGCTTCCTCTCTTTCTCAAGTCTGGAGCAACACTGATATAACATTTCCCAAAAGAAACACAGGAATTACAGGCTATTTTTGAAAAGAAAAAAAAAAACAAACAAAACAAAACAACAAAATAATTTTTCTATGCAGTTAGCTATCAAGAAGACAGAGTCGTAAATATTATAACATCATAGGGTTTTAAGATACCATAAGGCTGTGAGGAGGACTTGAAGCAGGTGAGAGAGAAAACAGAAAAAAACAAGAAAAGAGAAAAACATTTTTATTTTCAGGTGTTGGATGGAGTGGTTATTTTGTGAAAAGTGGTGTCCCACTGGGGTACAGTATCCCAGTGGGACACCACTTTTCACAAAACATCCACTCCATCCAACACGTGAAAATAAAAATGCTCAGAGGTCGATTTAAAAACAAACAAGAAAGAAAGACATTTCAAAACAAAATGATAGCACACTTTAATACGATACATACATATAAATATGGCATTTTTATCGCATTATCTTAACTTCTTAAAACCTTCTATATTCCTTATATTATGTTTTTCTTTTTTCCTTGTTTTTCTCTGGTTTCTTTCTGACCTGCTTCTAGTCCAACTCACAGCTTTATGGTATCTTAACACCCTATGATGTTATAATATTTACGACTTTGTCTTCTTCACAGCTGACAGAATAGAACATTCTTATGTATTTTTTTTTTTTTCTTTTTTAAAAAAAACCCTGTAATTCCTGTGTTTCATTTGAGAAATCTTATATCAGTGTTGCTCCAGACTTAAGAAAGAGAGGAAGCTCTCGAAAGCTAGTCTTATATTTATAAATATGTTTGTCCAATAAAAAAGGTATCAATAAATACTGCAATACCTAATTATTAATTTTGATTACTGGACACTCATGACTACCTAACTCTTCATTATATATTTATATATATATATATATATATATATATATATATATATATATATATACATATATATATATATACAGTGCCTTGCAAAAGTATTCATCAGATTGATGATTTGAATAATTTAATTTACAAAACATGCCCACAACTTTGAAGATGGTTTTTGTTATTGTGAAGTAAACAACAAATAGGACAAAATAACAGAAAAAGTTAATGTGCATAACTATTTACCCCCCTAAAGTCAATACTTTGTAGAGACGACTTTTGCAGCAATCACAGCTCCAAGTCGCTTTGGATAAGTCTCTATGAGCTTCCCACATCTTACCACTGGGATTTTTGCCCATTCCTTCTTGCAAAACCGCTCCAGCTCCTTAAAGTTGGATGGTTTGCGCTTGTGAACAGCAATCTTTAAGTCTGACCACAGATTTTCTATGGGATTGAGGTCTGGGGTTTGACTAGGCCATTCCAACACATTTACATGTTTCCCCTTAAATCACTCAAGTGTTGCTTTAGCAGTGTGTTTGGGGTCATTGTCCTGCTGAAGGGTGAACCTTCGTCCTAGCCTCAAATCACGCACAGAGTGGTACACGTTTTGCTGAAGAATATCCCTGTATTTAGCACCATCCATCTTTCCCTCAACTCTGACCAGTTTTCCAGTCCCGGCTGCTGAAAAACATCCTCACAGCATGATGCTGCCACCACCATGTTTCACTGTGGGGATGGTGTTCTTTGGGTGATGTGTTGGGTTTGTGCCAGACATAGCGTTTTCTTTGTTGGCCGAAAAGTTCAATTTTAGTCTCATGAGACACGTGCCATTTTGTTTTTTGCTGAAACTAAGTGCTTTCTTCTGGCCACTCTGCCATAAAGCCCAACTCTATGGAGCGTATGGGTTATTGTCGTCCTATGTACAGATACTCCAAGCTCTGCTGTGGAACTCTGCAGCTCCTCCAGGGTTACCTTAGGTCTCTGTGCTGCCTCTCTGATTAATGCCCTCCTTGCCCGGTCTGTGAGTTTTGGTGTGCAACCATCTCTTGGCAGGTTTTCTGTTTTGCCATGTTCTTTCCATTTGGTTATGATAGATTCGATGGTGCTCCTGGGGATCATCAAAGATTTAGATTTTTTTTTATAACCTGACCCTGACTTGTACTTCTCAACATCATTGTCCCTTACTTGTTTGGAGAGTTCTTTGGTCTTCATAGCAGTCTTTGGTTAGTGGTGCCTCTTGCTTAGGTGTTGCAGCCATTGGGGCCTTTCAAAAAGGTGTGTGTATATCTAATGACAGATCATGTGACACTTAGATTGCACACAGGTGGACATCATTTCACCAATGATGTGACTTCTATTTATGGGCTTCATAACAAAGGGATGAATACATACGTACATGCCAATTTTCTGTTTTCTATTTCTAAAAAATAGTTTTATGTATATATTTTACTCATTTCACTTCACCAACTTAGACTATTGTGTTCTGATCCATCACATAAAATTCAGATTAACAAAACATTGAACTTAAGGCTGTAATGTAACAAAAAAGGTAAAAAGTCAAGGGGGTGAATACTGTTGCAAGGCACTGTATATGTATATATATATATATATATATCCTACACTCACAACACACATATCAACATCAAAGCAAGGAAGCAAAGGGAAGGAGTGACCAGAATGGATGCTTAAATCTTAATGTGTCTAGCGTAAAGATATGAATAAAAAAATATATTTTCTAATTCTTCGTGTAATAAAACATTCATTCAAAGTACAGTATATTTCATAATAACTAGAAGATTATTATGGAATGAATAAAATGATCCACAATTAATTTCATTTTCAATTATATTGAAATTATTATCTTTATTTATGCAAGATACTGCTTTGCTCACATGGCATAGTTTATCATTTAAAACATATTGGCTGCAATTATGAAAGCTAAAGCATCTCCTTGTGCTTCAGAAGATCTTATAGATCATATACATTGTCTGATTTTATGCCAGTCTAAATCTTACTGCTGGCATGTAAAAATAATTTACCCCAAAGTCATTAAATCAATTTGGCATTACAGTGAGTGCATTTTATAATCTTCATGCTCCAATGAGCTAAAAACGTAGCCGATACAGAAACACCAGAACATCTGCAGAGTAGCAAACAAAGACAATATATCAAAGCCATGCAATGCATTTTCCTTTATTTGTTTTTTTATAGTAACTCTTAAAAATGGAAAATAACTTTGTTACGTCTTGTGGAGAGCAATACTTATTTGCAATTAATACATGAAAGGATCCAGCAAAATGCTTTTAGAAAAGATTACTGCCATTCAGTAGTGACATCTACCCTTTTAAAACTGAATTATTTTTATATGCCATTGAGGTGTATGATTTTTACATATCAAGAAGATGGTCTTTCTACTTCTTACTGATAGGAAGTGTAAAAAGTGTCGTATGATTTATAAATGGGATGCGCTCCTAATCATTTTCATTATAATTTATTTATGGATACTAACAATAGCCCCCTGTGGTGAAGATGATTTAGCCAGAAACCAAAAGAATAATAGTACTAGTGTGTAATCACAAAGTATAACTACATATTGAATAAAACATAATTTAAACAACAAAAATATCTAAAACTACTTTGGCCATACAAATTACATCCACATATAAGTCTGATAGAAAATAGGGGCGTATTTGTGCAGCCCTAGGCCCGTTCAGCTACTATTCCTCATTTACCTTTACAAATCGGAACCATAAGATTACCGCTCACATATACATTAAATCATAAGCGCCTTTGTGTCTATGTATATATAGTATGTCATACATTGTTGGTAAACTAGACAGAATTGTCACTGCATACAGACATTTTGTTGTACACACACACACACTATTCCATAACAATGCATCTTAGGTAGCCTGGGCTTTGTGGGTCTCATGGGTCCAGGCAGAAATATATGACCACTAGAATAGACTCTCAACTGGGAATTGTCCATATTTACCTTAATACCCCAACAAACTTCAAAGTTTACTGTAAGAGACACATTTTTAAAATATTATTCAACTGATAAAACCCTTGATTTCAATTATACTATATTTGCAACTGTTGTTATGTCTTTTAAAGGTGTATAGACATTTCCCTGTTTTTAACTTTTTGTAATCTAACACATACTGCTTATATCAAAAATGCATTGCATTGAATTATTCTATACACATACAGATTAATTTTATTTAAAAAAAAAATTTTTCCACACCTCTACAGCTGCTCACACTAGTTACTAGCCAATAGAAATATTGCATTTGGCTACGCCTTTTAACCCTATATTATCCTTCAAGCCAACAGCAGCACAATGCAAAGATCCACAGCACCATGTCTGAGTTCCTCCTTGCTTCCTTGTGCTGGAGACGACACATCATATTATGCTTTGCAGAAACTGACTTCAGAGAGATTGCAACAATGTTATAGCTGCCTCTGATTGTCCAAAACAAATTATGAATTATATGATAATTTAGTTAGGATTTTTTAGGGGCGTTCCTTGTCAAAATCAACTCCCAAAAAGGCTGAAGAAATGTCCAAATTCTAGAGTAAGTTTTTTAACTATTTATTATGTTTTTTTTGCATATAAAAGATATTTTCATACACTACTGATTCATATCTAAATTTCCTGGATTATGAATGTAGAATCAGTAGTGTATGCAAACATTAATTTTTCATGAAAAAATACCAAAATAAACATTTACAAACTCACCCTGATGTTTGCTAAATATTTTCCGTTTGCAAGCTGAGGCTTTTGTTAGTTGACACCCCTGAAAATCCCTGCTATGATTAGCATAACATTCATAATTCATTACATTTGTATCATACTCTGGGGTTCCTGTGTTGCAAAGCAGCCTGGGATATGTAGTCTTTGTCTCTCTATATCCTTTGCTTTGATTTAGCTGTGAGCTCAGACCCCACCAACCATGTGATTACATCCTACAACAAATAATTCCTTTGAAAGGTCAAACTCTGTACCTGGCTGCTCTCCTCAGTGTTCTTGGTTATGTAAGCTTCCTGTGGGTGTGTAAAGCTGGATTTTACTTTCCTGCCTATAACTTTGTAAGTACACTGGACTTATCTATATAACACATATTTTTCTGATAATCACTGCCTGTTTCTTACCAAACATTTGAAACCCAGGAAACTTAAGTCTCTAGTAACAGCAAGGAAGGTATTGTCATTGTTTCTCCAAAGTGCTAAGGAAACTGGCATGTGGACGGACCTATTAGATCCCCTGGATCCTGTCAGCACCTACATGAGCCAATAACACATACAATCTGTGTCAAAACAGCTTCTTCCTTTAGTATTCACTTTCTAGTGGGCTGAAGAATCCATTTAATTTGTTAGATCTGCCTTGTATGTAAATTACTTAATTCAATGCTGGCTCTATATATGGAACTGTGTAATAAATAAAATAGTGATTACACAGCAGAGTTAACATCTTATCTTATTATTAACACATAGCATTGATATCTTGAATAAAGCTAACAATATTCCCTTTCAAATAACTAAATTACATCCTATACATAGAAACCGCAGATACAACAAAGCATATGTTTAGATAAACAAAAATTAAAGTAAACAGTACGGTGGAAAATTCAGATCTGATTTCACCCCAGTAGGGCACTTTTCCACATGTCACTTCTTTTGCACATCTGCCTCATGACAAACATTAAATGATTGGATTCACTGTCAATTACAGGCTAGAACAAGTTTATTTTCAATTACAACGGGAGATCAAAACAGCTGGGAATTCCCCACAGGGAGGTGCAGGAACCAAAGGGGTGAATCGAGCATCAGAATGGTACACTGCACACTACTAATTAGAGAGAACGGAGTAATGACTAAAAACACCCCTGCTTTCTATATGTTTTAGATAGCAAATGAAAATAGAAAATAATAGTTGGCATGAACGCCAGACCGTTTTGTAGAAATCAACAGGTGTATTCCATTTTCCAAAATGGTTCTTTTTTTTTACAAAATTCAGGTTATTTTATGAAATGATTACTATAAATTTATTTGTTATTTTATAATGTCGCACTGTGTGAAAAGGGTTATAATTAGCCTAACAAAACACGTTTTTGTGCACGAATATGGAAGAGGTAGAAGACTAACTGTGAGAGCTTCAGGATATATAAAAATGATCTATAGTGTGACAACATCAAAACCCTTTTAGCCTATTGGGACAGCTCATTAAATGGTCACTGAAGTGTTTTATTTAAAACTAGTAACTTGCCCTTCATAAATGACGGTATCATATAATTTTATCTTCAATTGCCTATGCTGTCTCTCTCTCTGTGCTGTCTCTCTCTGTGCTCTCTCTCTCTCTCTGCTGTCTCTCTCTGTGCTGTCTCTCTGTGCTGTCTCTCTGTCTCTGTGCTGTTTCTCTCTGTGCTGTCTCTCTGAGCTGTCTGTCTCTGTGCTGTCTCTCTTTGCGCACTCTCTCTGTGCACTGTCTCTCTCTCTGTGCACTGTCTCTCTCTGTCTTGTGTAACTCTCTCTATTTCTGTCCTGTCTCTCTCTCCTGTCTCTTGTCTCCCTCTCTTTCTCTCCTGTCTCTTTCTCTTGGTGTCCTGTCTCTCTCTCTCTCTCTCTCTCTCCCCCCCTCTTGTCCCAGCAAGCAATGCGCATGCACATTACTGTCCTAGACGCGCGCATTCACATTGTTGGTCGAGACGCTCGCATTCACATTGCTGGTTGAGACGCGCGTATTCACATTGCTAGCCAAGACTTGAGCATGCACATTACTGTCCGAGACGCTCGCATGCACATTACTGTCCGAGACGCTCGCATGCACATTACTGTCCGAGACGCGCGCATTCACATTGTTGGTCGAGACGCTCGCATTCACATTGCTGGTTGAGACGCGCGTATTCACATTGCTAGCCAAGACTTGAGCATGCACATTACTGTCCGAGACGCTCGCATGCACATTACTGTCCGAGACGCTCGCATGCACATTACTGTCCGAGACGCGCGCATTCACATTGTTAGTCGAGACGCTCGCATTCACATTGCTGGTTGAGACGCGCGTATTCACATTGCTAGCCAAGACTTGAGCATGCACATTACTGTCTGAGACGTTTGCATGCACATTACTGTCCGAGACGCTCGCATGCACATTACTGTCCGAGACAGGTGCATTCACATTGCTGGCCCAGATGAGGGCATGCACATTACTGTCCGAGACGCTCGCATGCACATTACTGTCCGAGACGCGCGCATTTACATTGCTGGCCGAGACAGGTGCATTCACATTGCTGGCCCAGATGAGGGCATGCACATTACTGTCCGAGACGCTCACATTTACATTGTTGTCCGAGACGCGCGCATTCCCATTGCTGGCTGGGATGCACACAAGAGCTCCTCCTAGCTGCACATCACTATGTTTAACATCAATGTCTAACGCCTTTGCAGTAAGCACTGTGCCGACATTACAGACTTTTTGTTAATTATTATAGTTCATACACTGTTTTAAATAAATACACTTGAAAATGGGCAAAATGTGTTTAGAATATATAAAAAAACAGCTTCTAATGTTTACTTTTTATATGCAATTATGTGCTGTGGAAACAACCATTTTGGTTTCTGTAGACCAACTTTCTCGGATGAGATTTTCCTATTGTTCAAAAGCTTATGATCCATTCCATATGGTATCTAAACCGCCAGTGTTTTTCAATAGCCACAATGGAAAGCTCAATAGTTTACAAGCACATATTCTCCTGAGAAAAGAACATGGAGCAACAAATAATGTAAATAATGTAAAAGAATAATTGCATATTAGAGTAATAACATGTAAAGGTTGTGTTTGTTTTGTTTTCTAAATCCAGTTTGCCTATGATTTAGCTTAGTTATTTAAAATATTACGGTATGTATAAATAATATTACTACAGTGATCTTTTAAAATACAGTATTTCAAACATAGTGATTAAAATGCAAATACTGTATATGAGCGTGTGTTCTGTGCTCACCGTCCCCTATCATTTATAATAAAATACCCTTTCACCTTGTGTCTTCAGAGGGTGCAATTCCAGTCTTGTTACATAAAACCCATTGACTTTCACTGTAATTTAACGAAACCCAAATTGTTTTGTATTGCCATATAACCTTTCATTTTGTGTTAACTGGTAAAATAACATGGGAGAAATCTATAAGTAATTTAACAAGTTTGCTGCCAGCGGGGAATCAATTTGCTGAAAAAAATATATTGCTATCCTTTTATCATATTAAAGGGATCAGAATACTGTTGAATCAAAATTATTACATAGTAAAAACAAACACACATATATACACACACTTACTGTATATACATATAAATATAAATATATCTAATTATACAAACATACAGACAAGCCCACCATTGTCGTTTCTGTCTCTAATACCTTAACCTACTTCTTATGTATTCCCTGCATCTCATGTACTTAGCACTATAGCATATGTTGGCTCTTTAAATAAATATATATATATATATATATATATATATATATATATATATATATATACTCGTATAGAAAATGGTGGTAAAAGCCCTCCACCGTACAGTAGTACAGTAAATATTTGTACCATGCAGAGCTTCTATCTCTCTTTTCCACCATATGCTAAATGATGATGTGGTTTATAGCCTTCCCACAAACCTATAGAAGGAATTAGGTACCAGCCCCACACCGATGAAAGCCATTTAAGCTTGAAACAGCTGTCTGTGGGTAGGTCTCCTAACACCTGCATAATTCATGCTTTAAAGCTGTGTAATACAGCAGACATATGTTTAAAAAGAGCCATGTTTAAAATGGTATTGAATTAAAGAGTGAAACTTTTGTGGGCTCATTTACATGTTCGTGCACAAGCCCGGAATGCAGTATAATAACTGTATTTCTCAGAATTCTGAGCAAAAATATGTTTTCATTAAATGAATGTATTATTTCTATATATATATATATATATATATATATATATATATATATATATATATATATATATATATATATATATACTGTCCAGTCACATTATTATTACCACAGCTAATATCCTGACTAACAGCATGGACTGCAGCTGGACAGCATGGTAGTGAATTAATAATATGCAGGAAGGTTGGCAAGGGCATCTGGAGCCATGCAGACTGCTGTGCATCTGACAGCTGCTAAAGAGTTTGAGGATCCATATGGCAAACATGGTGATCAAGGTGGTCCTACAGGTGCTCAGTAGGATTTAAAAATCAGGGTATTTGCAGCCTAGGGAAGTACTTGAAATTCTTTGTTGTGCTCCTCCAACCACTCCTGGACAAATCTGGCCATATGATATGTTGCATTGTCCTTCTGAAAGATCCCATTACCTTCAGGGAACACAGTGTATGTATATACTTGATCTGCAAGGGTGATTAGATAACCCAATCAGTTGAAAGTGCCTTCCAGAGGTATGAGTGGACAATGCCAAGAAAACATAACCAGCTTGCGTTCTTCCATCGATAGTTGCAGAGTCTTTGTTCTCTGAGGTTTCCCACCTAAGACACCAATGTCCATCCAGTCGATGGAGCAGAAAACGTGATTCATCAGAGAAGGCAACCCTTTGCCAATCAGATTAAATCCAATTGCAGTACTGTTGTGCAAAATAAAGCAGTTTCTGCCAATAAACCCCTGTCAGAATGGGTGCAGTAACCAGCCGTTTAGTTCTGAGCCCCATATGCAATAGGGTTGGCTGTACTGTCATTTTAGACACACGTTTGGTAGCCCCTGGTTTGTTTGGATGGTGAGTTGCTCAACTCTAACATGACGGTTGGCCCTCACACACCTTCGCTGCCAACATTTACCTCTGACATCAATGGCACATGGTGCTCCTCAGTTTCCATGCCGTATATGTTTTAATGTATGAGACACAAAAAATTAAAAATACTGATATTTGAAACTAGTGATAATGTAGATGACTAAAAAGAAATGTTAAAACTAAATATAATTGTGTTTTGAATTACTGAGAGGACGCACAATGACTTATGATCTTCCACAACTCATCTCGTATCAGCTCTACTCAGATCTCCGTGTGATTTACTAAATCACTGGTGTGATTATCTGAGTGGTAGGGACTATACAAGCCTACGGCCACCTGCTATAGACTACAGGTTAACTACCAACAAGGACCGGTTGGGTTCTTGGAAATATCGGCACCAGCCCCCTGGTTCTGTACCAGCTTCTGTACCAGTCAGGATCTCTCCATCAGAAATCTGCACTTCCAAGAGTCCCAGTAACTTCCCTGTGGTAGTGACCAGGACAAGTTACATGCATGGCAAAGATATGATCAGTATCGCAGCCACCAGGAGCGAATAAGAGATACACAATTTCTACATGACTACAGAAGTGAATCATGTTTATTCGCTTCCATACACCAACTAAAAAAAAACTGCAGACAAACAAAAAACACAGAACAAAAATGCAACCCACATTCCCTTCTCCCCCCCATTGATCTGGCACATGTTGGTTGTGATCGGGGGGGGGGGGGGGGGGGGAGTTTTTTTCCCTTGCTCCATTTACAACCCCCAAAGGGCAAATAAACTAGTTTAAAACTTTATGGACAGTTCTTTGATCATTCCTGAGGGACTAAGATGGCTGGGGGATAGGGTACATCTGGGAATTGCACCGCTGAACCAAATATATCAGACTATCACATGACATTAACTATACTTGCACATTAATACATTTTAAACATGACACAAAACAAAGTAAAATTACATGTGGAATTACATACAGGATGAGGCAGGGGCATATGTCATAAGAAACATGAATCATGATGGCAATATAAATTCCCTACCCATTTTCCAATGGGGAAGTCTGTTCTCTATGGTAGCTCACTAGGCCCAATTTCAGACCTGGAAAACGAGTCAGTGACAGCTGGTATTATACTTAGGTCTACAAAGACCACAGTAATGTCTGATATAGCACTCTGTGTACACCACCTATCCATTCCTTTACAAATCATGATTGTATTTAAGTATCCTTTAGGTGTAATGTATGCCCAGAGCTGTCTTTCAGTGTTATATTGGTTGGCAATACATCAAACCCAGCAAAAGAAATCCATGCAAGGCAAGTTGCACTACACATTAATAAAATATCTAGTATAGTATACTATGGGTGTCCATAGGGACCCAATGTTAATGGGTTAATGTTACCTGCCTGTGGGGACCATAAGGACCCCCATGGTTATACTTAGAAGCCCCATGTGTTAACTAATTTGTAGTGCAGTGCAAAAAGAATAATAAAACTAATATCTACCTATTTATAAACAACATATGCTGCTACAGTATATACATATCTTGCTGCGTATGTTGTACATAATGGATGAATATTAGTTATATTATCCTATTATTATGTATAAAATATACTGCTAATGCAGGGCTGATATCCAGCATCACTAGTAGTAAAAAGCATGGTAGGAGTTTAGCAAATTCAGAGAACTAGGATAGATGCAGGTTACATGCCCACAACATACCCATAACACACCCTGATAAGTTGTAATAAGCCAACTATAACACAAGAGAAGGGGCTGCATCGCTGGATAACACAGGCTATCATGCCAGATATCCATTAGTAAATTCCCCCCAACATATGGTATTAAACTGTTTGCTGTTCTTTGATTTACAGTATACCTGAATTTAAAGCCTATTTAATAAAAAACATAATGCTCAACCCATAGGTTGCCCATACCCAAGGATAAAAAGTTGAAAGAATTTTCAGTTAAAAAAGATGCATTTTACTAACATTCTAAATAGAGAGCCATAGTTTACAACACAAGACACAACAGGATTTAGGTCTCACACTGTGTATATACAAATGAGACAAATACAGGCTCCATAGCTTGTTGAATAATAATAGTCTCACTTATACGGACACAGTGTGAAATCTAAATCTTGGCCTGTCTGGCTTTGGGAAGAGGTTTTGGAACCATCACTACAGAGAATGCACTAAATGTATACACTGCACAAAAAACTATTTAGCTGTGTTAATACGTATGCAACAATTACTAAAATACAACTTTAAAAGTACTTTCACCATAAGACTCTAAGCTCAAAGACTGAGACCCCCCAATCTTTTGCCATGTGTTAATATTGTTTTGCCTTGTACTCAGTCTCTCTCTAGCGCTACAAAATATATTGGCATGTTACAAAGAAAAGATAATAATAATAATAATAATAATAATAATAATAATAAATATACAAATTTAACAATCAACTGTTGACAACAAAAAACAAAAACAATTTAAAAAATATATATTTTTCAATTGTATATTTTAAACCTTCAAAAGTGTTATAGTTGTTTATAAACCTTCAGTGCATCTCTTTGTATAAATTAAGAACTGTTTGAGTTGCTTTTATTTATTTAAAGCTGAATTTTTCAGAGACTGTTCGCAGATTGGCAGATAGTGTTTTTCCAGATCTTTTTGAAGCCACAGACAAAGCATCTAGATTTTTTTTTTGAAAATGTGTTCCATATTAATGTCTGTGTTTGTAATGTTAAAAAGACAAACAGTGCTCATGTAACAAATTCATTAATATTGCAGTGTTATTAAAGTAACACTCGGAAAATATGAATGTCAATCTATGTGCCAAGTAATATGCATTGTTTGACTCTACCACATGCACTGGGATGGTGTGGCAGTTACGTACTACGGTGTTATACAGTAGTGTGTGTGCGTTGTTCAATCATGTCCGACTCTATGTGACCTCACAGACTGTAACACACCATGCTGATCTGCTTGGTTTTCATGGCAGTAATACTGTAGTGGGTTGCCAGTAACTTCTCCAGTGGGCCATAGCTCCTGGTATTCCTAGGTGGTCTCCCATCCAAGTACTGACCAGCCCCAACCCTGCATGGCTTCAGGATGGTGTGACCTCTTGGTTCCCTGACTGGAATCGAACTCAGGTTGTAGCAGTGAAAGCACCGAATCCTAACCACGTGACCACCAGGGACCTTTACAACATGGAATAAAGTCTTCTTATTGTTATATACCGATTTTGGGGATGATATTTCACTGTTCAACCTTAGAAAACTCTTTGATTTATTTCAAAGTAAAAGGTTTAATAATGTGTACCATTGCTCACCTATAATGGCAAGTGAACGTAAATTTATAGTAACAGACTTTTAAGTGCAACATTGTTTAAAGTAATATCAATATGTAAAAACAAAGTAATCAGCACTCAATCTGAGCAGGAACAACACCAAAGTAGGTCTCTCCTATAGGTCTAGTTACCTACTCAGAGAGCAGCCCCTTTTAGGTTCACTTGTGCCCTTCACAGGGAGAAATATTAATAGTAGGATATACATGTAGCTATCAGTATGTGATTGCCTGTAATGGGGAGCTAATTTACATCCATGACATTTTAAATACAAAATTGCTTACAATTTTCATTTGCCTATAATTGAGAACATGCGCCATTGGCCGCTACTATATTACCAAATAAACATTCTTAGTGGTATGTGCAGCACACTCACTCACTGAATCTCCCTCTCTCTGTCCTCTCTCTCTCTCTTTGTCTTATATCTCTCTCTCTTTCTCTGTACTTTCTCTCTCTCTCCTGTCTCTCTCTCTCTCCTGTCTCTCTCTCTCTATGTCCTCTCTCTCTCTATGTCCTCTCTCTCTCTATGTCCTCTCTCACTCCCTCTCTCTGTCTGCCCCCCCCCCCCCCCCCCACTCCCTCCGACTCATGGTCATTCATTTGCTATTACAAATGAGATATAACTATAAAACCACTAAATCATTACATCACCTACCATAACCACACCAATCAAAATGCATGGAATTTGGCAATAGCTCATGTGCACAAGCCTCTACTGAGCATGTTAATTACATTAATATTTTAAACAATTATAAAACAAAAATGACCTAAGCTTAAGCTATCTAAAAATGTATTTAATTCATGTAGATTTTTTAGATCACTATTACATCGCCAAATTTCAACCAAATCTATTCAGCCAATTTTTATTTCCTAGAAGCAAACATTTCAAGAATTTTTGCTATGGGAAAACACAATTGTCAGCACCTAAATTTCAACATAAATCTTTTTTGGCTGGACAGAATTTCATAAAAATTGGCAAAAAGAACCCAAATCCATCCTAAAATACAATATTTCAAACAGATATGTCAAACCAACACAAAATTGTTCATGTAAAAGGGGTAATAATTGTGTAATAACTGTATATGCACTGACCCACATTTACCTTTTCGGTACGTGTACGTTCCTTTCTCTGTTGTAACTGTCTTGTTCTAAGAGGTTAACCCACAGTAGCCAGTCTATGAACTGTAGCATTTAATTTTTTTAAAAAGCTAGCAACCATTTTTTTAAAAGTGTCGCCCCTCACAGTGAAGTGCCCCTGGGAGGCTGCTTAGTTGGCCTAGTGGGTAATCTGGCCATGACTGTACTTCTATGTTACAGCCAGGGATCAAGTGGTTATGGTGAGTTTCTGGACTATAGTGTGCTATTATCCTCAAGATAGAAACATAAAAGCACCATAGTTCCCTTGGTCAGGCTTCCTCTCAAGTTTCAACTGGTCCGACAAAGGCACACCAAAAACCATATATATATGTGTGTGTCTTTAATGAGTGTATTTTTATTCTAGGTGTATTCTTATTCATGTGGTGTATTCTTATTCATGTTCTATGGTTTGTTTTGTATATATGTAGACACTGTTGTCTCAGCCTTAACAATAATGTGTTATGGGATAATAAAGGGACCCTGTCCATATACATTTTTATTAAAGTTATTTTTAAAAGCATTAAATACTGTGGATACATTGTACTAGTCCTTTTTTACAAAAGTAAAGCATTCTTGTTAAGAAAAAAAAGAGCCCCCTGAATACTAATGTGCAACATTTGCATAATGGACCCTCGTAAATAATGCTTAATAACTCATGAATGAATTCATGAATTAATTACTGTAGAGGAAAATTGCCCAAACTATGGGCTTTATTAAAGTGTCAAAATAGCAATTACTGAAGCCAGTAAATGTAGCCCGCGAAAGTTACTAATATTCAATTGGCCTCCTCTAGCTACCCATAATCTATTTGCGAGCAACAGGCTGAAAATTCGTAACTCCGACCTATCTAAGCCTTTGATCTTTCAAGCCCGTAAATGTTACAATCGCAAAAAAACACAAATCGCTATTAAATTGCTACAATTCCCCAAGCCCGCATTTGCCTTCAAACATGTAAATGGCAAATGTAGCAAACATTTCTACAATCTCGGGAATCAAGTAGTTAATACATATCAGACCACCCACATGGACTATAAAACATTCTTTGTTCATTTTTAATGATTTTTAAATTGCCATTTTTTACTGAATCATGATGACGGTCTAATTTACTATTGGCTGTTTCTAAATCATTACTTACGGGCTTGCTTAATTGATCATGATCATGCTCTGAAATATTACGTACGGTTACATGGTTTCTGGTTTTGGCTTTCGGCCATGTCGCTGCGGGCTTTTTCTATTAAACCGATCTGTAACTGTTGCAATTTGCAGATTTACTTCCTGTATAAAGGCAATTGCGGGCTTGGACTATAATAGGGCACTATGTATAGTAACTATTAAATGATTAGTTTGGTCATTAATTATTTTTCTATAAGGTATTTTGTTTAACATATTTCCTATTTTTAAAAGCATTTTGCCATGTACGCAAATTCCTGGGTGTAAAAATGAATAAATTACTTCATTCTGTGAACGGATTTAAGAGTATTTACCCATATTGTTACCATATATTTAGTTACAAACATCATATGGTGAGGAAACATCCACAGATGAATAATCAAATATTTTATCACATATTCCTGAGGAAATATGTTGTATAATAAAAGTGTATAAAAAATAATACCGTGAAATAGTATTGAAATGAATACCCAGTGAATAAAAAATAAATATATATTTATATATATAATTTTATGTGAAAAACAGAGCTTAATATCTCTAACATGCATGGAAACTGAGCTAAATAACTGAAAAATGTATATTAAAATGCCAAACTGCTTTGGTCCACTTTACCAAAAACAGCCAAAGAAAGTCTGATTTCTGGTCTTTTGCATGTAACCCTGAAGAACTTGCAGTGTCAGCAGAGAAGGGCTATTGCAATGGGAAATGCCATTGGTGGCTATGGTTTGGGCAACTACTTCATTCAATCAAGTTTAAACCAAGCAAAATAAAAATAAAATAAAAAAAATAATAGCAAAATAATTTTGCCTCCTATAAAAAAAAGCTCCAAGCAAACAAACGATTAAGGCATAAAAAAATAATGCATAATGTGATAGAGATTTTGAAAATGTATCTCTCCGTGTCTCTCTCTCTCTCTCTCTCTATCTATATATATATATATATATATATATATATATATATATATATATATATTTATATATTTATTCATGCGCAGACATAATATATACATAGTTGTAGCTCTTGCCATGTTGTCGTAGCGCTCATCGCAGCAATTGTGGCCTTTCAGGGTCCCTGTAAGGCATCTCTGGCCAGTCATACTTCTTATTTTCCCAAGGATGCTACACACATGCAGGATGGAAAGAGATTAAAGGAGCACATTGCAATGCAACAATCAGCGCCTGATGGACGTACGACTTTGGCGCTGAGCGAGAGCTACGCAAATCTTAGAAAGATTTACGACTTTGAGGTCCTCCATGTTTTTCAAGCGCGTAACTCGCGAACACTAGAAAGACCCACAAAATGAATTCAATTAATTCCAAATATTCACTTAAAACCTCACACACTGCACGGGGGAGAGGCAGGGAGCTTGGGTGTCAGATTGCAAGCTAATTTAAGCTTTAATTGCAGATTTCCTGGGCATCAAAATCCGGCTAAGCGGGGGGAAAAATGACGGCCAGAAAAACGTAAATCTTTCAAATAAGGCTCAAAACAAGGCTGAAAGTTGGGGGTTGCAAAGGCCTGCAATGAGCGAAGCCCGTAAATTAGACTGGGTAAGAGGCTCGCAATGAGCGCTGAGGGCTTGTGATGAGCGCTGAAGGTGCTCACATTGTGTGGTAAACAGCATTGACAGCCTTTAAATTTTAATGCCGTCATTTTTGATGGGCATGTAGCTAGTATATATATATATATTACATCAGCTACATGCAGCTACACTTGTTGCATATAAGACAGAAAGCACAAAATGAACACAGACATTTTATAGAAAAACACTGTGTCCCTTTATATAAATATGATTGACATCAATATTTTTTTTAAATCCTGTGAGTTGGGGGGAAATCACTTTGTTTTTCAATAAACATGAACACATTATATAAAATAGAAATACAAGTCCTACATGGGACACAAAATGGAGTAAAGTCGGATATATTTAATGGCTAACTAAGAATAATCCCTCTTAGTTAGCCATTAAAGGTATGACATTTCACTCTATTTTGCTTCCTGTTCTTTCTAACACTGGGCCACCTCATAACCAAGTCCTACATATTAATATTATTATCGTTTATTTGTAACGTGCCAACATATTCTGTGGCGCTATACACGGGTTACGATCAAGGCAAAAAAACATAGCAGTATTAACACGTTGCAAAAGATGGAGGGCCCTGGAATCCAGTGTCCATGGTGCTTTCCCCAAAGCACCTTGCAATATTGAAAACTCATAAACTTTCAATCTAATGTAGCTAGATTATGAATGTATAAATACACACATTTATATTTTTCTTTATTTATTATGACCTTTGATCCTTTATAACCTCAGATCTAATTGTGCTCTGTCACCTTAGCTCTGTGTGTGATCTAGAGATGTTCTATTGAAGTCCTGGCTATAAGGAGTTGTTGGTGAAACAAGCCCTTACAAGACAAATACTACAATACTTGTAGGTAAGCTCTTTTTAACCTGTTGTCTGATCTATTACTTTTACTTCACAAATAGAATTTCAAAAGCACACAGGACAAAAGAACATAGGTACTGAAACACATTCACTTTGAGGACACCAAGATTAATGGTTTTAATCAAGGGCCTGTAATCATGACACATTATAGTAACTAGAATTAATATCCTCAGAAGGTATGATTATAAAGACCTCTCATCTTTACGTCAAAACTGGCTTTAGTATAGAATTTCAAGGACTCTTGAATGATAAATCTCTCACACTATATTTGAAGGACCGGTAGTGCACACACATATAATATAAAAAATCAGTTGCATGTATAAATAAATATTAATATATATATATATATATATATATATATATATATATAAAAACACATTATTATTATTGTTTATTTATAATGCGCCGACATATTCCGTAGCGCTGTACATAAGTTAAGTTCCAGACAAAGATAAATACAAATGAACACAAAGCAAAGCAAGGAGGGCTGTGTCTTTGAGCTTGCAATCCAGTGTCCAGGGTTTTCCCCAAAGCACCCTGCAGGAATGAAACTCACAGACTCACAATCTAAAGGTATTGCGAGTGGTAAAGGAGGGAGAGAGAGGTGATGAGCGCGTTAGGGTGGAAGGTGATACGCTTTTTTAAAGAGATGCAGTTTTAGTGAGGTTTTGATAGTCTGGTGGAGCGAGGCAAGGAGTTCCAGAAAATAGGGGCAGCACAAGCAAAGTCCTGAAGTTGAGAGTGAGAGGAGGTGACAAGAGTTGTAGAAAGAATAAGGTCAATATCAGAACGAAGAGGGCGGGTGGGGAAGTATTTGGAGATGAGAGTAGAGATGTATGAGGGACTGCTATTGTTGAGAGCTTTGTAAGTTAGGGTCATGATTTAAAATTTTATTCTAGAGGCTAAGAGAAGCCAGTTGAGTGATTGACAGAGATGTGATGCGGACACTGAACGTTGTGTATGGAAGATGAGTTTAGCAGAAGCATTCGCAATGGATTAAAGTGGAGATAGTCAGGTGGTGGGTAGGCCAACAAGAAGCGAATTGCAGTAGTTGAGTCGAGAGATGATGAGAGAGTGTATTAGGATTTTAGTTGTGTCTTGTGTAAAATAGTGGCGAATTCTAGAGATGTTTTTTAGATGGAAAAGCCACAATTTAGTTAGTGACTCTATGTGAGGGATGAAAGAAAAGATGGGGTCCTGTAGAACCCCAAGACAATGGCTGGGGAGGTGGGGGTGATGATGTCATTGCTTACAGTGAAAGAGATGTGAGGAATTGACACTGTGATCGAAAGAGGGAAGATTAGGAGTTCAGTCTTAGACATGTTGAGTTTGAGATGGTGGGTGGACATCCAAGAGGATATGCTAGAGAGGCAGTTGGAGACGTGTGCTAGAAGAGAGGGGGATAGATCTGGTGCTGAGAGGTAGATTTGGGTGTCATCTGCATAGAGATGATACTGAAGCCCAAAAGAGTTTATTAGGGTACCAAGTAAGGATGTGTAGATGGAGAAGAGGAGGGGGCCTAGGACTGATCCTTGGGGTACGCCGACAGACATGGGTGAGGAGAAGAAGAGGTGTGGGAGAAGGAGAAACTGAATGATCGATTTTGTAGGTATGATGAGAACCACAAGAGAGCAGTGTCTCAAATACCAAGGGAGGAGAGTATATGGAGTAGAAGTGGATGGTCGAAGGCAACAGAGAGATCTAGAAGAAGAATATTTGAAAAGTGATCTTTTGTCTTGGCGGTAAGCAGGTCATTGGTGACTTTAGTGAGCGCTGTCTATATACATACATATATACAGATATACATAGACACACATATACACACATACATTATATATATATATATATATATATATACACACACACACAGTGGACCCTTGGTACAGTGGATCCAGAAGGGATATATATATCCCCTGCTGGATCACTACCTTGTCGTGTTGAAGGGGCTTGTGTACTTCAATGAAGCTGTGTGCTACACCATGTAGAGTCACTCAAGATGGGCAGGTCACAGCAGAGAGGTCAGACAAGTCATGGTCCACTGGAAAAGTAACTGGCAACCCACTCCAGTATATTTGCCAGGATAACCTTATGGACAAGCGTGTCCAGGAACATAACGATAGATGTACCTGATTACTGTGGTACATAGGGTCATGGAGAGTTGGACATGACTGAACGTCTGAACAACCACAACATCTCCACCTCAGATAGAAACACTAGCTGTGTGCCACAGGCTTAGCTGTTAAACTGGTGGCTTTAATATAATGAATTGGTTAGAATGACTCAGTCACTGCTTCATTTAAACCTTCTAGATTCTAATTATTATTCATCGTTCCGCGTGGTACACAGCTCATTAGTCATTCAGGCAGCGGCCACACAATGAAATAGCCTGACTATTCATAACTACATGAAATGAAAACACTTTTTCCACATGCTTTTTCACTCTCTACCAAATGGTGCAGAGCACATACCGGGGACTTTTGTGGTCCTTTAAAAGTTATGAAAGCCGAACCACTAAAGTGACCATATAATTTCAAAGTTGAAAGAAAAGCTCTCCCAGGTGCCACACTTTCATTACACTTTATCTTTGCCATGCAGACACATTTTATGTTGTAACAGTTATAGCTACATTATTGGTATCAATTTATCTAGTGAATGCTAACTTTACTACAATCAGGCAACAGCTTTCCAAACACTATAGAACAGGTTTTATTATTCACTGTATCAAACAACCAGGTAAAATTTCAACTCCATAATAAGGAGAAACTTTTTTTCTTAATTTAATGCACTATTAAGCTTTTTATTAAGATATTATTAATCAACCCTGAGCTTCTGAAAAGCAACAACAGCAGATCTTTAAAACTGCAATTAAAGCTGTGTTTAATGTGGGTGCATTAATGTATGTTAATGCTCTGTCACCAACTACCGAATACAAATAGTGGCACATAGTTTAAATATGTCTCAGGTACAAGATGTGCATGCCCAAATAAAATCCCTATTTATCTCAACGATAAAAATGTGATGTGGTTATTTCATAATTGAAATGGTCGGTACTTTAAAAGCACAATTTATTTTTTATTTCTTATAAACAAAATAGATTACTCAAACAAGAAGTTTTATGACCTGTTTACGATATTATTGATCGAGAGCACTCTAGGAGTAACAACAGTATTAAAAGTTCTTAATGTTCTTAAAGTCATATTTAAGTTTCCTGGATTATGAATGTATCTGATAGAGGAGAATCAGTAGTGTATAAAAACATTATTTTGCATGAAAAAAAAAATCCCAAAATTAACAAACTTACCCTGATGTTTGCAAAATTCTCTTTTCTGACATTTGATTTTGAGCAGGAATGACCCTTGAAAACTTTAACAAAATTAGCATAAAATTCATCACTTTGGCTAATCACATTGTTTCAATGACTGGGAAGTCAGATTGCTGCAAAGCATCACGGGATGTGTAGTCCTGTCTCACCCTCCACAAGGAAGCAAGGAGTAGCTCAGACATTGTGTATCTCTGCCCTATGCTGCTGTTGGCTAGAAGGTTAGTATAGGCATAAAAAAATGTACTTGAATGCAGTGTTTCTATTGGTAGGTACTATGTGTCTATGTAGGCAACTGTGGGGGTGTGGAAACCATAAAAAAAATATATATGTATGTAATGAATCAGTGTATTGTGTGTTTCTAACATAAGCCGTATGTTTTAGATTAGATAAAGTTAAAAACAGGGAAAATTCTCATACCTTTAAATATTCCAAAAGCAGCTGCACCCCAGAAAGGCACCCACACACTTTTTTAGATGAGTCATAACAGTGGCAGAGTTTCAGGCAGAGAACTTGAGGACTTTTATTTATTAGAGCAAAGGACATATAATTATTTTTGTAGAAAAGAGATCTAATCACCCTAAGTATGGTCTTGCTAGCCATATATCTTTTTGGATTTTGTATTTATTGCTAGGAGCATCTCCCCTTCCGGATCTCTACCTTATTGTGGTGAAGGGGCTTGTGTTCCTCAATTAAGCTGCGATCTATACCATGTTGGGTCACCCAGGATTGAAGCTCATTGCAGAGACGTCAGACAAATCATGGTCCTCTGGATAAGTAACTGTCAACCCACTCCAGTATCTATGCCATGAAAACCATATGGATAAGCACAACCAGACAGATGTACCTGGCGTGCTGCGTCCGTATGGTCACCGAGAGTCGCACACAAATGAAGGACATAATTACAACAGGAGCATCTACCTTGTGTAGGAGACATTGGAAGGGTAGCCCCTAAATTATTTTGCACTGGGACCCACTGCCACAATACTGACCAATTACGAGGCAGCGCTTCTCTCTTACTTGTCCCACTTCAGTGGCAATACCATCTAGAAGGAGAGAAACACAAACAGAAAAACCTTCTCCAATGCAAAATGTTCTATCTTCAATTACGTTTTATTTGCTAATATGCCGTTGTGATATCTTCCATCTTGGTTTCTGCTAATCTGCTTCAACAGAAGAGGAGACTTTGAATGCATATCTGTTACAATGGAAAAATGGCAGCTAAAAATGCTGGCAAGCTCGCTAGGACTAATGGAAAGCTAACTCATATAATTAGACACACTCTAATGCTGAAAATGACAGCTCATTAAAGGAAATGTTACACCGCCAAAAGAATAATTGCATATGGAAGTTTGTAAAAGATGTATGCATTATTTTTTTCTTTGCTTTCTAAAAGCTTGTTTCAACTTATTAAGCTTATTTATATAAAGGAACATATAGATACAGTAGTCCTTTAATATGTTTATAGCTCTATATGTCTGGGGAAAAAGTAAATAATAAACCACTTCAAAATAAAACTGGGGCATATATTTATAGCAGCAAAAATGAAAGGAAGTGTCAAATTTTTTGGGTTTATTTACCAAATCCGACAAGCAGAGAAAATCATTAGCAACACAAGATAACTTATTTCAGTTAATTTTTACATCATTAAGCTAATTTGTACTTAGACACTGACGGTGTTTATAATTATCATTTTAATAATGCATGTGTGAGAGGCTGCAAGAAGAGTGATTTGTCGTACATATTGAATGTTTCTGTGCTGTGTTATATATAAGACCTGTTACTAAGTGAAGTTGAATAAATCAAGCAAAGTTTATCTATATTTCACTATTTCACTAAAAGGCATAACAATCAAAAAAAAAAAAAAACAGAATACAATCTTGCTATAAAAATTGCCATCCTGTGCAATGAGGGCATTTTTTATTGGGGTGACCCCCATTTATAATCCTGCCCTATGCCTCCAATAAACGAAATATTAACCCATTAGAAGCCAACCGGTTAAGTCCCGGCCAGTGCAGTGGCCAGTAGGTGGTGCACCGGTGGCTTGCCAAGACTCTATTGAATTTGGTCTTAGTGTTAGGGTTTAGGGTTAGAATTTAGGGATTAGAGTTAGGGTTAGGGGTCCGTTCTCTCTTCCCCTACGCAAAAGATTGGCAGAAGCAGTGCCACCGCCAACCGCTAGATGGTGCTGCCGATTTTCGGAATACTGCTGTACATTGCATATAAGGCGAGACGACAGAAGAGGCATTGAGCTTTGAGAGGCAAGCCCGAGGCCTTCGAGGGCCAAGGGCCCATGCTGGACCTAGCGATGGCCTCGCTTTTGATTCAGCAACCATCGAGTTGCGCCACGTCGGAGGGGGCAATAATTATAGACCTTCCCTGAAACCGGACGGTGCCATCTTGCGGCTACTTGCTGGCACTGCAGCTGGTGATTTCTTGCGCATACACATCGATATAGATTAAGGTTAGGGTAGTGGCAGATATTAAGCTATACTCTCACCACTTATCATCTGCCACTACCCTAATCCTTTCCCTAACCATAAAAATAAAAGCTAACTAACACTCACCTTAGGAACAAATTCAACAAAGTCTCAACACACCACTGTCGCTCCTCTATCGCACCACCTACTGGCCACTGCACACCATTGTGCTGACAGGGACACAACAGGAAAGATACAAAAGAAGTGATAAAAATGCTGTGATGCATAAGGAAAAGCCTGCTGCCATTAATGTGTAATTATTATTCCCCCCACTCACCACCAATAGGTTAATGAGCAACCTACTGAATGTCTAGTGGGGAGGAATTATCCAGGGAAAGCCTTGCAATGCTTGTAATGGTTTAATTGCCCAGGTGGACAATAATTTGTATAGCATTTTAAATCAAACCCTATTCAAACCTTGTAACAGATTCATATTTAAATCAGCAGAGTGACATGTATGTTTCGGGGTGGCCAGAGGTTTATCAAACTGACAATGTTTTAAATTCACAGCTCTGATCTGTTTAAAAAAGTATATTAACACATGTGCTCACGGCTTCTTGTTCAAGTTCTGGGGTTTCTCCTCTGTTGTTGGGTAGCCACCTCTCTCAATTTAAGGGTGCTGAATGTGCCATATGTGGATCTGCACTCAAACACATAGAAACACAGAGCAAATCATAGCAATTCCTCTGTATGTGGCTACAACAGGAACCACTTATCTAAAGGGCTCAAATTATTACACCTATTCCAGATTTCCATATATTTGCACTTTATTAGATTTGCAAATTTATTCTAAAGTCTGCCAAAAATGCTACATAATACGTAGGTAGTTTTAAATAAAATACATCAGCATAAAAGCCCCATGAAATGCACCTTATTTGTAGCTGTGTTATTGGTGATTATGCAGAAAGCAGAATTCCAGTCCATTTCCTGCTCAACATGATTATCACACCTTATGATGCATGATCTACAGTTTAACATTAGAACAGGAAGAATAGTGTGAACCGCAGTACAATAAAGTGGAGAATATAATTCATCTCTGAGATGTTTAACATTATCACTGCAGAAGAAGGAATATATTATCTTATGATCTGTAATCAAATCGTACACTGTATATTTACAAATTTACGCAAAGCTAAATTTACCGTATTTTATATATTTAACTTGGAAACATTTTAACGGTGATATAATGTAAAAACATGAATGCATCTTTCCATTGCGTTTCAGATTTTTTTCTGGTTTAGTACCTTCCTCCATGTAGTTATGTAGCGACTAATAATTCTGTCACCTTCCCCAGAAAATTAAGAGGAACACAGCTGTAACATCTTCCCATAAAGAAGTCAGGCACATATAATATCTTATCTGCAACTGCAGAGATATTACTGCTGGTTCCTCTACATTAACTCTTTGTAAAGAATTCACTTCCTTAATAAAATATAAATAGACATGGCTTTTCCTTATGAATGGCTATCTATTATCTGTACACTGTGTTGAAGAACGTTAATATATAAAATGAAAGAGTGTTATTAGAATATTCTTGCGTGGTACAATTAATAAGTTTAATGATGCATACAGAGTAATAAAACGGCCATAAAAAGGTGCAGCCCTAATTGAGCTTACAGTCTAATATTTCATGCTCGAAGCAGAGGGTCGCAATGGCTCATCAAGGGAATATTCAAATAGGTCTCCATTGTTTATTGTACTTTTTAGATGACACAATGTTTCCTAATGCAGTATACAGGTCCCAAATGTTTGAGCATTTATGGCCATCTAATAGATCGTCTGGAATAGTTCAGTGATGCAAATTACCTACTGTTACAACTTGGGGTAAATAAAATATTAATATTCTTATATAACATTAAACTGGTGCTTATTTGCATTTTCAGTTATCCATGGCAGATAAGTACATTCATTCTATACAGGATCCTGTCTCACTAGAGTATACACACATACCTCATCGTACATAACTCTACACTATGTACTCTATAGGATAATATAGAAATCTCTGACCACACAGCTACACATTTTAATAAGCACCCTTTTCTGAACAGGTTCACATGAATAATTAAATTAATACACCAGTCATATCAAAATATCTTAGTTTTTGTTCAAACTTATTGCAATATTTGTTCCACATATCCTTAATTATTTTCAGAAGTGCTCCCCTCTATTGCTACTTTTTACTACCTATCATTTGTTGGTTTTACTTTACTAAACTATCCAAATCATGATTATTTATGTTCAAATTAATTTACTGTGGCACCAGATAACAGCTTATCATTTTCAAGGAACCCAGGACCCAATCACTCAGTGCTCCTGCCTGTGTGAAGCTCCTCTGCCTGCAGCACAGATCCAGGGCGAGCGCACGCTCCACTTTCCTGCGACATCCTCTACGGATATATATGTACACACATATACACATATATAATCAACCCAAGGCAGCAGCCATCCCTCTTAGAATCTATCCCTACATAGCACCCAGTTCTTGTCAACAGTCATCCCCTCTCAGGATCCACCCCCACACAGCGCCCAACCCTTTGAGCACCCCCCTCACATAGCACCCATCCCTATCTTGTTTGTTCCTCCCTCACAGAACCCATCCCCTGTACTTTACTGCCATTTTCCAGCCCTTGCTCTTTTACCTTCTTCTCTGATACACATCCCCAGTGTGCTGAACTGCTCCACACTGCCACCTGTTGGAGGTTCAGTAAAAATTATCTTTTTTTTTAAACAGGCACACAAAAATATCAGGCTGGGTGTGTGTGTGTGTGTGGTAAAGGAGGCACAGGGGGTCCCAGGAGGGTCCCAGTTGGCCTTGGTTGGTTGGGCCATGGTGGGAAGCCCCTGGGGGGCCCCGACAGTCCAACATTTTTTTAAATACAATTTTTTTTCTTTAAATTACACAGCAGTGCCCCCCCCCCAGAGGAGGGCACTGGTGCACTGCACCACCTGCACCACTGGTAGACTTACCCCTGTAGACCACTTCTGTTAGGCAACCTACTCTAGGTTCTCAGTTTCTTTTGTTTCACTATGTTTAATTGTGTTGTTGTCATTAGTCTTTTCATTAACTTTACCCTTTCGATTTTTTTAATAATAAAGTTGGTTTTGCACATTTTTGACACTGTTTTTTTTTACAAATAAAGGGTAATAATAATAATAATAATATCACCATATTTCTTAAATGCTTTGTGCTGACAAATTGTATTTTGCCAATATCTTTAAAGCGATGTCAGTCATCAAATCAAGGCTTTATTGCTTATAATAGTTTGTAGTTTGTGCGTAGTATCAGTATATCCAGTAGCATTTGAAAAGCCTTTAGCCAATACAGAAGAGCAAGGGTCTTCAATCAAGAGAGGACTGAAGACTTCAATTAATCTTACATTCAAGATGAATGTGGCCGCTTACAAGGCCTGAAGAGGCCACTGGATTCAGGAGGTGTAATAAAATAAACCTAAAATGTATATTGCAGGTTTCCTTTTTATTTTAATTCCATTTTTTTATTGTAATTATTTTAATGATATAGTATTTTTTTATTATTATTATTATTAATATTATCTTATGTAATTTTAGTCTAAAATATTTTTTATTTATTTGTAATTTTAGTTTAGGATACACGAGAATCTATATGAACTTCCATGATGGCATTATTGTTAGGGCTTACGATCATGGGGATCCTTATATCGTTATACACGCTACGTTTTGGCCAGCAGAAGTCGCAGAACTTTGCAAGCACAAGCTTAATATTGTATTGTTATTTGTCATGTAATAGCATCACAGGCTATTCCACACAAAGCAATAGAGAGTTACTGTATATGTTGCTAGCACTCATAAATAGATTCATGTTTTTTTTTTTTGTTTTGTTTTTTAAATGTGCAGCATGTAAATGCTCAATTATTTTTAAAGTGTGATTTTCACATATAAAAATTAGTGAAGACCATGTAATCAAACAGGGCCACCAGTTTTCCACACCACAAAATATATATCCTAGACATATGAGAAGATCAGATATAAGCACTGCAGAGCAAAGGGTCCCATCTTGTAATTTTAAGTTTATCTGACATAGGGGAGAACTGGTAGTTTGTGGCTGGCTCACCCTTTGGCATATGCATCTGTGAAGACTACACCAAGCTGACACCATGTCATAAAAAGCCTACTAAGTACTACTTCTTCTCTAGTGTACTTTTCTTACATCTTTTTTTTGTAATTTTTCTTAAAGTTATAGGGTAATCTATATGCATCTATCTACTACTATAATGGAAGCAGTGACAGATTTTATTTTCCTGGGATCCAAGATGGTGACTGTAGCCATGAAATTAAAAGACGTTAGCTTCTGGGGAGGAAAGCTATGGCAAGCTTGGACAAGCTAGTAAAAAGTAAAGCCATTACAGTATCAGCAAAGGTCAGCATAGTTGGAACAATGGTATTCCTAGTAGTAACATACAGATGTGAGATCTGGACCATAAAGAAATCTGAGCACCGTAGAATTGATGCCTTAGAATTGTGGTTTTAGACTGCAAGAAGATTAAATAAATTAATACTTCAGGATATTAAAACAAAGCGTTCACTAGAAGGTATGATCATGAGGCTAAAGCTCAAATATTTTGGGAATATCATGAGAAGACAGGATTCCCTAGAGAAGACTCTGATGCTGGGAAAGATTGAAGGAACGCAAGGAAGGAAACAATAAAGGTGGAGAAGGATAGATGAAGTGATTGAAGCAATAAAAATGAGCTGGATGGAGCTCAGAGGGGCAGTGGCTGACATATATGCCCAGGGTGCTGCTGTCCATTGGGACTAAACAACAACAACTGCTAATGAAATGTAAATTAAATATTGAAAATTATTTTTATATTAGCTATGATATATCATTAAACTATTTACTTAAACAAAAATACTTTAAATCAGTTACATAGCCTTGTCTATATCACTTTCCCCACCAATCACTAGTTATGCATGGCTGCAATATTTATTTCCCATGGGACAAATTGCCATAGAAGCCCCTCACCGCCCCTGCAACAGCTAAGTGACTTTACTGCTACCATAACTAATAGCCAACCCAATAACTGAATTAATGTACAAATTCCCCAAAAAAACTTGCATGAAATTTTAGCCAGACTTTTAATTGGATTGAACCCGGCAAAGAGAAGTGCTAAGGTGAGTGCTTTCCTCATTTATATACCCTGGAAAACATGCAAACATAAAAAAGGGAAATTCAATATTTAGTTTAAATTAAAATATGTACATTGGTAAACCAACATTGTTTGCTTAAGGGCAATGTGCTCCACATGACTTAAATCAAGCATAGTTATTAATCTTCATTAAAAAAGTGTTCATTTTAAATTATGTATAGTTTGAAATTGCTTTTCGCTGTATTCGGAAAATTATGCAAATCATACAAGAATATCTTTATTAAGAACAGTGGATTTTAAAGTACTATAGCTGGAAAAATAAGTCTTTTATAACTGCAGTATACCCTGATGAGTTGTCCACGCTGAAGCAACTACAGAAAATATAAAACAACCACATAGGTCAGTATTGTTCCATGAAAGACAGGAAAAGGTCAAGTTTAGAGTAAAGATGTGGCGAATACTAATACAGTCTGTTAGAATTAGTTTTAAATATAGCTATATTTTTGAAATACTGAATAATTTATCACTTAAATACAATGATTTTACTATTTTTTTTAAGATACAGTGTCAGCAAAGGGCAGATGTGTTCCAAAACAGCAAGTCATTACTAGACCATTGTACATGATTAAGAGAACAGTGGATGTTTCAGATGAGAAATTGCAAGCATTGTCTTTGCCTTATTCCAAGACAATGACATACTTCCTATGACCCAGAAATAAACTAAAGCACCGTATGCTGTACAAGTTGGCGTTCTCCAGACACAAATATTAGAAGTAAAACAATAACGCATGGGAATCAGCGGAGATGTTAAAAAATAAATCACATCTCGCAAACAACCCAGAGAAGTATCTGGATTAAAATATCTAAGGACTATCTCACTGAGGAGCTACACAACTAATTCTTCATGCATGACCCCTGCAATATAAGCATATTTTCAACAGAAATTAACACTTCTGTGAGTGTGTGTAGGAGCAGCCCTCCTTCACTCCATTATATATATATACATATATATATATATATATACACACACATATATAGTATGTAGTGTATGGAAATCAAAAATACCCATTATCATAAATTATTTTTAAAAGCATCAGAAATATTTCTGCTTTGAATTAATGCGTGTGTATGTGTGTAAGTATATATATAGTTATATATACAAATACAGTTATTGCACTGCATTCTGGGAACCTGGGCAGGGACATGCAAATGAGTCCACAAAGGCTTTGCACTTTAATCTAAATACCAGAATGCAGTGGAAAAACTGTATTTCTTAGAATTCTGAGCGGTTAATACTTTTTAATTACATATACACACCTTTTTTGAAAGGCCCCAGAGTCTGAGGCACCACTAACCAAACACTGCCATGAAGACCAAGGAACTCTCCAAACAAGTAAGGGACAATGTTGTTGAGAAGTACAAGTCAGGGTTAAGTTATAAAAAAATATCCAAATCTTTGATGATCCCAGGAGCACCATCAAATATATCATAACCAAATGGAAAGAACATGGCACAACAGCAAACCTGCCAAGAGACAGCCGCCCACCAAAACTCACGGACCAGGCAAGGAGGGCATTAATCATAGAGGCAGCACAGAGACCTAAGGTAACCCTGGAGGAGCTGCAGAGTTTCACACCAGAGACTGGAGTATCTGTCCATAGGACGACAATAAGCTGCACGCTCCATAGACCTGGGCTTTATGGCAGAGTGGCCAGAAGAAAGCCATTACTTTCAGCAAAAAACAAAATGGCACATTTTGAGTTTGCGAAAAGGCATGTGGAAGACTCCCAAAATGTATGGAGGAAGATGCTCTGGTCTGATGAGACTAAAATTGAACTTTTCGGACAACAAAGAAAACGCTTTGTCTGGCGCAAACCCAACACATCCCATCACCCAAAGAACACCATCCCCACAGTGAAATATGTGATATTTTTCAGCAGCAGGAACTGGGAAACTGGTCCGGGTTGAGGGAAAGATGGTGCTAATTCAGGGATATTCTTGAGCAAAACCTGTACCACTCTGTGCGTGATTTGAGGCTAGGACATGGGTTCACCTTCCAGCAGGACAACGACCCCAAACACACTGCTAAAGCAACACTTGAGTGGTTTAAGGGGAAACATGTAAATGTGTTGGAATGGCCTAGTCAAAGCCGAGACCTCAATCCAATAGAAAATCTGTGGTCAGACTTAAAGATTGCCGTTCACAAGCGCAAACCATCCAACCTGAAGGAGCTGAAGTAGTTTTGCAAGGAGGAATGGGCAAAAATCCCAGTGGTAAGATGTGACAAACTCATAGAGACTTATCCAAAGCGACTTGGAGCTGTGATTGCCGCAAAAGGTGGCTATACAAAGTATTGACTTTAGGGGGGTGAATAGTTATGCACACTGACTTTTTCTGTTTTTTTGTCTTATTTGTTCTTTGCTTCACAATAAAAAAAAAAAACATCTTCAAAGTTGTGGGCATGTTCTGTAAATTAAATGATGCAAATCCTCAAACAATCCATGTTAATTCCAGGTTAACACTAAAAATGTCAAGGGGGGTGAATACCTTTTCAAGGCACTGTATGTATGTGTATATATATATATATATATATATATATATATATATATATATATATATACATCCTGATATCTGATCCTTTTAGTATATCTTTGGTTCTTTACTCTGGTCACTCCTCACTTTCAATAGGATGGATATTGTAGCTTAATAAAAGTTTGGGAACACTAACTACAACAGCTAGAATGGAATGGCATTCAAATGAGAAAGGACAGCTAATATAGCACTCTAAAGGATGGTACTCTCTGAAAAAATTATATGCCATTGCAAAGAGAAAATGTCCATGCATATTTGTATGAACCTGCTCAGAAAGGTACTCCAGCACCCAAAGGTCACGCAATTTTCACTTGTCAAGATGTATGTTTCTGTCTCTTGAGCCTAGTAATAAAGGTGAAGCAATATTTCAAGATACTAAAAGCAAGGCGTCTATCACAAAATTTTGTATGGGCTGTAAAGTGCTTTGCTGAAAGCACCCTGGGTATTTTCTAGAACTAAAATGTCGTCACAGTACTTTATAACCCCTGTGAAGAGTTAGTGATGTTTTTGTGGGTAGAAGTAACACAGATATGCTGGGGTGTAGGGGCTTTAAGAGATTTACAGAATCCTACATTGTATTTAAGTTTTACTCCACATAACACATTACTTTTAGTAACAAGCAACTTCAACATTTCTTATTTTATTCTATTACATTACTATTTGTTCATTTTTTTATCACATATAAAGTTGTGGTACTGCGAGTTTGTGTGTAATGCTCACAAAATTGCAGTCTTGAAAATTGAAACAAAGTTGCAGAAAGACAAAATCATAAATCATGCTTAGTTACAATGCCTGACGCTGTAAATCTGCAGGCTTCAAAAATGGCAACAGTTACAGAAAGATTACATTGTATCAAGCTCGGAAGTACATGGCAGAAGAGAGAAGGAGAGAGAGTGCACAGAGTGAGTGAGAGTGAGCACAGGGTACACATAGTGAGGGGGCACAAAGAGACAGAATATTATACCATCATTTTTGACGGTAATTGACTAGTCATATATATAGTTGTCTTACTGCGAGTTGTCGTCACACTTTGCGGGCCTCGCAATGAACGCTGAAGGTGAACATTGAGAACCACAAAAGTTGTGGGTTGCCAAGATCTGCAATGAGCAGTGAAGCCACTCATTGCAGGGCTCACGATGAGCTCCAAAGGTGCTCATCGCGAGGCCCTTACAATACACAGATGAAGAGGCTCGCAATGAGCGCCAAAGGCGTTCAGCGCGGGGCTCGCAAGGATCGCCGAAGGTACAGCATTCCCAGCCTTAAAATGTTATATAACATATTTATTATTTATTATTTTTTTACGTGTCATTTTAGGGTCATATATCTATCTCGGAAATCAATGTGTTAATACATATCAGGGCACCCACATGGACTAGAACAGTATTGCATATCGGACCCCCAAACGCTAATTGATTGACATGTAACCTCCATGTTTTACTGCCGAAATGATGGCGGTCTCACTAACTATTGGCTGTTTTGAAATGGGTGGTTACGGCCTTGCTTAATTGATCATGTTCCCGCCCTGAACTGCTACATACAAATGCATTGTTTACAGTTTAGGTTTCGGCCCGTAATTTGCGGGCTTGTTCAATTGAATAGCACTGGAATTGTAGCAGAGTTCAAGCCCCCAACAAGCCCGCAGACATATGACCTGTATAATGTGAGATGCAGGCTTCTAATTGAATCAGGCTCTGTATTTGCAAAAATTGCAGTTGACCGACATTTTAAATAATCAAAATACCATAATAACACCAAAGTCCAAAGTTAAATTTGAGCTTTTAATGATAATACATGGCTTTTATTATAGGGTGGATGCCATTTAACAAGTTAGAAGCCCAAAGTATTGCAAGCATAAAAATATCACCAGAGCTTAAGAAATGGGATAATAAATCATAAGGTAAAAGACTTTAATTACAAAGGTCCATTAATATTTTAGCGTTTGAAAAAAGATATACATAAGGATACATAATGTGTAATTGAATCAGCACGCCAAAATGCTAAAGAGTTCATAATGGCTACTTTCTAAGCCAAACTTTTTACACTAGGCTAAGAATTTTGTTTTTTATATTAATAATATACTAAATACAAATGTTTCCCCTTTACAATAACGGCACTATTTGAAATATGAATAAATAGGTTCATGAATAAAAAGGCAAGGTTAAATGAATACATCATCTCATCTGAAATACAAAGATATAATACATGGCGCATTAGAGAAAACGGTACTAATGCAGATTCTCACTGTTAGAGCTAATTTTCCATATTAATGTGCTTCTTTCCTTGTTTGTAATTTGAAGCTCTTGGTTTTGTTGAATCAAAACCATTTCTATTGATTAATGCTGACATCTG
Organism: Discoglossus pictus; assembly: GCA_027410445.1. NCBI lineage: Eukaryota > Metazoa > Chordata > Amphibia > Anura > Alytidae > Discoglossus > Discoglossus pictus. Next base: position 344,822,796 of record CM050164.1, on the reverse strand, counting down.
TGTCACAATATTTTATTCCTCATGCTTTAATGGGCCAGAAAATGTTACAGAGTAGGTCAGCTTTAATGTTCAGTAAATGGTTAGTTAAGGAGGACATCTGTCCACTGAAGAAATTATTTGAGACCACCAACAGATCTCATATAAGCCTCCTAACATATTCCGATGCTAATGATCTTCTCTAAATACCACAATTATTTACACTTGATTTCTCATTTCAGAAGGTTAGAGCAACAGCAACTTTTTGTCAGCCGGCTTATCTAGACCAGGGTTGGCAACGTTTCTGAATGAAATGGAAATTGCACACTTTTTCTGTACAACCTTATAGACAAATATTGTACATTGCAAACTATATAAATGGATATATTGAGCACAGTTTGATTGTTACTGATTTGTATCAGTAAAAGCTTGCTTATACCAGCTTAAAATATATTTATATAAGATACTGCATAATTTTTATACCTAATATTAAATTAACACTCACGGTTATAATGGTATAATCCAATACAATATGGTGGAGTACTACCCAATGGAGACTCTTAATGTTGTGTTCATTACCTCTGCACTGGTATTTTAGTTCAACTAGCCACTTGCCTGTTAAAAATTACAGCAAAAAAAAAATTGAAGCCTCGCAATGCTGTTTGCCACACAATGCAAGCCTCTCCCACCCTCAAACCTGCAGGCCTCGCGATGAGTTCCTTTGGCGCTCATTGCAAGCCTTCCCCCCAACTTTACAGGCTTTGCCGCTCATTGCAGGCTGCAGCATGCACTGCCTGCATGCGCAAGCCCAGAACTTTGCTCTCCCTCCCCTGTGTCTCTTTTCCCCCACTCCCACCCCTGTGTCTCTTACCCCCCACTCCCTCCCCTGTGTCTCTTTACCACCACTCCCTCCCCTGTGTCTCTTTACCCCCTCCCCTGTGTCTCTTTACCCACTCTCCCTCCCGTGTCTTTCTCCACCCTCTCCCTTCCCTGTGTTCTTTTTGCCATTTACGTCTTTGAAAACATTTGCAGGCTTGGGGAAATGTATCAATTTTCCCAAGGCTGCAAAGTGCATCCGAGTAATGGGCTTGTTTGTAATGGTCGCCATATTTTTTCAAGCTCATAACTTGGAATCCGTTGGGAGGCCACCAAAAGATGCCAATTGAATATCAAATTACCTTTGAACCTCACTTATGGACTCCCTGTTATGGATGGCTGCGTATTAGTTGTTTATATGTTAGAGACGTATCAGACATTTTATTGTCAGCTAATATAATTTGTGGTTGTTAAACAACCAATATATGTAGAGCAAACGCAAAGCACAGAATAATGTATAACTTTATAACACTAGATGTATCTTGTTTTTTATATACAGAAAAAATACTAACACTTACTTTTCCCATCATTAAATTGTAGTTCCCTTGGTTACTGCATATTAGGCTTTATGGCCAAAATCGCATTGTAAAGAACATAGAGAAACAGTGCAAGTTGGCATTCACATTAGCAACAATGTGCAGGGGTCTAGCCCGAAAATTGTTTATAATTTGAAATAATAAGAACCATTTAAGTTGGAAACAATCCAACTAGAAATTGGTATAAACAGATTTTTAGTTACAGGGTCCAGTAACGACCTGAGAATTTAGAAGAGGTAAGCAAGCCATTAAAAGATTGAGTTTTTAATTAATACTTTGATTTATTACAAATCATATACAATACATTGCAGACAATAATACAACGTAATCTGTACATGCCTTGTCAAGTGGGAGAGCAGCTAGGATAAAAAAAAAAGTAAGATTGATAAGAAAAAACGTTGTTATCCTTGTACATTTAAGCAATTATTTACTATTTGCCAAATGAAATAGTCCTCCCCATGGGTGGCTCCACTTCAGCCACAATAAATCATTCAGGGGTTGGAGAGATCTGGAAATAATACAGCCTGGGGCATGACTGCAAAATAGTAATAATTTAAATGCACAAATTCTTTACAGAGCATTTATAAGACCTCCAGTAGTCCTTTAATCCAGTTTGTATTTAAAGAATTGCAATTATGGGGATACATTTAGGACCAAATTAAATTGGTTTAGATAAATGTATACACAGTTTCCTTATACAAGGAATATCCAGAAGCATTAATTACATCTGCTGATAAATGTATCCAGGCCGATATGATCTGGCTATAACTGTAGTATGCATGTTTAATTTAAATGTAATGTGTGGATAAAAGAGTATTCTTTTAAATACATTATTAGCCTATTATAAAAGGGACATTCAATGCATTTGTCTTATTTGTGGCACATGAAAGAGTCTTTTTAAAAAAGTAACACTTTATGTTTTGTTTTTTATGTGATAATCTCAAAGCAGAAAAAAATCTAATATTCTGCTAATCTGGGGGCTTACACCTGACAGCCAATGAGCAGTGATATAGATATTAGAATTGTCTGCAGATGAAATATACAAATTATCTGTGCACTCCCTGTTAGTGTTAATTAAGTTTAAACAGGTTTTACTTAATATGTCTTCATGACATATCAAGTTTGACAATCTTTAAAGCTATTCTTTCAAATGTGTAAAAAAATTAATTGCATATAATGCCCCTTTATGTGCTTCTAATGGTACAAAACGCATCAACATTTTAAGAATATTACCAGACTTTTATTATGTTTCTCTGACGGTAATGTTCTTCAACTTTAAGTGTAAGGATTATCTCTTCTTGCTCTATGAACCATGGTGAGATGGTTGGTGAGTGTATTTAATTACTTTCCTAAACTGCTTATGTATACTATCTTAGATAAAACAGGCTTGAAATAGATTTTTATGTGGCAGTGTTGTGTTAGAGCTGCGCCATATTTAGTTTTCTTTTAGGAAGTATTGGCTGATGGAGGTGTATTTTGCTGGCGTAAATGGATTCTGGAACTAGTATAGGGTCTTGAGCAGAACTTTATGTAATAGAAATGGAAAGTTATCAAAACCTTACAAATACTGTGCATGAAAATAAATTTCTTAAAATATAAGTATATATATATATATATATATATATATATATATATATATATATATATATGCCAGAAAGGCATGCAATACGCACAAACATGAAAAGACATGTTCACTGCATGTTGTTGCTCTTATAATGCCTTCCAATTAGTGATAAACCCAGGTTTAGATCCAATTTATGTAAGATCATAGTGTTGATCCGTGTTAAGATTATAAGAAACGTTGTTGAATATAATATCAGGCTAACACCTCATTAGCCCAACATTTCTATCTGATGTAATTAAAGTCCAGTAATCTTAGTGACATGCTTGTAAAGTAGACTTAAGCTTGCTTAACATTACTTAACTAAGGGAATCCCTGATTTACACAAATGTAGCTCTAAGTGAACTAATCATTATGGTACAGTAAATACCCTAATGATCATCAGTCAATTCTGGCTACTGGAGACTAAAGTTGGGAAAATATCTACACTATAAATCCAGTTCCTTTTGCCTAATTTGCTATAAAATGACTAAATGACTAGATTACTGGACATTCACAGCTGCTTCACTCTTCAATTATATATATATATATATATATATATATATATATATATATATAATAAAAAAAGGTATCACTTTATACTGCAAGGCTGTGATTATTCATCTAGATCACTGGACTTTCACATTTACTCCACTAATATGTATCCCGCTCCATGCTGATGATAGCCAGTAAGCTTGAAACAGCTGTACATGGATAGGATACTCAGCCTGTGTTTAATCCAACCTTGGCTTTGCATTAAAGCTGTGTAATACAGCATGCATCAGCTTAAAGGACGCCATGTTTGATAATGGCTAGGAATGAAGAGCGAGGCATTTGTGGGCATATTTGTGTGTCCCAGCTCAACTTCCAAGAATGCAGTGTAATAACTGTTTTTCTCGGAACTCAGAGCTGGAAGCAGGTTTTTAACTTGCTTTAGACATTCAGATGTGAACACAGATGTACTTTTTATTTACTATATATATATATATATATATATATATATATATATATATATATATATGTATAAGTATATGAGTAATGCAGTATAAAGTGATATTTTTTTTTTATTATAGTTATGAATATCATTGTCCAATAAAAAAGGTTTCACTATATATTGCAATACTCTGATTATACATCTGGATTACTGGACACTCACGGCTACCTCATACAGTATATATATATATAGTCGATCTCTTGAAATGGACAAGTACCAAAGTTCCCATAAGGAGTAATGTATAGAACCAAGGAAATGTCAAAATGCGTCAAATAACAAATTCAACGAATTTCGAGGTACACAAGTGCAGGGGTACCACTATATATATATATATATATATATATATATATATATATATATATATTATATACTCTTTATTTATCTACTCAGAGCAGCATTCCAAGAACAAAACAAAATATATAACCTACTGCCTACTCTGGTAGAATTTGTTGAATGTGAAAGTCGGATAACATTGTGCTAAGAAAATGTTTTCTTTCGAGCATCCATTTCTAGCATAAACAAAATGCACAACGGTGAGCAGAGAGTGGGATTTATTCTGAATGCTTCCTCCTAAGGGGACAGACTTTACAACTCATGTAAACAGTGCTACTTGTGAGTTATGGACTCTTCTTTCACATGTGAGCAGTAAAGATAAAAACACATTCTAGTGTGGATTGGGGGAAGAGAAATGTCCCTTGTGTTATCTTTAAGTGTTTGTTTTTATTTCAGTTTTTTAATGTGAATTTTTATAAAGTTTGTTTTTCTGACATGACAAATACAATGTTAAACTTCTTTGTTAGTCTCAGTTTTACCTGATATGAACCCTTTGAAGTCTGTACTTACATGCTGTAGAAGCCAATAATACAAATGTAAATAACAATGCATTTAATGTCCTTGCAATATGTTTCTTATTCTAGTTTTTACAGCTAGAAGCAGCTGCTTATTTATGACACGTGAAGAAACTGGTTGTAAGGACTTGGACAATCTGAAGAAAGTCAATTTAAATGCAGATACTACATATAACTTAGTAGCTGTTTCTTTGTGTTCATTAACAGCCTTAATTCTGTCATCAGCTATATATAATGATATAATGTATATATATATATATATATATATATATATATATATATATATATATAACTCTGCAGGGGTACATTCTGTCTGTTTGGGTTTGCTTTTAAATATATATATATATAACACTCATAATTCACATTTTATTACATACACTAATGCATTGTTCATTGTGTTTCACCCTTCACCCTATGCCTTTAGTTGAAATAAACTTGTTGCTTTTATTTCTACTATGTAGACTATTGATCTTGAAGGAACTTCACACTCAGGTAAGATTTTAGTTAAGAACCACTTGAAATAAATATAAAAAAATGTATATCAATTAGATATTTTTCCTAATCAAAGTGCATTATAGAGCCACTGTGGGAATATTTTTGTTATATGGTTCTATGAATAAATAAAATTGATAATGGGCATACTGCTTTTATAAAGTGAAAAATTAATAAACAGCCTTTGGATTTCTATATTCTATATGCAATTTTTCTTTTTTCTTTATGGCAGATGCCCATTTCTTTTTCAGGGCTTCTGCTTATGTCATCTCTCTCAGGAGGATATGTTCATATATGAGCTTTCCATTAATCCTATTGAAAAAACTGGTAGGTTCAGCTACCACATTTATCGAGCACAGACAGACACTTCCTTTTCTTTAAATATCTCCTTTCAATTCAGAAAACTTCCACTGTAGCATAATTGCATATAAAAGGTAATAATTGAAGGCTGTACTTTTTTTGTTCTGCAGTTTTAATGCATTCTGCCTATTTTCAAGTGTCAAAAGAGTACATTTTAAATATTTAACTACAGTGGGTCTTACAGTTATAAATACCGTGTTTGCTGGCGTATAAGGCGACTGGGCGTATAAGACGGTCCTCCAACATTGCCACTCAAAATCCCTCCTCAACCTCAACCCCCCTCCTCAACCTCCCTCCTCATCCTCAACCCCCCTCCTCATCCTCAACCTCCCTCCTCATCCTCAACCTCCGTCCTCATCCTCAACCTCCCTCCTCATCCATACCCCCTCCTCACTTTACCCCTCTAAATACCTCCCCCTCTCCCTTTCCCCTCACTTACCTTCTTAAGCTCCGGCCTCCGCTACTTCTTGCTTACAGATAATGTAACTACTGGAAGTATGTTATGAAGCAATTAAACAGTAGATGTGCCAGAAAACAAAGCACTGTCTCGCTCTCCTAGCGCTCTGTCACTCACACACACACACACTCCGCCTCTTCTCTACTCCGATCCATAGCTACCTCCCCTGCCCTTTCTTCTCTCTACCTCCTTTCTCCTTTTCTCTTTACCTCTTGTCTCTCCCTTTCTACCTCCTGTATTTCTACCTACCATTCTCTTCTCCTCTCTGCCTCCTGTCACTTCTCGTCTATGGCTCCTGTCTCTTCTCCTCTCTAGCTCCCGTCTCCTTTCCTCCTCCTTGACCCGGCGCGCATATGACGTCACATGCACGCCACGTCATTAGCATATACCGGCTGCCGGCACCCGGTATATGCTAATGACGTAGTGCGCATGCGACGTCACATGCCCGCCAGGTCAAGAAGGAGCGGAGGCCGGAGCAGAAGAAGGTAAGTGAGGGGAAAGGGAGAGGGGGGGGGGGTATTTAGAGGTGTAAAGTGAGGAGGGGGGTTTAGGATGAGGAGGGGGGATTAGAATTAGGAGGGGGGATTAGAATGAGGAAAGGGGGTTGAGGATGAGGAGGGGGGAGGCACGAGCTCTGTACCCGGGGTATAAGATGACCCCCCCACTTGGAGGCCTGTTTTTCAGGACTAAAAAGTCGTCTTATACGCCGGCAAATACGGTACGACAAATTCACAGAGCAACGTGTGAATATAATATTAAAAATGTAGCATTAAAAAAAGCATTAAAAAATCAATGGTTTAGATGTGGTAATAGTAAGGTTAATGTCAAAAGTCAAAATAGCAAAGTATGACAAATTATGAACTTATTAATCAGTATAACCTGTCAATAGGTCTAGTACCAATGTAGTAGAAAAAGTACAATGCCACTCACACTAAGTTTTATCTTGCGATACATTATCAGTGACTCAGCCAAAGGTCCCCAGTTATTGCCGGACTAACAGAGGTCACGTAATAATAATTAAATAATACTCATCTGACCACTAATTATACCTCTCCAGTGTCTCTAAAGTACCATAGATTGATATAAACTTAAATAAAACAATGTTAAATGGAAATTAAATATAAATTAAATTATTAATAAAATAAACTAATACAGCTGAACTAATCTGACAGTCTTGGAGATTCACGAACACTCTCTTAGGTGCCAGACTGTCATGTGCTGGGAAATCGGTGTTGTACCTGTCATTGGGCCTCATTCAATTGTGATTTGGCCAATTGAATAGGGCTCTATATAAGCACAGAGCATATTTTTTTACAGAAGTTTTACGTTAGTGAAGACATTTCTTTTGTATAGAAGTTCACTAACTAAAAACTTCTGTAAAACAATATGCTCTGTACTTATATAGAGCCTTAATCAATTGGCCAAATCAAAATTGAATGAGGCCCCTAGTTATTAATAGTTTTGAATTGAAGTGTTAGAAAATTGAACTTAAAACTTGGGTATTTTAAGCTTAAATTCAATAAGGGCCTCATTCTATTATCCGCCGTAGGAGATGCGGGGCCGCAAAGACCGGCCGCAAGCTATTTGCCTATTCTATTCCCTTCCGGACGGGGACTCCGGCAGACTTGCGGCCGGCGCCTTGTTATCCCTTGCGGCCGCTCGCGCCAGAGGAAAGCCTTTGATCTTAAACGTCCGCAAGAGTTTCGGCAGCAAGAAAATCCTGGTTGCTATTCAATTGCTCCGGGAACCCTCTCTGCAAGGCTAAAACCGAGCCGCAGCTTACTTGCAGCAAAAAGGTCCCGCAGGCACACATTTAAGCACCTTATAAAGCCATAATAAAGCCATCCTGCACTCTGAGGAGACTATAAAGTGATTGTAGGTGTTAGCATTCATAGCACAACATTCTCCTACACTCAAATCCGTAAATATTTTTTTTTTAAATTTATGTCAAATATCCATGGAAAAAGTCCAGAGGGCTTTGAGCACCTCAGACCCGCCCACGCTATGGCCGGAAAATAAACAGTTAATGAAATCTCGGATTTGGGCTGATGTGCAAGCTTGAGAGGGGGTTGCTATTAATCCTCATGTCCCCCATTATGATCCCTAGCATTTACAGAGCTTTACAGTGCCGTCTTGAATTTATTTTTGCTTTTAAAGATTTCTGAGCTTACGGCCGGTTGCAAGATATGCGGCCGGCCGTAAGGGGATATCCTTGCGGCGCCGTATATTTGAATTGCAAGGTAACAGGAGCCCCGCAAGGAATTGCAGCTTTGTGGCCGATTTACGGCCGATAATAGAATGAGGCCCTAAATGAGTATATCTCACAAAATTCATTATCTCTTATATTGTGGGTGATAAACCCAGTTGGTAGATCTGTACATGAAGATCAGAATAATAATAAGATCTTACAATACAAGAACATTAATAACAGCCTTATTAAATTGCGATTCGGCCAATTGAATAGGGCTCTATATAAGCACAGAGCATATTTTTTTACAGAAGTTTTTTGTTAGTGAAGACCTTTCTTTTGGATAGAAGATCACTAACTAAAAACTTCTGTAAATAAAATATGCTGTGTGCTTATATAGAGCCCTTTTCAATTGACCAAATCACAATTTAATAAGGCTTTAAGCTCATACCATTAGTCTGATCTACCAACTGGACATGCTCATTTAATTTATGCTTAAAATACTTTCAACTCTATTATTTAACAGTTTCCTTCCTTTGTTTTAATAACAACCAATGGTAATGCTATCTATTTCTACTGTATGGATCTTTGTTTTGTGACTTTAAAGGGATACCAAGCTTACAATATTAGCAGTGGTGTAGGCCATGGTCATTTTTAAGAAAATCAGAATTTATGAAGGCCCTGTTTCAGTAAAGGGGACTATTTTGTAAGTTTGCTAGTTTTCAATCTTGTAAGATGTTTTGTAAACCATCACTATGTACTTTTCATCTTAAGCTCAAAGAAAGTCTTCCATTCTTTTGTGTTAATCTTGTTTTTTCTGTGTTTTCTGGTGGCCCAGTGGTTAGAATTTTAAGCTTTCACCGCTGCGACCTGGGTTCAATTCCAGTTAGGGAACCAAAAGGTCACACCACCCTGAAGCCAGGCAGGGTTGGGCCTGGTCAGTACTTGGATGGGAGACCACTTAGGAATACCAGAAGCTGTATGCTGTGGCTGACTGGAGAAGGAACTGGCAACCCACTCTGCCATGAATACCAAGTGGGTCAGCATGTGTGTTGTGGTCCATGAGGTCACAGAGAGTTGAACATGACTGAGCGACACCAACACAATATTGTTTTTGCCTTGTATTCAACTCTGTATAATGCTACAGAACATGTTGGAGCGTTACAAATAAAATATAATATTAATAATAACATTTTGTATTATACTCCCATGAACCAGCTCTCAGGATGTGATGTGTTTCAGAGGAAAAGGGGGAATGGTATAAGGATAAGCACATTGATTGTACTGAAATTGACACCCTATCCATTCTCCCTAAGGCCCAGAAGCAGTACGTTTGCATGAATAGATGCAATCACGGCACTCCATAAATAGCAAATACCCCTCTAACACCAATGTATTATGTATCCCTCAAGGGTCCAACTGAGGGTTCAAATTTTATTCTAATTAAAATCGATCATAATGTTTTTTTCCTGGCTTAATTATGCTCTTAGCCAGACTCAGTTTACAAATATATAATTGTCCTTGTACAGTGGCCCTTTAAGGGCACACATTGTGAGTACTATTAAATGTTATTTTTTAATTAGCAAATGTGTTTTACTTTGCACAATTTTAAATTTCATATTTTCAGTACTTATTATTTTGTAATAATAATAATGCTGCTGTCAGGTATTTAAGAAATAGTACTTTTTCTTCCATTCCTTCCATGGTTACACTGACAAGGTTCTAAAGCCACTGCAATTTAAGTTGGAATTGAACATATACGATATATTATTCAATACACTTCAGACTGACATGAAGCCAGCTTGATAACAAATCAAAGGAACTATGCTAAAAGCAATATCCACTGTTGCAGTTCATGACCACAAATAACTTTCTTGGACTTGGGGAAGGAATTGAAACGTGACCTTGAAATATAAGTCTATGGCAAATAAAGATACACATGCACCTGTATTCACATTACACAAACTTATAAATTGCATAATGAGTTAAATTCCAATTCAAACCGGAAAAAAAAGCAAGTTTCAATATAAGCTTCAACAATATCAGGTATATTTGTATATACTGAAATACAATTGAGAATTAAATAGTAATTATTTGTTACCCAGAAAAAAAGGAACTAGAACTCAGCTAAATGGCAATTTCAGAAAATAGTTTCAGATCTCCTAAAAGCACATTGAAATACTTTTTGAATTTCTGAAATGCATGCATTTTCACTGAGAATTCAAAAACGTAAAATCTGTGTTTACAGGAGTCACTGACTGCCCACTACCAGACATGCAACTTCTGTTCTGTGTAGTGAGCAAAAGAAAAAAATAAAATAATTCATCCTCAACAAATCGGTGTAGACCATGGGATGCTGGGATCACCTAAATAGGTCAGTTATGGGTTACATTTTTAGTGCATTCCAGAGTTCAGGGAAAACTCTTATCAATCAGTGTCCTCACTTCATGGCTCTGGTGTCTGTAGGTCAGTAGGAAGGACAGACTGTGTTCATAAACAGACTTAAAACATTTGATTTTTTAAGCTGTTATTAGTGTAATTAAAAAAATACATCATTTTAACAATCTTGTGCTCTTTCACACCATGAAGAGCACTTACAGTGAGGTAAATGGCTGTTTAATGTAGTAAAAATAATTAAAAACATGGATATGGAAAGTCAATTTGGTATACAGTAACATGGTAATAACCATAATCATTCAATGTATATTTATTGTAAAATGTATTTATAACTAAACCAATGTTAATGACATTTAAATATGCTTTACCATTTTTAAAATAAATGCATCTTACACCTACAGTCTGTTACTTGAAATGGATAATGCTGAGCAGACATTCAACATGTGACCAATCAGAGCAGTCAGCTGTTAGTGTAACTCTCTAAAAAGGTCCTCTTGGAAGATGAAGCAGTTACATGAAAGTAGTTGTGAAACCGGTCAGATAACGATGTTTGTGATGTCACAACCCGGATACAACTCATGTGGATGAGGGAATCTAGATAGTATTAGATTATAGTCTTGTTGTTGGTGGTGGTTTTTAGTCATTAATTTGTGTCCGACTCTCTGTGACCCAATGGACCACAGCACTCCAGGCACAATTGGTTATGTTTATCCATAAGGTTATCCTGGTAAGGGTACTGAAGTGGGTTGCCAGATCCTTCTTCCGTGGACCACAATTTGTCTGACCTCTCTGCTATGACCTGCTCATCTCAGGTGACCCTACATGGTATAGCTCACAGCTACATTGATTACACAAGCCCTTTCACCACGACCATATAGCGATCCAGAAGGGGAGAACAAAAGTGCAACAAAGATTTCCAAGTGCTGTCTAGTGAGAGGTCTCTTGGTTGAGGATTGGCAGAAGAAAGGGATATCAAGTGATTTAAAGTAACCCAGAAAAGGTCCCAGTTATTGAAGAAAGGAAAAGCACAAATAAATATAGTTTGCAGCTGATTGCTATTAACAATTATAAGTATTAGATAACTGAGAGCAGGATTACTATTGCGACAACACATCATCAGTAGGGTAAAACTAACCAGTCTCACGATGGTCAAAACCCTGCTCACGTTCCTATTAGTGGGTGAACAATCCAACGCTTGGTGACATATAATTCAGAAAAATGCAGATGACACCAATACTAATGAAATGTAATTGTAAATGCCTAAATTATGCTTTTAAATAAATAAAAAAAAAACATGTGTTACATAAGTTTACGTGCTTTCCTCTAATTAAATGTTAAATTTGACTGGTCTACTTTTAAAGGTTATGAATCAGTCCACCATATTATTATTTCAATCTGTTTAACGCTTTATTCCATATAGCCATTATAACATGCCAACAACAGGTTTATTCTTTCACTTGCATGTCTTCTTTTCTCAGTGTGGAATGTCTGTACAAATCTCGGTCCTTTTGGTCCTATGAGGATTCTATAATTTTAACTTTAACATTAGTTGGTATTTTAGCTGTGAATGTTCTTGACACTGCTAACAAGCTCCTCCATGCTTTGACAAGCCTAATTTACCTCCCATTTTGTGCTGTGAAACATCCCTAGTGTGCATCATCTTGGATTGTCACAATATTTTGGAAGGATTTAACGCAGCCCATAATTCCTAATAAAAATACTACAAACCCTTGGGCAGAAAAAAAAGCATAATAACACAGCAAATGGAAAATGACAGAAGATTACAATGAATTATTGCCACCAGTAGCAATTTTCCATTTTTAAACTGCTTTTTGTTTTAATGCAAAAATTATTTGAGTTTTTTTCTGTAACTTTTTAAGTAGCATTATATTTTAAGTGATGAATTATTCTAGAATTCATTATGTGTTCAGTAGTTCAGATGTGTCCGACTCTCCGCGACCCCACAGACTGTAGCATGCCGGGCACATATTGTGTCTGGGTGTTTTAATCCATAAGATTTCCATGGCAAAGATACTGGAGTGGGTTGCTAGGTCCTTCTCCAGTGGACCATGATTTGTCTGATGTCTCTGCTATGACCTGCCTATCTTGGGTGACGCTACATCAGGAGGCGTTAACCTTTTAATAGCTACCACCTACTTTTGATGGTAAAATTTCCTTACCGCCCACTGGTGCTGCAGTCACTCAATTTACCCTACCTCATTTCTGTTTATATAAATCATATGACCCTAGCTATGTATCACCCTGTACTTACTAGATAGTGGTCCGGTCCTGACTGCTGTCCCTAGGCTCTCTCACCAGCTATCCAAGCAGCCAACCAGCCTCCGGATTGTGACATCACTCATCAGCGACGCCACCTACCAATTACCCTGCCACCCACCAGTCTTGAATTGCCCTCTAGTGGGCGGTAGGGACCAGGTTGACTGCCACTGCCCTACATGGTATAGCTCACAGTTTCATTGAGGTACACAAGCCCCTTCACCACAAAAAGGTAGCGATCCAGAAGGGGATAATTCATCATTTTCATAAATATCAATTCCTCAAAATATTTAGTTGGCTATGAATTACATGCTACAAATCCTAACACTAAATTCTCTCCATTGTTTTTGTTGACTTTTATAAACACATTTTATCAAACTGACACTCCCAGTATGACATTTTCCATAATTCATGGCTGACATTGTGTATCAGTTGTCTCTTCTCTATAAAATACATAAGGGTTTTGGCAGAATAAAAATAAGAAGTCTGTCTGCCTTGATGGAAAAGTCACAAAAAGTGTAAATAGACACAAGTAAAAAGTGAGTGTCTTAGACATTTTTCCATTCATTAGAAGATGTCAATTTTGTTTCTTAAAACCAGCCAAGTAATATTCTTTAAATGTCAAAATATTTCCACTAGTAGCATAAATCCAGTGTACAGAGTAGCCCTATTAGTGTTAACAAAAAAAAACTTTAATATTTTTGCAGGCATTTCAGTATATATATTCTTATAAAAAATGTATTTATACAATGTTAAGCTTTACCTTACACAATACTAAAAATGTACCCTGACCTAGATACTATAAATACTCAAAAACAAATTATAGCAGAAAAAACACAAAATTGTCACTGGGAAAAATGTGTGCCTATAAATTGTGTTATGCTGTAAAACATTATAAAATAATGTTGGAATTAAAAAAATATAGTCCAATATGGTTTAATTGTGCTTTTAGACTTGGCCGTATTGGTGGAAATGAATATGCCTGTAGTATGGAGTACCATTTAAAGAAGACACTTCAAACTGAAATGATGAGGAGTACCTTATTCCCAATGTACAACCTAAATTTAGCTGCAGTCCCTATGCAGTCCTAAAATGGACTGCCGTTATCATTACCAACCCTAACTACTGCTCTGACATATGGAGATTGTAAGCCATTAAAATGATAAATGCGGTACCATAGACATAGTTAAATAAATATGCTCTTCACTTGCCATAGCCATAAACCTTTACCTTGCCATTAGATTTCTCCATATCTTACCATACGCCCTCTCTCTATTATTTTAGAGCTTGATTAAATGGCTGTTCCTCCTACATAAATACCGTAAATGCCTGGGCTAGATGCACTAAACTATGAAATATTAGAGAATCCTTAAAATTACTATATTATACTAAGATTTTACATCTCCAAATGCTCTTTACCAATTCACTCTTCCACATAAGTGTCCCATGATCTTGCCAAACACATGACAATGGGGGATTTATTAACCATCTCAAATGATAGATAAGAACGGCTGTGATCTCAATTTTGCACCATATGAAATAGTGCATAGTGAATACAAGGATGCACATCTCAACCACTTGAGATGTTTACTAAATTCTTCCCAATGTCGAATAATCCTATCAATAATGTTTCAAGCCTAGTGGAACGTGACTACAACTTCCCTTCTCTAACTAGACCCCCTCTAGTTCCACTATAACATGAAGGTAGTTAAAGCCATTCATTTAACATAAATATATATATTAATCGCTACCTTGTCGTTGTGAAGGGGCTTGTGTGTCTCAGTGAAGCTGTGACCCATAACATGATGGGCAGCTCATAGCAGAGATGTCAGACAAATTGCTATCCACTGGAGAAGGAACTGACAACCAACTCCAGTATCTTTGTCAAGAAAACCTTATGGATACACACAACCAATTGTGCCTGGAGTCCACAGGGTCATGGAGAGTCGGGCACAAATGAATGACTAAAAACCACCACCAACAACAAGACTATATTCAACTAGAGAAAAGATGTGTCTGGCATGATGCAGTATATAAGGTCACTTAGAGTCGGACATGACTTAACAACTAAACAACAACAAAACATATTTTAGACTGCAAGCTAAATGAATGGAGAGAATCTATGTCAGTTCACAGCTTCCATAGTATTAATCACATGATTAGAATAGTAAAGTAATACCCAGGAGGACATTTGGGGCATTGATCCACCTCTTTCTGGCAAAGCTTTAAATGATTGGAAAATAATTTAATATAATTATTTTTTGAGAAATAGAAGTTTAATAGCGAGTAGATAAAGCTTCTTGAACCTAAAGACTAAACTTTTGGTGATTTTCAGAGCACTCTGAATATTTGTGAGTAGAACGTGACCTCGGTTGTATTATGTGGAGAATAGTACATGTTTTTAGAGTCTCTCTAATATATTTTATTTCTTTACAAATATTGATGTTCTTATGAAAGAACATTGTGTACCGGAGTCTTCTTTATCAAAAAGCTTTTACCCAGAAACTGGAAAAGAAACTCTTAGCATAAACCCTGAATTGCAGATGGATACTAACATTCAACAGATGGACAGACCAATAGGTGGTATTTTCAGTGAAAACGTTGAAGTTTAAACAGGCAAAAAAAATGGCACATAATGCATACAGAAAAGGAGAGAAGGGGATTAGACGCTACAGCAGATGTTGCTTCAATCAAGCAAAATACAATGATGGAGACTTGCCTCTTATTCTCCCCTGTCATTAGAAAGGATTATAGGAAACCATTCATCACAAATTATCCAGTCCCCCACAGAACAAAACAAGGTATTCACAATTATATTGACATTGAAAAAATGGAGCCTTCAGGATTAGGGTATGGTATAATAAAAAGCATATTTACAGTTATATTGCTGACAGGCATTAGATGTGCAGGTTGGTAGTGTTCAAAAAGGAGAGGAGGTCTAAAGGAACAGTTTTCTGTATATGATATATTAAATAACATACTTGATAATGAGCAAAGTAATTTTTTGAAGAAAAAAAAAATATCTAAAAAAAATAAAAAATAAAAAAAAAATATATATATATATATAAATTTAAATATGATATCCCCTTCTGGATCAGTACCTTGGCGTGGTGAAAAGGCTTGTGTACTTCAATGAAGCTGTGAGCTTTACCATATAGGGTCACCCAAGATAGGTAGGTTCAACTCCAGTACCTTTGCCAAGAAAACCATATGAATATGCACAACCAGAAAAACAGACAGACGTGCCTGGCGTGCTGGGTGCATATGGTCACGACTGAAGGAATGAACCACAATATATATATATATTGATACGCAGTAACCTTGAAACAGCTATACGTGGATAGGATTCCCAGTTTGTGTATAATCCAACCTTGGCTTTGCAAAAAAGCTGTGTAATGCAGCGGGCATAAGCTTAAAGGAAGCCATGTTTAAAATGGTTATGGATAGAAGAACAAAGCATTTGTGGGCACATTTGCATGTCCCTGCTCAGCTTCCCAGAAAGCAGTGTAATAACTGTATTTCTCAGAATTCTGAGCGGGAAACAGGTTTTTTAACTTTTAATGTTTTAGACATTCAAATGTGAACACAAATGTATATATATATAGTTGTCTTAATTGCAGGCTTGCCAAAAGTTGTTGGAAACGCAATGTTAAATTGCGGGCTAACGGAGCCTCGCAAAGTAAGGGCTGCAGTTGTGGCCCGGCAATGAGCACCAAAGGTGCTCATTGCGCTGGTGGAGATGAACGCCACAGGCGCTCATCCCGACGACCCGCAGGACTTAGGAAATGAGCGCCAAAGGCGCTCATTGCGCTGGCTGAGAGGAGCGCTGCAGGTGCTCATTCTGACAACCCGTGGGACGGACGCAAATTATGGACCGTATTACTTAGTCTCCGAAACACGTAGATGGACTGCGGGGCTCGCAAAAATATGATTTTAACAGTTGAACCGCCAACTCAAATTAACTTACACACTCACGAACAGCATAGGGGGAGAGCCAGGGAGCCTGTGAGTGAGGTTGCAAGTTAATTTGACGCATAATTTGCCTTTTTTACACTCAAACTATCGCCAAAGCAAGAAAAAAATGGCGGGCGAAAAAAATTAAACAAGACGAAAACGTGGCTGAAGGACATAAAAAGAGGACGAAGGACGTAAATTCAAGTCATAAGCACTTAGACTTAACGCAAACCAGTAACGCTTAATACAAGGCAGTAACATTTAACTCAAGCCAGTAACACTTAACCCAAGGCAGTAGGCCACTAAACTACACAGGCCTATAAAGTACACAGGGGGTGAAGCTCGCAATGAGCGCCAAAGACGCTCATCGTGGGGGTCACAATGAGGGCTGAAGGGGATAATTGCAAAGCAGGAAAGGTGCGGCTTGCCAAAAACAGCAATGAGCCGCGAAGCTCATGGCGAGTCCTGTAAAGTAGACGGGGGAAGAGGCTCGCAATGAGCGCCAAAGGCGATCAGCGTGGGCCTCGCGATGAGCGCCGAAGGTGCTCAGAGGGGCCATAGCCTCGCATTGTGTGGCAAACAGCATTGCCTGACTTAAAATTTTATTGCCATAATTTTTTGACGGGCAAGTCATATATACACTAACTTTTATACTTTATTACTGTTGTGGTGTAAAAGCCTGTTATATGCCCTGAAGCAAAGCTTGGCAAATTCTAAGTAGCAATTTTTATAAGTCAGCCTAAAATGTATCAGAGTGTAGTGTTAATCATATTGCTATTCTTATTCTACTCATTTAAATAAAACAATATTAAAATAACATAAAAATATATTATGAGCAGAATTTATACAAGAGACACAAATTGGCTGAGATTCACTTAGATGCAAAGTGCCAAAGGGATATGTAAGTTTCCTGGGTTTCAAATGTTTCCTAATAAACAGCTACTGATTAGTAGAAAAATATGTATTATATTGAAAAGTTGAATGTACATACATATTGTTATGCTAGATACTGATATCTGGATGTGCACACCCCTAGGAAGCTTCCATAAAGTGTACCCTGCAGACCTCTAAAGGAAGTGTTGGTTGCTGAGGTCACAGCTGAAATAGCCCATAAGGAGACAGGCGGAAAGAAAAAAAACAGACAAAAACTGCCAGATTGTGATACAAATGTTTCAGTCTTTACTTCCTCTAGATTGGCCAAAACTATTGTTAACATTTTATATATATAATATATATATAACATATTATAATTGTCAAACTACGAATCAGCGTCATGCTTTGCGAGCTCGCATAGCGAGCGACGCAGTTCTTGCGAGCTCGCAAAGCGAGCTTGCAAGAACTGCATCCCTTGTGAAGCAAGGGACGCAATTTGGTCCGCAAACGCGGCCCCTCGCAAAGCAACATCGGCTGCAAGGAGCCTAAGGCCACATTTGCGGAGGTGGAGGCTCTACGGCACCTCACACGAGGTTACAAACACCCACACAAGCGGCACTTTACCAACAATACAAACTGCAGGAAATTTACGGACTTAGCAGATAAAAAACGAGACGCGGGACTTAGAAAAAAAAAACATTACAACCTAGCAAAAATACGACCTTAACGGCCGAACTGCGTGCACCGGTAAACAGTCAAAACACAATAAATACACACAAAAAACACAAAAAAGCTCACCAACAGCAAGGGGGGAGGGGCACCCAGGACCTCTCAAGTAAAGTTACAACTCCATTTAAGTCCAAATTCACGAGTTTAGACACCCGAAAATCCCCTAAGCGAGAGAAAAAATGACCGCCGAAAAAAACGAAAATGAGGCTACAGGACCCTAAAGCCGCAAAACAGCACCAAGCACATACAGCTTTTCCAAAAAGCCGTAAGAGGAAAAGATACACTTTTACTAAGGACGGAAAATCATCCACACCAGCGTACCACATACACATTTGCGCCATTTATCAACAGCTACACTAGCTTTACCTCGTGCACGCTCCAATTTACACTACACACTGCACACATTGCTGACACTTACACCCCAGCTCCAGAACTGTGCTAAACTACAGTGGATGCTGCAGGAACATAGAAACAGATTGTCAGCTCTTCAGCACAATGCTTTCTGCATATATTACTTAGGAATAGGTATAGTATATTAATTTATTAATTTATTAATTATTTCATTGGCATACAACAAGACGTATACACAAAAAATCCCCTCTAATAACAAATAGGGCAAGTCACTAGTATATATATATATATATATATATATATATATATATATATATATAATATATATATATAATATATATATATATATATATATATAATATATATATATATATATATATATAATATATATATATATATATATATATATATATATATATATATATATATATATATATATATTATGTATACCAGTTTAGCCCTGGTTTGAAGGTTGTTTAAATGCTTTTTTTAGATTTTTTTCCATGCAAAAAATGTTTTCATACACTAATAATTCTCCTCTATCAGATGCACTCATAATCCAAATCACTTACACATGGCTTAAGTGCTCGCTCTAGTGTAATACGCCCAAATCTTATTGTATACTAATGGAAATTATACCCTTAGTTTTCACTATAGTGCAATCCACAAATTAAATTAAAAGAATGTTATGGATTATATTACTAGCTACAAAAATAACAAAATAAATAAATACATTGATGAGTCTCTAATTGTTTTTTAACTTAGGAAATCAGCATTATACTTTTATTTCCATTGTTGTGGAAAAAGCATATCAGTCTAATGTAATTTATTCTTGCAGTAATATGCATGTTACAAGCATAAAGTAAGGTACACTCGGCTCACTGTCAAAATTCAGCTTAAAGGGTCATTTTACCTCACTGTGAGTGTTCTTCATGGTGTGAAAGAGCACAATACTGTATGTTATTTTTTTTTATTACACTAATAAAAGTTACAAATTCTAAAGGTTTAAATCTGTTTACAAACACAGTGTATCCTTTCCACTGACTGTTGCATGATTAATAACAGACCACCAAGCCATGTGGTGAGGACAGTGACTGACAGTAGTTTTTTCTCTGAACTCAGGACTGCACTGAAAAATTAACCCACATCTGACCTGTTTAGGTGATTACAGCATTTCATAACAGATGAATTTTTCTTTTTAGAATACTATTTAGTTGACTTTCTTCAAATATAAAAAGGTTGGGAAAAAAAGTAAATAAATAAACTTCCTGAATGTAGTGCATTTATTTGATCATGTCTCCCTTACTGGTATGATAGTTGATAATGATGTTGTTGAAACAAGATTTTGATGATAGCTCACATAATTTTGCAAAGGGAAATATTATTGGTGTGGCAAAAAGGCACAAACAAACTCGTTAAGCATACCTAAATTTGCATGTGGTAATAAGACTTTAGGGGGTGCACAAACTAAATGAAAAGGTGCATTGGCACTAGCTATGTCTGGAAGTCATCTCTTTGATCGAGTTCTAATTAAAAATCACAATGAAGTTAAACTACAAACATACTCAGATAATTTTGCCAATAATTATTGACAGGGTAGTAATCAAATATTTAATATATCAACTGTGAGTTCCTTAAAGGGTCATTATCATTGGATTCTTAGAAGCATTTAATTGCCAGTTTGTTCCTAGGCTTTTTTTTTATATTGCTTTTGTTGCAAAGTATTGAGCCGTTGGTTTGATAATTTTTTGGCGTCTTCAAAGATGTGTAATCTTTTTGGTCTGTCCATCCATGAAGCTAGTTATGCTCCTTAAACCACCCTGATACACTCTTATACTTAACAACTTTCTTCCCTTCCCTGCTTACCTTTTTCCTGGCAGTGTGAATTAATGGTTTAATGCTCTCATTTTCAGTATTTTTTCCATAAACTCTTTTAGAAACCTTGAAGCCTCAACAAAGTTGCTCGGCTCTGCTCTATGTAACCAATTATTTCTGCTCACTCATAAACAGAATCTTCCAAACCTATAAATTGCTCTGTAGAGTTTCTTCCAGATGAAATATAATTATTAAATTAATTATTCAGAGCATATTTTAACTTGACTGAAAAATTAAATGAGGAGAGTGATGTAACTCATGTCTAATATATATATAAAAGAGCATGTTTTTAATATTATAAAATGTATTTTTTATGAAAACTGAGCACAGGAAAGTTTAAACAAATTTACTTCCTCTATACACTATTAATAATATTGTTTGTACATCACATATAATAGTTGTGGTAATTACAAATGTTGGTCATGCAATGTTAAAAGTTACAGGCTTGCACATGCGCAATGAGCGCCATCGGCGCTCATCGCGAGGCCAGTAAAGTAGAGGGGGAGAGGCTTGCAATAAGCACCAAAGGCCAAAGGCACTCATTGTGAGGCATGAAAGTGGCGGGTTGGACGAGGCCTGCAATGAGCGGCAAAGCCCATAAAGTAGATGGTGGGAGAGATGGTGGGAGTGGCCCGCAAGTTAGAGGGGGGAGAAGCCTTGCATTGTGTGGCAAACAGCATTGCCAGACTTCAAATTTTATTGCCGTCCTTTTTGACGGGCAAGACGCTAGTCCTTCTAAGAAACTTGAATTACTGTACTTCACTGCATCGTTCAAATCATGGAACAACTAGATTGGCTATACCTGACAAATCAGAATGTAGCAGTTTAAATACAGTGGTGTATTTCTGCCTAGGACAACAAGTAATTGGTAAATGTAGATGTGCTTCCAGCAGCATTTCAAACTGCATTTTCCCAGTATTCCATAATCCCATTGTCTGTATGCAAATGAGCATCCATTATGCAAATTAGGAAATCTGTTATGGTAATATATGATTTTGTGGTAGCAAAATGACCTACCCTAGAATTAGAATTAGCCCTACCAGAGTCACATAATCATATTGCAGTCACAAATATATTGCTTTATATCTCACAAATGGCTGTAGAAAATACTAATTTGATGTACGGCAAATGTTTAATACTCACTAGCCCAGCGTGTTGTTGGGGTGACTTTCATTTTTCACGTTGTTTTTGCTTATATACCCTAGATCATATTCAGTTGTTTAAACTAATTACAAAAGGGTAGAACATTAGCAAAGAAAAGTTATGTTAAAATAAGTTTGCAAATGTTCCTATTTAAGTATGCAATATGATGCTCTGAGATTTTTAATTTCACTGATAGGCAAAATATTAGGCTTTAAAAAAAAACTATACAATTCTACAAAATGTGTGTTACTGGATACTTCCATACTTTTGAAGCTAGGTTTTTTCATTTTTAATGCATAAATCTTGTTTTACAAATGATTCCAGTACACAGGCCCATTCCTGTGTGACCATGAGAGTGTTATGATCTTTAAAATATGGAATATAGGAAGAACAGAGCTAAACATATTACAATATCTGCCACATATATCTTTATGACAGGAACTAAACTTTTTACTGAAGTAATTCCTTGACCTATTTCTGCTAAAAAGAAACATGTAGGTAAATGAAAAAAATGTCTGTACTATTTGTTCTTCTCTCATCTATGCACAGTAAATAATACAGGTAGTTAGACTATTATTCAGCAGAGAGCACTTGTTAGATCCTGACTGCAAATTTGGGGCATATACATCACCAGATGTATCCTAAAAATGAACTCAGTTGTTGATGTATATTATGCTCACATTGTTCCATTTTACAGACTTTAATAAATACATATCCTTATGTTGTACAGTCAAATAGAAAAACAGACTCGCTTTACAAATTAAAGATAAATAGAACTATAAGTACATTTGTAAAATGTTACTGATGAACCAATTATACTTTATTTGCAGTTACTTTGCATTATTGTATGTTGAATATAACTATATTATATAACTATATTATATATTATGTGTCTAAATCTTTATTGGATTCTTAAAAGGAAACATATTGTTAACATATTATATATATATATATATATATATACAGAAATAAAATAAAAATTGATATAAGAAACAGAATGGCCTATAGGTATTTGAGTACTGGGTAAAAATGTATTTTAAGCTATGCAAGATGTTATAAATTACATAAATTACGCAATTACATTTTTCTAAAACAAGATTTCATTTCAATAATTATCTAACCATGCGATTGTTTTCAGGATTTATAGTTCTTAAAACAATACAAAAAATGAATTTAATTAAAGGAATCAAACCAATTAACTAATTGCAAGATCTTTCTCCCTCTTAATACAATAATAAATATTATTTAAATAAGATCAATTATTCTTGGATTTGGATTTCAAACCACAAGAATCCAACAAATACTACATCTAAGAACAAATTAAGATCAAAATGCATTGGAGACCATGGGTAATCTGTTAGTAGAATGGCTTATTCTAATAAAGAACATGTTCTTCTATAACCTATATCCCCAACATTGACACCAAAGCAACACATTTCCTACCAGACAATATACTGTTTCCAATCTCAGTGCATCTGGCCCACTTAGCACTACTCCAGCATTACCTTTCACCTCATTACTGCTTCTTATCTGTCAATTATAAACCACACTGGTTCCATGTCCCAATTATACAATATGCCCTGGTCTAGGGATACATTACAACCTTATTGCAAATAATATCTCATCCACCCATTATACGTGTGTCCTTCACCGCGCCAACCTACCCATTTTCACCACATGTGCCCCCATCTCCTCTAGACTGTAATTTTACAAGAGATGGGACCTTCCACATTGACCGCCTTTAAAATGCAATTATAACTACTTCTAAATGAATAGTAATGCATAAAATGTTAGTGCGTTATAAATACTTGGTAATAATAATCATCTTAAGTTATTGAAAAAATATATAGGAAACTGCACGTAACTGGCCTTTAGGTAAAATCTCCCGTAGCAGCAGGGAATACGTAACGATTGCTAGTAACAGTTTACTTGTAATGCTTTGCTACGTTAAGGCTTACGTGAACTTTATATCTTACAGGAGCCATGTCAGAAAGCGTAATGGGTCCATATTTGGAGTATATGTATGTTTCTGAGTATACTGGCAACGCGCAAGGGAGTGATATGTTAGTATACAAAGAATAATACTGTGACTTTCAAGTTTATTTTGGTTCTTAGCTAATCAGTAAGACTCCTACAAAAACATTTGCAATGTCCAATTAAGTAAGATAAAGATGGAAATAACCCACAACAAACCGTTTGTTAAATAAGATGTATTTCAATAAAGCAGTTCTTTCAGCTCACAAATAACCAAATCTACAAGTATAAAACTGTTAGCAAACAATAGCACATATTTTAATAAAACACTTTGGCTGGAATACAGAGGATCACAGCTTCATGAATCCTGGCCTATGGGCACAAGATGCACTTAGAAAGAATGTGATAGCAGAGAGAAAGAGTAAAAAAAACTGATACAAATACCAGAGAAATGCTGCAGATAAATTTATAGCAAAAATGTAATATGTTTAGGGCCATGATGAAATGCTTATCATCTTTTAGCATTGCCTGAAGTATTTGCAGATCCTAGCCTGCTCAATTTCTACTGGTAATGAAATGAAGTAGTATGGGCGCTGTGCCTACAAAATAAAATTCATTTCCTTACACTTCAAGGTTTTTTCCTCTCTATAGCTATGGTATGGAGATTGAGAGATCACAAGTGCCCCCAATATATGTAACCTCAAGTGCTGAGACTACTTCATATTTTCTACTTCAAGAGGCTATATATATGTATATATATATATATGTTTGCTAATATATATATATATATATATATATATATATATATATATATATATATATATTAGCAAACATATACATATCAACAATCTCACAAACATGCCCAGATAGAGGTTAAAGATTCTATTCAGACTTTTTACAAGCTTCTTTCATAACCTTAATCATGTGTCTTGTGCATGCAATGCATATTTCCTAACACATGCTAAGAGGGGTGGGTGCTGTGTGGGTATGGATGCTGAAAGGGACTGGGTGCTATGTGAAATTGGTTGCTGAGAAGGACTGGCTGCTATGTAGAGATAGTATACTTATAAATAAAAATATTTATTTACATATATTTCTGTAGTATTTCTGGCCCCCCTGGGTGGCACCTGCCACACCCCTCCCCATAGAAGATGTGGAGTGCACATGACCTGGAGCTGTGCTGCAAGGAGAGGAGCTTTGCGCTGGCAGGAGGTAAGGTGAAGGGGAGCCGCTACAGGAAGACGAGTTATGGAAAGGACTATTGGTGGGGCATCAGCTCCGGGAAAAGATCCTGGGGAGGGGTATTGTTTTGTGAAGAGGGACACTGAGTAAATTGGTACCAGGGGGGACTTTATGGTCCAGCTCTCACATCCGTATGTTACTACTGGTAATACCATAGTTATATACCAGTAATCCTCATGCTCCTGTTTTTATGGGGCCCCTTTCCCATGAATACCCTGCACACCCCTGATGGTGGTCCTACTTTGCTCTAATTTTTTTTTATTTTTCACATATGCTCACACAGGAATATCTTAAGCATCTGGCCTGGTTCTGGCCCTTGAGCAGTACATTGATCAAAACCATTTTGATTCAACCCAGATGCCCCTAATAACATATTTATTAGCTTAATGAAATAACAGACAAGATTTTGCCGTTCCAGCACTGTTTTGAGGTGTATGTGATATTCATTTTTTTCATGTGTTATAGTTTAACAAAGTTTTTTGCAGTTAACCCTTTCACTCTCACACATGTTGTACACATTTGTAGCTAGGATAAAGGAGATGCAAATAATTTAAAATCACCACAAAAACATAGCAAATGATGGTATCAATACAATAATGCTGTGTGTTATGTTTGCCATTATTATAAAATCTTAATTATGTTTTAATTTGTTGATTGGACAGTATGCTAATTTATGTACATCAATTACATTCATTACTGATTCAAACAAAGAAATACCTTGTTATTATTTAGACTAATTTGTGTTTAACTTGCTTGCGTACATTTACTTATGTTAATAAAACACTGGCTTTATGCCACGCAATGCATTTTTAAAATTGGTTAGTGACAGTCTTTTTGCATACAATCATTTTTACAAATATTAGATAAATACAGGAACAAAATGGATAATTTCTGAAGAAGTTTAAAAATATATACACATGGTCTCTCCCATCCAAGCAAAACATTCCAAGAAGAATATATTAAGTATTGACTCACTTGCAGACTTTGCTTCCAAATTAGTTATCATGCTTTTCTATCTATAATTCATATACCAGTATGTTACAAGGCAACCACTTAAATAGAAATGGAGCTGTGCACCATGAGATAAAGGCTTGAAAATCACATGGAACACTTGATATTTTAACTGTATTCATTAATTGACTTAATTATAGTTATATTAAGTTATTACTTGTATAGCTTTTAAAGCACTCCCACTGACAGCTGCATAGATAATGAGAATAAGAAATGGCTGCGTGTGGCCAACCAATCAAGTGAATGGGGTTCTTAGGAGACAGAAGCAGCTCAGGGTCCAGAAATCTAAGTTTTCTCATGGACTCAAATCCCTAGTCGGATATAATGCGCCATGGCTTCAGAAGGGCAATAGTGAAATAATTGGAATGATCTATCCTGTGCCAGGTCTGTTGGGTGGGTTCTGTGGTACGGTGTAAGGAGTGAATAAAATTCATACTCTGAAGTTTTGTAGCAAACAGAAGAGCTACTGCTATCAATGAACCGAGCCGATTGTCTTGCAACCACCCTCTCTAGCACTAGGATGATGCACCAATCCATCACTCAACCCTGAACATTGCAGTGCCCTGTTGGTGCAACCATTAAATGTACAGCAGTTTCAATGCAAACACTGTGAAGCTTCTAAAATGCATTAATGTAGAGCAATTGCAAAAAGGCAAACACTGATTTCTATCTGATCGTGCAGAGCACATCTTCTTAGCTAATAATTTTGTCTGATGAGGACAAGAAATGAAAATACACACCACTGTCTTTTGCTTAAAAATGATTTGCAAGGCCATGTAATTCCAATAACCATGTCAAGGAAGGATGTAATACAGCAAGGTTACCATACTCACATCCCAATACTCAAGGTTACCATACTTCTCACTTCCCAAATGAGCTTTTAATATGATTTATAGAGTGCTGTCAACAATAAAACAAAATAAAATGTTACACATATACATTATTTTGTTACTGCACCTAAATTGTGTGGCCATTCATATATCTTAATGCAATAATAATGCGAATATCCTAAGATAATATAAAATGCAATGTTCTTATTAAATATTTGACTACACTGATTCCTTAAGTTTGAGACTTTTTTTTATACATTAATGCAGTAAAACTCTGTTTATCAGCATCCCAACTATCTGAATTGATGCAACCAAGAAGTGTGTACTTGGAGCCACATTCAATTCCAAACCTGCAACTTGATCACAGACGGTCGAATGTCTGCCACCTCCGGTTCCTCTCCGATTGCGATACTATTCGATTGCTCAAGACCACAAGTTATTGTCCCAAAGCCAAAATCGTAAACCATGCATTGGTTCGTAGAAGTTCAGGGCGGGAACATGATCAAGTAAGCAAGCCCGTAACGGACCATTTTGAATCAGCCAATGGAAAATGAGACTGTCATTATTACGGCAGTAAAACATGGAGGTTACGTGTCAATCAATTAGGTTCGGGGGTCCAATATGCGATCAGCCTCGCAAACCAGCAAAATAAAGAATGATGAAAATGAATGCCAATACTGTTCTAGTCCATGTGAATGGCCTGATATGTATTAACCCATTGATACCCGAGATTGATTTAGCCCCAAAATGAAAAATAAAAATAAATGTATTTCCTGCCGATTTGCAGGCTTGAGACTGTTGTGCAATTAAGTCTAATGTTTTTAATTGCTTTCCCCGTAATTTACAGTGCAGTATTGATTTTTTATTTGCATTTACAGCGCTATGAATAGGTGTTTAACCCCCTTGCGGGTCCTCTCTAGCGCTCATAGGATTTTCTCCTTCATTTGTCATTTACGGGTGTGAAAACATTTGCGAGCTTGGGGAAATTGAGCAATGGAATAGCGATTTGGCCTTGCGAAAGTGAAAGATCAAAGGCTTCTGGAGGCTGTAAGTTACGGGTTTAACCATCGCAATATTTTCAAGGCCGTAACTTATAACCTGTTAGGAGCCTGCAAAAAGATGCCAAATGAATAGCAAATTAACTTGCAACCTCACTTACGGGCTATCGGATCTCCAGAAAGATCAATTGAATATGGCCCTTGGTCTTTACCACAAGCAACCTCCCCTCACTAGGTCAGCCAACAAACTCATTATTCCTGTCCATTCAAGTCTTTTTTTCCAACCACTATCGCTGTCATATATCAATGTTTAGTGTTGTCTTTTGCTTGATTTTACTTTTTTATTATTTTAATAGTACATGTCATAATATACTTTTTTCATAGATGAATAAATAAATAAAATAAATAATAATGGAATATTTTGTTTTCAATTATTTGAACCACATTTGTCACAAATTAATGTGGGTAATCAGAGTTCTACTCGAGACATCACTATATTTGCACATGATTATAATCAAATATCTAATGCTGCCCTTTTTTTGCGTACATTAACAGATTAGAAAGTGCAATCACAAAGCTTAGCATGGTCTGCATCTAACTGCAGCCCTTTTTAAGTTTAGTGAATTTGGGGGTAAGTTACTAGTTACTAACAATTAATATATCTTGCCTATAACAAAATAAATGTGGATGATCTGTTCAAAAGTGTGATGTTTTGCCAAGAACAAAAAAACATGAAAACGACGCACGAAGTGTGTGCTTTGCTTTTAGTCTACTATATATATATATATATACACACACCCACATATATAGATATATACACACACTCATATATATATATATATATATATATATATATATATATATATATATATATATACACACATATGCCATATATACAAAGGACAGATATGCATATTTCTGCAGGTGTTTTATACGCTTCCTTCACAAACTCTGTACATTCCCATTGTAGAGTGGCCTCAGTACAAACCAGGGATAAATGGGTATGCAAAGCTACACAGTGACAATTTGTCCTTACATGAATATGAAGAACTGTTAACTCAGAGGGGAGAAAGGAACATTCATCTTTGCTGAAACACATGCAGCAAGGTGCTGTAGAAATTAATTGTTTTACAGGACTAGGTGAGTGACCTCATTAAAAACTCCAGTAGCAAACTACTATGTAGGACTTTACTGATCTGCGCCTGCTGCCCTGTGATAGCACATCCCTTGTTGGTAAATTTAACAGAGACCTTTTGAAACGGCAGCAATCCTGCTCATGGTTTTAAAACGCCCTGTAGAGATGAATTCTCATTATCTTTTTTTAACATACAGGTTTATATAAACTGTCTATAATATTTCAAGAGCTATTATCCACTAGGTATGTTGATGCTTTTATTTTCCAACTGGCAGTTCTGGCACTCTGGCATTAGCTTGCAATGTTAACCACATACATTCTCATAGTGTGAGTCCGGGCACTTTACCAATAACAGAGCAAGATCAGTATCATTTAGTAGG
This sequence comes from Discoglossus pictus, assembly GCA_027410445.1. Classification (NCBI taxonomy): domain Eukaryota; kingdom Metazoa; phylum Chordata; class Amphibia; order Anura; family Alytidae; genus Discoglossus; species Discoglossus pictus. The sequence goes on along the minus strand of CM050164.1, from coordinate 344,793,300 downwards.
ATAGTGAGATTCTATTACTGCTGCTTTCAGCTCATAAGCAGTAACTTAGCAGCTATAGTCACTTATAGTCCTTTGAAGTCACTATAAGGGGTGTGTTCATGGCAGTTGTGGTGAATCCAAAACTCACTGCAATGTGAAGAGAAATGAACTGGAGAGCATAACACATTCAGAAGCCATTTATTAGGTATTTAGAATGCAGGATTTTGTGAAACACGGCATAGTTTCAAATTATCCAGTTACTGTAAATACCACCACAAGCAACATAGTTTCTGAAACATCTAAGGCTGCTTTGGAAATAAATTTATGTGTAACCCTTTAAATTGCATGAAGAAGGGGGAAACAGCAATTTTCCTAATTTGATACCATGCAGATCCAATTAACAAACAACAGTAGATGAAACAACAAGAGCAGCTGTCATAGCCATAAAATAATTTTTAGAGAAAATCTTTATTTCTGCAAACTCTGCCAGCGAATGGGAGCTGCCATGATAAACTTAATTTTCAAGGCATGACAGAGTGGGTACAGAGCAGGGCTTACACATTTACTTGCTGCTTATCTGGATCGACCAATTTAAAGGAATCCTCTCCCTTCTCCTGAATTTCTGAATAGATAATAGAGATTTAGAAATTAACATAATACACAGTGGCTGAGCTAGGGATTGGCCTGAGCTAAAAAAAAAACTGCTTCCAGCTCAGAATTCAGAGAAAAAAACAGTTATTACACTGCATTCTGGGAAGCTGAGCTGGGATATGAAAATGTGCATATATATAAATAATATAAACATAATATAAATATATATGTATATATATTGTGATAGAGTGCACCCCAGAGGAAGATACAGAGTATTGAAGAATTCTCTCCAGGGAACAAGGAGCTAATTGATGCTGCAGGTGTGGTACTCCTTTGAAAAGATACACACAGGGAAAGGAGGAGACTGTTTTGCTGCAAAAAGGATTTGTGCCACAAGAGCATTTATAGAGGTGACTGATTGGTGCTATCCCAGCATTTGGAGAAAAGCCTGGAGAGAAAAGCCTGTGATATAAAATTTACTATTGTAAACAAAAATTAGATCAGGGGTGTCAAAACTCGGTCCTGGAGGGCCGCACCCGGGCCTGGAGTTAAAGATATCCTTTCTGTGCACAGGTGAGTTAATCATGATGACTGAAGAGGTGATTGACTCACCTGTGCACAACAGGGTCATCATCAAATCCAGGCATGTTTGTGGCCCTCTATGACCGAGTTTGGACACCCTTGGTTTAGATATACACCAGGGAGAAGTCTGTGAAGCTACCAAAAGAGTGTGTCAAGGGACGCTGGAGGTTGGGGTTTCTGGAAACCACGTTGTCTAGGAACAAATGCTCTAATGCATAACCTGGGGGAGCAAGAAATGTACATGAGAAAAAAAAAGCTCCTGCATGGCAGTGCCCTATCCTATAGATAATATAGGATAGGTTAATATAATGATTTTTCCATAAATAAATATAAATTAAAAATAGCGTTGAATTACACTTTTTTCTTTCAGTAGCACCATATACTAATATGTGGTGCAATTTTAGCTTGGTTGTTAGCTTTTGCCAACTTGTAACATGTTAGTTTCTGTAAAATAAAATCAGTTTTTCCTTTAAAATATGTATTCTATTCTTAACAAAAAATGTGTCATTAATCATTACTCAACATTAAAAAACATTTACGTTAAAAATCAAGATGATGTCTCTGGAGAATGTGCATCATCATCACACAAGTAGTAATTGCTTATGTGAGAGATACCAATTAAAAAAGCATTGCAAAAATACAATTACAATTTGCATGTGTCATCAGAAGAGGCATTCAGTTAATATACAAATGTACACATTCAAATCCCAAACTGCTAATGTAAAGCTTAGTGGTAAATTGTATGTATGTTAGACAGCTATTAATAGTAGTAACTTAAAATACTCGTCTTTTATTCTTTGTGTTTATATCACATGCTGTTAAAGTAAACATAATTCATTGATTTTTAATAAAAACATTTTACAACTAGCTATATATACATTATACTAGTCATTTTTTCTTTCAGAAATGTGTAGCCTTCTTCAACGCTAATTAGTGGCATAGATGCTAATTACTTTCAGTGATGGCCAAAATGTATCTACGGTTCACACAGATAGGTCCCCTAGCCAAGACAAATCAAGCACACCATGCCACTAATTAGCATATTTTGACTCACAGAGAAAATAGCGTGTCTCTCAAAAATAATCTATTTTGTAGAAAAAAGGGCTAATTCAGTCATTTTAATTAGTTGAAAAGAACCATTAATGTCAATCATTATCGCTACATCTTAAAAGGACTGTAGGCTGTTTTAAAGACCTAGACTCAAATATGACCAAAGTATTTTGAGAAAGTACTGTAGGCAGCCGTTGAGTTGATTTCCCAATATGGTGGGATGTTGCATAAAAATGTGGTAACTCTTTTGAATTTTTTTGAGCATTGGCTCTAAGTATTGCTGCATTTCAGTTGTAGAAGTTGAAAGCTTCTTTGTATTCAATATTTTCTCCCTCCTGTCAAAGCAGATCAGCATAAACTAAAATGTTTCCTTACATTGATGCATAATTCCATGTAATAGTGGAAAAAATAATATTGCCTTTAATTTGTTAACTGTCTAGAGACATCTTGCCAGTTGTCTAAAGTAGTTCTTCAAAATTTCATACAAAGTGTTACAAAAAGTACGAAAGCTGTAAAATGAGTTAGTTACCTTTGATATACTCAAAACTCTAACAACCTAGGCCCTTGTTCAATTGCAATTTGGCCAGTTGAATAGGGCTCTAAATAAGCACATAACATATATTTTTTAAAGAAGTGGAAAATGGACAACTGGCGACAACAATAAATATCAAATATCTCTTGTTCCCCCAGGCCTAGTAATTAGTTACTTGGGAAAGTGAGTACCTGCCAGGACTTTGAAGCAGGAAATTACCGCTGGACATGAAATGCTTCAAAGTGAAATGTAGGCAGATGGTTCTGGGCCTCTGGTACCTAGCCTATGAAGGGGTCCAAGCCCACATGGTCAGGCCAAACCATCACTAACCCTGGCCAAGGCTAAGACGGGCCAGACTTAAAGTCGCCATGCCAAGCCCATGTTATTTTCTATAGCACAACAGCAAAGTTGCCATTGGTTAGTTCTGGATCCTAAGGATTGCTAGTGTGTCATTTACTGGATGCCACTCTGGGACAGGAACCAATGTGTGGTTTGCGAACATCTTCTCACCAACTATTTGGTGCCATCCTTGGGGAGGGATATTCAAAAATCAATGGTGGGATTTTGTGTTGTACCCCTCCCCCTTTGTCTACTGTGTATAAAATACCCATGTTTTGTACAGAATAAAGAGTAATTGAATCTTTGTTGAGTCTGTTGTCCATATCTTTTTGCTGGTTATTACAGGACTTCTACTGACCAGGTGGTCAAGGTGCCGAAACAACCACTGGAGTTCCAAAACAAAGGCCTAACTAGCGACAATTCTTCATGTATGATCCAGTTGGCCGGTTCAATGGCACTGAACTTAAGACCATGGATCATAATTTCATTTTGATTAATAAATACAATTGTGTTATTTGAGAATTTTTCAAAAAAAGCATATATTAAATATGGGACGACAGTGGTCTTTTAAACTACATTATTAAAGTGGTGACTGATGCATTATTTACTTCACATGACCATTAAGGCCAGATTTGCTTAGAAGCAGTTTAATCATGTAAATACCTATTTAATAATTATTTGAATGTAAGATCTCTGTAAGACCTTGTGGGACAAAATCAGTTGTGATACATTATTCACCTCATTGTTTTAAATTATATTTAAAGAGCATTAAAAATAGACTATATACTGTATTTACTTTTTCCTAAACTAAATACTCTAATTATACCTTTTTCTTTGAATGTATAAAATTCTAATTGTTTCCAGTGGTGGCCAAATATGATCTATCCCTGTGTTATTTAGCTTATGTCCCATGCATAAATCCATTGAACTCTGCCAAACAAGAGCTATATACGGTAATTCTGAAAAAATAGATCTCCAGGTCAAAATGCTCAAAAAATGTGAATCATTAGTGACATACCCACTTTAAAAAAGAAAAAAAACACATTCTTGTTAGATAATACAAGAAGAAATCACTAAGATACACTTATCAATATGACGCCTTAGTGTACTGTATGTCCATGATGTTATTTTCAGCAGGCAAAAACACTTGACCAGATTGCTTATATTTTAGTTTTAAATTCTTAAACCATATTCTATGTTCTTGTCTATCCCACACATGGTTTATATTTTTAGGCTGTTGTAGGCACATCTGTTGTTATGCTATGTGTAACACAAATAACTAGATATAAATTACAAAAGCTAAAATAATACTATAATTGTATTAGATAAGAATGTACTGAATTACAAAAATAATTATGAAGGTCAAAAGAATAAGGCCATGCTCTTTCATATCTTCTGCTCATACAGTCAACTATTTATATATATATATATATATATATATATATATATATATATATATATATATATATATATATATATATATATATATATATATTATCCTTTATTTGTAATGCACCAACATATTCCGCAGTGCTACAAACATTGCTTAAGTAATAAAATATTTGTACTTTGTTCCATAGATATTGTTCATATATAAATGAGAAGGTAGCTGCATCCTGTCTCTCTCCAGCTGTTTATATAAACAGGTTTTTCAGATGTAAAGAGCCCATCATCTTTATGTATATTCCAGATAATGTGTGAACTAGAATGTCTTCACCCTGTAGGAAATCACCAGATGTTGGATATATGCAGAGTAGCTAGTGAAGGGCAGATGAGGAAAATCCTCCAGCAGGAGTGGGAGCTGGTATTGCACAAGGCATCTGCTGCAGGGAACCTACAATGCTTCATGTGATACAGATTGCAGTGCAGTGTGGGAAATTATTTTCAACATGGCGATCATCTGCATTCCACTAAAGCAGCTGGATTTTGAAAGAAACACAAAATAAATGACTGATTGAGTTTATAATGCCTAAAAGCATTCCATATTTTAGGTATTTAAAACATTGCAGATGTGAATAAAAAAAAATGGATCATAAATAAATGTATAATAATGTTCAACATTAACATGATTATTAAAAATCTTGGTTCTTGGATATTACAAATATTTCTCTATTTGGACATGTTTGACTTCATACATGATGCCTTAAAGCGACATGTAGGGTTCTCTGTTTTTAGTATTAATATAAACTACCTAAATATGTATTTTTAAACACAATTTTATTAACAGGTGCTTAAAAGTTCAGTTTATACTCACTCAAACCTTCCAAACAGTCCCTACAAAGATCTGCGCCCTGTAGCCCATGTATACAATGTTTCCATAGTAGTAGATGTACAAGCCAATCATAGGTAGTCTCAGGGGGTGGACATTTGCAGTGACTGTTGGTAGGTTTCAATGAGTAGACCCAGAGCTTATAAAGGCATATCTAAGTTTCCCTGTTTTTACCTTTTTCTAATGTAACACATGTTGCTTATATCAGACACACGCATTACATTGAGTCATTCTTAAAATATAGAGATTTATTTTATTTTAAAAAAAAATGGTTTCCACACTCCCAGACGTGTCTATATAGGCACCTGGTACCTACCAATAGAAACACTGCATTCAGATAAAAAATGTGTAACCCTACACTAGCCTTCAAATCAACAGCAGCACAATGCAGAAATCCACCTCGGGTTCGTTGAGTTAAAAAAAAATATGCACATCCCATTATGTTCTGATGCACAAACTAACTTCCCAGGCATTGAAACAATGTTATAGATGCCTGTGATTGTCCGAAATTAATTATGAATATTATGCTAATTTAGCTTATCAAGGCGCATCAGGGTTTATTAATATTTATTTTGGGGGGGGGGGGGGTTCATACAAAAAAAAAATTCATACACTATTGCATTCATAATCCATGAAACTTACAAATTCCTTTAAGCACTTTCTAATATCATTGGGAACTGACCATATCCCTTTAAATGCTTTCTCTTGTCTTTTTCTACAAATAACTGTTTTACATATATAATCTAGTTTATTTAGCCATTGTTAAAAAAAGTTGTTCTTTTAAATTTCAAACAATAGAAAAAGAAGGTATAAGCAACTTGCAGAAAATGACACCTGATACTATGCTGGTATGAAGGTCTCCAGAGGATGTTATGAAGAGGATAGAGGGATCCTTCCTATAGCACCAGAAGTAGGAGAAGAAGCTGGTTGTGCAAACTATCAAGTCAAATAATCCAAGCTCCAAATTGTTGTTGTTGTTCTGTCTTTCAGTCATGTCCGACTCTCTGTGACCATATGAACGCAGCACGTCAGGTACATTTGTGCTTCTGGTTGTGCTTATCCATATGGTTTTCATGGCAAAGATACTGGAGTGGGTTGCCAGTTACTTCTCCAGTGGAAGCTCCATATAGACTGTAGCTATAAAAACTGGTTTATTATCCAGGGGAGGTTAGTTATCCTATCTTTGCAGGCTGTATGTTGTCATTTATTATTCAGCTTATCTAAAGTGTGACAATTAGCATCCATGAAATAATATGGGGTTTTCTTGATTCTTATTGTCACGTATCCATGACGACAACTGTCTCTTCATTAAAGCATTTTTTTTATTCAATATTTTTTATTATTCAGGATAACCACAAATCAAAGAAAAGAACAAAACAAAGTCATTTCAATCAACAGTGTCAATGAAAAAGAGCCAAAAATTACGCAATTTTGCCGAAGTAACATTACCATTTTTACAATCAAAAATATAGATATCAGTAATAACAAAGTATTAGCTGAGACAACTATATTTTCACAGTATCCTTCATTTTTCTTAATTTGTTAGGCTTAATATAAAAAACCAAACAAATAACTAATAGGGAAAATAACTAGGGAAAATCTAGTTACAGCTTTCTCATAAGGTTAGATATTTAATGCTACCCCTAGGGGTAGCCGAGAACCGCCATTTTGATATTACTGAGTTAATGGGTGTATTCTCATATTATACAAATAAACTATATACATAAACATATAATATGTTGAAACATTTGTGATTCATTACCCTGGTAGAATGTCTTATAAGATCAGAGGGGGAGAAGATCAATGAATCCCCCTGATTTCACCCCAAATTGCTCTCCTTTAGAAGTAAGTATTTAGCGAACTTACTGTACCTCGTATTCCAAACTGCCCCAGAGCACCTAGGTCCAGACCGTCTCCTGCTTCCCACCAGCCAACACACCAAAGAGGTCTATATTTGAGTTATGTGATTGTTATACTTTCAAGAAAAGCTAGCCAGGGTTCCCAGATCTTAAGGAACTGCTGTGAAGTATCACTAAGCGTATGTGTCAGCCTTTCATTGATCAGTATGTAGTTAATTTTGTTTATTACATCCCTACGATGCAGTGAAGGGGATTTCCAATGTCTGTCAATTATATTTTTAGTCGCCTGTTATAAAAAATTGGAGTAGTTTCTTTTGAGAGGTACTTAATTTAGGATCATGTATACTTGGAAGACATACGTCCATTGTGGGTTTTAGCATGACATTGAGTATTTCTGAAGCTAAACGAAGAGTCTTGGACCACAGCCCTTGAACAATTGGGCAAAACTACCAGGAATGTATAAAATCGCCTTCAATCTGGCACCCTCTAAAGCAAAGCCTAATTCCGAATTTTGTAATTTTATGTATCCTTAACGGAGTAAAGTAAGCTCTATGTAAGGTTTTATTGAGGTCTCTAAGAGACTATACCCGGGAAAGGGTAGAATAGGCCTCTTTCCATTTTTCTGTCTCCCAGACGTGGCCCAGATCCTTCTCCCACTTACGAACATGGGAAGGCTTGTGTTCCCCATCTGGTGCTTTCAATAAACCTTAAAGTGCTCCAAAAATACATTTGGAAAAAGGGAAGATTTAGACTCACTACTGAAAGCCAGGATGATCTGGGAGGGCCATTTTCCCTACAGTTTGTAGCCACCCAATGTCTAAATTTAATATGATTAAATGTTTCTTTTGCTGGGATATTATGTTCTGGGCTGCAGCTATTATAGAGCCATTCCTGAACCAGGAATTTAATCTATCCAGCTTAGCAACTTTCTACCAGTGTCGTGAAGTATCAGAGCATGTCAGGTACATATTCTTATCTGAAAAGATTGAGGTGAGGAGCGACAGAGAATGGACCAGCTGACCCTGAAGGTTTGCCCTCACACAAATTTTCATAGTAAGAGAAGCTAGTGGGTTAGAGAAATTTGATCTTAGAGAGAGCAAGTGTGGAGACCATATTGTTGTGTCCCAGGAGTAGGGAAACATTTGTGTATTTTCTATGAAGATCCATAATGGTTGGTGTTTAATGGAATGAGCCAGAGGTACAAAAGCCAAATTAGTTGTTCTATAGTAGTTTAGGAGATTGGGGCACGATAAACCTCCTTCCGCTTTATGTCTATACATAATGTTACTCTGGGAGGTTTATATTATCAATTGGGATTGGCAAAGTTCTAAATAAGTAGAGCACCCTGGGAAGAATGATCATTTTGATTGAGGTTATGCGGCCAATCCAGGATATGTTACATTTCGACCAGGCCTCCATATCTGTTGTTAGGGTCTTAATCAAGGGAGGGAAATTAAATTAAAGCATATTTTAACCAACATACCTATACTATGCACCATCCATATATTTCCACTAACTTTGCACATTTACTACATACAGTAGTAGACAACTGAGATAAATGATTTACAGTATGTATTGTTAGATACATTATGTATAAACTATACAAGAGAAGCATCATTGCTATATACAAGTAAACAGCAAAAATAAAATATATCTGTACACATCATCAGCCTTATTAAATTGCGATTCGGCCAATTGAATAAGGCTCTATTTAAGCACAGAGCATATTTTTTTTACAGAACTTTTTCGTTTTGTGACAATCTATCCAAAAGCAAGGTCTTCACTAACTAAAAACTTCTGTAAAAATATGCTCTGTGCTTATATAGAGCCCTATACAATTGGCCAAATCGCAATTTAATAAGGCTGTATGTGTTGTAAGATAAATACTATCAAAGTCTTATAGCCGAATACTGTATAGAAATTTGATTACTCAGTGCCCATCAAATGTAACCTGTAATAGAAACATAACTGGGCAACATATAAAGTATCACAATAATACCAATTAACCTAAACCTCATAAAACAGTGTGGTGATAATTAATAGCATCTCAATTATACAGAATTGGCAACATAGTTTTAATGTAAGCTCTTTTGTGAAGCAAGCATTTGCACATTGTTGTCTATAGCATTCTTTAGAGCAGTATTCTCATACAATTTGTGTTATTCAAGAGGGTTAGTCCAACGTGCCAAGTGCAATAACAATAACTGGAATTAGTCACCAAGATTGTGTTTTTTGTTAAGTGCCAGGAACATTACTGATTATTGCCCAAATAATAAAAGGATCATGGAAATAACTTTTTCCATTGTTGCGTCTGAAAGGTATTGCTAAATGTGTGACAGTGTGTTTTCTTTTATAAAATTACTTATAACTTGCCCATCATAAATGGTGGCATCAAATAATGTTATCTTCAATTGTCTGACCCCTCTGTCTCTCTCTCCCTGTGTTGTCTGCCTCTACACTGTCTCTCTCTGTGCGCTCTCTCTCTCTCTTCACGTTCTCTTTATGTGATCTCTCTCTATGCGCTCTCTCTCTGTGGACGCCCTCTTTCTCTGCACTCTCTGTGCTCTCTCTTTCTCTCTGCACGTTATCTCTCTGCACGCTCTCTCTATGCACTCTCTCTCTCTCTGCGCTCTCTCTCTCTGCCCTCTCTCTCTCTCTCTGCGCTCTCTCTCTGTGCATGCCTTCTTTCTCTGCACTCTGTGCTCTCTCTATCTCTCTGCACTCTCTCTATCTCTCTGCACTCTCTCTTTCTCTCTGCATGCTCTCTCTTTCTGCACGCTCTCTCTTTCTGCACGCTCTCTCTGTTTGTGCGCTCTCTCTGTGCACTCATTCTTTCTCTGCACTCTCTGCGCTCTCTCTCTCTCTGCGCTCTCTCGCTGCGCTCTCTCTTTCTCTCCCTGTGTGCTCGCTCTCTCCTTGCCGCTCTCGCTCTCTGGGCGCTCTCTCTGTGCCCTCTCTCGCTCTGTTCCCTCTTTGGGCACTCTCGGTGCAGTTTCTGTCTCTGCTCTGTCTGTCTCCCTCTTTGAAAACAAAACATTTGTGTTCCTTTGTTGTTGTTGTTGCTAACGCTGCAGGCTCGTGCAGCGAACCCGCTGCTACTGCGGCTGCTGGAGATGAGCGCCTTGGGTGCTCATTCCTACGTCCCTGTACGACTTAGGCAGGGAGCGCAAAAGGTGCTCACTGCGCTGGTGGAGATGAGCGCCATAGGCGCTCATCCCTACGATCCTGCATGTCTTAGGCAGCGAGCCGAAGGCACTCATTCCTATGGCCCGCGGAACTACACAAAACACAATTACACAATTCAGAATGCGAGACCCTTGGCACTTTGAAAAAAACGCATGAAAAAATGACGTCCCTTAACACTTTGCAAAAAGGAAAGCGAGACACACAAAAAAAAATACGACCAGCGGCACTTAGAAAAAATATTAAATACGAGGTCCAAAAAATACAAAGTTAACAGCCGAACCGCGCACATACCAAAAAAAAAATAACTCCACCAAAATAACAAAACATTACCACGCAGCCTACTTACACTGCACACTTCACACATTGCTGACACTTTCTCCTCAGCTCAGCAAGAGTGCAAATGTACATTGTATGCTGCACCAAAATCAAAAAAGATTGTTAGCACTTCAGGATATTGCTTGCTGCATATATTAATTACAAATAGGTAAAGTATATTAATTTATGATTTAATTAATTAATTAATTATCATTAAAAAATACATCTACAGAAAAAAAAAAAAACTGCCAACAGGATCGCAATAAACGCTGAAGGCGTTCATCCCCCCGACTCACACTAAGCGCAGAGAGTGCTCAGAGGAGCAACAGTACACCAGGGGAGAGGCTCGCATTTAGCGCCAAAGGTACTTATACCAACAAAAGCCTTACTTTGTGTGCAAAACAGCACTACCTGCCTTACAATTTTATGACTATCATTTTTTGACGGGCAATTGGCTAGTTAATTTTAAAATCATGTGTGTAATAATTATATTTGCATTTTCACATACAATATAAACCATTGATAGGCACCATGTTTTACTGGAAGGGCCTCATATATGGCCAAAAAAAACCTTAAAAGGGCATCACAATGCTTTAAACTTTTTTTTATTTTACCCATATCAAAATGGTAAACTCATTATAGGAAAGTAGTATAGGTGAATCAATGCTGATATTGGTATAAGGCCGCATGGTGCCCCCAGCCATCTGCTGAACAACATTGATAAAAATTATGCATTATTTATATTCCTATAAGGTTTTTCAGAAATGTGGACAGTATTCAGGTACCATGGTCCTAGTCTGCAACTGCAATACTGCATTAATAATGACTACTTCTTATATAAACTTTAATGTAATTTAATTTGCATTTAATAAATCTCACTATTCTACATATAATAACTTAAAGTACCACTGTAATTTAGAAACAATCTCTCATTTGCAAAGTGTGTAACAAACTAAAAACATTATAAACTGTGTAAGTTATGAGCTTAAACATATATTTGTGTATAGAAAGCTTCCATTTTATCTGATTAGGTCACTTACTAAATAAATGGGAGACTGAGTGTAAATTCTTATCTACTAAACAATTTAGAGAAAGGTGGGGAATGGGGGAGATATGTAAATACCCCTCTCATACATGCATCCTTCACCAGATTATCATGCTGCTAATTAAAAACTAACTTTATGACATTTGCATTTTCAAGTATATACAGAAGACTCTCCTTTAACCGGCACCCATGGGGATTGGTAGATGCTGGATAAATGTTGTTTCTGGTTGCTTGAGAGTTACTATAAAAAGAGGCCTGGATTAGCTGCACATACAGTAGGATGCTCTGCTAAGTATATTTGTCAGTGAGGGCTGTTCTAGCAGCAGCAGCTTTCACTCCTCACTTACAAACAGGTACTTTGGGCTGGGGGTGCTGTTCTGAAACCGGGGAAATGTAACGCCAACACTTCACTGGCTCAGTCACTCATGCCTGTCTGCTTCCAGGTAAAATTGAATTGCAGAGACATTCAGTGGATGAAATCTAGGTGACTATAAGAATTTTGTGGCATGACAACCTGCCTCCTGGCATTTGTTGATTTGTTGAGCCCAATTTAAATTGTAAGCTACTATATTGTGGTAGTTTGACCTGTTACCTTCTAGATTGACAGCAAGAAGCTCATGTATTCTTTTAATCTTTTTATTAAAAGTCCAAAAATGACACCACATAATGGCTTACATCAGCCAAAGGTATAACAAAACACACAGTTCTCTTATAAATTTCTTCATCAATAGAAAGGGGAGCATTCGGCCCACCCGTCTCAGAAATACTCCAACCTCCAGGGATCCTTAAACAGTCTTTTGAGATACTCCATTCAATTCACAGTTATGCTGCTGCCTTCTCCCTGGGGTTACTTTACACAGACTCTTGTTTTCTGACTGCAAAAAGCTTTCTCTGCGAGCAGTCTCTGGAACAGCAGCTTTCTCTGTGAGCAATATCTGGAACAGCAGCTTTCCCTGCGAGCAATCTCTGGAACAACCTGCTTTCTCTGCGAGCAATCTCTGGAACAACAGCTTTTTCTGCGAGCAATCTCTGGAACAACAGCTTTTTCTGCGAGCAATCTCTGAAAAAACAGCTTTCTCTGCGAGCAATCTCTGGAAAAACAGTCTTCAGTCTCTCAATCCAAATCACACATCAGATTAGAGATCCAAGCAGGAACAGTCAGCAAGCTTCTCTATGTAGCTTGCTCTTTGCTGCTAACAGCAGCTCACCAAAAGGAGCAGATTCCACACACTTCTCACGCTGCTTAGGCCCAAGCCTAAATGAGATACTCCACCCATCTCTCTGCTGTTGTCTTAAAGGAAATCCACAGCTGGGCTTCAGTTAGCCTCTGATCACTGCCCGGAGTTAACTCTTTCTTTCTCCAGAGAAATCTTCCAGCCTCTTTAATTAAATCCACCTGTAGGGGCAATCTTTGCTTCACTCTGTTACAATATATATATATATATATATATATATATATATATATATATATATATATATGTATATATATGTTCTTTATAAATATAAAAAACAAAGAGACACTAAAACAAGAGAGACTAAATTGCCAATGGTATGCCCAGGAAATTAATTATCAATCAATAGGGAAGAATATATTTAAAATCAATTTTTATTTTGACATTAAAATAAGACAATGATGATTAATATATATGTAAAAAAGCATGGCCGCACCCAAATTCCAGTATTGAGCTGTATAAAAAATACATGTGTTAGCCCCATATATGAATAGATCAATACATTAACACAAATTCAAATATCCAGCTAATCAAAATAATATTAATGTCAATTAATAAAATGATTACATAGTTACATAGTTACATAGTTACTCAGGGCCTCATTCTATTATCGGCCGTTGGAGATGCGGGGCCGCAAGGACTGGCCGCAAGCTATTCGGCTATTCTATTCCCCTCCGGCCGGGGATTCCGGCAGGCTTGCGGCCGACGCCTTGCTATCCCTTGCGGCCGCTCGCGCCGGAGGAAAGCCTTTGATCTTAAACGGCCGCAAGAGTTTCGGCGGCAAGAAAATCCTGGTTGCTATTCAATTGCTGCGGGAACCCTCTCTGCAAGGCTAAAACCGAGCAGCAGCTTACTTGCAGAAAAAAGGTCTCGCTAGCACCAATTAAGCACATTTTAAAGCCATAATAAAGCCATCCTGCACTCTGAGGAGACTATAAAGTGATTGTAGGTGTTAGCAAAAATAGCACAACATTCCCCTACACTCAAATCCGTAAATAAATTATTTTTTAATTTATGTCACATATCCATGTAAAAAGTCCCGAGGGCTTGGAGCACCTCAGACCCGCCCACGCTGCGGCCGGAAAATAAACAGTTAATGTAAAATCGGATTTGGGCTGATGTGCAAGCTTGAGAGGGGGTTGCTATTAATCCTCATGTCCCCCAATATGATCCCTAGCATTTACAGAGCTGTACAGTGCCGTCTTGAATATATTTTTGCGTTTATAGATTTCTGAGCTTACGGCCGGTTGCAAGATATACGGCCGGCCGTAAGGGGAGATCCTTGCGGGGCCGTATAATTGAATTGCAAGATAACGGAACCCCCGCAAGGAATCGCAACCTTGCGGCCGCTTTACGGCCGATAATAGAATGAGGCCCTCAGTATTTAAGGTTGAAAAAAGACCTTCAGTCCATCAAGTTCAACCCTTTAAGATCTCCTCTGATCTGCAACATACAGATTAACTATTAATTCATTAGTTGTTAATTAATTATTAATCAATTATTTAATGTTTTTTTTTTTTTATTATTAATTAGTCCAGAGGAAGGCAAATCGGAAAAAAAAAAAAACACAAGCGAGACTTAGCCAATTGTCTCAAAGGGAAATGTAAAAAATTTGGATCAATACTGCCTCTCTAATTATCCATGATAACCCTGAATTCCCTTTTTAAGTAGAAATAAATCTAGTCCCCTTTTTAAAGTTATCTATCGAATCCGCTGTCACCACCTCCTCTGGTAGAGAATTCCACAGATTAACCACCCTTACTGTGAAGAACCCTTTTCTTTCTTTAAGATGGAATCTTTTTACTTCTAACCTCAAGTGATGTCCTCTTGTCAGTTTAAAACCTCTTGGCACAAAAAGCTCCCCTGACAAATCTTTATACTGACCCTGGATGTATTTATATAAGGTAATCATATCTCCTCTTAGATGCCTTTTTTCTAGAGAAAATAAGTTTAATTTGGTTAGTCTTTTTTCATAACTTAGCCCCTCCATTCCCCTTATTAGTTTTGTTGCCCTTTTCTGTACCTTTTCCAGCTCTAAAATGTCCTTTTTATGAAGTGGTGCCCAAAATTGTACTTCATATACCAAATGAGGGCGTACTAGAGATTTGCATAGTGGCAGAATTATATTTGCTTCCCTGGCTTCTATACCCTTCTTAATACATGCTAATATTTTATTTGCCTTTGCAGCTGCTGCTTGGCTTTGATCACTGTTACCTAGGTGGTTGTCCACAAGCACTCCCAAATCCCTTTCAATATCTGATACACCTAGATTTGCTCCATTAAGATTATAAATTGCATGGCTATTTTTCCTTCCCAGATGCATAACCTTACATTTATTCGTATTAAATATCATCTGCCATTTAGATGTCCATTCCTCAATTTTATGTAAATCCCCTTGGAGGGAAAGCACATCATTATCTGATTTAATTACCTTGCACAACTTTGTGTCATCAGCAAAAATGGAGACCCCACACTCCAATCCTACCTCTAAGTCATTAATAAATATGTTAAAAAGGAGAGGACCTAATACTGAACCCTGAGGAACCCCACTTACCACATTAGTCCAATCGGAGTATGTTCCATTTACAACAACCCTTTGCTTCCTGTCTTTTAGCCAGCTCTCAATCCATGAGCAGATATTTACTGCAATTCCTGTATCCCTTAGTTTGCCCAATAGTCTCCCACGTGGCACTGTATCAAAAGCCTTTGCAAAATCCAAAAAGACTACATCCACTGAGTTGCCTTGATCCAGGTTCCTACTAACCTCCTCATAGAAACTAATTAGATTTGTTTGACATGACCTATCCCTCATAAATCCATGTTGACTCCTACTTATAATCCTGTTCAAATAGACATATTCTTGTATATTATCCCTTATTAACCCTTCTAAAAGCTTCCCCACTACAGAAGTGAGGCTCACTGGTCTATAATTCCCCGGATTTGCTCTTGCTCCCTTTTTAAATATAGGTATCACATCAGCTTTTCTCCAGTCATCTGGTAGAGACCCTGTGTTGAGTGAATCTTGAAAAATTAAATATAATGGTTTGGCTATTGCAGAACCCAGTTCCCTTAGTACCCTTGGATGTATTCCATCAGGACCCGGGGCTTTATTAACATTTATGTTTTCCATCCTCTTTTGGATTACTTCCTGTGTTAACCAATTATTTAACAAAGGTAGTGTAGCCCCATTATGTTGCAGTGTCCCAACCACTTGTACCTCCCTTGTGTATACCATTATGATGGTTAATAATCGTTTTTCTGTACTCCTGTAACACCAAATTTCTTAATATGATTACACACTATCTATATTTTTTAGAAAATAAGAAAAAAGCGCAAAAATACAAAGAATTAGAACTAGTATAAGTCATATCCACACAGCAATGTGTATGATTCAGTTTACTGCATTGGTTATTTAGAGCTAGCATACAGTCTTATAGCTCTAGCAGGGACTGTCTTATACAATTGATCTACCCAAATGAGCCACTCCATCCAATTATCAGTGGCGGAGTGTGACCTAATCTGGTGTGCGCGTTTCGCGAGGGCTTCATCTGGACCTATATAAATTTATATTAATTGTACTAAAGATCAAACAACTGATTATCATAACAAAATGGCACACAAACAAGTTGAATTTTATCAATACTATCTGTGAGACATGTCTTTAGAGAAATTAATACAACTTAATACACTAGAATGTATCCACAAATTCAACTAATATTCATAGTGTTGCTGAATGTAAATATAATAGTTTATAATTTTGTAATAAAAGTACATGAGAAAAACCACCAACCACTCATAACACATAGAGCTGCTCCATAGTTCTCACATCTCTGTTGAGTTACATGAGCTCTCTCTAAGATTTCATCAGAATAATCTGCACTAACTCAAAATAGTGTCAAATTCAATGGCATAGTTTATGCAGTCAGTTTAAAAAAAAAAAAAGAGAAAAGTGCTTACTGGATTGATTTTGACCAAAGTGATTTCTGCTCTAAAAAGAAGGTTTTGCTTCTCCAATAGCATTTACATGCCAACTACATTTTTTATTAATACAAATATAAATGTAAACTGCATTTTCTGTGTGCACCCAGATTCACATTCCTTTCGAACAATTTATGGCTTGAAAGATTGGGTTATGTGGGCACATGCAATATTCATAAAGAAAATTTATAGTTCTCAGTAGGGTAATATGAGTAATGTGTGTAAATAAACCAGAATGTCACCACTAGAAATCATTGCTAGTTTATTGACTTGGAGCACATCACTCAGTATGTAGCTGATAAGTGAATAAGTTGGAAGAAGTGGAAACTGGATAAGTTCTTGTTGTGGTCACATGAAATATATTGCAAGAATAAATTTTCAAAATGGGATTGTTTTCATAAGTATTCTACAGAACAAAATAATTGTTATTTGCAGAGGGTACACTGTGTGCCTTATATGAGAACAAAGAAGACAAATGCACATGTACACCTAATCAAATTACAGTATTGATAGAAAGACAGAATTGTGTCTGTGAATCAATAAGTATAGTATATTTATTTACTTTTTAATGGGTTAGTTTCATTTATAAATTAAAGAACAATATATAAAGTTGTCAACGGATCACATAAATAGAAATTATTATTACTAGAAAGTAGCAATGTACAAAACATCTATGCAGTAGAAGAACTATTGTACCATATATAGACTTTCATATACAAGATAAACTACTTTACAAATTAAAATCAATTGATGGTGGTTTACTAAAGTTTTTACAACATCTATATCTAGAGCTAAGCTAATGCAACTAACAGTATTTACGAACATAAACATAAGACAAAATTGAGTTAAAAACAAAAATATATAGGCATTAAATTATCTATAAAACATCCATAGAATTCCCAAAACAACACACCTTTGCATTGATGTATTAAGAACCATTTGAAACTATCACTAAGTAATATTTATGTCAAATATATATATATATATATATATATATATATATATATATATATACGATCAATTAGGGCTCCATGAGAAGCCTTATTCTAAGTTTAACTATAAGCTCACTAATAGGCTGTATCCTGATAGGGAAATATGAAGGGTGGATGGAAGTAAGATTTTAACATCAGAATCACATATTAGTCACTTTTGTTTACAATGTCATTCTATCAATTATAAAAAAGTAAAATTATTAAAATGTAATTTAAAAAGTTGATTGTATATACTGTATATATATATATATATATATATATATATATATATAAATACAGAAATATAAAAAAATATAAAATTTGATCATATTTCCATAAACCAGGATTAATTTATGGTACTGTAAGTTTGTGGAGGTCATTTTCGTTTGAGGAGGTCATTTTTGTTTTATATTCACCCACTTATTTTGAATGTTAAAGGCTGAATATTGCTAGTATAATTTAATTTAAACATAAAATATACTCCTATTGTGGGGGTAAAACAAACAATGCTCACAATCTGAGATGCAACATCTATTCTTCAGTAAATTTTTTAGTAAATCCCCCCCCAATATAGTCCTCTTTTACTGCAAAAACTGCAGTTTGTATTAAAAATAGGAGATATAATAAGGAATGTTATTGGTTTTCATTGTAAAGTACAATCTAAACTAAACTTTGGCAGAAAAATATAATTATGTTGCACCAAGAGCACAAGATAAATGTTAGCATTTTGATGCTCATTTTTATTACACTTTCAAATATATTGTACCCTTGAAGTAGATTGCATATTAAAGTGACTCTTTAATGCAGTTTTTTTATATTCTTAACCTAGAGAGAAATTTGCATTGTCGTGTAAATTGAAAAAATTGAAAGCCAAGCATTTTTCATTTCCCTTTTACCCCTGATCTTACCCTAGCAACAATGGGAAACAAAAATTAATTTGACAAGTAAGATAAAAAAAAAATATTTTAAATATGTATATGGCACAGAACTGACTTCATATTAAATAATACACTAGTTGCGTATTTATATAACTATTCTAAAATCTGCAAAGTAAATATACTTCAGTCAAAAAATACTTCCAATCCTCCAAACATTATCCTAAGCCTAAAATGTATGATAAACTTTTTCTTCTCTTCCTCCTTGAAACATGTCTCTAAAGTCATCAGATCTATGAGGATTCACTGAATTATTCATGACCACACTGCTCCACAGCTTGTTCACATGTGGGACTTCTTGGCATGCTTTGCCATTAACATCCACGGACATGCACAAAACCTAGGCAAAATCACGAACATTTGTACATTAAATCCATAAGCAAATCCCTGGTTCTGCATTAATCACAAGTGCACACATCACCAGTTGTCTTACTAAATTACTTGCAGAGCTCGGAGATTTTCTTTTTTCTGCTTTATACAACTTGTCCTATTTTTTTTTTTTCTATGAAACTAATTCTGAATACATAGCTCTTATTCCATTGCTGTTTTTATAGTCTCCTTCAAATGTTATTCCTCCTAACATTTCCAGCAACACAACTTAGCGCGGGCGTCTCCACGTATTCAGGGACAGCTGTGCCACAGCTGTCAGGTAAAGAGGTGAAGGATGATACTCTTCCTGATAAGTTTATTCTTGTGGTGCGTAAGGTCCCTCTGAACAACTAATTAATGAAAGGCAAGAGACAGCAAGGTTTGGTGCTGTCCGTTATGTTTGCTGCTACCAATGACAATGTCAGCATGGACTGTCAATTTGGCATGTGCTTGTAAAGAAAATAAAGCCATATTCTCGAAAATGTGACGGGATGCAAAGCCTTCTATAGTCAAAGGTCTCCTGTAATGCCCTAACAAGAATAGCTGGTTATTTTACTTAAGCATTGATCCTTAATAAAATTCCTGTTTATGGATCGAAGATTGAATTCACTTTCAAAGATTTGAGAAAAAGCTTTCAGTTTAGCATTTGTCTGCTTCCTGATAAGTTGGGGGCTTTCATTAAGAGACAGGTCTAGGAACAATCTGATTAGAGGCCAAACAATGATTTATAGGCTGCCCACATAAATGCTTGCTGTCACAGAAAATCATTCTATAGGTATATGGAAGTTTCATGGATTATGAATGCATCTTATACAGGAGAATCAGTAGTATAGGAATAAAAAGTGACATGAAAATATTCCCAAAATAAACATTAATAAACTTATCCAAAAGGTTGTAAAAAAATATTCAGTTTTCAGGCAGTTGACTTTCTGAAGGAACACACCTGAAAATCCATGCTAATGTAGCATAAAATTCATAACTATTTGTGGCCAATCAGAGGCAGGTACAATAATGTATTTGTCATGATACTGACAGCTAATTGGCTAGGACACAACTCTGCACACTCATTGGCTAGGATTCTCCACTTGCATAGGTGCTTGGAGGTGTAGCTCTTACAATCATTTTCAAATGTACTTTGAATTACAAATAAACAGAATTCCTCAATAAAATGATACAATATCCCACAAACGTCCCTAAATCTTTAACATAAGTCTCCAGTGAATGGAATCATTTTGTGGTTATAACTTTATATCTACTGCCCGCTAGATGAAGTTGTCTCCCCATCGATCTTATAGTGGGCAGAAAACAGCAGCAGCTACTGTCTGATCTTTGAAAGTAAGTTTTATATTGAATATTGCTTTTATAAAGCATTGAATATGAAATGTATTAGGGAGCAATGCCTAATTAAAAAAATCTAGCTCATGCTGTTCGGGCATTATAGTCCTTTAAAATTCCTCTCCTTTAATTACTGTAATAAGTGTGGAAAGCAGCATTACGTTTTCATAGTGTAGACGTGGGTGATGAAGGTGAGCAGTACACTGAACAGTTTGCTTAATATTAAATGTAGATATATAGTAGAAAACAGACTTTGAAAGTAGGACTACTTTAGTCATAGCCCCATTCATTTCTGTGATGGGTAATTACTGTCAGTTTTTCACTAAAAGCTTCTCTTTTTAACCATATCTAAAAGAAGTTATAATTCCATCCTTTGTGTGGTCGTGTAGAGTTTTATTTCTTCTTTTGATCAAAGATGAGTTATCACTATTAGGGATTCACATTTGTGATTACAAGCAAATGTTGAGCATACACTGTAATAGGATTCTGAAGGTCAAACTGCTAAAGATGCTGCAAAATACAGATTTAATGTGAAGAAATGAGACAAATTGGATGGCAAACACATGATACGTGACATCTAACAAGTGATTTGATGTTGGGCAGGTCAGTTGACTCCAATTGGTTAGATTAACTCTTAGGTTGATGATATACTTGCACTACCTCATCTAGAATTCATGGGAAGAAAAATCTAAACTTAAAAGAAGTAAGTCGTTGGCTAATTCCATTTTATAGACACTGGAGAATATTTCTATCAATAGTATTTTTGAAATGTTGTTGAGAGGCAATCTATGATTGGTTAGTATATCTAGTGTTGTAGAGGCGCTGTGTGCATGAGCTACAAGGGGCAGGCTTTTGGGGACTATTTGGAACATTCAGTGAGTAAAAACAGAGCTTTTAAAGCACTTGATAATAAAATGATGATTAGATATGAAAACAAACACCTAGGAAGTTTATTTTAATATTAAAACCAAGAACCCTCCATGTTCCTTTTAAGAAGAAAAAACGAAGGTGGGAAAGGGGTCCCAGGGGGAGCTGTGGGGGATTGGGATGGGTGAGACCCTACACTACACACAAAAAACTTAATCCAGAAAAAATACACTGCACTGTCCCCCCAAAGGAGCACCCCAGGGCATTGCACTACCTGCACCACTAGTATCTGTACAGACCATTCATCTAAAACTTTATCTTAACTCTCTGTCAACTCTTTTTAGGATGTCTATAGTCTGATTCAAGTTGGGAAACTTGATTAAGAAACTCCACCGAGCTCTGCTGTTATGCAAGAGCAGAAACATTACATTGAACCAATAGCCATGTTTCCTAACTTCAAAAAGCGGTGTGTGGTTAGATCTCTAGTTATCCTCTGCTCTACAACATATAGGTATGTACATTTAAATCATTAAATATAAATGTTATTAACAGGCTGCGTTAAGATGCAGGTGCAGTACCATAGCATAATGGTTGCATAGGTACAGAAATGCCAATTTGTAGTGACATTTATGTCTGTAAGTGTACCTAACACTTTCCAATACAAATAAATACTTATAAACCTATGATTTAGGAAATATCAAGGGGATAAGATGAGTAATAACTGAAGTGAGGGTGACCTCAAGTAAATGGGAAGTATGGGTGCATAAGTTTGAATGGGCCAAAGGTAGCTCCTCTTGTTGTGGTGTTACAGTTGTCCTTTAATACTGGCGATATCATCTCTACTTTTTCAACATGTACTCATAAACCAAGAAGTTGTCCACTATTATCTGATGGAGGGGTCTACTGGTGATATATTTTGTTACTGCACACTGCAAATGTGTTTAATAATGTGTAGTTTGGATACATATGGTAAGGCATTTGTAGATGGGGCAGTCTGTATCAAAAGAACCCACAGGTTTATAGAGCTTTGTCAGTTTTACTGATTTTTCATTTCACAAGAAATGAAGAAGTTAAATCTTTATTGCTACAGTAGAAAACAGTTTACTTAAACCAGGTAAATAACATGTATTGAACTAGTTCTTACGTGTATAAGTTTTACTTGAAATAGACCCAGACTGGACTGAAAACAACAAGAAAAATAGAAATCCCAAAGCAGATATTTGATTTTATATTTACAAAGGGAAAAAAGAGAAATCTGAATCCATATGTCTGTTAGATCTTTAACCTAACCAGCAGCAGAGGCATCTCTAAAGTATGTTGAAGGAATAGAGTGTAACAAATGATTGGTGAGCTGTTGCCTTTGGATTGAACTGCCACTAGTAAAAAGTAATTGATATGGGATAGTACTGTTAGTTGTAGAATAGTCAGATCAGCACCAAGGTAAAGGTGATACCTTCAATGGTCAATTGATGTCAAAAATAGTATAAGCTTTAAAGAACCGTGAAATGATTTTACTGGTATTAAAAAGTGTCATTTTTTTTAAACTGTCCATTGAATGCTAGTAGGCATTAATCCGTTCAGTAGTTATATAACGAACAAGATAAATTGATATTGGCCAAATCAAGGTGGTACAAAATAAGTTATGTGTATTCACAAAGTATTTGTCTTGCGTTGAGTGTTGACAGAGAATATACGGTTTCATTTGTTTATTTATTAACATTATTATTAATAAATAAAATTAAAGTATATTTTAAAACTTACATTTGAACAATATCACTAGTATATTTTGGTATGGTAATGTTTCACATGACTTTCTGGTTTGGATTTATTTTTATTTTTTTAATAGTAGTTGCTTGCAATATTTCTAAATATACATCTAGATGTATCTGTATATCAGTTTAGAGTGAATTTTATATCAGTTTAGAGTGAATCTGTTCTGTGATTCTCATGAACAGTAAGTGTGTGTGTGTGTACTTGTGCAGTGATTTGTGGGCAGCTGAGAGGGGGTGTGGTTTTGCCTGTGTAAAGCTATATCAGTGTGTGACTTTTTGTGGTCTGTTTGCATCTGTTCTGTGATTTCTCCTGAACAGTAAGTGTGTTGTGTACTTGTGCAGTGATTAGTGGGCAGCTGAGAGGGGGTGTGGTTTTGCCTGTGTAAAGCTATATCAGTGTGTGACTTTTTGTGGTCTGCTTGCATCTGTTCTGTGATTTCTCGTGAACAGTAAGTGTGTATACTTTTGCAGTGAGTAATGGACAGGTGAGTAGTAAGAACCTAATAAAAACAGGGGAAGGTGCGAACACTTCTAGCATAAGGGCAGGTCTAGTTTAGGTGTAGGAGTTTAAATATAAGGAGGGAGTGCAAAGGGGGAGAACATTGTAGTGCTTTATACATGTTCCCCCACTATAATTAGTGTACATCCTTTCATATGTATGCACTACTGGATCAGATGGTCCAGGGTCCATACCTCTGTGACAGGTGTGAGCTTGTTGCCTATCTTGAAACTCAAATTGGGGAACTGGAGAGGAGAATTGCAGCACTTAGTGATATTGCTCTACTGGAAAGGGGGTTGTGCTCACGGAGCACAGTTTAGCTGGCCCTAGCATGGAGGGTGGAGCTGAGGCTAGTGAGGATGTCTAGGGAGGTAGCTGGTTTACAATTACAAGGGGAAGCAGGGGGAACAGGAGCAGAAGGGAGGCCAGTTCTGAGTTGGCAAGCACCAACAGATTTGCCAGATTGAGTGAAACAGTTGGGGGTGTCCATTCAGGAACGGCAATGTCAGATAGAGCTGTTCCCTCTAACAGCGGGAGAACAGTTCTACTGAAGGAGTGGGAGGGTAGAATAGGCAGAGCAACAGGCACGTTCTGGTGGTTGGGGATTCTATTATTTTGAAGGTTGACAGGGTGATTTGTCACCCAGATCCCAGCAATCGAACAGTTTGCTGTCTCCCGGGTGCTCAGGTTCAGCATGTTGTGGATCGGGTAGATAAATTATTGGGAGGGGCTGGAAATGAACCGTCTTGGTACATATTGGTACCAATGACAAAGTTAGTGGAAAATGGAGTGTCCTAAAGAATGATTTTATAGAACTAGGTAATAAGCTGAAGACAAAGACCTCCAAGGTAGTATTTTCTGAGATACTACCAGTGGCACATGCTAGCCCAGGGAGGCAGAAAGAGCTTAGGGAGGTTAATGTGTGGCTAAAAATGTGGTGCATTAAGTAGGGGTTTGGGTTTTTAGAGCACTGGGCTGACTTCTCACTTGGGTACAATCTCTAGAACGGCTGGTGGAGTTTTTAATCTAGTAGGTGGGGGGGGGAGGGGGGAGATAGAAGTAATGGGATAGTAAGTGTAGAGGGGGTAAGGAACTTATTAACTAGTCATAGGGTAGGAGATGGGGGAGGGTTAGTACAGTCCATAGGGAGATATTGCTAAGTAACTCAAGTACAGTGGCAGGCACTTCAGAACTACAGACTCATAACATAAGGTGTATGCTTGCAAATGTCAGAAGCTTGCCAGGAAAAATGGGAGAGTTAGAATTATTAGCAGTTAATGAGAAAT
Source organism: Discoglossus pictus (assembly GCA_027410445.1). Lineage (NCBI taxonomy): Eukaryota > Metazoa > Chordata > Amphibia > Anura > Alytidae > Discoglossus > Discoglossus pictus. The sequence goes on along the minus strand of CM050164.1, from coordinate 344,768,309 downwards.
GGGATTTAATAGGCATTACTGAAACATGGTGGGATGACTCTCATGACTGGACTGTCAATCTGGATGGTTATAACCTATTTAGTAAAGATAGGGGCAATGGTAAAAGAGGAGGAGGGATTTGTCTGTATGTAAAGCCTGAATTTAAGCCTATAGTCAGAGAAGATATTTATGGTGGAACTAGCTGTAATGTTGAATGCTTGTGGGTAAAGTTAAATAGCGGAGCAGCAAATTCCAAAAGAATACTAGTAGGAGTATGCTATAAACCCCCAAATATAATTGGAAGTGAGAAAATGCAATTATTGTTACAGATTGGAAATGCAGCTAAGCATGGGCAAGTTCTAATAATGGGAGATTTGAATTACCCTGAAATAAACTGGATAAATGAGACCAGCAGTTCAGCTAAGGGGAGCAGGTTATTGAGTACACTCAGAAATCATTATCTGGCCCAGGTTATACAAGAACCTACTAGAAATGAGGCTATCTTGAATCTAGTTATCACAAATAATATTGATATAATATCAAATGTTGAAATAGGGCAACCTTTGGGAAACAGTGATCACAACACAGTAGAAGGAGTAAATCACATCACATGTGCCTTTGCAATGAATTAAAGATGAAGACGAGGAGTAAAAAACATGCATTTAAATTATACAAACAAGAGGGGACAGAGACTCCTTTATGCAAGTACAAGGAAATCAACAAGGCTTGCAAAAGGGCTATTAGACTGGCTAAAATCGAAAATGAAAAGTAAGTTACAAAAAAGAGTAAGACTAACCCTAAAAATGTATTTAAATATATTAATGGGAAGAAGGCTAGGAAGGAAGCTATAGGAACATTACAATGTGACACAGGCTGTCTGATAATTAGTGTCCAGGAAAAGGCAGATTAGCTAAATAGATTATTTTCTTCGGTATACACATGGGAGGTACCAGTGGTTGGGTCATTGCAACATAATAGCGCTACACTACCTTCACCAAATAACTGGTTAACACTGGAAAAAACGCAAAAGGAAATCCAAAAGGAAAAAATAAATGTTTATAAATCCCCAGGTCCTAACGGAATACATCCAAGGGTACTGAGGGTACTGGACTCCGAAATAGCAAAACCATTATATCTAATTTTTCCAGATTCACTCAACACAGGGTCTCTACCAGATGACTGGAGAAAGGCTGAGGTGATACCTATATTTAAGAAGGGAGCAAGAGCAAATCCGGGGAATTATCGACCAGTGAGTCTCACTTCGGTAGTGAGGAAGCTTTTAGAAGGGTTAATAAGGGATAATATACAGGAATATGTCTATTCAAACAGGATTATAAGTAGGAGCCAACATGGATTTATGAAGGACAGGTTATGTCAAATAAACCTAATTAGTTTCTATGAGGAGGTTAGTAGGAACTTGGATCAAGGCAACTCAGTGGATGTAGTATATTTGGATTTTGCAAAGGCTTTTGATACAGTGCCACATGGGAGACTATTGAGCAAACTAAGGGATACAGGAATTGCCATAAATATTTGCTTATGGATTGAGAGCTGGCTAAAAGACAGGAAGCAAAGGGTTGTGGTAAATGGAACATACTCCGATTGGACTAATGTGGTAAGTGGGGTTCCTCAGGACTCAGGATTATGTCCCCTCCTTTTTAACATATTTATTAATGACTTGGAAGTGGGATTGGAGTGTGGTATCTCCATTTTTGCTGAATTTGCATAAATTAGAGGAATGGGCATCTATGTGGCAGATGAGATTCAATACGAATAAATGTAAAGTTATGCATCTGGGAAGGAAAAATAGCCATGCAATTTATAATCTTAATGGAGCAAATCTAGGGGTATCATACATTGAAAGGGATTTGGGAGTACTTGTGGACAGCCACCTAGGTAACAGTGCTCAATGCCAAGCAGCATCTGCAAAGGCAAGTACAATTTTAGCATGTATTAAGAAGGGTATAGAAGCAAGGGAAGCTAATATAATTCTCCCACTATACTATTCCCTAGTACGCCGTCATTTGGAATATGGAGTACAATTTTGGGCACCACTCCATAAAAAAGGACATTTTAGAGCTAAAAAAAAAGTACAGAGAAGGACAACAAAGCTAATAAAGGGAATGGAGGGTCTAAGTTATGAAGAAAGACTAACAAAATATAACTTATTTACTCTAGAAAAAAGGTGTCTAAGAGGGGATATGATTACCTTATATAAATATATCCAGGGTCAATACAAGGCTTTGTCAAGGGAACTTTTTGTGCCAAGAGGTTAAGTAAAAAGATTTCACCTTAAAGAAAGAAAAGGGTTCTTCACAGTAAGGGTGGCTAATCTGTGGAATTCTGTACCAAAGGAGGTGGTGACAGTGGATTTGATCGATAACTTTAAAAAGGGATTGGGTATATGTTTAAATAAAAAGGGCAATTAAGGGCTATCCTGGATAAATAGAGAGGGAGTATTGATCCAGGGATGAATCCGATTGCCCCTATCTGGGGTCAGGAAAGAATTTTATATATTTTTTCCCTGTTGAGACAATTGGCAAAGTTTCACTGTTTTTTTTTTCTGTTTGCCTTCCTCTGTATCAATTAACAATAAATCTGCATATTGCAGATCAGAGGAGATCTAAAAAGGTTGAACTTGATGGGCTTAAGTCTTTTTTCAACCTAAATTACTATGTAACTATGTAATATATGTATTTGTTATTTATGACGTTTTTTCTTGGTTCACTCAACTAACTTACATTACATAGGAGCCATGATAAAAGCTATAGCAAGTATTGTTGGCAGATTGGACATTTTGCCACACACAACCAAACCAGACTTCATAATCAGTAATAGTACTGAGGAAGAGACATCTCTCCAACAGCCACATTAAATTTGAAGTCCGTATCCGCATCGGCACACCCGCAAAGGCTCTGGGCTTGATATTTGGTTATGTTACAGAGCTATTAAATTGAACCATGCTGCGAGTTATGGGCCATTGAGGCAAGCCCGTAAACTATTCTTGTGCACGTTGGATGTGCGACCTGAACATGATCAGTTAGTCAAACCCATAGTTACGGGTTTAGACGAAGCCAATGGCAAATGAGCTCGTCCTCATTACGTCACTGGAAAATGGAGGTTAGATTTCAAAGCCTTTCGGGTTTCAATTACACGTTTCGATCAGACCCGCATTCCAGAAATAATGCAATATTAATAAATCAGTAAATATGATATTCAAGTACATACGAGTTCCATTATATGTAGTAACACATTGATTGCCGGGATCGGTATAACCCGGATATTAAACAGAAAATTATGTATTTTATATTGCAGATTTGCGAGCTTGAGAATGTTGTGCTATTAAGTTTAATACCTAACATCACTTTCTCTTTCATTATTAGTTCAGTAGAGAGTATATTTGCATTTACAGTGCTACGGATAGATAGTGCTCCCTAGTACCCGTTGGCTTCTTGGCTCCATTTGCAGGTTACGGGGTTGAACGCCAGTAGATTTGTTGCAATTTAATAGCGAAATTGGAATGTTACGGGCTTGACATAACAAATGATTTTCGCCCTTAAACCGCAAGTCGTTAGCGGGTTGCTTTACAGGGCCAATTTAATAGCCGTAAGTCTTGCAGGCTACGTTACTGGCTACAGTTTTAAGCGTTGAGGAATTTATTAGGGCTGCAAGTGTCTAAGCCCTTAGTGGTAGCAGATTATCATTACAGTTTTGGGAGTGTATCTGAAATAGTTTAATTGGATTTGTGAAGTTTTAAAGTATTAAGAGTTCCTTGTGTGTATGTATTACAGTCACTTTCAATGACCTCACAATACATCTACTCAATTCAATGAATACTCTTCTGTGAATTAAGTGTGCACTTGGGTACATTTGAAGTCCTATAAATAAACCCTATCCATGCCTTCATGGAATGGCAAATACAAGAATAGCTGTTCTGATGCAAATCTAAAGATCTAATGAATGACTTTTCCGTATTTAATTATACATTTTAAATTGCTTATTCACTGGTATTGTGTACAAAATTCTCTATATTATATGTGGAATGAAATGCGCACTAAATATTCCATATGGCATAAAAAAAGGTACAGTCTTACACATAGGGCCTCATTCAAATGTGATTTGGCCAATTGACTAAGGTTCTATATAAGCACATAGTATATTTTTTTTTTACACACATTTTTAGTTAGTGAACATCTATCCAAAAGCAAAGTCTTCACTAACTAAAAACTTCTGTACAAAAAATATGCTGCATGCTTATATAGAGCCCTATTCAATTGGCAAAATCACATTTGAATGAGAACCATAGTAAGCACATATGTTAATGACTTGTCTGATTTGTGGTCAAAAACTGCATAACTCTAAACTTTTTTGAATAGTGAACATCTTTATTTTTCCTGTATTAAATAGGTAAACTTGTTTGAATAATAATTGCTTATTATCATACACTATTTGTCTGGAGAACAAGTTAGTAGTATTGTTGACATTTGCTTTTAGAGTCTAGGTTTCACAGATTGTTGTTTCCCTCTTTCCACTAATGAACATCTGTCTATATCTGATGTGTAAAAAATGGCAAAGGCTGATTTTATTTTATAACAGCAAAGTGAGGACAAAGTGCCAACAACACCTTATTAAGAGGAGTCAAACGTTCTCGATTAATCTCTTGTCATGGATTCTACACCCTAACACATTAAAGAGTCTCTTCCTGTCTATACATTTGTCCAGTCACATTGTATAATAACAGACATGTGTCTTTTTATATCTATATAGTTCACTATCTGTATTTAATAGATACTGAAACAAAAATGAATCTTAAACATGCCAAATAGTAAACTTAAATAAAAAAAAATTCCTTTCAAGAAAGAATAAAGGACTTCTAATAGGTATAGACTGCCGTAAAGAGGAGAAAAGGAGGCAATTATTACAGAACCGTTTAAATGTGTTAAAAGATTCAACAAAGCACAGAAGAAAGAAGAGAGGGAGAACCAGAGCAAAAGGTCATTCTCTGAAGTTTATGGACAGAATACAGAAATACCATAAAAGAACCCTAGTTTCCAAGCACTAGCAGTGAATGCGTTAAACTTCATAGGCATGTTTTACTATTCTGGATAAATGAATTGTTTTTTGTACTGCCAGAGGGAAATTCAAAGTTTTATGACACAAAAAAAAAACAAACAGCACAATAAATAAGCAGAGGCCTACAGAATACTTTTTCTCTAAATCCCTAGACTGATGGTAAATGTTTTACTAGATTATTTAAAGAGGCTGCCGAAAAGCACATTACATTACGATCAAAGTAATGACCTCCCTTGACAAAATCGAGGTCAAACCTCTTGAAAGCTTGTCTAATTATACTGAAAATCTTATGTCAGTCCAATAATAAAAGGTATCACTATATACTGCAGTGCTTTTGTATCTACTGTACATTATTGGACTAATACAGCTACTCCAAAATAAATAAGTATGGAAAAAAAATACTTAAATTTAACCACACAAGGAAGCAACTTGCAAAGAAAACACATCTTTTGAAAGTCTGTTAATTATATTGAATATTTGATACTAGTCCAGGAAAATATATTACTACTAGCGAATTGCACGTCAAAAAATGACGGCAATGAAATTGTAAGTGAGCTAAGGGCGTTTGGTGTATAATAATGAAATATATAATACATTAATAAATGAATATACTTTACCTATTTTGAAGCATTGTGTTGAAGAGCTGGCAATCTGTTTTGATGTTGCTGCAGCATTAGTGGTGTGGAGCTGCTGTGTAAGCCGGCTGAATGTGTGCCGTGTAATAGTGTCCGTGCGCGAGAGCAAACCGTTAGCGTAGTTGTGTACTTTTGCATTGTCGAAAAAATGGCGGGTAATGTGTGGTATGCGTCTTAGCGGAATATCCGTAGGTCTTTTGTGGTATTTTGCAAGTTTCTTGTGGTGTTTTGCGTGTTTAGAGTGCTGTAGCCTCGTTTTCGTTTTGTTCGGCGGCCATTTTTTCTCTTGCTTAGTGAATTTTTTAGTGTCTAAACTCTTTTATTTTGAGTTAAATGAAGGTGTAACTTGCTTTTTAAAAGTCCTGGATGCTCCCTCTTGCTGTAGGTAAGTGTTTTGAATTTTTTCATGTTTGCGGGTTGTGGCCTATTTTTGTGAAGTCGTAATGAGTGGTAACGTGTCTCATATGTTGTTTGCCTTCGGCGCTCCATGCTTCACAAGGGCCGCGGCTCGCTACGTGAGCCCGCAAGCGTGAGCAGTGGCTCTGGCTGGCTCGCCTGCTCACAACTATATGTGATATACTTCAATAATCAGTCTTTATGTATATAAATCAAAGTAAGCAAAAGTTAAAAGGCTTAACACTGGAGAACATAAACGGTTATAAACTATCAACCTTATTAAATTGTGATTTTGCCAATTGAATAGGGCTCTATTTAAGCACATAGCATATTTTTTACAGAAGTTTTTAGTTAGTGAACTTCTATCCAAAAGCAAGGTCTTCACTAACTAAAAACTTCTGTAAAAAATATATGCTATGGGCTTATATAGAGCCCTATTCTATTGGCCAAATCGCAGTTTAATAAGGCTGTATATGGTCTATACCAAATTCAACCATATGTGCTGTCAGACCATTCACAAAGACATGGTAAATAGGTAAATAACTAGACCAATATTTACCAAACTGTGTTCCATGAACTCTGGGGTTCCATTGTGTGTGACCAGTACTTAGTAAGACAATGACCCCAAAAGCATTATCTCTGTGGAAAGCTTTGTGGTGTCCTTGAAAGGGTCCAGTAGAGACATTATGGTTATGAATTATGTCAGTTTAGGCTTGTGGGGATTGGTTTTGGATCAGAGGGATTATTAGTAGCTAATTCTGAGGCATTTTGGGGGTACAGAGGATTCTAGTGGTTGATTTTTCTGCTATAGAAAGTCATTTCGGAGGATAGTGGAGCCAGGTTTTCAACAAATATGGCTGAAGCTCAATAAAGGCTCTATTGCTTGATTACATTGTGAAAAAGGAAGGAATAATTTGTTGGCACACTAAAAATCAATCACTTACTAAAAGACTATTTGCAAATTATTACCCAAAACATGTCATTCATTTACACAGGGCTGCTGGCTAAGGCCTCCATTCCATGGCTCCTGTAAAAATTCTTGTAAGGCTGACTTGCAGTTACCGGAGTTATTCTATGGCTTCCAGAAAAAAGAATCTCATAAACCTTTACAAACTTGCCCCCAGGTGGTGTTTGCCAGGAGCTTCCTAGCTCCAACGTGTGCTTGCACCCTGCTCACAAGAGACTCTGAATCTCAGTAGTCTTCATAGCAATGCTACAGTAGTATTGTTGACATTTGCTTTTAGAGTCTAATTTTCACCGATTGTTGTTTTCCCTCTTTCCACTAATGAACATTTTTAATTTTTCAAGATTCACTCAACACAGGGTCTCTACCAGATGACTGGGGAAAAGCTGATGTGATACCTATATTTAAAAAGGGAGCAAGAGCAAATCCGGGGAATTATAGACCAGTGAGCCTCACTTCTGTAGTGGGGAAGCTTTTAGAAGGGTTAATAAGGGATAATATACAAGAACATGTCTATTTGAACAGGATTATAAGTAGGAGTCAACATGGATTTATGAGGGATAGGTCATGTTAAACAAATCTAATTAGTTTCTATGAGGAGGTTAGTAGGAACCTGGATCAAGGCAACTCAGTGGATGTAGTCTTCTTGGATTTTGCAAAGGCTTTTGATACAGTGCCACATGGGAGACTATTGTGCAAACTAAGAGATACAGGAGTTGCAGTAAATATCTGCTCATGGATTGAGAGCTGGCTAAAAGACAGGAAGCAAAGGGTTGTTGTAAATGGAACATACTCCGATTGGACTAATGTGGTAAGTGGGGTTCCTCAGGTTTCAGTATTAGGTCCTCTCCTTTTTAACATATTTATTAATGACTTAGAGGTAGGATTGGAGTGTGGTGTCTCCATTTTCGCTGATGACACGAAGTTGTGCAAGGTAATTAAATCAAATAATGATAAAATTGAGGAATGGGCATCTAAATGGCGGATGAGATTTAATACGAATAAATGTAAAGTTATGCATCTGGGGAGAAAAAATAGCCATGCAATTTATAATTTTAATGGAGCAAATCTAGGTGTATCAGATATTGAAAGGGATTTGGGAGTGCTTGTGGACAACAAACTAGGTAACAGTGCTCAAAGCCAAGCCGCAGCTGCAAAGGCAAATAAAATATTAGCATGTATTAAGAAGGGTATAGAAGCCAGGGAAGCAAATATAATTCTACCACTATACAAATCTCTAGTATGCCCTCATTTGGAATATGGAGTACAATTTTGGGCACCACTTCATAAAAAGGACATTTTAGAGCTGGAAAAGGTACAGAGGAGGGCAACAAAACTAATAAGGGGAATGGAGGGGCTAAGTTATGAAGAAAGACTAACCAAGTTAAACTTATTTTCTCTAGAAAAAAGGCGTCTAAGAGGAGATATGACTACCTTATATAAATACATCCAGGGTCAGTATAAAGATTTGTCAAAGGAGCTTTTTGTGCCAAGAGGTTTTCAACTGACAAGAGGACATCCCTTGAGGTTAGAAGTAAAAAGATTCCACCTTAAAGAAAGAAAAGGCTTCTTCACAGTAAGGGTGGTTAATCTGAGGAATTCTCTACCAGAGGAGGTGGTGAAAGCGGATTCGATAGATAACTTTAAAAGGGGACTGGATTTATTTCTAATTAAAAAGGGAATTCAGGGTTATCATGGATAATTAGAGAGGCAGTATTGATCCAGGGAGAAGTCCGGTCGCCAGTGTCTGGGATCAGGAGGGATTTGATTTTTTTATTTTTTATACAACTAATTAATTAATAGTTAATCCGCATATTGCAGATCGGAGGAGATCTTGAAAGGTTGAACTTGATGGACTGAAGGTCTTTTTTCAACCTTAAATACTATGTAACTATGTAACTATGTAACATCCATCTATACCTACATTATGGTACCCACTAAATGGAACACACTACACTAACCCTAACATCTTCCCTTATTCCTATATATTTATATAAATACCTTCCCATGGGAGCGAAAGATCTAAATAATAATTAAAACGTATGCAGGGGGTGTATGACCCGGTACCTCCTATCAGCCCGGATATCCCTCCTAGCTAATATGAGCCAGGGAATCCCCTGGATCCCGCTACCCTCTGCTACCCTCTGTGAGCCTGGTATCCCCCAGGATTATCCCTATATACCAGCTAAGCCTTATGAGACAGGGAATCCCACAACTAAAGTATAAACATGCTTATAGACCCTCATGGGGCTAAATTTTAACCCCTTATCAAGAAAGTCCCATGACACCTAAAGTTAACAACTATAGCATGAGGGTCCTCAAGAACCCCATGGCACCTTTCCCATTATCACATGGGTCCATATTGGGTCCCTATGAACCCTAAATCCCTATGGTGTCCATAAGGACCCCCATAGTCCCTAGCACTAAAGACATCAACAATTAAAAAAAAATACTACATAAAACAAAAAAAGAATTAAACCTTTACTTTAGAAAATATACTTTACCTATCCTTTTGCTGCCCTGCAGTGATGATCATTGAAGCCCTTGTCTTCACTGTTCAGCCATACATATGTGAGCACTTCCATGTTGATCAAAGAATCGGTCCTCTTCTTTCTTTATTAAAGTCCTTGTTCCTCATGTTTTGCCTGTGGAAATGGGCCCCCCTCTAAAAAAAAAAAATCTACAACTCACAGAGCTTTTTCTTCAAGCAGCTCCCAAGCTGATTAAAGTTTTTTTGAGAAAGCCATCACCTTATATACTAATTTTATGGATTCTGGTTGGCTAAAATATGTGTCAGTCAAATCTCCAGACATCAGAATCAAGTATTTGAATAACTCCTGCCCCATATTTGATTGATTGAAAGTCTAACCAATTAAAAAGACATTTGTTGGAGGTTAGATTTAGGTGTGTGATGTGATAGCTGATGGTGATTCACGAGTGAACTTCACTCAGATCAATTCTTAGGGGAGCCATGGAATGGAGGCCTAATGTTTAATTCCCATTTAAAGGACCACTGTACTGCATTGACAAGTAAAGCTCAAGTTTGTTTTTTTTGGGCAGAAGCTATTAAAACAGTATGTAGTATAAAATAAATAAGTTAACATAACATTTTTAAGCTGTGAATTTACAGCTCAAGTAGACTTGTGTATCTCTTCCTACCCATGTCTATCATCATGGCCAGCTCTGCCTGTGTGTTGAGTTATCATGGAGCTTGGAAGCAGTATGACATCATTATCTCCCCCCCACATTACCTACACAGAGGTAACAGCTCTATTGTAACATGCTTGCAGCTGCCTCATAGGCCCCACCCAGCGTTAGTGCATTAAATCTCAAAGCTCTACCTTATTTTACTGAGAATGCTCAGTCTCAAGCAACCTACATAGATTACACTTTATTTTTAGATAAGCACAATTAAAGAACTGACCATGCTCGATGACACAGGTAGGAGGAGATATGCAGCACTGTTAACTTTTATTTATTTTAAACTGCATATGCTTTTAATAGCATATAACCAGCAAACACCTCCAGAGACAGCTTATTATATATTTTATTTTTATTTTCTAATCTTTCACTGCTAGTTACAAGATATATATTTGTATGTAATCAACGTTTTAATCAGAATTGTAAATTCGTGTTCCATATCTTTTATGTAATCAGAAAACTTTAGTTATATTATAATATGAAATGCAAGGCTTTTTATGCAGCATCTAAACCTATATTTTACTGAAGATTATTACTGTAAATAATAGTTTGGAATTTATTCAAACAAACAGTTTGGTGTTTGAGTTGCTTTTGCTATCAAAATATGTTGTTTTTAATCTGAGTACAGAATCCAAAGTCAAGAAATAAAATATCTAATCCATTTGGTTTACTTATTTATCTGTTTGTTTAGTCTTTGATCTTGCACTACGCTCAGGATGTTCTGATACATCTTCTAAATATGCCTGGCATTCCACTTATGCTGCGTTTCCCAAACTTTTATTTTCAAGGTCCACTTGAAAGTTGCTGCAGTGTAGATTGTTGTATTGAAAATAGAAAGGGCATTTAGAAATAGTAACATCTATTAATTAAGCATATCTATACTACCTGTAAATGCATTTTATTAAATGACCACTTTATTCTGAAAATTATAAGTATACTTGATATATAATATTTAAACTTTGTAATGCTAGTTATTCTTTAAAGATGTTACTTTTAAAGGTTTCTGCCCAACTTGCTGTGTAGCTTAGCTCCTCTCCTTTTGTAAAATTAGGGGCGGGGCAGCTGTATCAGACTTCCTGCTCTGTGCTCTGATGTCTGCCTGGTATAGATCTGAGGACTGATTTACACCAGTCAGATACCAGAGTAAACAGCAGGAAGTCGGGCAGAATGTAAGAGCTTTCAAGTATAACTACTAGCATTACAATGTTTAAAAATCATAAATCAAGAATACTTATGCATGTACTTTAATTTTAACATACATTGAGCCTCATTCAATTGAGCAACTGTAAGTTACTGGAGCCCTTAATGGAGCCTGTGAGTTATTTTGCTATTCAATTGGCGTTTTTTGCGAGCCACATAAAAGCTACGTGTTACAGCCTTGAAATTCTTGCAGTTGTTACAATTGGAACTTACAACCCATCTAAGCCTTTCATCTTTCAAGTCCGCAAGAGTTAAAATCGCTAATCGCTAATAAATTGCTACAATTCCCCAAGCCTGCAAATGTTTTCACAGAGGTAAATGGCAAGTGTAGAAGAAAATAATACGAGTACTAGAAAGGACCCGCAAATGGGTTAAAGACATATCCGTAGCACTGTAAAAGCAAATAAAAAATCAGTACTGCACTGTAAATAACGGGGAAATCGATGAAAGACATTAGTCTCAAGCTCACAAATCAGCAATCAAAAATCATTTTATTTTATGTTTTATTTTGGGGTTATATCTATCTTGGTAATCAATGAATTAATACATATCAGGCCACCCACATGGACTAGAACAGTATCATCATTCATTTTTATTATTTTGTGTTTTGCGGTTTTGCAAGTCTAATAGCATATCGGACCTTCAAACGTTAATTGATTGACATGTAACCTCCATGTTTTACTGACCTAATGAGGAGGTTTTTTTTTTTTATTGGTTGTTTCTAAATGGGTAGTTACCGCCATGCTTAATTGATCAGGTTCCTGCCCTGAAATGCTATGTACAAGTGCATTGTTTATGGTTTCGGCTTTCGGTCATAAATTGCAGATTTGTTCAATTATATAGCATTCGAATTGTAACAGACAAGCCGGCAGACATACGCCTGTATAGCGCAAGATGCGGGCTTCAAATTGAATGAGGCTCATTATTTTTAGAGTACAGTAGTCCTTTAACTTTATTAACTTTACTTAATAACTTGTTTGTGATGAAAGTTGTTGCAATGACCATCAATAAAATAGTGGGGAAGTATTGATCATCAACGACAGTTTGCAGAGACTCAAATTAGTATTTATACATTGCATTTATTTAACAATTTTAAAGTTACATGTACCTACCACTCTTTCAATAAAATCAGACTCCCTCACTTTATTTCAAAGCATTTCACTCTATTATTTAATATCACGATGAAGAAGAAGTGACCCAAGAGCAGAACATGGCCACATTCCTCATATATTGGATAACCCTAGGAATGGTTTAATCTTTGATATGTGTAATCATCAATCCCTCTAACATTCTAAGAGATAGCATGCCTAGAATGGGAGGAATCCAACTCAGTGACCAATTTATACCATAAAAGATGCCATACATAACAGCTGGTGAGCTGAGTTATAACCTTCACCAGGTTTGTTGCTATGTGAATATAAACCAATCAGGACAGGGTAACATAGTAATTAAGATTCAAACTAAAAAACAAGCAATCTTATCTAAAACAAATCTATAACAGTGTGACGTTTGAAAGACTTAGGCCAACATTTTTATGTGTGATTAGCAATGATTTGTTTCTGTGGCCCTTGATGGGAACATGTAACTTTTGTTATTTTGGGGTATGTTTAGTATGAGAAAATGTAAACCACCCATACATGAAAAGTACAGAAGATGTGTATGTGTGACAGTGGCCAGTTAGGTTAGAAAGGCTCAACAAAGGCGGAGTAATAATATCTCGGACACACATGACATAAGAAAGCATGATAAAAATCTAAGATGTAGTTCAACTACATAAAGTGCGAAAAAGTCTGGGCTTTCTATATTTACTTGCAAAATAATGTTTCTAAATAGAAGGTTGCCCATATATAGTTAAAAACAATTTACCACTTGGATATTTTCTGCATTTTATTTTTTCCTGACAATAAGAGGTTAAGCAGTAAATTAATTTAAGTATAACCATTGGGATTATGGCAATAAAGCTGATCACACTGTACTCAAACTACTAAAATAAATTAGGAATATTACTATCACATTTCATGACCGTTAGCAGGAGCTTAATCACATTCCAAGAATTATTGATACCATCAAAGTCTCTGTTATGAAGGAAAGAGATAAGCAAGAAAGGTCTTAAAGCTTTGAGCCAGATATCTTGGATATCTTTTTTAGCGATTTGCCCTCCAGAATTTCACATTTATTCTATCTGCCAACTTGCAGTAATATAATATCTAAAATTATTGCGTAATTAAAGACTCCAAAACTTTTAACCTTAGATGTTCATCTTATATTGATTTTTTTGATTGCTGTAGGAAAAACTTTTTTTAATTTATTTGCAAACAGCATATCACAAGATTTTTAAATCACTTTGGTTTAAGCACCATGAATATAACCAAAAATACAATGAGCCTCATTCAATTGCAAGCCTGCAGGTCGCGGGATGTAGGCCGTAAGTCTGTGGGCCCGCAGCATCTGCAACTTATGGTGATATTCAATTGGCCAAGCCCGCATGTGCCAGCCCGACAGTGCACATCGTAAACCATGCTATCGAACAAAGCATTTGCTGGCTTGAACATGATCAATTACGCAAGGCCGTAACAGCCAAGGGAAACAAAGATCGTCTTCATTACATCAGTGAAAAATGGTGGTTGGATTTCAAACTCCTACAGGCTTGAATTACGAGTTACGATCCGACTTACATTCCAGATATAATGCAAATTCTGTAAAACGTATTTTCTTGTGTGCTTTGATAAAAAGTGTAAACGAATAATATTTTATAAATAAGTTTGGTAATTTAAATTATACAGCGCAGTTAACAACTATTACTTTTTTTGGTGTTGCTGTCAAAGTTATAGATTATCTTATGTTCTATAGGATTGTTTGAATATGGCAGTTTGTATGAGGGAAGCACATGCAATCCAGTTTCTACTGAACTAGAAGATAGGACGGGTCCAAATGAGAAAGGACCAAAAATGCATAGTACTGAAGTTCATTATTTTCAGTTGATGCCATTCCTTTTAGTAGTAGCACAGCCTCTATTCCACATTGATATACACAGGCTTACAAGAACATGGGGATTGGATATAGTGCTGTTTGGGAGGGAAGTAAGTTAAGTAGACAAACTGTATTGATAGGGCTCACAGACTGTAATACATCTATTCTCTGTTATATTGTCTAAAAAAGGATACCCATCCTGAAAATGTTAATTTCGCAAGTGGATACATTAATTTAGATGAATAGTGCTAGTAGTTGGAAGTTCTTGGGTGTCCTGATTACAACATGTCATGTGCCAAGTATGAAGCACAACACTCAAATTGAGAAAATGGTGGGGAAACAGAGGCGAAACGGTTGTATTTTTGAATGATTACATGATAGAAGATAGATATTATTTAACAAATCACCTTTTTAAAATACAATAAAAAAAATGATGACTAGGAATCAGTTGGCATAAGGGGAAATATTTGGAAAGTAATTTTTGTATGATAATTGTGTCCTAAGCTCTCAGGTCTCTTTACAAAATGCTATTACTATCTTCTAAACCACAATCCTAAAAGAAGTCTGGGCTACCAGCCTTCCTATTCCTAATGTTTGAGATTGTATTTATTATCGGAAACTGTGAATAAATAATAGTAATAATAGCCGAAAGACTTTAGGAAAATAAAGCTCAATTAAAGAAGTAGAATATAAACAGTCCAAATCATGAACAAATACTAACTGTAACTAGAATATGTTTTTATAAAATTGTATTGCTAAAGTGCATTATATTATTTTTCTGATGTTTTCTCTGTCTATACATACCGTTATATATCTTTTGTCTAGTTTACACAAAATATAAACCCTAAATATGCTGAGATATCCACAATGTCGCTGCTCTGTGACATCATCTTGCTGCTAAGTACTATGCTATGTACAAAAGCTATCACTCCTTAACAATACAATTTTAATATCATATCTCTGAGACCTAGATATAAGGCCTACATAGCAATGCATATAGATGAAGTGATGTGTATTAGCTGTAACAACATTTATTATGAGTATAACTCTCTAATTATCAAAATGCAGGGTTCTAGTTGGAATAGATTAAGATTTTGCACTGCAACACAATAAACACATATATTGAAATAAAAAAAAGTGACTTAAAAGAAATATATTTTATGGGATGGGCATTGATTACAGGAACAAACTGAAGAACCCATAAAGGGTTTGACCTTCCTCGTTCCTCATCTACATCTGCTCTATTAAAACTAAGAATAAAGTCTCTGGCCCCTCAACCACTCACCTAAAATTTGTACCCACTTGATCCTATTCCACCACAGCTAATCCCTTCCCTTTCAACCACACTTATCCCAGCTCTCACACATCTATTCAATTGCTTTCTAAACACTGACAAGTTCCCATCATTTGTAAAACATTCCTTATTTACACCCACCTTTAAGAAAACCTCATGGGACCTAGCTTCTGTATCCCAATAACGCCCACTCTCTCTATTTCCCTTCAAAACTAATTCACCAACTTGTCTACAACTTCCTAACCCAAATCCGTTCCTCCAACTCTCTTTTCAACCACCTTTAGTCTGGCTCTCAACCCAATACTCCACAGAGACGGCTCTCACTAAAGTCTTTAATGATCTGATCACCACCAAGGCAAAATGTCCCTTCTCTATCTGAATTCTCCTGCATCTCTCTGCTGCTACAATACAGTTAGTCATGCTCTTCTTATCCAATTTATAAACTTATTATCCTTGTCACAGGTCTGTCATGGTTTCAATACTATCGAGAATATCGAACATTTAGTGTCTTCTTTGCTGCCACCCCTTCTTCCCCACACCATGTGAAAATTGCAATACCTTAAGGTTCAGTCCTAGGCCCCCTCCTCCTCTTGATGTATATATCCTATTGCATTTCAGTATAATTTGTATGCAGGTGACACTCAGCACTCTATATCTAAGCACCAGACCAATCACCCTCTCTTGTCCCACCCGTTGCCTACTGTCTCTTAAATATATCTTCCTGGATGTCTACCCATCAACTCAAACTCAACATTTCAAAGACTGAGTTCCTAATCTTCTCTACTATAGTTCCCCCTCCTCATATATCTCTCATCCTTGGCTGCCACCTCTCAGGGCCACTGTCTTGGTACGTTTTGTTACAGTCCTCTCTTTCATTCTTTACATGCAAGCAATGCCGTCTAGACTAAGAAAACATTTTCAAAATACGTCAACTAAAATTTAAATCCATTCACTCATATCTCACTTCTGCAGCTCATTCCTTATTGCCATTCCCATCGCCTGCCTCCACTACAATCCACAATGAACGCCTCCGGGAGACTCAACTACCACACTCAGTGCTCAGTGTTTGCTGCACCTCTCTGTCAGTTACTCCACTGGTAGTCAAAAAAAAAAAAAAGAGGTGCTCAATCAGAGAACAAACTAACCTTAATAGTTTTGTTCTATGGACATGATAACCCACTCTAAGAGCAACCTCTTTTAGCTCACTTGTTCCCTTCACAGGGCGAAATATCCTATAGTATATAGGGATTAGTCTCCCTAAGGCTGATAGGAATAACCCTTGCTATTTCACTGTTGTTATATCTAGTTTTTAATGACGTCATACAATTTTACATTGACTTGGTCCCTTTTAAGAAATAAATGATTAGAATCACTTTAAGTTATATAAATGCTACACATTATAAAACACATTTACCCGCACATTGACTCTAAAATAAAATGCCTGTATGTGCCATTTTTTCTCTGAGTCAGACAAGAATTATCTTTCAAGTTAAAAATAGAAACTAAAGATGTCTGCTACTTAAGTGCGTCCATTGTTAAACCTTCCAGTATACCTGGAAAATACTGCTGATTGGAAGAACAACATTTTAATGGAGGTACAATGAGACATTTACTTTAGTGCACATCCAGGTACATATAGCCATTCAAATTTTTTACATTTAATGCATATTTCTTTTGTTGTCATTATAAATACTTTGACTTTTAAGATGAAATTGAGAAAGCTATTTTAAACAGAATGTATTTCAACTTTTCAACTCATTGCTTAAAGGAAAACTGACAAACACCTTTCATATGTAATGAATGTTTCTTTAATTGTTTATTTTAAATGTATATATTTTTAATCTATATGATTTTAAAAAGAATAAAACTTATCTTAATCCTGAACATTGCACTTTCACTTGATAAGACATTTTTGTCTAGGAAACTGAGAGGTCCTTCTATATTGTTTAAGTGGAGCATGGCTTTGGTGGCCATATTTGCCAGTGGTAGTGATTGTAGTGCTGCAGCTGTTTTGTTACCAGTACATTTATTGTGGCATGTAAGTCTGATGAAGTCAAGCCTGAATAAGATAGTTGCACTAGCATTGTGCCTTCAAATGCTGCTATACTGCCGCTCTTACATACAAAAGTACAGGTGGGTCCACCATTTTAATATGACTTGCTGTTTTTGTTCAATACTTCAGTCTTTTCCGACTCTTGGTGACCATATGGATGCAGCACTACAGGTACATCTGTCTGTGTTTCTGGTTGTGCTCATTCGTATGGTTTTCTTGGCAAAGATACTGGAGTGGGTTGCCAGTTTCTTCTCCAGTGGACCAAAATGTGTCTGACCTCTCTGCTATGAGCTGCCCATCTTGGGTGACCCTACATGGTATAGTTAACAGCTACATTGACGTACACGTGCCCCTTCACCACAAAAAGGTAGCATTTGACTTTATAAGAGGGTTATTTAAAGAAATTGATATACAGCCTTATTAAATTGCGATTTGGCAAATTGAAAAGAGCTCTATTTAAGCACAGAGTATATTTTTTTACAGAAGTTTTTAGTTAGTGGAGACCTTGCTTTTGAATAGTAGTTCACCAACTAAAAACTTCTGTAAAAAAATATACTCTGTGCTTAAATAGAGCTCTTTTCAATTTGCTGAATCACAATTTAATAAGGCTGTATATCAATTTCTTTAAATAACCATCTTATCAAGTCAAATGCTACCTTTTTGTGGTGAAGGGGCTTGTGTACCTCAATGTAGCTGTTAACTATACCATGTAGGGACACCCAAGATGGGTAGCTCATAGCAGAGAGGTCTGACACATTGTGGTCCACTGGAGAAGAAACTAGCAACCCACTCTGGTATCTTTGCCAAGAAAACCATACGAATGAGCACAAAACAGAAACACAGACAGATGTACCTGGAGTGCTGCATCCATAAGGCTGATGATGTTTTTCGATGGGTTCTGGTATTCTAAGATGCATGTGGTCCTTTAAACAAATTGTACTAGTTGTTCCTATGACTTGCAAAAATGTATGCAGATCTTACCTGTTTGAATCAGGCCATTACCATATACAGTATGTCATTTAGTTCCACATATATATATATATGGACACCTGAGAAAATGGTGCTCAAACCAAAAACAAAAGATCAAACATCTGCTTGATATATATCAGTTAGCGTTAGATTTATGCAATCTCCTGCATTTAACAGCTGTGTTGCTAATACAGTATAATAGCTAGGAGTAATAGTACATGTGAGGATTGTCAATTGCATTATAGGCTACAATTCGCACACCCCACAGAGCAATCACCATTGAGCACAATAGAGATAACATTATTAAAACTCTACATTCATTTGACTTGTTTATATAATGTGACTGTGGGGCAGAAATTCACTTGCAGCCATTATTTTAGACTAAAGCACTTAGAAATACAGAGGAATGTTATTGTTACTTTATAATTCTGCTAGCTTTTTAACTGCAGCAATTGACAGTTTATATACATAATATTTTCATACAGAAATGTTCATAAAAGAATAACTGCCTTTAACGGCTAAAGTGGCTTAGTGAAATACTTTAAATCTCATGTCAGGTACTATGTAATTCTGCAATTTTATGTCAGATGATGTATAATTCATCAATATTAGCATACTATATACAAGCCAAACTTAGGTTCAAGGTGCTTCTGTCTTTTATAAGATTAATGTATTCTACTGTGAAAGTATTCTATTTAAATCTAAAGGATTCCAGCTTAGATAGATGCAGATATTGGAGTCCTGAGGCAATCTAAACCCTTGCATCTAGAAATTTAAATTGACCCATAAAAGATCCATCTGTCCCTGACCATTTGTTGTTTTTCTCTTCACGCTTCAAATTTTTGAAAGTTACAAAAGTCCGCTTCACTTTGACCACAACTCTCTAAGTGCCAAGTCATTTGAGAAATGAGCTTTTGCAGAAATTAAACCAAACGTCTTAGGCCAAGTTCTGTTGAGTGGTATCAAGAGTGAAACATCTTGCTAAGGAACAGCACTAACTGCTAGCACTTGGCCTAGCTGGAGGCTTTTCAAGAAAACATTCAAAGTCTACCCTAGTGGGACAATAATAAGCACCTACATTTTGCAAAATGCTTTTAATACAATTGTGCAGGACATTATTATTATTATTACTTATTTTTAACGCTCCAACATATTCCATAGTGCTATACATGGGTAAGTTCAAGACAAAAATAATAGTTCTTTTAAACCTGTGGCAAGGGATGGAGGGCCCTGTCTGTGAGCTTAGAATCCAGTGTCCAGAGTGCTCTCCCCAAAGAGCCATGCAAGATTGAAACCTTGCAAACTTACAATCTAAAGATTGGAGGTCATTATATTACTTAACTATTGTTTTAATGATATGCCGCTATAAAAAAAGCAGTTGTTTTGACCACTGCAGAATAAAAAATATATAATATAAAATTTTAGGTCTGACCAAGAGCATTATTAAACAGGAAAAAAGTCATACAGCTGATCCCTGGAGGGATTCATGATACATTAGTAGATATTGTGTGCTATGATTGTCTGGACAGCTATGGTTGCATTGAATGATGCATGGAGTCTACTTCTTGAGCCAGTGAGGGGGAAGGAATGTGGTGTCAATTTCAATCTTGTCCAGTTATCAGACAATTGAACTTCTGCCTGTTCCCTCCTCCTTCACCTCTCCATCTACTGATAAATTCAAATACACCCCCATCATCCAGCTCTCGGGATGTGATGTAACAAACACAAAGTGGATTCCTGCACTCAGAGATCTTTAATAATTCAGATTTTTATTCTGTCCATAGATTACACAGCTGTTAATATTGTTAGCTTGGTACATACAGTATGTGACAAACAAGTAATGTTTTTCATGAACTGCAGTGATCTCTTAAAGGTTTGAATAAGATAATTATTATAATTTGGATACCCCATTGTTCGTTTCGAACTATTATAAAAAATATTATATGGGTAGCTGGGAATCTGATTGTTTACAGTTTTAAAAGTCAGCAAGTCAAACCTTTAAATAAATTCGTAATTTGAAAGGTAACCAGTGCAGAGAACAAAGTATGGATTTTAAATGTCAGGTCTTAGTAAATAATCCTCATTATTCACACTAGTGTCATTCTCAAGGTTCTCCCTTCCTGCACTTAACTATACTTTAATGAATTTTTCTTTCAACTGCTCCTGGTGTATGGCAGGGGCTGCTTGTGGACTGATTGTTTGCAGTTTGTCTGACCTAGAGGAAGACAGTGACACAGCAGCGTAAAGTTTATGACAGCTTAGAGCAGAGTGAAGACCGGGAAATCTGAAAAAATATATAGGCCAGTGGTTTTACAAACTATTGTATTGTTTGTTTACTCCACCCAGGGATAGCTGGATGAGAGTTGATTAGTGAAGAGAACTGTGTATTGATTAAAGGACCACAATATTCACCATATGTACTTGCAACATTAGTAAGTGGGTGAAAAATCATTTTTAAAATTGACCAAGAATTGACTTAGATATTGTCATTTTAGTTTAACTCTTGCAGCCCTTCCACAAGAATCTGCATAAATAACATTTACATATATTATAAATGTTCACAATGTTTAATTATGTGAACTAGTTATATACAATAATATAAATAAATATATATATATATATATATATATATATACATACATAGATATATATATATATATATATATATATATATATGTATACATATATATATATATATATATATATATATATACACATATATATATATATACTAGCGAATTGCCTGTCAAAAAATTACGGCAATGAAATTGTAAGTGAGCTAATGCTATTTGGTGTATAATAATAAAATAACTAATAGATTAATAAAGTAATATACTTTACCTATTAAGTAATATATGCAGGAAGCATTCTGTTGAAGAGGTGGTAATGGTGTCTTGATGTTGCTGCAGCATTAGTGGTGTGGAGCTGTTGTGTAAGCGTGCTGAATGTGTGCAGTGTAATAGTGTGCGTGTGCGAGACCAAACCGTTAGCGTAGTTGTGTACTTCCGCATTGGTGTAAAATGGCGGGTAATGTGTGGTATGCGTCTTAATGGAATATCCGTAGGTCGTTTGTGGTGTTTTGCGAGTTTCTTGTGGTGTTTTGCGTGTTTAGAGTGCTGTAGCCTCGTTTTCGTTTTGTTCGGCGGCCATTTTTTTCTCGCTTAGCAAATTTTTTTAGTGTTCAAACTCTTTTATTTTTAGTTAAATGAAGGTGTAAGTAGTTTTTTTGAGGTCCTAGATGCTTCCTCTTGCTGTAGGTAAGCTTTTTATGTATGTGGTGTGTGTATTTATTGTGTTTTGAATTTTGTAATGTTCGCAAGTTGCGTCCGATTGTTGCGAGGTCATAATGTGTGGTAACGGGTCTGGTATGTTGTTTGCATTGCGAGGTAAAGTTTGTGAGGGTCATAGTTGGTGTGTCGTGTTGTTTGCGTTGCGACGTAAAGTTTGCGAGGGTCGCAGTTGCTGGCAAGGAGCGCCTTTGGTGCTCCATGCCAGCAACTGAGGCCCTCGGCCGCTGCCCTCGCTATGCAAGCCCGCAAGCTTGAGCAACGTCTCTGGCTGGCTCACCTGCTCACAACTATATATGTGATATATGTATATATATATATATATATATATATATACACACATATATGTGTATAATTATATATATATATATATATATATATATATACATATTATATATTATTAGAATAGCATTTTATTAAGTGGGGAAAAATTAGCAAAAATAGAAAAAACAAAACTAAAAACCTATTGAAGAGTGTTGCCAGTACAAGTTAAATGTACAATGCTACACAGTGACTGGTGATTGCTAAAAAATTTGGGTATGCAGTGTGTAAATACATATACCTGTATCTTCTAAAATGGTTCCACAATTTATCAAACCATTTTGCATATGATAGTATTACCCACACAATCCATACAAGCTAATCCCAGTTCAGCTCCCCTCATATAGCAAATAACTTTGCTAATCCTTGGGTAGTTGTAAATGACTAAAGCTCTAAAAAAAAACAAAAAGATGAGTAGTAACTCATAAAATGCAAATATGCACTTATTAATAAGGAAAAAATCTAGGCAGCTTAAAGCTTGTCCCTGCATTGCCATTTGCCACTTTAATTCATCAATGCATATAAGCAGTTCCCAGTGGCCTATGCATATAGTTATCAACCTCCTCCCCACAATACAGAAAAGAGTTACTTGCGCAAAGATAGTCCCAACGGTCCGTATCGCCCTAGTTCGTGCATACTCATGGGCCCATCATAACTCCCTGGATCCAGCATCAATTGTTAAAAAGAAAACACATTTTCCATATGCTTTTCATCCTGTATCTAATGGTGCAGAACTAGGCCTATTATTTGCATTGATTTGTTTTGTTTGGTATTTTTGTATAACTGGATATTTTTTAGTGGAACTTGGAAAAGTATATATATAGCTTTTTGTTTTTTTTATATAAGTGCCATTTTAGATTTTACTTTACTCTCGTCTGGATACTCATGGCAGAAAGACTGTCAAAAGTGCTGGCTAGTTAGTAAATGGAAAAGAAAACTGTTAGCAAACAGTTCTTTTACTATTTTACTACTATCACTGATTTGTTTATTGAATGTCTTTTTCTGAAGTGGTATAAAAACACCAGTAAAGTTAAAGTGATTTTTTTTGAAAACAAAATTAGAGTGTAATCCCTCAATGGCTTACATTACAATTAACTACATGCTAAGAAATTACTATGTACTATTTCTTTTATCCATATGAAAGTCTTTAAAAGCTAATAATTAATCTTCTCTATACTTATGTACCAAAGACAATTATACACATGTCATGATTTTAGTCATTCAGGGATATACACTGCACATTGCAGCAGATGGCCAGAAAATGAGGCAGAAAGTGAAGTCATTCTGAGGTTAATCATAGAAGAACAGACATGAGAATCGGCTGAAATCCACTGTATATTTTATCTATTGACTTAACAACTAAAGCATAGATCCTTCAATGGAAAAATCAAAATTCTACATATCACTTCTTCAAACGAGCATGTCTTACATTGGAAATAAACTATAGAAATATATTGGATCAATAATATATTGGACCCCAACCCCCCTATAGATCTGCAAAGGGCAATATCATTCATGAAGGATCAAGTATACTATAGATGAGACAATTCAGTACAAGTCTTAGAGTATTGGCAGTGTGAGATATCTACATCAACTTCATTCTGTATATGTATTCAGAAAAATATAGTTTCAATTGAGCTAACTCTGAATCATATTAATAATGTACAAATGTATAATAGAGGAGCAAGAGTATCTTAATTACCTGGGTAACCCATTAAGGGTTTATTTAACTGGGTAACCCATTAAGGGTTTATTCTTTCTGCTACATTAATGTGTTTGGTGTGGAATACATTTTCAGCCATATTAAATAGCGATTCGGTAAATTTAAAAGGGCTCTAATTAAGCACACAGCATATTTTTTTTACAGAAGTTTTTTTTTAGTGAACTTCTATCCAAAAGCAAAGTCTTCACTAACTAAAAACTTCTGTAAATAAAATATGCTATGTGCTTAAATAGAGCCCTTTTAAATGTACCGAATCGCAATTTAATAAGGCTGTTTGTGTTTAGTATTTACATTAAACAGACATATAGCCGTAGCTAGTTTGCACATCTTTGTTGGAGCTCTACAGCATTCAGTAATTTACCATAATGAAAATGCTGTGACAGTGAAAGACTAACACTACCTTAAAAAACAATACTCATATTAAGAAGAAGGTTATTGCTATAGTCACATTAAATTCCTTTAATGCCACACGGATGTATGTTGAATAGGTACTTAAACAATACAATAATTCTCATTAAAAGTATTATGAATGCCAACTGCTTCCAAGTTGCTTTGCTGATTCTAATATTGGATGTAAACACAGCCCTTGAGAACTCACTGGCATTATTTGACTGAACCAATCAGGAGGCTATCTTGTACGACAATTGTATCCCCACCACTCTACATTTGTTAAGACTTCAACTGCTCAACAACTAATTGGATAGTCTATATGTGTTGCAGCTCAATAATGTTTAGAAATAAAGCACAGTTGTTTTTCACATGGTATTATAGATTATCAAAATCATAATGCAACATAAAACATTTATATTTTTCATAAATTCTAGTAGGCTATATTTTTTAAAGGGCCACTGAAGTTATCCAGATTGCTTATCAGAAACAAATCAATAGAAATAAAATGTTCTTAAAAAACAAATTATGGCTTTTCATCCATATTCTCCAGTGTTCTGCATTAGTAATGAAAAGGGATGTGCAGCTTTTTTAGCAAATAGGCTGTGTACCATAACTGGGCTGTCTATGGACCTGGATGTGATTGCCAGCTCAATCATTTTCCAATTCTCAGACATGATTCCTAATGGGGAATGTCACTACTGGAGGCTGTCCTTGCCTCTCATTTCCCAGGGACTGATTTGAAGAGGTATGGAGCTGATTATGTTTAATAGCTCAATCTGTCTGAACTGTCCTGGCCTCTCTTTTCCTAAAGACCGACTGGAGAAGGCAGAAGTGCCTTCCCTGCTGTCTCTTAGACTACAGTATGCTGTGTCCTGACCAACAGATTCACCTTGCTGTATATCTCCCTGTCTGTGTTCTGCACAGCAACATTTGCTGCAGATAAGAGGGGAAATCAAGTGACATTTATTGAACAGAATAAAATGTTTGTATGTACATTTACACAACACTATTTGAGAACATGCAAAGGTCAAGAAGGGTGAGGCTGTGCTCAAGATTCTGATAAAGTTGTGTAGAAGACAAGCAGATCTAGAAGAGGAAGAGGGTATAGTTAGGAGGTATGCTATGAGCACAGGGCAATTATCCATGGATTTTGCATCTAGTAGGGAATGCATACACCACAAATGTATTTAAAGGTTTTATAGATGGATCTCATTCACACAACAGAAATATATGCTGCACTTTGCCTGGTACTTTCTTCCTGTCAGCCAGAATTGGCAGCAATTATTCAAAATATAATTAAACCTGTTTTAGTGTACATAAAATATACTGTCTTGCTATAAGCACAGATATATTATATATTTATAAATATCTAATGCTTTTTTCACTAGTTAGTGTAGAAAGTCTTGCATCTAGAAGAGAGGATGCATATATGCCAGGTTGCAGTTGCCACACTATCAGTTCATAGAGAAAAGAGAGACTAGGATAGAATAACTGTCTTGCTGAAAGCCCCATTGAAACAATGGGCAAGACTGGATCTGAGTGCTGGATCTGATGGGATGGCTTTTTTTGCTGTAGAACATGGTTTTACTAAAAAAGCAGCATAACTTTGTAAAAATTGCATCAGTTTCAAATATTATATTAATTTACTTTTAATTTTGCTTTCCTTTTCAGCTCTATCTGATGCACTACAGATAAGCAAGATCCAAATACTTGGTCCACCCTCTGTCATTTTTCTTCAACAGTGAGAATCCTTTGATTGGCTGACTGGTAACTTACTATTCTCACTGGAAAGGAGAGTCAGCAAGGGGTGGAGTCAGAAATTTTAGAGTGAGTTTCAAGCATTTTAAGAGTTTTTTGGGGCATTATGGAACAATCTTAATTTTAGATGGAGGCATACAATCTTTTTTTTTTTTTCTCACTGGGTTTTTGATAACAAATTTGTTAAAACTGTCTGAGAAACTGCCAGAAGGCATTCAGCAATTTACAAAACATTTTATTTTTAGGTAAGCATTATAGCATACGCATTTGAACAGTGTAGAGTGTATCACTGTGTGCAGATATCATATTATCAATATCTAATCCTTTAAAACGATTCTAAAATCGAATGACTATACTTTGAGACTTCCATGGCATCTGCCTCAAAAACAATTAATTCAAAATCTGAAGCTCAGACTAGTAGCTCTCCCTACACAAATTAATAAAGCTGAATTTTAATTCAGATTGTTTTTCTCTTTATGAAGCAAATTACTGAACATTTTTTTTTTCCTCACTCTCTAAAGATTTAGAAAACTGAAATAAATATGAGATGTTTTGGCTCAGATGCATCACAGCAAACTAGTTAAATATTCTGCCCCATCTGTTTTTATTTCAATCCAACATGCATTAAAAAAGTACTAATTAATATATTGATCCTGGAGTTATACAAGTAGTTATACCCGATGATAAATTGCTTTTTCGATAGTCATCGTAAAAATATCTACAACCTCACCATCACAGTGTCAGAAGTCTCATTCAAATACATTGCATGACATACATACAACTCCCCTTTCTCTTACACCTCTTTCCAACATCTTCTGTAGGAGGTTCACAGCCAATGGGGATATGTTTCTCTTTATAAAGTATAATGTTAGTCTCTTTGCATGCTACACTAGTTGATTATCAATGCTTTGAGATCGACCAAAAGCTTGAGATACTAGCTCATACATCCACTGCCTTAAAGGTATATGGAAGTGTCCATGTTTTTCCCTTTCTCTAACCTAACACATACTGCTTATATCATAAACACACATTACATTGAGTCATTCTATACACACACAGATTTATTTAATTTAAAAAAAAATGGGTTCCACACCTCCAGTTATAGGTCTTGGTTCTAGCCAATAGAAACTCTGAATTCAAGTTTATTTAACCCTATACTAACCTTCAAGCCAACAGCAGAACAATGCAAAAATGATAGCAATGTCTGAGTTCCTCCTTGCTTCCTTGTGGTGGGGAAAAAAGGACTACACATCCCCAAGGCTTTATAGAGACTGCCTGCCCAGAGATTGCAACAATTTTTTAGCAGCTTGTGATTGGCCAAAACGAAATATGGGTTGTATGCTAATTTAGGTTAACTTCCCTGTCAAAATCAAAGTTGCAAACGTTAGGGTAAGTTTATTAATGTTTATTTTGGGATTTGTTTTTCATGCAAAGAAAATGGTTTCAATCACTACTGATTTTCCTCTCTCAGATGCATTTATAACCCAATGAAACTTAAATATTGCTTTAAACGGTATGTTCTACTTAAATATATGTTTATTTTATATTAAAGACCACTCCTAAAGAAAATTAACTATGTAAACGTTGTGGAACTTACCACAACTAAATAAAAAATGATGTTCCATTCATGTAACTGATACTTAGAATTTAGAGCTTTATCTGATTGGGTAAAAAAGTCAAGAGCCAAACAAGCTATAGATGTAAACTGTGACAATTACATTCATTTCTTGAGCTCTTAACACACATCAGCACATTTACAGCTAAATGCTATAACTTTTACACAATGATTGAACATCAATATATATATATATATAATCTATAATTGTATCAATTCATATAAGAGCAGTTTTTGTTTAGGTGGATCTTCTCCTCTTATACATACAGAAACAAAACTTTCAAATCCCCAGAAGCTTTCTTCAATATCATTTTAGGAATTCAAAGTTACCCAATACCATATTATATGGTACACTTTTGTTGGAATTGTTACAAAAGATATACAGTCAGGTCCATAAATATTGGGACATCGACACAATTCTAATCTTTTTGGCTCTATACACCACCACAATGGATTTGAAATGAAACGAACAAGATGTGCTTTAACTGCAGACTTTCAGCTTTAATTTGAGGGTATTTACATCCAAATCAGGTGAACGGTGTAGGAATTACAACAGTTTGTATATGTGCCCCCCACTTTTTAAGGGACCAAAAGTAATGGGACAATTGGCTGCTCAGCTGTTCCCTGGCCAGGTGTTTGTTATTCCCTCATTATCCCATTTACAAAGAGCAGATAAAAGGTCCAGAGTTCATTTCAAGTGTGCTATTTGCATTTGTTGCTAATTCTCAATATGAGATCTAAAGAGCTGTCACTATCAGTGAAGCAAGCCATCATTAGGCTGAAAAAACAAAACAAACCCATCAGAGAGATAGCAAAAACATTAGGTGTGGCCAAATCAACTGTTTGGAACATCCTTAAAAAGAAAGAACGCACTGGTGAGCTCAGCAACACCAAAAGACCCGGAAGACCACGGAAAACAACTGTGGTGGATGACCGAAGAATTATTTCCCTGGTGAAGAAAACACCCTTCACAACAGTTGGCCAGATCAAGAACACTCCCCAGGAGGTAGGTGTATGTGTGTCAAAGTCAACAATCAAGAGAAGACTTCACCAGAGTGAATACAAAGGGTTCACAACAAGATGTAAACCATTGGTGAGCCTCAAAAACCGGACGGCCAGATTAGAGTTTTCCAAACAACATCGAAAAAAGCCTTCACAGTTCTGGAACAACATCCTATGGACAGATGAGACTAAGATCAACTTGTACCAGAGTGATGGGAAGAGAAGAGTATGAAGAAGGAAAGGAACTGCTCATGATCCAAAGCACACCACCTCATCAGTGAAGCATGTTGGTTGTAGTGTCATGGCGTGGGCATGTAGGGCTGCCAATGGAACTTTTTCTCTTGTATTTATTGATGATGTGACTGCTGACAAAAGCAGCAGGAGGATTTCTGAAGTGTCACGGGCAATATTATCTGCTATTATTCAGCCAAATGCTTCAGAACTTATTGGACGGTGCTTCAATGACAATGACCCGAAGCATACTGCAAAAGCAACCAAACAGTTTTTTTAAGGGAAAGAAGTGGAATGTTATGCAATGGCCAAGTCAATCACCTGATCTGAATCCGATTGAGCATGCATTTCACTTGCTGAAGACAAAACTGAAGGGAAAATGCCCCAAGAACAAGCAGGAACTGAAGACAGTTGCAATAGAGGTCTGGCAGAGCATCACCAGGGATGAAACCTGAAGTCTGGTGATGTCTATGCGTTCCAGACTTCAGGCTGTAATTGACTGCAAAGGATTTGCAACCAAGTTTTAAAAAGTGAAAGTTTGATTTATGACTGTTAATCTGTCCCATTACTTTTGGTTCCTTAAAAAGTGTGAGGAACATATACAAACGGTTGTAATTCCTACACCGTTCACCTGATTTGGATGTAAATACCCTCAAATTAAAGCTGAAAGTCTGCAGTTAAAGCACATCTTGTTCGTTTCATTTCAAATCCATTGTGGAGGTGTATAGAGCCAAAAAGATTAGAATTGTGTCGATGTCCCAATATTTATGGACCTGACTGTATAAGCACCTGGTGTATAGAGCCAAAAAGATTAGAATTGTGTCGATGTCCCAATATTTATGGACCTGACTGTATAAGCACCTACTATATTACTTAAGAGCTATAATAATTGACTGTGCTGGCTCTTCTAATTTTTCCATAGTCATAGGAAGGAAAGGAGGAGGGGAGAAAGGCACAGGGGAGGGAGGGAAGTGGGGAGAAAGACACAGGGGAGGGAGGAGGGGGGGAGAACACAGGGGAGGGAGGAGGGGGGGGAGAACACAGGGGAGGAAGGAGGGAGGGAAAGACACAGGGGAGGGAGGAGGGAGGGAAAGACACAGGGGGGGGGGAAGAGACACAGGGGAGGGGGAAGAGACACAGGGGAGGGGGAAGAGACACAGCAGAGGGGGAAGAGACACAGGGGGAAAAAGACACAAGGTAGGGGGAGAAAGAGACACAGGGGAGGGGGAAAAGAGACACAGGGTTGGAGGGGAAATATGCACAGGGGAAGGGGGAAAAGACACAGGAAAGAAAGGGAAAGAGATACATGGGAGGGAGTGGGTTGAAAGAGACACATGGGAGGGAGGAGGTGGGAGAGATACAGGGGAGGGAGGAGGGAAAGAGACAGGGGCATGGGAGAGACACAGGTTAGGGGGAAAGAAGAGACACAGGGGAGGGGGGAAGAGACACAGGGGAGGGAGGTAGAGACACAGTAGAGGGGGAGAGACACAGGGGGAAAGAGACACAGGGAAGGAGGGGAAGAGATACAGGGGAGGGATTGGGGGGGAAAGAGACACAGGGGAGGGAGAGAGGTAAAAGAGACACAGTGGAGGAGGGGAGAAAGGGAGAGAGACACAGGGGAGGGATGAGGGGGGGAAATAGACACAGGGGAGGGAGCAGGGGGAGGAAGACACAGGGGAAGTGGAGAAAGAGACACAGGAGTGGAGAGACACGGTGGAGGGGAAGAGACACAGGGGAGGGAGAGGGGAGAAGAGACACAGGGAAGGGAGAAGGGGAAGAGACACAGGGGAGGGGGGGAGACAGATTAAATATTATTATTATGACGGGCAATTGACTAGTATAGAAATAATCAGGCAGATTGTGTTGGAGTCAGCAAAGGTGGAGCTTGTGACATCAGAGCCTTGACTGCAGCTGCTATACTGCAGTAATGGGGAATATCTGTCACATGCACAGAAAACAACGAATCATGAGAGCAGCTAATTTTCTATAGAAATATTGACCTATTGAGCATTTACTTACAGTATATGTATTACCCAACAACCATAAAATGTTTTGCACTCTCACCACATTATAAGTACATATATAAGTACATATTTTAGTATATTTTTAAGTTAGATATATTATATTGTATTTGCTTAGGGACATGGTCAGGGTCGAAAAACAAGGTTTTGTCCTTAAGTGTGCATTGAAAAGATGGACTGTCCAAAAGAGGGACAGTTCAGAGGTATGCATGTAAAAACCCATTTGATATACTGCCCAACATAAATAAAAAAAATGATAACCCCCTAGAATGAATCTTTTAAGAGAAAATAACACTATTTTTTATCTCTCTCTATTTTATTATGACATAGACCATTGTTTGTTCTCCATGTGCCACTGGTTATTTTTCCAAAATTTCAAGATAAAGTGAGAGTTCTTAAATGCATTTATTAAATGTAAATGTAAATTTTCAGCAGCTGCAATATTGGAAAATATGCAGATAGCATCATATAGCGTATTTTGTAAGAAGACACTG
Source organism: Discoglossus pictus (assembly GCA_027410445.1). NCBI lineage: Eukaryota > Metazoa > Chordata > Amphibia > Anura > Alytidae > Discoglossus > Discoglossus pictus. Next base: position 344,736,733 of record CM050164.1, on the reverse strand, counting down.
TTGCATAAAGCTTTATATCAGATACATTTCCCAACCCTTTGCATTATTACATACTAGGAAATTGCCCGTCAAATTTTTTTGACAGGAATAAAATTTGAAAGCTGGCAATGCTGTTTGCCAGACAATGCTTGCGGGCCCCTCCCAGTGTCTACTTTATGGGCCTTGCAATGAGCGCCTTGGGTGCTCATCGCGAGCCGCACAATGAGCAGCTTTACCGCTCATTGCTAGCCTTGGCCAACCTGCACTGTGTCTTTTCCACATCTTTCCCTCCCCTGTGTCTCCTTCCGCCCTCCACTGTGTCTCCCCCTCCCCTCTCACCCCTGTGTCTTATTTCCCCATCTCCCTCTCCTGTGCCTTCTTTTCCTCTCTCCCTTTCTCCCCTCTCCCTTCCCTGTGTCTCCTTCCCCCTCTCCCTCTCCTGTTCCTCCTTTCCCCCTCTCCCTTTACCCCCACTCCCTCCCCTGTGTCTCTTTCCCCATCTCCCTCCCCTGTGTCTCCTTTCTTCCATCTCTCCCTCTCCTGTTCCTCCTTCCCCCTCTCCCTTTCCGCCATGTCTCCTTTCCCTCTCTACCTTCCCCCCTGGTGCCTCCTTTCCCCCTCTCCCTTTCCCCCTCTCCCTCGCCTGTTTTTCCTTCCCCCTGTCCCTCCCCTGTGTCTCCTTTCCCCCTCTCCTGTACCTCCTTCCCCTCTCTCCCTTTCCCCCCTCTCCCTCTCCAGTGTCTCCTTTCCCGCCATCCCCCCTGTGTCTTCTTTCCCCCTCTCCTGTTCCTACTTTTCCCATCTCCCTTTCCCCCCTTGTGTCTCCTTTCTCCCTCTCCCTTCCCCCTCGTGTCTCCTGCCCCTCCCCTCCCTCCCTTGTCTCCTTTCCCCCCTCCTCTGTGTCTCATACTTGGATGCACCCCTCCAGTAGCTCCGCACTCACCTCCTCTGCATCTCCCGTCTTCTGTCCGGAACTACTTTCTGGACCAATCCGCACATTTGTGCAGCTTGATCCAGAACGTAGTTACGGCTAGAGGACAGGTGCCGCAGAGGAGAAGACGGAGTGTGGCGCTGATGGCAGGGTTGTATCCATGTACATGCTTGAGCTACTGGCAGAAACCAGGTACAGTGGAGGCCTTGCGATGAGCGCCAGAGTCGTGAGCCCTCCACTGGCAGAAACCAGGTACTGGGGGTGATGCAAGCCCTGGGGGCCTTCGGTGCTCATTGCAGCCTAAGTCCTGCGTGCTTCAACGGCTCGCCTTCGCAAGTGCCGCAAGTGCGTTACCAACATCACAAACGTTTCAAACAGTCCTGCAGAACACCAACTATTAAAGTGATGGATACATTCAATAATGTGGAGGGTTCCTCACCTACTCTTGTGTTATTCTATGGTGTCTATGCAGTAGCTAAGTATAGGATGTTTTCATAATTATATTTTCTATTTGAAAAAAAGGCAACATTGAATAATTTGTTTCATCTCTGTAAATATAGTCAAATAGATTGATGTTTACTTCAGCCAACAAGCATTATGTATGTGTAGGTGTTTGTATGTGTATATATAATTTTTCCCAAGCTCATTGAAAGACAAATGAAGCACTGTTACGCGGTTGGAGGACTTCAAGAAACTACAGCATTTGAATAACCTATAATTGAATTAAGTAAGCAGTGCAGAGTAAGCAGTGGAATTCCATTACAAGGTTGTTAACTAAACTAAAAAGCAGAACGGCTATTTGATGGTATTTTTTGATTTAAGGATTTAGCTGAAACAACAAAATCAAATCAGTTTCACCTTCTATAAAATGTTATCAGATGTTGCGAACAGATCCTACAGTGATTAATGACACAAGGTCGCAAAACAGTAAAGTCTTCAAACACCTACCTGTCCTCCAGTGGTAATGTAATTAAAACATTATTATAAATAGATAGTTCTTCTCTCCCATGGGTAAAATATCATTCACATTGATCTGACATCAGATCAATAGGTTAAGAAATTTGACAGTTCTGTGCTGAATATTCATATTTAAGAGTGCACATTTCTGAGCCTAGTGTCTTTCACAGAAAAGTTATTAGGAATGTTATTTTTAGCTAAAACAAATCATGAATTTGTTTATGACTTATGGGACACGGCACCTTCTGGTGTTGAGTTATTTGAGATTTCAATTTGGCGTTTGCTACTCCCTCAAAGACCAGTTAAGTGGAAGAGAGCAAAGAGAGAGAAAACATCTGGTCCTTTAAATAGTTCAAGGACGTAGCAAAAATAACGAATAAAATACGGATAAATGTCAGTTGCATTTGCGTGGAAAGGACAGCATAGAATAAATACAGTCAAAACTAATATTTTAGGAAAATTCAAGATTTAAAGAAACAGTTTCAAATACATATGTAACACATTGAAGATTCCCTTACTAATCCCACATCTAACACTATGTAATGTGATGGAGAAAATCACAATTTTAGTAGACTCTACTTGTATTGAAGACTTCCATTCTGGATGTTCTCAACACTTCCATTGGTAAGAGACAGTGATTCCCAAACTTCTCCTAAATGACCCCAGAAAGGCCAGCATTTAGGTTTACCATTATGTGATCCCAGGTAACTAGAAGCACCACAGTCTGTTGAATACTAATTACTTCACCTGTATTCACACAGTAAAAATGCTAGCCCGGGGTAAATGTATCCCTGTCTGAATTCTGTAGTGCTCCTCTATGCTCCTCTAGTGGACTTGAATATATGCTTCTTAAGATGGCGAGTCATTTCCCCATCTCCCTCTCCTGTGCCTTCTTTTCCTCTCTCCATTTCTCCCCTCTCCCTTTCCTGTACCTCCTTTCCCCCTCTTCCTTTACCCCCAAAATACCCAAATATTTGGTATAAGTCAATGGTTCCAATAGGTTTCAATGTGTGAATATATAGGTCAAGACCGGGCGGGCAGCTTCTCTTATGGCAAACACAGTTTACCGATATGTCTATGTATTGACTAAGAATGTAGAGTCCCTGTAGTGGGAACGGATTGGGAAACACCAACTATACCTCATAGATTGAGGTTTCCAAAGATTAGATTTAAAGCTCATTTACATACACACGGAAATTGGGAGTTTTATAACGTGATCATCTGCACTATGGACTGGTGCGCTCACTCTCCCCTACCCCTCTGTTCACTCAGCATCAAACATAAAACATTTACTGTCTGAGGGTCCTTAACAAGGGTTTTGGTAACCATTGAGACATTCCTTCAGCAGTTGCAGTATCCCAGTCCCATATATGCACAGATGCAAGCAGTCACACATAAACTTGCAATTCGGCACTGTGGTCTGCTAGGATTTTCTTTAGAAATGCTTTTATTGCTCATGGCATACACATCTATTAATTGTGTTTGTTTTTTTACATACTACACAAGCATGGGAAGACTTTCCTAAACAACTGTAAAACTTCTAACATTTTCCTTCTCTCTTGCTATGTACTTCTTTGGTTCCCCATGTGACTCTAATTCTTTCTCTGGTCAGACTGTCTCTTCACCAAACGTTTATATCTCTTAAGATGCTGCTTTGAAAGCACTTACCAATGGCATTTGTAATTACGTGTTTACAACTTTGTAGTATAACACTTTCCTCCACGTGTCCTTGCACATTTCCTGTTATATATCAGCAAATATATTATATACTCTGTGGAGACTCCGTAGTCAGTGTCTCTTTTTGGAAATTGCTTTTTACACACTCTGTTAAAGTGTTGTCATGTTACAACTGTGATGTCCTATGTGTATAGATGACATTATACAAATTAAGATGCACACATCTATCATTACACCAGTGGGGTTCAGATTCATTTTATAAGTTTTTCACTTCATACTGTTTTAAAGTACAGTGTATCTCCATCTGTGATTCACACTGAGACTTTAGCACAAGGGGGTGATCCATCAGACTTGTTATATTCTTGTTTAATCAAATGAAACTGAAATAGCCTTGTTAAACAATCTTGATTAAAGACCCTTGGAGCTTTTAAACCATTTAATTTAAATAACCATAACTGTTGTATTGCAATAATTCATTAGTATACAATGTGTTTACTAAGCAGTTTCCCATAATAAAATAATTTCATGAAGTAAAAAAATAAAAAAATCACTACTGTATTACAAGACCACAGAAAAAGTTAAAGACATATCCAAGTTTTATGGATTAATACATTTCTGCAATTCTTAGGCAAAATTCAGTTTATGTGTATGCAGCACATCTCATAAAACATTTATATTTTCATAATATCTAAAAATCCCTCTAATGATTATGTTGACGCCTCCAGGTGGTGACTACACAGGCATCCAATCCCCCCAATCAGCATGCAGCAGCCAACTACCTGCTGTTGCTTACTCAGCCAATCTCCTGGCAGCTTCCTGTCTCTATGTCAGCAGCAATACATAGCACATATCAGTGATACACTACATATCCCAGGCTGCTTCACAGCATAAACAGAGTTTAAACCCCAGAGTTTAAATCAAATATTTCAGGTAACCTGATTAGCCAAAACAAATCATTTTAAATGTGATTCTAATTTATCCTTGGTTTGGAGGGTGTTAACCCTGATTTGCAACTGTCAGACATTCCAAGAGATTTTGCTCACTTCAATGTAAGTGTATAAAAGGTTTATTTGGGGATTTTTCATGCAACAAAAATGTTTGCAGAAACTACTAATTCTCCTCTATCAAATGCATTTATAATCTTGCTCACTTAGATATGCCTTTAAGGAGATGGAATATTCCTATAGAACAACAGCAAAATAAAAATCATCAGATTGTATACTGAAATGTGTAGTGATCATATCAAAACAGCAATAAAATAAAACTATTTTTATTCGGTTCACTCCTCCCCATATTGAACTTGTATGCACATTAAAGTGGCACAGCGATGGTTTCATATATTATTATTATCTATTTATAAAGTGCCAACATTTTCCTTAGCACTATTTACAAAGTAGAATAGACCCCAGTGGGTACCAATGGCAAATTACAAAGAAATAGACAAATTCTAAGGTAGGTAAAAATACAGATGCAGTGCAATCAAATGATGAAACAAATGAGCCGTGGAAGCTTAGTGCAACAGGAATGAGGTTCCTACTCCAAAAAGCTTACGATCTGGAAGGTAAGGTTGGGTGTGATACGGAGGGTGATAGATGCAAGTGAGTAAGACAGTAGGCTGATGCAAGTGAAGGTGGCTGTGTGTTATACTGTAGATTGTGGGTACAAGCAAATTTAGGCTGTAGAGCATGCAGTTGTGCATATTACGATGAAGGGGCTTCTTTACACAGATGAGTTTTTTACTGAATTTTGTTTTTGTTTCAATTTGTTTTATTAAAGACAACATTTGTTCCATTAATAATATTTACTTTGCAATCATTTCTTTTATAGCGTATATAATTTATCATATTGTATATAAGATTGTTTTTTTTTTTTTGTTTGTTTTTTAAGGTGTTTAGGCATGAAGATAGACAGAAAGAGTTCCCCAGAGTAGGGGCAGCTTTAGAAAAGTCCTGAAGACAGGAGTGATATGAGTTGACGATAAACGAAGAATATAGAATATAAGGATAAGGTTTTTAGCAGAATCAAAAGGGCAGTTGGGGGAGTACTTTGAGATGAGGATATATATATATATATATATATATATATATATAAGCAGGTGACTGTGAAGGGCGTTTTATGTTATGTTAGATCATGATTTTAAATTGATTCTAGAGGCTATTGGAAATCAGTGGAGTGACTAACAGAGAAGTGCTGCAGACAATGAGTGTTGAGTATGGTAGATTAGTCTAAACAGGGTGTTTGTTATATATTGTAGTGGAGACAGACGGGTGATAGGGAGGCCAGCAAGGAGCAAGATGCTGAAGTCGAGGCGAGATATGATGAGAGAATGGATTTACATTTTTGTTGTATAGTGTGTAAGGTAGTGACATGTCTGGAGATGATTTTAGGTGAAAGTAACACGATTTGGTTATTGATTGGGCAATGAGAGAGGGAAGAGTCCAAAAGAACCCTTAGACAACAGGCCTGAGAGGTGGTAATAACTAAGGTATTGTCAACAATGAGCGATATTTGAAGAGTGGTAGCTGTAGTAGAGGGTGGGAAGATTAGAAGCACAGACTTTGACAGTTAAGTTTGATTTGACAGGCGAACATCCAGGAGGATATGCTTGAGAGGAAGTTAGCAACATGAGCTAGAAGAGAGGGGGATAGCTCTGGTGGTGAGTAGTAGACCTGAGTGTCATCTCCATATAGATGATACTGAAATCCCCAAAAAGTTTATTACTGTACCAAGGGAAGTTGCGTAGATGGAGAAGAGGAGGGGGCCAAGAACTGAACCTTGTGGTATGAATGAATGTTATGCAAAAAATTGCCCTTTCTCACAGTAACCCTGCAGGTCATTGCCAATAATTATGGTTGTCCCCTAGGGATCTGAATATATTGTTTTTAGTTTAAGTTACATGCAAATCAATGTTTTCCATTGTTGATCTGAAAGAGTTTTCAGTATTTACTTTTCTATTAGCTTTATTTATCTTTTCTTCTTCATTATGTGTGTATTATGTATATATAAATATTGTATAGTGTTAATATACTGAAATTAATGTTATTGCTGCCTAATAAATTAAAACATATTGATGCAGAACCTGCAGGAATCAATATCAACATTAAGACCCTTCTGGCCAACAACACTCAATATAGTGAAACATTCGATGAATCATTGTCTGGTGTTTACAATCCAATGTTTGTGGCGAGTTGGCCAGGTAGGGGATTCCCAGTGGAGCTTCTACACTATATGAAAAAACAACATTACATGCATTGCACCAACTGCACCAGTGGTATTATTAAAGTGACTTTGATTAATGAAGGGAGTGCAGTGATCATTACACTACAAAATGCAGATACTGCAGTACATATTGTTGATTGTCACATCTTTCTTTGAGCAAAAACACTACTAACCTTGGAAGATTACCAACAATGAATACGATTTACACAATATTAAATATACTTGTTAGTTCAACTTCACTTTATGAGAAGTCTTGGGAAAATTACATTCATTAAATGAAAAATGTTCAATACAGGTTCAAACTATCTTGGTGAATTACAGAATTTTATAGCTGATAAGAATGTACAGCCAATTATTATTTTGTATTATTATCTTTTATTTGTAACACGCCAACGTATTCCACAGCGCTGTACAAGGGTTGAGCATAAGAAAAATATAATATCAACACATGGCAAAAAAGAAGTGATGAGCCCTGTCTTTGAGCTTAAAATCTTCCAAAACACCTTCCAAGACTGAAAACTCGCAGACTTAAAATCTAAAGGGAATGGGAGAAGTGGAAGCCTGGACAGGAGTAAAAAGGTTAGGATTGGAACAGGCCAGAAAGAGAGTGAGAAAATAAGGTTACATGGAGTAAGGGGAAATAGGATGTGTGAGGGGAGTCAAGAGTTTATAAGTTTCTGTACTAACTGTGGGAAATGCAGGTAATAGCAAACAGACCTGTGCTATAAAAGAACAAACATCAAAGGTGGGTGGGTGTGGAAGAGGTAGGTGGGAGGGCAAGTGTGTTCAGATAAGGCCAGGGTGTGGAGTTGTGGCTGGGTTCAGGATATCAGCTGGAGGATGCTTGGATGCAGATAAGGACAGGGTGTAGAGTTAGAGTTGTGGCTGGGTTCAGGATCTCAGCTGGAGGAAGCTTGTCCATGAAACATTCCTATTTTCTGAAAATAGTAGCTATTTTCTGTCACCTATAACCAATTAATACTCATTTTACTGCATACAATTAAATATGTTGGACATTTTGTAAAAGTTTTTTTCAGATGCTACATTAAGAGAAGATCATTTTTGACATCTGTTATACACTTAAAAACAGTAATTGCATTCTTAATCATGTTAGCTTGAATGTGTTCCAAACAAAGTTAACACCAGCCAAACTTAATAGAGCATATGTCAGTTTCAAGTGAGAAAAATACTTGATGTGCTTTTTCTTTGAATAAAGATAGCATCATATACATACTTTATTGGAGATCTTTGTAGTTCATTATTTTTTTTATTTCATTCAAAGTACATTCATTTGAAACAGTGGTGTATTGTCTAGGCCAAAAAAGACCAGGGCTATTGTCATGTCCCCACCCTACACACACACATTTACAAATGTTATTTTGTTATTATTTTTATAGTGCTATGGAATATGTTGGTGCATTACTAATACAATTATTATTATTACATTTTATTTTCAGAGCACCAGCAATTTTCATAGCACTAGTGTACAAGGAACAATGGATAAACATTTTACATACATTTGAAGGCAGGTAAGGCAAGACAACACAGTGCACATTGGTATAGGAGGAGAAGAAGGAGATGAAGGCCCTATTTTTGTATGAATGTACAATCTAATAATAATGGGGGATAGAAACGAGAGACTGCTGGACTGAGTGATAGTATGAGAGTGTGAGAACCAGAAAGGATAAATAATAATTTGAATTAACAAGGTAGGTATGTTCTGAACAATAGTATGTTCTGGGTTTTTGAAGAATGTTCAAATAGCTTGAATACTAGGGTAGAGTATAATAGAGTGAGGTAGACAATTCTGAAAAATGGTGGTGACTCTTGAAAAGTCCTGTAAGAGAAGTGCAAATTATGGGCAGAGAGGAAGGGGCAGTTTGGAGTGTATCTGGAGATGACTGATGTTGGAAGGTAGAGTTCAGCTGAGAGCTTTGCAAGTTAGATTTAGGGTTTTGTATTTCAGTCTTGAGAAAATAGGGAGCCAGTGTAGGGACTGGCAGAGGGGAGTAGCAGATGTGTGAGGTGGATGAATCAAAAGCTTTTAGGATATATTGGAGTGGGGATATGCTAGTGAGCAGAAGACTCATTAGGAAGGAGTTGCAGTAGATTAGAGTCCTTGTAGTCTTGGGCAAAAATGAACATATTTTTAGATATTCCCAAGTCAGAGGGGGCAAGATTTATAGAGTGACAGAATGTGGGCAATGAAGGAGAGGTCAAGTGTGACACCGAAGCACTCAGACATTGGAGTAATATTTGTGTTGTCAACAGAAAGAAAATATCAGGTTTAGAGGTGGAGGAAGGGGAAATAAGTAATAGCCCTACCGTCTGTAAGTAAGTTTATGTATTATTTATGCATTCATTAGATTGAAAGTTTGAGAGTTTTCAATCTTGTTAGGTGCTTTAGCTAAAGCTCCATGCAGACTAGATTCTAAACTCAAAGACAGGGCTCTCCATACTACGGTGGCGCGTTACAAATAAATATATTAATATTAATAATGTATGTATATCTATATATATATATTTTTTTATCTTTTTTGTCAAAAAGGGTTTGAATATAGACATTTCTCTGCATATGCACACAATAATCCTTGGCACTGCAGGGGCAACTTGAGGCAACATGTAGCCCAAGAAAATGTGAGGTCCTAGGTCTCTGCTTTGTTGGCTTTGCATATTGCGAATAGACATGTGGTAGCATAAAACCTAAATATGCTCCAGATTAAACACCAAAATATTTTTAATCTTATATTCTATATTAGGGTTTTAATATGCCTTTTCTAGTAAAAATTGCAAAATGACATTTATAAAGAATACCAAATGACAATAATAATGTTTTATGCAGTTACTGGAACATAAAATGATAAAATCTCAATTTGTTCTATGTCTCACTTTGCTAAAGCCGAGAAAGAAAAAATATTTTATTGCAGGCATGTTTTCTTATTTTAAGTAATATATTCTCTAATGGTTTCATTGAGTTATTAAGAAGTGTTATTTAATGTATGGGAGGAAGAAACAACATAAATAAGTATTTAAGTATCAATAAACATATTATTTAGTGTTGCAAAAATTTTCAAGTTGCAGAAAAATATGGAGCTTAAAATATATTAGATTTATTTTCGTGACAGAAGTTGTGAATCTAAAACGTAATATTAATGCTATAAAACTATGGAGAGAGGAGTGCTTTTATACATAAATCTGTCTGTTATCTAATGATCAATTCTACCATTTTCCCTTCCTACAGATCAGATCCTTTTATAACAAAGCATTTTTTTGTATTTTTCTTTTTTTTTTGCAAAGTCAGCCTGTGAAGGTTTTTGGATTGTATAACTCATGTTCATACCTGATCCTACTTCTAATGTGAAAAGCTCTTTTTATTACTATTTTTCTTACAGCCCACAACATATCTCATATTAAAACACTCTTCATTCTGAATAAAGATGTAAAATTGCAGACTCAGACTTTTTCATTTTTTTAAACTGCTGAGGAACAGTTGGAAATTTTAGAAGTTTATGTAAAGGAATCTTTAGTGATATTTAGCTGCAAATATATAACACACAATAAGTGATCCGATTACTTTAAGATTTTTTGCTTCAAGATTTAGGTAACACGCGAGTCATTGATTTATTTTTAACTTAAATTGACTATTTTTTTCTTCTCTCTCTTTAAACAATAAAAATATCAAATACAATAAAGGAATAAGCTAAACTAAAAAGTTTCCTGTATTATGAATGCATCTGATAGAGGATAATTAGACAATACCAAAAAAAACATTCACAAACTCACCAGATGTTTGCCAAATCTTTTGAGTTTGCAAGCAGTTGCTTTTGTTAGTTAATACCCCTGGATATCTATACTTAAATTAAAATAACATTCATAATTTTGGCCGATCACAGGCAGCTAATGCATTTTAATACATTGTAACAATCATTGATGGCAGTTTGTGCAGGAAGGAATCTTGGAATATGTAATCCGCCTGTAGAAGGAAGCAGGAATAGCCAGACACTGATCTGCAGATCTCTGCATTGAGATGCTGCTGGCTTGAAGGATAGTAAAGGGTTAAAATCCATACCCAAATGCAGTGTTTCTATTGGTAGGTACACTGTACCTATATAAGCAGCTCAGGGGGGTGTAGAAAATAAGTTTTATTTTTAAATAAAATAAATCTGTATTTGTATAGAATAACTAAATGTCATATGTGTTTCTGATATAAGTAGCATGTGTTAGATTAGAAAAAGTTAAAAACAGATTTACCTTTAAGATTTTAACTCGCCCTGATATTGCTGACAAAAACTTCCAGTGTATATGTATGCTCCACTCCCTGCTAGTTCACATTCACATTAGGAATCCTATTATGGTGGCTCTAATCACAATATAGCTTTGCAAGTTGTGTTTTCATATTTCACTTCAGGTTTTTTGTTAATTGTTAAAGGTATCAAATCTTCCTACAGATTTATGAACACGCATATACTGTTCAGCGAAATAGCTTGCATAAGGTGATATTCATGATGTATGAAATATGTTAGGATGGGTTGAATGGTTATTGAAATACCCTCCACTATAAATACAGCAAAGAAAGAAAAGTAACTTTAAGAACATCTATGTGTCTCAAATAGGCTGGGAGACATTTTTCCCCACAAAACTATTCAAAATCTTAAAAGATGATGCTGTGAAAGATTTGCTTGTATTATGCCAACAAATTTAGAAACATCATCAGTGGCCAGTCTACATCCCAATACAGAAGAAAGGCAGTGCCAAAGAGTGTTTCAATTATTGAGCAGTTGCACTCATTTCAAGTGTCAGCAAGATAACGCTTCAGACAATATATGGAAGAGATTTGCAAGCCAGTTTTCAAAGAGGCACAAGGGATCAAACTGCCAATGTCCTCTGGAAAATAGAGAAATTAAGAGAGTTCCAGAAAAAAGACAATTACTTCTGGTCATAGACTATTCTAAAGCCTTTGACTATGTGGGTCACAACAAAATGTGGCATGTTCTTAAAGAAATTGGAGTACCATATCATTTCATCCTCCTCCTAAAGAATCTGTATGTGGATCAAGAAGCCACAGCTTGGTTTGGATTGGTTGGCTGCCATGGGAAAGAGGACAATGTTCCCTCTTAGAGGGTCTTTTGTTTTTCTGTTATATATTTCTATAGCATTATCTTTTCTTATTTATGTTGTTTTTCTGCTTCTTTTTCTTTTCACTATGCTGGACAGGGGAGAGGGTGAGTGGATGGGGGTGGGCTGGGTCCTGCACTGGGAAGTAGGCGGTCTAACACCCTCAAATGACTCTGAGAATAGTAAGTCAAAATGTGAAGGGCCTAAATTCATCGGGGATAATATCTATTTCTCTTAATGCCTTCTACAAAAATAATGCCGATATAGTGTGTCTACAGGAGACGCATTGGCAGTCAGACAGAAGCCCAATTTATAGAGACAGCAGTTTTGTGTCAGTTAGTAATTCAAAATTTGGGAAAAAATCAAGAGGTTCAGCGATATTTTTCAATAATAGGCTTAATTGGAAAGATGAACTTTCTATGACAGACCCTGAGGGTTGTTTTTCCTTTTGGACAGGGTTAATTAATAACACCAAAATCACACTCCTAAACTTGTAGTCCCCTAATAAAAGACAGAGCAAATTTTCAACATTTCTCTTAACCCAGATCTAGATAGAAAATCAAGTAAAGTCCTAAAAGATGAACTGCTTATAAGTCAAAGAGCGGTCAATTTGAATAACATTTTGTACAAATATGGTCTCTGACTCTTGGCGATGTTTCCATCCCACAGATAAAAAATATACCTTTTACTCGGCTAGGCACGCATCATACTCAAGAATAAACTACATTTTTGTAAATGATTTAGTGCTTAAAAAACCTATTACTGCCGAAATTGATCCAATTAATATATCTGATCATGGACTAGTCACCCTGAAAATAGAAATATTACCAAAAGTCCTTCTTTCATGGAAATTGAAGATCTCTTTACTTAAAGATCAGGAAAGTAAAATTAAACTTAATCATTTGAAGAATTCTTTATTTACAATAGACATTCAGTACAATCCAATATAACATTATGGAATGCCCACAAGGCATATATGCGTGGAGTCTGTATGAAAATCCAAGCCTAAAATAAAAGGGATAATGGCCTTCCCCTTAGAGAATTACATATCAATTTAATCAAAGCTGATAGAGAAAATAAAAAAATCCCTGTCAAGCAAACTTACTACAGATAAAGAAGATACAAATGCAAATTATGAAAATCAACTGAGCAAAATAGAATTGATAAATCTGTATGGGCGCTTCAAAAGCATCTATACCATCTGGGAAATAAAGCAGGTAAATTTGCTTTTAAAATTACTACAATTACTAAAACTACTAAAATTATATTGAACCCGCTCAAAATAGCAGAAGCATTTGGCAAATATTATTACAGTTTATATAATTTGACAGAGAAAGAGGCAATAAAAACCAAACAAAGTGAAATCCAACGGTTTCTAGGAAAAATTAAAATCCCTAAAAATCTCCACGGAAAATCTAGAAATAGTAAACAAACCGATCTCTGAAAAAGAAATCAAGAAAGTGATTTCCAAACTAAAAATATCCTCAGCTCCTAGTCCTGATGATTTTATTAATATGTATTTTAAGATCTTCCAACAGGAAATTATTAAAGATCTTGCTGGGGCTTTTAATGAAATAAAAAATACAGGGATAGCACCAAAAGAAATGCTAGAAGCTTATATTACAAATATTCCAAAAAAAGAGAAGGACTGTGTGGAATGCAAAGTCTTCAAACCAATTTCCCTTATAAACACAGATGTTAAAATTTACATGAATGACATAGCAAATAGGTTGATTACAGTAATAAAATCACTTGTAGATAAAGATCAAAATAGTTTCATAGAAGGCAGACAAGGAACAGACAATGTCAGAAGATTAGTGGATCTTTTATCTTGCGCTAAGATCCACAGAATTCCGGCTATTTTCCTTTCCTTAGATGCAGAGAAGGCCTTCGACAGGGTCAGATGGGACTACATGGACTTGGTTTTGGACAAATTTGTTTTTGGCAACTTTGGATCCAAAGCTATTAAAGCCCTGCTATTAAAGCTATGTGACCCCATTCACCTCTGTCATAGGCCTAGGACAGTTTTAACATCTCTAATAGGACCAGACAAGGGTGTCCCTTGTCCCCGCTCATCTTAGCACTCTTGATGGAACCTTTGGCACTATCCATTAGGGAGAGTAATAACATCCATGGAAGAAGTAGCTGCAACAGAACACAAACTGACACTGTTTGCAGATGATGCTGTTCTCTCTCTAGAAGATCCTGCCAAATCCGTTAAGCACCTTCAAGATTGTATAATGGAGTTTAGTAAAATATCGAATTACAAACTGAACATGTCCAAATCCAAAGCACTGATGAACAATGTAAAAGAAGAAGAAATTAAATATTTAAAGAATAATTTTCCTTTTGAATGGCAAACAAATATAAAACATATGGGTATCATATTACAAGTAGATTTTAAGCAGGTAATTAAACAAAACTTTAAACTGACACTCGCAAATTTGGTACAATGTATTGATAAATGGAAGAATCTACATGATTCTTGGTTGGGAAGAATTATAGCTTCAAAGATGTTTTTGTTCCCTAAAATTACATATTTAATGAGATGCATCCCTTTTCATCTATCAAACTTTCAAATTAATACATTTCAACATATTTTGGATACATTTATCCACAAAGGCATAAAAAATTCGAATTAAAACAGTACATTTCGTTAATAAATTCCAAAGGGGAGGTATGTGATACCCCTCGGTTGAAAAATTTCAGGAAGCCATAACACTCGCGCATATTATTAGATGGAATGAACACATTGACTCCACGCAGTGGTCACAAATAAAAAATGAGATGCTTTCCAAAGCAGACTTGCAAAGTTTAGTATTCCAAAACAAGTTTGAATGCAAAGATATAGATTTAATGGGGGAAACATTAAGGAATAATAGTAAACAATGGAAAAAAATCTTTAATTCTATGTCCCAGTCCATTGATTCCACGGTACTCTCTGTTTAAGATATTAGATATCCCTCTATTAGATATTTTGGTCAAAAAGGGGGTAGTCTACGTAGGAGACCTTTTTCAGAGTGCCAATATTAAATCATTTAAGGAATTAGGAGACAGAACTCAATGTGGTTAGAATACTTCAAAATGTGCAGGCACCTTAAGACTTCTGGATTTTTTCTGATGGGCCAAAGAATGCTGTCTGACTACGAAAGACTGATTCAAGTGGTCGACAAATCACACCTAATAGCTAAATGTCACAATATCATCAAAAGTAAGCAGGTCCCAGTTAAATCTATAAGATTAACAGCCTTATTAAATTGCAATTCTGCCAATTGATTAGGGCTCTATATAAGCACAGAGCATATATTCTTTACAGAAGTTTTTAGTTAGTGAAGACCTTGCTTTTAGATAGATGTTCACTAACTAAAAACTTCTGTAAAAAAATATGCTTTGTGCTTATATAGAGCCCTATTCAATTGGTCAAATCGCAATTTAATAAGGCTGTAAGACTGTGGGCGACAGAATTGAAAAAGGAGTGGCCACTGGAGACTTGGCACTCGGCCTTTTCTATTACTGAAAAACTTTTGAAAAATGCCCCCCACAGAGAAACTTACTTTAAAATCACAAATAGGTGGTATATAGTTCCTCTAAAAATGTATCAGATAAATAAGATGACAGAAGCCAAAAAATGTTGGCGTAATTGTGGACAAAATGGAACACATTTACACATATGGTGGGAATGCCCAAAGATAAAAGCTTGGTGGTCAGAATGTCTCTCTTAAATAAAATCAATATTCAAAATAAATCTGCCTTTTAATTCTGAAATGACACTTTTTCATATCTTTCCCGAAGATATCCCATTAGAAATCAAAGCACTTTTGGTTCAGATATTTATGACAGCTAAAACATCTATTGCCTCTAATTGGAAAAAAGAAAAAGTTCCCACTTGGTCTGAAATACTTGTTAAAATCAGTAAAATACAACTTAACACCTTAATATACACCTTAACTTTTTCCCAAGTCCCGGTATATAAATGGAAAATCTGGGACCAAAAATACACTGATTAGCCAAACAGATTTTCCTGGACTTATTTAACTCATCAGAACACACAGCCCCCCTCTCTGGCATAGTCTTCCTTTTTTTGTATGTTTTTCCTTCTGTTTTATTTATTTATTCATGTATTTTTCTTTGCATTTGATTTTCTTTTTCTTTTTTTCTTTTTTCTGATGTTTGTTTTTTCCCTTTTCTATTTTTCTGTATGCATTCTCAAAATATTTAGGTTTCACTGAATACTTTACTGGCCTTCAGATGACTGAAAGACACTTTTCCTCCAAATACATAGATAAGTATTTCATGGGGGAACTCCGTTCTCCCTTTCTTTCAAGGATTTCTATTATCCAACAACCTGATAAAAAATAAATAGATCCACAGAGATAGCTTTACATGACACTGTCAAAAGGAGGTGATGTAAATAATTTATTGTATCTACTTTGATGCATTGTATTGTGTAACTTAAAATTGCATCTAGAAATTGTTGAATCTATTTATTATTAACTTTGATAACTGCATACTTATTTTGCTATGTATAATATTCTTTCTTGAATAAAAAAAAAAAAAAAGGCCAGAACCGAAGATGGGGCAACGGAATGTTCCAAGATCAGCATAGGAGTGTGACAAGGTTGTATATTGTCATTTTTTAATTAAACTTATAAGTGGAGTACATTATGCATAAGGACGGGCTAGATGAATCCAAAGTCGAAATCAATGTTGATTTGGGCTTTGGATTCATCCTGCCCATACTTATGAGAGAAATAACAAAAACCTGAGATACGTGGCTTATACTACTCTAATGGCTGAAAGTGAGGAGGAATTAAAGGGACTAATGATGAGGTGAAAGAAGAGAGTGGAAAAGCCGGCCTGCTACTCAATGGTAAAAAGACTGCAAACAGCAGTCTCGGATCCTGGCAAATAGATAGGAAAGAAGTGGAGGCAGTGACAGATTTTATTTTCCTGGTCTCCGAGATCTCTGCAGATTGTGACTGCAGCCATGAAATTATAATACATTTGCTTCTGGGGAGGAAAGCTATAGCAAATCTGGAAAAACTATTAAAAAGTATTGATAGTTGCTGGGAGACCTTGTCAGTCACAAAATTACTTTGTAAACACATGCAGCTAAGCATTCTGGATAAGGTCCAAGAGTACTACCTATTCACTTATTAAGATTTTTTAACCAATGTATGTTGATGCCAGGCAGCATTCATAACATTCTGTTAAGTACAGTGCTAGGAGCCTTTACACAGAGAGGTGTTTGTCCTACAATGGGACATATCAGTGTGAGGCTGGTCCTAGCATTATGAATCTTAACCAATGTTATTGGAAGACCGGTTTTCTAGCATGTGTGGGATATTTCATATGGGCTTTACTTACCTTGCTAAACTACATTGTATTTCAATTCCCTTTATACTCACCATAACATATTTCATGTCTGGCCTGAATGCGCTCTCCAGCCTCATTTCATAGTTGCCATAACCTCAAACTTACAACAGCTGCCTGGTATTATATCCCAATCTGAGGTTTGCTCTAAAGCAGGAGTTGATGGCCACAATTGAAATGTTACTCTAAAAATGTGCATGCCACAACCCCACTGTAGTGAAAATTGATGATTACCTCCATGCTTCAGGAGACTAGTGACTTTTTTTTTTTTTTGCATTGCTCAATCAATTCCAACTCTTTGTGACCTCATGGTCTGTAACAAACCAGGACATTTTTATGTTCATAGTCATGCTGATCCACTTGGTTTTCATGGCAGAGATACTGGAGTGGGTTGCCAGTTCCCTTCCATGCAGCTTCTGGTATTTCTAGGTGGTCTCCCATCCAAGTACTTGCCAGGCTCAACCCTGCTTGGCTTCAGGGTGGTGTGACCTCTTGGTTGCCTGACTGGAATCAAATCAAGGTCGCATTGGTAAAAGCACCAAATCTTAACCATTGGACCACCAGGGAACGCCTAATCCACTGAAACAACAATATGGGTATGTGCTGCATAAGGTACCCAGACCACATGTTCATGAGCTTCATTTGCATGTCACTACCCAGAATCCCTAGCTGCAGTGGAAGCTCTTTTTGATTAATAATTCTGTCAAAAAAAGGTATATTTGCCTACTTAGGTCATGTGGGTATACATTCAACTTTTCACACCATTAAAAAGGCTGATGAATTGTTAAGAACACTGCAATGTTATTTCTAGTACATGTAAACATTTTAATACTTTACTTTCCAGTTAAAGCAGGAGAGCAGTGTGTATAAAATATACCGCTCATTACTTGCAGTAATATGTGCACTCTCGAAAACAAAAACAATGTCTACAGATAAATAACATTTGCGTAAATAAGTGAACTTTTTTTTGCACGCATTGAAGCAAGTATCTTCAATAATCAAAATATTTTTAAGTAATCAAAACCAAAACAAATGAGCTTTTTCCTTAACTAGAATTGCCAGCGAAGTGCTTAATAATAAAATTCATTTAAATCATTCACAAAGGAACACCCTAATGCTACACACAAAGTGGAATAATTGAACCGAATAATGCTAAAGTGATGTATTAAAAATATATTTCATTTGTGGTAAATTGCTATTTTCTCTCATAAATGTTTTAATCATTATTTAAACAGTGTCTGGTACAGCTAAAGCATTTGAAGTAGTATCTAAATACTACCGCTTATTAATCTGAATTGTTCAGTCAGAAGAGGAAGATTGCTTATCGCCTTATTTGTATTCCTGAAAAAGCAACTGCAATTCTAACTATTTATGTTATCTGGATGGGAGCCTTTAATGGATGGTGAAGTAAATTGTATTGCAAGTTCTTGCTAATGTGAGATGCGTTTTTTTGCCGTAGTGGCTTCATAAGAAATGTTGAGCTTTATAATATTGTTCTAATAAAAAATGGTTGCTTTGGTTTGGAAATGTTACATCACTGCAGACCTGTAAGTAGAATTAGACACCTAGCATTCATGGTAATATAACAAATGATACAATATACAGGCTTTAATACACTCTTCTAGAATGGTAATGACGATAAAGACACAGTGGAGATGGTGACATTTTGTCATTAGGTGAAGATTTACCAGTCAGCCCCACATCAATCCATCTCAAAGTGGTTCAAGACTTTAATGTAAAATACGCGTTTCACTAGAAAGGCCGGTATCACAGTGGATTGTGATTGTTGGAGTCATTTCTATATCCAAGCTGTGGAAATGTTGTTGGGCTGCATTGATATACCAATCATGTAATCCCCAGTCAAGGCGGACACGTATAATACAGTTGTATACACTGAACGTTCATTTATAAAGTAGACATAGCTACTCCTGACCTCATTCTATAGGCAGTGCACAAAGCAGAATACAACTGAAAACAAATCATACTACAATTCTCCAAGGGCTCGATTCAATTGTCCAATTTGTAAATTTAAAATCACTCTTAATATTGCTACATATTCTGCAAATATTACTTGTTGGCACTAATTAATTCTTAAGTCAATAGAATGCATATAAACATTTATAAAAAAAAAAACCTGAAGCCATATTTATGAGTTCAAGGCATTTGCAAGTAGCTAATAGAATAAGGCTACGTGTATTTAAGTGTGTACAGTCATCAGAAAGGTTATTTTTCTATATAGTTTTTCAGATAACTAAAACAATATGGTTTACAGCTTTTTATATGCAATTATTGTTTATTCTTTACTGTGTATATTTTACTTTCTTCCCTGCTGCCTGTTTGTCATGTCCAGGGCCTGACTGCACTGTTTTGGACAATGGCTTGGGCCTGGACTGGGAATAAGTTATCCTGTTTATAGTTAAAGTTATGTATTTTTTATTGCTTATGGTTAAAATATGATTACTCTGTTATACTGTATGTATCTTGGTTAATGCTCTGCAGAACATATGTATTAGGTTTCATGTTATACAAATTGTTGTAAAAAAACATATTACCTATTCTGCAGACTATTGCATCAGCCCCCAGCTAAATAAAATTAAGGCCTATTATGTTACAGTATTGTTATTTGGTAATGCACTCATCCCCACCTAAATAAACAAACACAGGGGGTCTTCAGCAGAATAAAAGTCTGAGTGTTTACAGCAAATGGTGAGAGGTAATACAATCAACAGGATGAGATCTGATCTCATCAGAGGTACAGGGTTTTCCCAATAAACAAAGGGCAGCCTATTATTTAAGAAAGGGGCTTACTGATTGGTCAGCCTGTGTGCCAGAAACTCATATAAAATTTGTCAATTAATAAAAGTATACAGTGGTATCTGAACTTACATAGACAAGGTGTAAGTGTCTTTCTGTGCATTAATCCTAATTCTAAGGGATTATATAGTGTCCCTGATATCCTGAGACTATCATCTGTACCAGAGGTAGTAAGAACTACACGGCCCTGCTGGGATAGGCTTGAACTAGGTTCTTGTCAAGCCCCATTGAAGAAGCAGGTTGTGACTGTTACTTTGTCAGGTGGGTGTATCTTTGTAAACTAAAGCACTTCTATTTAGTCCTGCTGAGAGCAATGGCATACATAACTGTCACATTACCAGTGTGCAGAGAGGAACTTCCCCCCACCTCCAGAAGTAGTGGTGGTATTTTATTTTTGCATATTTTTAACTTTAGTCCTTCAAAATAGCACATTTTACAAATATGACCATATTGGCCCTTTAAGGATGGAATCAGCATCATACTAAGCAGTCTCGTGGTATATCCAGGGACAGATTTACATCTTCGGTGCCCCTAGGCCCAGCAACTTCTTCCCTCTTGTGACTCTCTAGTTCCAGACTGTCGACCCCTATCGGAGAGTCTGTGAACTGCAGTATTTCCTTTTTTTATGCCAAGGAACATTTTGAAGTGTGAACTGAGGCATCCTTCACAGGGAAGCGCCCCCCAGGTGACTGCCTAGGTGACCCATGAGAAATACGGTCAGGTGTATATCAACTGTGTTCTCTTGAGACATCAGCATCACATTATTTAACAATTGCTCTTATTGTCTACAAATGTGTAATGTTACATTCAGATCTCCAGGCAATAAACAGCTAACCCTAGGTGTGCAAATATCAGCAAACTTGGGTCCAATCTATGAATTTATCCCCTTATGAGTACTAATTGTATTATTTTGTTTTATTTGAACATGCAATTATACAGCCTTATTAAATTGCGATTCGGTAAACTTGAAAGGGCTCTAACTAAAAACACAGCATATTATTTTTACAGAAGTTTTTAGTTAGTGAACTTCTATCCAAAAGCAAGGTCTTCACTAACTAAAAACTTCTGTAAATAAAATATGCTGTCTGCTTAAATAGAGCCCTTTTAAATTTACCGAACTGCAATTTAATAAGGCTGTTAGTTTATTGATCATCAACTTTGTGTGGCATCACTGCAAGGGGGACTGAAAGGACACGGCAAAGGTCCATATTGATGTAGAAATTAAAAAGGTACATATATATATATATATATATATATATAGAGAGAGAGAGAGAGAGAGAGAAAGAGAGAGAGAGAGAGAGAGAGAGAGAGAGAGATATACATTTAAATATACAGTAATTGGAAGTGTTAGATAACTAAGCTTGAAAGTTAGGTATTTAAGTATACGTTCAGCATAAAATAACATCCTCACTCCATTCCACTGCCACTATTTTATCCATAGTGATTAATTAACTCTCATAATGGGAGATATTTATTCAGAATTCATTATGCTGCAGGTGTCCTCTCTTTCTTAAGATTATGACCAAATTCATTTTTCAGACAAAATAAGATAAAACTCCAAAGGATTAGACAGTGAAATTTATTTTTATCAAATTAATGAACAAAACTATAAAAGTTATTGGAATGACACATTAAAATAGTCAAGAAGAGTGACTGAATAAACTGGTAATCTATAGGATATTCATAAAGCAAATATGCAACTGAGACAGAATTGATGATGAAGAAAAAAATTAGATTTATGTTACTTTTGTGCTAATTATTTTAAACAACACTTATTGAGATTAATTACATATTCTGCTGCTGTAGGAAGAGACAGACTGTGTCATATTGTTGGCTTGCTACATGATATAGCATTCACAAACACTGTTCCAGATAACATATATCTCAAATCACACCATATATTTTAAGTGATGCCTGCTGGACTGAGATAGATCAATCAAGGCTGAAGTCATGACGGATGTGAAAAATGGACAATGGTTTCAATGAGGCAGAAAACACTGAACATAATTGTAGGGACTGAAAAATATCAGAACTATAGCATAAAATTCATTAGTAACTAGTATTAAATAATATAATGTTGTGTTTATGATGATGGGTAAGTTCAGTAAATTTTTTGCCATTTTTTAAAGTTACCAACAACTATTTTTTTAAACTGATAAATATGTCCTTTTTGACACTTTTTCATAGTTCCCAAGTTTGGATCATTTGTATTTTTTATCTCTTTCCCCTTTTTTATTGGGCTACACTCTATCAAATATAGGAATGGGAAGTCCATGAAAGTATGAGACCATCAAGAGAATCAGTTAAATTGACTTATAATAAGTATAGTAATATAGATAAAGTAAATTTGGGCCAATACATTTTTAATCTTAAAAGGCTGACTATGTGTCAAATGTGGACGTTTGATACTTTTTCTGGATATCCACCATCTCCTTACTTTTATTATTTATCCTTTCTGAAGAGTACATAAAAGTAAGATACCAGTGTTATTGTGTCCATATGTCCATCCAGATGTCCTCTTAGCTATGTAAACTAATTCATGTACTGTTTTGAATACAATTATATTAATGAATATGAGTAAAAATATTAAATGTAAATAATATAAAATCATATGTATAATAAATGTATAATGATATATTAATAATATAAATAATATAAATAATAAATAATATAAAAGGATATATATATAATCAATGTACAATAATATATATTATTAAATAATTTAAAATTTAAAGTAGTACATGTGTTATAGGGGTCATGCACATGCAGTTCTCTCCCCTATAAATTAAAAAATGTTTTAACATTTAATATTTCCATAAATGGGCATTCATTTAGACTACTGAAAACATGATTTGGGTTGTAGTAATTTTCTAGTTATATTGAGACACTTATCTTGTATGTAAATGGCAGTATATTGCTAATATAATTGTATTTAATATAAAATATGCTGCAGTTGAAACACACAATGCTGAATACCAGTAATATGGCTTTTTATTTAGTAAATTGTGAGAACTTGAATTTTCACGTTATGCATCACATAATACGCCCATAACACACCCACCAAACACCCTGTCCGTGATAACACCAGATAGACCCGCATATGCTGTTAGAGTGGAAACATTTTCAGATGCACACACAAAGCCTTAGTAAATCCCCCTTACTTACAGTTTGCATGGTCATTTATGTATAGTATAGCAACTTAAATTATTTAAAAATTAAAATAATATATTATATAATAAATTAATAAAGGAATATTATGGCTAAATCAAGTTTGTTTCTTTGGGATATGTTTGGTATTCAAAACTTTAGTCCTGGCAAAAAGTGCACAATGTACTCTATGTTTTTTAATCCATTAACGTATATAATTGTCACAGCTAGGACTTCTGTAAATTACAAAAAATATATGTAGTAATTTATTGTGTGTTGGCGTGCTGAACAGTGTTGTTTAATTAAGTGCTGTGAAAAAAAAAAAAAAATTAGCTAATTACAGTACTAAAAAACATAGCTTCTGCTCTTCGACAAAGACTATTTTCTGGAACAAAAATGCTTAATCATAGTGTGGTATGATCATCAATTTCCCACTGGACAAATCTATTTAAGGCTACAATTAAAACACAATTTTAAAAAGAAGCTCTGATGAGCTCTATGTTTTTTATGGTACTTAAAAACTTTATTATTATACAGTATCTTCAATACCGTATTTACGCAAATCTAATGCCCATCTTTTTCGGGAGAATTCGGCTCCCAAATTTGGAGTGCCCCTCAGAATCAATGGCGCACTAGATTCAATGTTTTAACCCCTTTTTCTGGATTAAAACATTGAATCTAGTGCTCCATCGATAACATCGCATTACAGGTACGGTATGATGTGGGGAGTAATGAAGAAGACAAATAGTGCTGATATTGTTAATTACCAGTATGTTAATTGCTGATATGTTGTCATTACTGTTACTGTAATTGCTGATATGTTGTTATTACTGTTAATTACCTGCATATTGTAAATGTTGTAATTACTGTTAATTACTTGTATGTTGTAACACTATACGTATGATGCAATATAATCAAATTGTTGTACAGTAGTGTCATTTATAATAAAACTACCATAAGTTGGTAACATAAACTCACTGTTCGGTACTTCTTGTACAAATAACAAATGTGCATTACATTCGCTAGCAAAAACTTTTTTTTTATTCATGGGTTCCAAATTTGGAGTGCGCATTAGGTTCGATGGCGCACTAGATTCGCATAAATACGGTATTTATTAAAAAGAATATCTCAAATACAGACAGATATTGTGCCTTCTAGAACAATACTTAAAATGTATTTTGACTTGTTCAGCTAAGTATCATGAAATGCAAATTAAGCAATTGGAAGTTAAAATGTATACTTAAAAGGGCAAACGAACATCTTTCATTAATTGGCTTGCTATTGTATCAACAACTTTAACAATTTCCAAACAAAGGTCTTTTGACTTTAAATATATTTTGGAAGCAATACTGCTTGACCTCTGTCACATAAGCTTAAGCAACATTAATTATCTGGACTCGCGATCAACATTTTGTGCTATGTATCTGATTAACCTATGGCACTGCTACATTTCCACTGCTAATAAGTGTTTAGCGAGGGATCAGGGAGCCCAAGTCACTCTGAAAGGGACACAATCGCCAGGATTTCTTCAATTCTTAAATGCAAGGTTGTATACTAATTATTACAATGCTGATGTTTAAAGCCTATGTACATGTTTAAAGCCATCTTACTAATTAAAATCCAGATCCCATGTGAAAAATCATCTTTCAAAACTAAGCTGTTCTTTATTTTCCCTATTCCTTAAAGGGTCACTGAAGTTTAAGACAAACTTCACATGTTTGAGAATGATATACAAAATACAATTAGTGGTTATGTTAGCCAAGAGCATAAAATACTTTTTTTAAAGAAATTCTTATCAGACTCTCCCCTATTATAAAGATTGACATATTTCCTATATTTTATTTTCAGTTGTAGAGGCACGGAAAGCTGGATTTGCAATTGTAGTGCCACTACCTACTTCTGAGAATGTGCATGTGTATCAAATGTGTAAGCTGAATTTACTCACTAATGAGACCATAACCCCCCTCTGATTGAGGAATAGAAAATGAGCACTGTATGCAAGTCATTGCAGAAGAGAGATTACATGGAGGCCCCCAGACACAAGCAGATTCTGCTAAAGTTATTATCTCGAAAAAATACAATAATTCTCAAGGTTTATTATACTGTAACTGCTAATGTTGTTAGTTTCATCCACAAACATGTGAGCACACTATGTCTTTTCTTTAAGGGCCTGTCCAGAATGACGTGATTGTTACGCAATGCTTTACACAAGGACACAGATACGCTTACAAGATACATGCTTTGCAGGTACAAATAATCATCACATCTGTATGTCATGTTTTATATTTCAGGAAAAAGATGAAACATTAAAATAATAATTACGAACAAAAATCACTGTTCATTAGTATATTATCTTACATTTAAGCCGTGAGAATGGTATCATTTAAACTAAAATTATCCCATTTAAAGCAAGAAAATAATAGGATGCCAACTTTCACTGACAAGTTGGTAAGATAAAAAAAAACACGTATATGATTTTTTAGTCACCGGAAATAATCTGAATATGTAGATAATCTGCAGCATTTAAAATAGCATCATATTATAAAGCCATCATTAAATGCAATGCTAGGTAATCCAATTAAGATGTGAACAATGGCCCTCTGTGTGAATGTTACACAGCAGGTTCCTTTTAAGTGTGTTGTAATAGATGAGCTAAAATAGACCAACTACAACTGAGACATGCATTAAGTACGCCAAGGAAAAAAATGTAAAGGCATAAAGCGTGTGGATGGCAGACAGGAAGTAAAGAAGTGTTCTTAGAAGATCCAATCTGTTTTCTAAAGTTAAAACACTAAAATCACTCACATTCAATTACTGCCCAGTCCTCAATCTTAATACATCTTTGCCGGATACAATTTCATGGCATTATTCACAAAATAGGAGAAATGTGAAACCACTTGGACTAGACGACAAATGTTAGTCATTCCTGTGTATGTGGCCAAGCACAGTTTAACATGCCTTTGTATTGGTGAAGTGTATTTACCTAACTCTGATAAACAGAAATAAAATCCACATCAAAGAACAATTTCAATGATAGGATATTCCTAGCTATTTTCTCCGTCTATCCCCTGCGCTATTAACTTAGCACAGAATCCATTTCAAAGCAGTAAAAAAACAAATGACAAAGGATAGCAGTCTGGAGTAGGTGAATGAATCTACATTATAAGCGGATATGTTTACAGATCAAAACTTAGATCTTTGTTTCGGTATAGAATGATTCTGGAAATCTACAGTTTTACTAACAAATTGTTTGCTATGAATAACATATCAAACCTGTTATTTTTGTGCATACATTTAGCCCTTATAGCCAAATGTATCTGGTGATTGTGGATTGCAACGTGGAAAATCTCAGCACAATTTGTATGTATGTGTCATAAATATTGCATACATATTGTATTACAGCTGACCATTCACTTCTACTCCATATACTCTCCTCCCTCGGCATCCGAGACACTGCTCTCTCATGGTTCTCATCATACCTCCAAGAATAATCATTTAGCGTCTCCTTCTCCGGCACATCTTCTTCTCCTCACCCCCTGTCTATTGGCATACCCCAAGGATCAGTCCTAGGCCCCCTCCTCTTCTCCATCTACACATCCTTACTTGGTACCCTAATAAACTCTTTTGGGTGCCAGTACCATCTCTATGCAGATGACACCCTAATCTACCTCAGCACCAGATCTATCCCCCTCTCTTCTAGCACACGTCTCTGACTGCCTCTCTAGTATATCCTCTTGGATGTCCGCCCACCATCTGAAACTCAACATGTCTAAGACTGAACTCTTAATCTTCCCACCCTCTACTACAGCTTCAATTCCTCACATCTCTCTCTCTGTCAACAATGCCATCATCACTCCCACCTCCCAAGCCCGTTGTCTCGGGATCTACTGGACCCTGCCCTCTCTTTCATCCCACACATACAGGCTCTAGCCAAATCCTGTCTTTTCCATCTAAAAAAATATATCCAATATATGCCATTACCTTACACAAGACACTACTAAGATTCTAATACACTCATTATTTCTCGTCTTGACTATTGCAACTCGGTCCTTGTTGGCCTGCCCATCACTCGCCTCTCCCCACTTCAATCCATAATAAATGCCTCCGCCAGACTCATCTTCAGTACACATCGTTCAGTATCGGCAGCTCCTCTTTGTCAATCACTTCACTGGCTTCCCTTAACCTCCAGAATAACGTTTAAAATCTTGACCCTAACTTATAAAGCCCTCAACAACAGCGCACCCCCATACATCTCTGCTCTCATCTCCAAACACTCCCCCACACGGCTTCTTTGTTCTGCTAACGAACTTCTTCTTTCTACCACTCTTGTCACCTCCTTTCACTCCCGCCTCCAGGACTTTTCTCGCGCTGCCCCTATTCTCTGGAACTCCTTGCCTCGCTTCACCAGACTATCCTCCTGCCTTAAATCCTTCAAAACATCAATAAAAACGCACCTCTTTAAAGAAGCCTATAACCTTCCTCCCTAACATGCTCAGCACTACTCTCTCCCTACTGTACCACATACACACTTCAACATTTAGATTGTAAGTCTGCGAGTTTCAATCCTGCAAGGTGCTTTAGGGAAAGCGCTATGGACACCGGATTCCAAGCTCAAAGACAGGGCCCTCCACTCTTTGCAATGTATGAATCTTGAACTTGTCATTGCCTGTAACTTAACTTATGTATAGCGCTACGGAATATGTTGGCGCAACAAAAAATAAACGATAATAATAAAAAAATAATAATAGTATTATGGAACTATATTATAGGTATCCGTAACTGTAATAAATGTGGTATCTTTACATGAAATTACATTGGTTTACAATGTCAAGGGAAGTTCCAAACATTAAATATTAAAAACAGAGTGGTTATTAATAACCAAAGACAGACTTAAATATAGATCACCATAATGCAATAATGGATTCATCTCCGTTGCCCATTCATTCCATTAGAATCTATGGGCCTCATTCTATTGCGGTTTGGCCAATTGAATAGGGCTCTATATTAGCACACAGCATATTTTTTTTTACAGAAGTTTTTAGTTAGTGATCTTCTTTCCAAAAGCAGGGTCTTCACTAACGAAAAACTTCTGTAAAAAAAATATGCTCTGTGCTTATATAGAGCCCTATTCAATTGGCCAAATCACATTTGAATGAGGCCCAATGTTATCTCTTTTAAGTATCCAAAGCCATTGCAATTTACACCTCCTAAACCAAGAATAATAGCTCCCATAAACCTTTGACTATATGTGTTTATTGGTTAATGACTCAAATATTTTAAAATATCTGGCCAGTTTGCTTTGTTCTGTGTTAGGAGGTAGACTTTGGCATAACATGGTTATTTACATCTTATATTCCACTCTGTATCATTATATAAAATCATATGTAGAAATGTTCATAATGTTTATGATGCTCTAGATTCATTTACAGATATAATCGTGCACATACATACCAGTTCATAGCAACAATTGCTTAGACATGATGAATATTGTTCTTAAGTAATCTACTGTTTCTTAAGGATATAATAATATTAGGCGGCAAGCATAGACTCAGTTTGTGGATTTTTAACAAAAAGAGTTTAAATAACAGTCCTAAAATAATATGACATTGTGTTGGGTACAACGCCATACTCCTCTATCCTCTCTACCAAGATCAGCACTATAAGGAAACAATGAATGCAGAATACATTTAATGAGGGACATAAACAGAGGTGTTAAGAATATGTTCATATTAGTCTTGATTAATCTCCACTTAAAAAAGTGTTAATGAAAAAATAACCAGCAGTTTTATTCCTTGGGCGTGTATTTTGTGCTTTTAAATTGGTTAAATTGTCCGACAAATTAGTAATTTAATGTTAGGTTTTATCACAGCTTAAAAAATCGGAACATGGGTGTTGCTCTGCTTATTGTAACCACATGTTACATGGAGCTAATTGATCTACATAGCTTGATTCCAATCAGTTAACTTTATCCTGGTAGAGTATGTCAGCCATTAACAACCCTAGAAAAAGAAACTCTTGCACCTTATAGGATGATAAACGTGCTTATATAAATAAATGACAGCCAGCACCATAAATCTGACATTCAATTCAAATTAAAATAATATTAAAATATTTCAAAGGTATAAAATCCATGCTATATTTCACCAAACTCCCTTTATTTATACATTTGCTAATGTTCATTTGGATAATATATTTGTTTATGTTTTTCTCAATGCAGTTAGCCCCTCTGTGTTGCTATCCATATCCCTAATAAAAAATGAAAAATCAGTAAAGGCAGTTATAAGTACATGTATACAAAAAAAATATAAAGTCAAACTATTGTATTGAATATGTATGGGAAATAAAAGATTTTGTTTCAAGGTCAGTGTAATTTATTTTATTAAACTAAAAATGTATTCTCAAAGTTTATATGACATTCTCTTTCATTTGTGTTCTGGAATTGGATATTATATTAGCGAGCAGTATTCTGAGCAATTTATTGTAGTATACAAATCAAGAATACTAGAGCTATTATAACGAACAATGTTTTAGCGCATTAGTTATCATGAGTCATATACTTGTCTTTTCTCTCAGTTCATAGTCCAGTGTCTTCAAGCAGAAGGCATAAAACCTATGGCATGAGAAATAGAGCTGACAATACTCTCGCCTGTACACGGCACTGTAGGAATATCTTTGAACCATTGCAGCTGAGACACACTCCTCGGGGCTCAAGAGTGAAAATGTGTGAATATGTGCTGATTTGCGTCTCAATTTAAATCATGACAAAAATAGCAAATTCCCTAAGTGGATATATGGGTTTTGATTGTAAAACCATATGCCGGTAGTTAAGTAAATGGAAAAAGTAATGCATTTGCCATTTTAAATTTGCATTTAAAGCTCCAATGCTACACTAATCAAAAAAAAAATATGTAAAGCTGTGCAGAACAATCATCAGTGATGGGAAGGGAGACAGCTGTAAAAGGTCCGGTCAGACATGGAGATGACTGGGTCTACTGTTTGGTAGGGTTTACTTTTTTTTTGCTGTTGTGTTTTATTTTATTTAATTACCCATGGACCCCTGTCCAGTGATAAAGACATGTTTAGAAATGTTAAGTCTAATAGATCAGAATTAGATACAGAAAAGTTATAAAGGTAGTTTCTGATAAGAAAATAATAATGTTGAGGCCTCTGCAGGACGTTGGAGGCACCCATGATATTTTGGTAGAAACAGTATGTGTGAGAGGGGCATTTACATTTTTGGAGAGATGCTTGTTTGTATAGATCCAAAAACCTTCTTTCTGCTCCACAGAGGGGAAGAGGGTGATGTCAATATTGGTCATATAAGATTATCTTATAATTTCCTCACACTTTTCATGATTCTATCAAAATCTTCCTTCTCTCACAGACAAGTAGGGACAGATTTACACCTTAGGCACCCCTAGGTATTGGCTTCTCAGGTTTCCCCACATATACACATATGTAACATTACAGATTGTGTAGCCCAGAAAAGTGATGACTAATATGTGAATGCCATAAAATATGTATATATAAGATTAAGTGCTTGCTTGTATATATTATTATGTTGCAAACCCAAAATCCCAAAGTGCAGTGAAAACTATGTAGTTAAGATTATGTGATAAAAACAGGTATATATACTAATGTTAACCCTAATACACCATACAGGGAACAAATGTTGGAATAATAACAGATACATTATAACTATGTATTTTTGCGCTAACGTGGAATATTTCACCATTCAAAGACTTTTTCAAGAACATACTTTTCAAGAACAGAACGGCTCTGTGCCTTGCACCAGCAGAGACTTGTAATTACCTTACTGGGTGTAACTGTCTCACTTGACAAATCTCCGCTATGTGAACTCCCTTAAAAAATGACCTCAAAGCCATTCAGGTAGAATTGTGGAGATTGTTGTTGTTTTGTGTGTAGTTGAAACTACACCTCCCCATATGCTTTATAAGGAAAAGAGGAAGTGATTTCATAAGTAGCACAACTCAGCCAATGAGAGAGGAGCATTGCTATTTCCACCCCAAGGCATAGCATGTCCTGCAAAGAGCGATGGGTAAAATATAATGTATGTTCTACCTCTGTTTTAATACATTATAAGTGTAAAAACATGGTACCCCGTGCAGGCAGGCGCCTTTATGCTCTAGCCTATTCTGCCTATCTAACTTGTAATGTGAACACTGGACAAGAAAACCAATTTGTTTTTCTTGCATTTAAAATAGCATACTTTAACAATTACCGAAGCTGTGTTTTGCATAAACAAATATTAAATAAAAACTGTTTAAAGTTAATTGACACTAACAGGAATTGCAAAGATCATACATATAGCTATATATTTCACTGGCAGATAGGTATGATTCATACATCTATATCACTGCTCATTGGCTGGCAGAGGCAAGCCTCCAGAAAAGTTAAATGTTTGCATTTTTCTTCTTTAAACACAAATTGCTAAATTATGAAATGCTCTGTTTTAGATGCAAGGAAAGAAAACTATGTTTTAAATGTTTAATAAAAGAAAATATCCCACAAGAAGAAAATAAATATTTTCCTGAAATAATTGTGAAGTGAACACATTTAAAACCATAAAAATGTAAAGTATCATTGCATAAAATAATCCAAATACACTCAGGCATCAGGTTGTTGTTAAGAGATCTTCATCTGTAATCAGAGTACTTTTGAGTTTCTGTTTTTCACACTGAAACCTCAAACATATCTCACATGAGCCGAGGTGATAAAGACACTTACGGCTCATTGAACCAGGTTTGTTATTAGGAGAAGATAACATTCCTCCACCTCTCAGTGATATTTCTAAATTCCATGAGGTTTGATATATGTGAGGTTCATCCATAAATATATTTCTATCAGACAGCTCTCCTCTCACCTGCACTTCAATCAAAATCATTTCTTTGATATTTCATCAATATACATTCGCTTCTTATACATATCTGAGTGCGTCAACTAATCCTTCCTGCATATCTACACCTTAAATGCCAGAAAAGCGCCAACCTATATGACCTTGAGTGGCATTGCTTGTAGAGCACGTTTTATAATGTCTACAGATGGGATAAACCATACTGTCAATGAATTCTGCATTAAAATATCTCAATGTGATATCAACTTAGTTCACTTGAATGGAAAAAGGAATGCATGCACTTAACTAAGTAAAAAAAGTACAAAAATGTAATCCATCTATATAAATCTGACAGATTCAGATGTCATCACACCATTATATATTGATTGCAAAGCAAACAAACCATTCCTTTTTCACTTTTTATGGCCTGCCCTTGTCTGTTAGCATAATATTGGTTAATGTTGATATTCGTACCTTCCGTTCTCTTAGTTGCATTCACTCCGCCATTAGCAACCTTGACCAAACTAAGCAGATTTAATTTATCCCTGCTCTCCAGTCCCTCCCTATAAGACCAACTTACTGTCTTGACCATACAAATCACCGATCTTGACTCAAACACTGCCTCCCCACATCTGCCTGTCGCACATTTCACATCATTCAAGCTATCAAGTCTTCTAGATTGTAGACTTTCAAGCAGGATCTTCATGACCTGTTAATATGTATCTACTTAAATAATGTAATAACAGAGCTTTATAAATATTAATATCAATATAAATATATTAATAAATAAACTACAGCATGTTCTTGGCCAAATGTACTGCAGTGATGAATGCAATGTGGAGAGATGCCTTATAATAGATCAACAACTACCATACACAGGGATGCCTATTATAATTTTATTATACTGCATGAGCTAAAATCAGACTATTTTTTACAAAGGCAGTATGTTAAATATTTTTTGTTAAATTTCGCTCCATTATCCTACATTTTACATTAAAAGTCAACTCCCTTGTTAAATATCACATATATAGTTGTGAGCGTACGAGTCGTTGCTCACGCTTGCGGGCTCGCGAAGCGAGTCGCGGCCCTCGCGTAGCGAGGTCACTGGGCAAGGGCCTCAGTTGCTGGCATGGAGCGCCTTCGGCGCTCCATGCCAGCAACTGAGGCCCCTCGCGAAGCAAGGGCCTCAGTTGCTGGCAAGGTCACTGGGCACGGGCCTCAGTTGCTGGCATGGAGCGCCGAAGGCGCTCCATGTCAGCAACTGAGGCCCCTCGCGAAGCGAGGGCCTCAGTTGCTGGCGAGGTCACTGGGCAAGGGCCTCAGTTGCTGGCATGGAGCGCCGAAGGCGCTCCATGCCAGCAACTGAGGCCCCTCGCGAAGCGAGGGACTCAGTTGCTGGCGAGGTCACTGGGCAAGGGCCTCAAACCCTCGCAAACTTCACGTCGCTACTCAAAAAACACGACACACAAATTACGACACTCGCTAAATTTTACGAGGAACGCAAACAACCTACGAAACACGTTACCACACATTACGACCTCGCAAACATCGGACGCAACACGCCGACATACAAACATTTAAAACACAATACATACACACAGCACATACATAAAAACCTTACCTACACCAAGAGGGAGCACCCAGGACCTCAAAAATGCAACTTACACCTCGATTTTACTCGAAATAAAAGACTTTTGAGACTAAAAAAAAATCTAAGCGACAGAAAAAATGGCTGCCGAACAAAACGAAAACGAGGCTACACCACTCTAAACTCGCAAAACACCACAACAAACTCGCAAAACACCACAACAAACTCGCAAAACGCCACAAACCACCTACGGATATTCATACCACACAGTGCACACATTCAGCATGCTTACACAGCAGCTCCACACCACTAATGCTGCAGCAACATCAACACAGATTGCCAGCTCTTCATCACAATGCTTCAAAATAGGTACACTATATTCATTTACTAATTTAGCTACCTTACAATTTCATTGCCGTCATTTTTTGACGGGCAATTCGCTAGTATCATATATTTACCACAATCTATTAAAAGAACATTAATTGCGCTGTCCCTTTAACAAATTCATTGTTTTTTTCACGAAAATGATTGTTGAATGCGCAAAAGCTCCTGCATACTTTGTTTAATCTAGTGATCAATATTTTACTTCAAGCCTAGCTGCAGGTTGACATTTCATGGTTTTACTACCCTCATCAAGTTGTCATGATCAAGATGGTAAAACACAGAAAATTTATCTTGTTGCTAAGTATGGAAATAAATTATTGATTTTAACATTTAATGATATCACCAGATATTATTTGTGTCCATGAATTTATAGTGTGACTAGGCTTGAGCCCGTGCTTTTTATTTAAACTCTATGCTTTCAGGAGAATAAAAAAAACATGTAATGTTTGCATAGTACCTGCTGATTTTTACTTGTTATTGTGATAGAATTGAATATGTGGATCTGAAACTTAAATGGAAAGTAAGGTTAGCAGCAAACAATAAAAGTGACCTTAGGAAAAACATTGTTATGTATTAAGGGTTGCACAACGCATTTGCATGTCTACAATTGTACAGCCTTCAATGCGGCTTAACAATTACGTACTGCGGGAAGCAGTTACTTGAAAACAAGAATATAAGATGTTCAGTGCATTCATCAAACAATTTGCTAATGTTCTAACACGCCTGCTGTGAATCTAATTGCTTTCGCTGTACCTGTTAAAAAGTTTCAATTACTTTACATTTTATTCTTTCCTGGTTTTCTAAATTTATATCTGCGTCAATAAACCTGCAAACGCACTATTCAAATGAATAAATGAATAAAATATACCATGCAGCATATTTTGTTATATATTATGTGCTCTGTTTTTATGTGTGCTCCACAGCAAATGTATTCACAATTAATATGTTTAGGTTTTAATGACTCACTTATATGTAGTAATCAATTATTCTGATTGCATCTAATGATGCAAATTGAATTATTTATATTTTAGATATATAGTCAGATATAGTGCTGTTATTGAGATAAGCTTTCTGTATGCTAGAGAAGAAACTTAAGGGACAACTAAATTTACAGCGTGCTCTTTGGAAGAGCTTGACGATAGTAAAAAAATAATAAGCTAGTAATGTATTATATGTTATATATATTGCTCTGATAGTCAGGTATCACAAGACCACCAAGATTATCTTGCGTGATCTTGTGAGACCCTGATATCAGAATTATCCAGGCAGTCAAAAAGACAGGAAGTGAGGGGGAGCATGTGGACGTGCTGGGGAGGGAGAGGAAGATATTGCAGCATGCTCATGCTTATTGTGATCTCAATCCTCCTCCTAGACACCCATGTTACAAAAAAGCTAAATATATTACATTATCAACAAAGGTCGGCATAGTAAAAAGTATGGTATTCCCAGTAGTAACATATGGATGTAAGAGCTGGACCTTAAAGAAATCTGAGTGCCGGAGAATTGTGGTGTTGGCGAAAACTGCTTAGAGTCCCTTGGACGGCAAGATAATCCAATAAATCAGTACTACAGGAAATCAAGACAAACTGTTCACTAGAAGGTGTGATCATGAGGCTGAAGCTCAAATATGTTTGGACATATCATGAGATGGTAGGATTCCTCCCTAAAGAAGACTCTGATGATGGGAAAGATTGAAGGCACTCAAAAGAAGGGGTTAGGCAGAGGTGGATATGGATAGATGAGATCATTAAAGCAATGAACATGAGCTTGATGGAGCTCAGAGGGGCAGTGGCTGACAGATGTACCTGGTGTGCTGCAGTCCATAAGGTTACTGAGAGTCAGATATGACTGAACGACCAAACAACAACTATAGATGAGTGAGTCTGTTCTGAAGTGAAGGTGTGTAAAGGGAGTCAATAAGTGGTATAGCACTTTATTAGGTTATCTATGGTAGAGGCAAGATATATAGCTGGGGGATCAGAATGGTCAAACAATATATATATATATATATATATATATATATATATATATATATATATATATAGGTATCCCGCCCTTAATTCTACCCCTTTGAGTGCTGATGCTCCTGCTATAGCGTTGTCTTTTTCGACCGTCAAACCCTGTTTAGCCATTTAAATTACTGCTCATCTCTCTCCGATTCACCATAGCTCTATTTTCTAATTGTTTCCATTTCCCTTTCTCTTTTGGCATCTTGATGCAATTGCGCATTATCTTAGATCTGTACATCTGATAAAAGTAACATGCATATGGAATAAATATTAATTAATACATGCACTAAATCGCTGCATGATTAGAGTGAGCACACAGCACCCATAATCTCATAAACATTATATTGTGCACATGGAAAAACATGAAAATACCTATTTTATGCCAGTTACATTGCCTGCTCCTCTTTAATACATTATCCCCTAAATATACATCTGTTGTTATTGTCGCACTAGGCAGAATAAGACTGTGAACTGAACTGCTGATGTAGCCATAATCAGACAAATAGACTTGCTCATGTTCTATTATGTTCCATATGTCCAATTCACTGTAAGTACTGCAGGAGACTGTTTACTTAGTGGTATCATTTTAATGTTGTGGTTAGCCCAATAAAGTGAATAGGTTTAACATGTGAGAGGAAACCACTGCTTTTAATTGAATGTTTCCATATAATATAGTGTAAATACGTGTTGTAATTGTTTAAACATAGGTCACTATCTGTAGTAAAATTCATTCCGTGTGCCACATAGTTTATCATTTGACCTATTTTATTTTTAGCTCACTTTAGGGCTAAGAATTCAAATATCATATATGGGATGTATATGGCAGAATTATGCATCTCACTTGCAATAAATACCACTTCTTGCCATTTAATTCTATAAAAAACAATCAGTCTAAGCGGGCTGATACATATCACTATTTTACAAAGTTGTCCTTGAAAAAACATAATTTGAAATTATATGAATATTACCTGAGAAAAATAGACTTATTAATTAATGTATTCTTCAGAGTTGTAGATATTCTACAGCCATATCCTCCCTTCCCCATGTTATGTCAATGGGAACAGTTATTATAGTTATTTCTCCTCTTCTGGATTGCTAACTTGTCATGGTAAAGGGTTTGTGTATGTCAAAGAAGCTGTGAGCTATACCTTGTAGGGTCACAAAAGATGGGCAGGTCTTAGCAGATCGGTCAGACAAACTGCGATCCACTGGAAAAGTAATTGGTAACCAAATCCAGTATCTTTGCAAAGAAAACCTTGTGGATACGCAAAACCAGAGACATAACAATAGATGTGCCTTGAGTGCTGCGGTCTATGGGGTCACGGAGAACAACAATAAAATAGTTATTTCTGCAGACTAATAAATGCTGCTTATGCTGTGTGCATGCACCATGTGATGTCACATTTGCCATTCAATCTTACAATCTTACAAAACACAATATTTGCCATAATATTTTTGTAAAAATGTTTTACCCAGAACCATCAAACCATGTTTTAAGCATCACTAAATATAAGGCCTAGAAAATAAGGCCCTAGAAACAGCTTATAAAAAAGGTTTTGGAATAATAATAATGTAATAAATCCATGGCTTCTTAAGACAGAAGCATATACCGCCACCTCTTACGCTTTATTTTAAAATAAATTATGTGAGTTTTTTTCACATATAAGACAATAAACATGGTCTAATTTGATACGAGACACGCCATTTTCTGAAAAGAAGTTGACAATCATAATAATTATGCATAGGCATTCTGCTGTGAGATTAGTCAGAAGACTAAAACTAAAAACCATTTGCTGCTTACTGGCTCTGAAATGTATAGGTTAAGAGAGATGGGCAACATTAAACAGTTTCTATGAGATTTAGAATTCAAAAGAACATGATTCATATTAAGTATATTTACTGGATGAGTAACCCAAAACATGTACATTGAAACTTGTAGCAGAAACCATGTAGGAATTTGTTTTCTCATTTTAACCACAATTATGGAATAGACAAAAAAAATGCATCACCTAATTACAATTCTAATTGGCTATCAAAGACTCTGCATATTACGTCTGCCTTGTTGCTTGAGTGTGTGTAAAATAACTTGTCTAGAATAAACAATGCATAAAATATACCTGGAAAGCAAAGGTCTGACAATGCCTTTTGTACTATTTGCAACAATGTCTCTATAATTACTCCTGACCGTACCATTTTCATCCCTACTCCTGATTACAACATGCGCTTCGCTGTACAGTAATTTTACATACTAGCGCTAGCAATGCCTTGATCCATTGAATTTTGATGTGGAGTTTAAATTAATTCAACAATGTATATAGCAATCACAGGTTCTCTGTAATTCATGTGACATAATCTGCATATGTCAGACTATAAATATAGCTGGCATGATAACTAATTAAAAGAGAACAGATTGTGAACCACAGATCTCTCAACATCAATATCCACTTTAGTAAATTGAATAATGAATTTGTACATATTAAAATGTATAAATAAAATCATCCCTGAGAATCTGAGTTTTAAACATTTAATGATACATGATGGGTTTTACAGTATATATTTTATATATATATATATATATATATATATATATATATATATATATATATATATACACTGTGATAATAACCCTTCAGTACCCTATCGGCACAAGTAGGTGCTATTTTAGAAAATGTATTTTGAAAGTAATTTTGATTCCCAAGACAGTTGTGAAAATTCTGTCACCTAACATTGATCTAGATTCTCTAAGTGGGAGATGGTAGGAAGGTCAGATGAGTGAGGATCTCACAATAACTTGCTTTATCTTACCTTGTTCACTTAGAATGTCATTACTGTAATGAGAACTGCATCTTCATTCAACAAGGACTGACATACATTATACAGATACATTTAGTTATAACACTGAAACATATGAGCTACATAAAAGTCTGTACTACTGGAGACTCCAACGTTGAGACTGGGAGCTACCATTAGCTTTCCCGCTTCTATCCAAGAACGCATCCCTCAGTACATACAGGCTATCATAAGAGTTTGCAATGTATTATTACTGGGTATATATATATATATATATATATATATATATATATAGGTTGTCTTATCTTTTATTGAAACACTACACAACATTTGATATTCTATATTGGGGTGTGTGTCATTATATTGAAATATATACATGTATTGTAGCTCAGTTATCACAATAATAGTTGCGGATCTGCGGGGTTGTTCGGAACGTTTGCTATGTTTGTAACGCCTGCGAGCCTCGCAAAGCAAGGAGAGCCGTTGAAGCACGCAGGACTTAGGCTGCAATGAGCGCCAAAGGCGCTCATTGCACGGCTGGCAACACCCCAGTACCTGGTTCCTGCCAGTGGAGGGCTCGGTATGAGCTCATTGCCAGGCCTCCGCATCATCCAGAACAAGGTCCAAAAATTTGGTCTAATTTTGGTAATATACCAAAGAACTAAAGAAGATTCCTTAGTATTAAGTTTAGATATTGATTTATATCCAGCACCAAGGCCGTTTGACTAGTTGTGACGGAAGATCACTAAAACATACATGTCTATACTGTTTTACATCAAGCTGAGTCCTTTATTGATGGGCTTAACATTTTCTTTACTCTAATCACACATTAGAGATTCTGATATCTTGGATAATACTCTATACTACCATGTAGAATAGTTCAAATTAAATAGAGAAAGATTAATAGTTTTTTATATGATGTTTTTTTCAGTATTTCAGAATTGTTTTTAAATGGTGCAGTAGCAGTTTAGCCACATTGGCTGATATATTGAGCTTATTGGGAGAAAATCTAGAAGTGCTCAGGTCTTGAAGGCACCATACATGCTCCCTCTAACTGATTATATCCTCTCTTCATTGCAAATGTCAGATCTTTGTTCTGGAGAAACTAAATGAAAAAAACAACTACATTTGCACTGATCTTGTGAGATGGCTCCTTTCAGAACCTGCGGAGACAAACACAGTGAGAGAGGAAAGCTAGAGGAATAACTAGGCTGTATAAATTTGTTATAACCTAGTGAAATATGCAGAAATATTACAAAAATTTGTAAAAATTGCTTAATTTACAATGCTCTTATTGATGAAATAGAGTAGTATTGATACATTCCATGTGTCTTTAAGCTGATGTACAGCTATTGCAGATTACCAGGATTCCATTTTACTTTAGTTAGTTAAGATAATGAAGTAATTACAATTGTTTGATTGTTTCCGCAGTGTTTGCAATTAAATTATAAGTATGAGAAGATTGATAACTATATGCTTGCACCTGAATCGTGTAACTACAGTCATTATAAAACATGAAGGAGGATTGTGGATTTGTGCGAAGACCACAGATGGCTTTGTGATAACAGAACTGAAATATGCAGTTCATTTTGACACAAATCGACATTATATCAAAATGATAAGAAATAAATAGCTACATATAAAATGTCCTAATTGCTTGATGCTAGTCAAGAATAAATCTTTAATTCTGTCAAATCAATTATACATAATTATATTGAAGACAGATTTTGTCTACCAATTACTTAATGTTTTTCATGTGTAAACTCCCTTTTCACTGTGTAGTTTAAAGTGTTTTAAATACATGATAAATAATGCAGTAAATTATTAATTAATTATACTTGTCAATTAAATGTTGATTGCCAAAGTTAACATGACAGAGCACTGACCTTTTAACAATTCCAGATTATTAAAGGTATATAGAAGTTTCCTGGGTTTCAAATGTTTGGTAAGAAACAGGCAGTGATTATCAGAAAAATATGTGTTATATAGAAAAGCGCTGTGTACTTACAAATTTATAGGCAGGAAAGTAAAACCCGCTTTGCACACTCACAGGGTGTTTACATAACCAAGTACGCAGAGGCGAGACAGCCAGATACGGAGTTTGATCTTTTTTGTAGAGAGACTTTACAGCCAAGTAAATACCAAGTAAATACCAGCAAGTAAATACCAGCTTTTCACACCAAGCAGTCACTGACATTGCCAAGTATGCAGAGGAAATGTATCATAAGTAGGCAGTTTGACCTTTCAAAGGAAGTTCTTGTGCTGGATGGCATCACATGGTTGGGTGGGGTCTGAGTTTACAACTGAATAAGATCACAAGGATAGAGTGAGATAGTGACTACATTTCCCAGGCTTCTTTGCAACACAGCAACCCCAGAGTATAATACAAATGTGTCTGCTTTCTCCTGAATGGCCAAAAAAATTCTGCTAATCTTAGCAGGGATTTTCAGGGGAATCAACTGACAAAAGGCACCTAAATGTTAACCCCCATCATGGAGGTCCTGTCGCACAAACAGTTAAACCAGATGCCACAGAAGTCCTTGAAGGACCCCTGCAGCAACTAACTATTAACTCCTCCACAGATGTCCTATAGGATCTCTGCGGCATCTAATGATAAACTCTTGCCGTGGAGGTCCTTGAAGAACCCTTTGTGTTACATGGGTCCATTAGAGACACTTGTGGTGAGGGTTAACATCCAATGCCATGGGGGTCTCAATGTTATATAGATGGGAGATTAGGGGTGATCGGGGAATGGGGTTAGGTGTGAGCAGCGAAGGGGCCAATCAGGAGTGAGCGGGAAAGGGGGTCCCCAGGGATTCCCTTCACCCTGTGCATCGATGGATGGAATCACCAGGGATTGGCATTGGTGAATGTGGTGAGATCAGAACTTGTACGGATGGGGAGCATTGAAACAAAACGAAAACGAGGCTAAAGGCCCCTAAACACGCAAAACACCACCAAACACCTACGGATTTTCGGAAAACTTCGGACAATATCCAAAAACAAGGACGCTAAATCACTCACAGCCGCTAGTATACATATAAAAAGCAAACATTTTATTCAATAGCAAATAATAGAAATGTTACCATAAAGAGATCCAAGAAACAAAAATGCAGATACATAGATTTCAAGGACATATAAGAACCAAAAAGGCAAAAATAGTTTACCTATTATATCTACCTAAATGATTGGCTATACCTCCGGATAGCTGGATGTTTATGCCAGACATGCTTACATTCCTTAACTGTGTTTGACCCTTATGGAAGACTATCTCACTTATCTACTACCCTTTCCATGGAAGTGTTTTTTCCTAAGCCCATGAGGGCAGAACATTTCAGGGTGCAGCAAGTTGCCTCAAGTCAAGTTCCCAATGTAGTTTCAAGAAATATGCATATCACATATATAGTTGTGAGCGTACGGGCCGTTGCTCACGCTTGCGGGCTCGCATAGCGAGCCCGCGGCCCTTGCCTGCTCACAACTATATATGTGATGTCTTCATGAGGGCCTCGGTTGCTGGCATGAGCGGCCCACATATATCAGTTGTCCGGGGGGACAATGCACTGCGTGTTGACGCTCTGAACTCCTCCCCCGTCGCTCTCGACTCCTCCCCCGGCTGCTCTCGACTCCTCCCCTGGCTGCTCTCGACTCCTCCCCTGGCTGCTCTTAACTCCTCCCCTGGCTGCTCTCAACTCCTCCCTGGGGAGGGACCGGTGGACATGCTGGGGACTGAGGTGAGAGAGACAGCCTGGAGGGTAAGAGAGACGAGAGGGACAGATAGACAGGAGGGACACAGATAGAGAGACACAGGAGGGACACAGATAGAGAGAGACAGGAGGGAGAGAGACATGAGGGACACACAGAGAGAGAGAGAGAGACATGAGGGACACAGAGAGAGAGAGACATGAGGGACACAGAGAGAGAGAGACATGAGGGACACAGAGAGAGAGAGGCATGAGGGACACAGAGAGAGAGAGACATGAGGGACACAGACAGAGAGAGAGAGACATGAGGGACACAGAGAGAGAGAGACATGAGGGACACAGAGAGAGAGAGAGACATGAGGGACACAGAGAGAGAGAGACATGAGGGACACAGACAGAGAGAGAGAGACATGAGGGACACAGACAGAGAGAGAGAGAGACATGAGGGACACAGAGAGAGACATGAGGGACACAGAGAGAGAGACAGGAGGGACACAGAGAGAGAGAGAGACAGGAGGGACACAGAGAGAGAGAGAGACAGGAGGGACACAGAGAGAGAGAGAGACAGGAGGGACAGAGAGAGAGAGAGAGAGACAGGAGGGACACAGAGAGAGAGAGACAGGAGGGACACAGAGAGAGAGAGAGAGAGAGAGAGAGACAGGAGGGACACAGAGAGAGAGAGAGACAGGAGGGACACAGAGAGAGAAAAAAGACAGGAGGGACACAGAGAGAGAGAGACAGGAGGGACACAGAGAGAGAGAGAGAGAGAGAGAGACAGGAGGGACACAGAGAGAGAGAGAGAGAGAGAGAGACAGGAGGGACACAGAGAGAGAGAGAGAGACAGGAGGGACAGAGAGAGAGAGAGAGAGACAGGAGGGACATAGAGAGAGAGAGAGACAGGAGGGACACAGAGAGAGAGAGAGAGAGAGAGAGAGGAGGGACACAGAGAGAGAGAGACAGGAGGGACACAGAGAGAGAGACAGGAGGGACAGAGACAAGAGGGACAGAGACAGAGAGAGACAGGAGGGACACACAGAGAGAGACAGGGAGCACAGAGAGAGACAGGAGGGACACAGAGAGAGAGACAGCAGGGACAGAGCAAGGGACAGAGAGAGAGATGAGGGACAGAGCAAGGGACAGAGAGAGAGATGAGGGACAGAGAGAGAGACAGGAGGGACAGAGAGAGAGAGAGACAGGAGGGAGAGAGAGAGAGAGACAGGAGGGACAGAGAGAGAGAGAGAGACAGCAGGGACAGAGCAAGGGACAGAGAGAGAGATGAGGGACAGAGCAAGGGACAGAGAGAGAGATGAGGGACAGAGAGAGAGACAGGAGGGACAGAGAGAGAGAGACAGGAGGGATAGAGAGAGAGAGACAGGAGGGACAGAGAGAGACAGGAGGGACACAGAGAGAGCGAGAGAGAGAGAGAGGAGTGACAGAGAGAGAGAGAGACAGAGAGACAGGAGGGATTGAAACAGAGAGAGAAAGACAGGGAGGAGGGACAGAGAGACAGACAGGAATGAGGGACAGACAGAGAGAGAGACAGACAGGAAGGAGGGACAGAGAACAGGAGGGAGGGACAGAGAGATAGACAGGAAGGATGGACAGGGCGAAAGATACACAGGAAGGAGCAACAGAGAGAGAGACTGACAGGAGGAAGGGACAGAGAGACAGACAGGAAGGAGTGACAGACAGAGATGTGAAGTGGAAGAGACTGGAGGGAAAGCGGGGTGGAAGAGAAGGGAATGGAGAGCAGGGTGGAAGAGACAAGGGAAGGAAGAGGGGGGAAGAGAAACAGGGGAGGGAGAGGGGGAAGAGAAACGGGGGGGAGAGGGGTGGAAGAGACACAGGAAAGGGAGATGGGGGAAGAGGAGGGAAAAGAAACTGGAGGGAGAGGGAGGGAAAAGAAACGGGAGGGAGAGGGAGGGAAAAGAAACGGGAGGGAGAGGGAGGGAAAAGAAACAGGAGGGTAAAGAAACGGGAGGGAAGAGACACCGGGGAGGGAGAGAGGGGAAAGGGGACACAGTGGAGTGAGAGAGGGGAGGGAGAGAGGGAAAAGGGGATCACATGGGAGGGAAAGGGGGGAAGAGACACAGGGGAGGTAGAGAGGGGATGAGACACAGGGGAGGGAAAGAGGGGATGAGACACAGGGGAGGGATAGAGGGGATGAGACACAGGGGAGGGAGAGAGGGGATGAGACACAGAGGAGGGAGAGGGGGGAAGAGACACATGGGGGGAAGATGCTCGCAATAAGCACCTTTGCCGCTCATTCCGAGACCCATGATGATCGTCAAAGGTGCTTAACGCAAGGACAGTAAAGTAGAGTGGGGAGAGGCTCTCATTAAGAGCCTACCATCAAGTAGAGGGGGGAGAGGTAAAGGGAGGAGAGGCTCGCAATGAGCGCCAAAGGCGCTCATCGCAAGGCCAGTTAAGTAGAGGGGGAGAGGCTTGCAA
This sequence comes from Discoglossus pictus, assembly GCA_027410445.1. NCBI lineage: Eukaryota > Metazoa > Chordata > Amphibia > Anura > Alytidae > Discoglossus > Discoglossus pictus. Next base: position 344,691,744 of record CM050164.1, on the reverse strand, counting down.
TGTGTGGCAAACACCATTGCCAGAATTCAAATTTTATTGCCGTCATTTTTGACGGGCAAGTCGCTAGTATATATATAAAAGACTTCAACACACCTATGTATAAAATCATAATTGTAGGTATGTTTATGTATGTATACAGTATGTCAAAAAGTGTCAGATACACTTACAGAGGGAATTGTGTGTGTATATATATATACACACACACACACATCCCTCTGTAAGTGTATCTGACACGTTTTGACATACTTTATACATACATAAACATACCTACAATTATGATTTTATACATAGGTGTGTTGAAGTCTTATGACTGGGCTACAGCAAGAGGTAAAGACTCAGAGTAGCTAGAATTTTTTCTCAAAGATTCTTCAATAGTGAAAATCCTTTGATCTATGGATATATGTGAAAGTTTATTTTATGTCACCACTCTCTACTGTGTCGTCTAAACTACACATATTATTAAGACTATGAAGTATTTCCTTATACGTTTTGTCTGCAGACCAGCAGGCAATTGGATGCATGGTCAAGCAATACCTGTTCATTAGTTCTGTATCTTAAACCAGCTTTTCACACAGTCCCAAAAAGAATAGAAAAAAAAAACAACATTTTCTGTCCTTTCTGAAACATGATGGTTAATTAGTTATTTGATTATGATAATCAGATACACTAATCACAGCAGTCTTGATGAAAACTCAGAAATGATCCCTAGAGGGCTCCGGTCCAGTAAATGTGTTGACAGGCTATTTGTTATTATGATGGTGATGCATCACGATGCTTTATAAAGAAACAAAGACAGTCTGTGAGTATGGTGCATGATAATCAAGAACAAAACAAAGCCAGGGAAAGATAGATTAAAAGCAAAGCAGGTTCATGGCAATTGACCTGCTCTAGCCAATCAGGATTCACCCTAATGTCTTGGTGTGATGACTGAATATATTTATTGCAAAGAAAGCCAATGTGACGCGCTGAGCATATTTTACAAGTGAAAATGGAATACTCATTATTAGAGTAATTTACTTCACTTAATTCATAATGACAATAATTACACTGTCACTAATTTGGAGCTTATGTATTATTAGTTATTAGAGGCATGTCATAAAACTTTCCTCTTCTGTCTACTCTCTTAAACAAAAACAGTGTTTACAATATGTTTTTACTAATTGCTATGTTTATAACACCAAATTATGTTAAATAAGGACAGTACTGTTTTTGTTCTAAATACGCTCCTTAAAGTAAACCAGAAATTATTTGTTATAAATTCAAGCATATTGGATTTTGGCCTCTTATTTGATTAAAATATGTAATTAGCGTACTCGGCAATGGGGATTATTCTCAGGTATTTATTATAATACATATTGGATGAATGATGCATGATGAAAACACAGGTTTTCTCACATAAAATATCTCTTTAGTAATAAAAATTATATTGTAGCTTACCTAAAGAAACTTTCCGTGCAACGGTGCATATCCATTTCCCATTTCAAATGACCATACTAATGTTTGTACAAAACACAATTGTATTAAAAATGACCTAACTCTATTAAAATGAATACAAAACTTGGCTTAGTTGGGCAATATTTTAGTAGTACAGCAACAAAATTTGCTTCCTCGGTATGATACATATGCGCTTTTTTAAATGCAAAGTTTATTCTTCAAGCACTCAACAATAATGCACCCTCTTATATCTCTGCTCTTGTCTCTAAATACTCCCCCAACCGCCCTCTTCACTCTGCTAAGGACTGTCTTCTTTCCTCCTCTCTTATCACCTCCTCTCATTCCTGTCTTCAGGACTTGTGCTCCCCATATTCTTTGGAACTTCCTGCCCCAAAACCTCACTGAAAACTCTTCTGTTTAAAGAAGCGTATCACATTCAGCCTTAGTATAGATATCACATCTATCCCCCTTCTATGCCTCACCCATACCCTTTAGATTGTAAGTTTGTGAGTTTTCGATCTTGTAAGGTGCTTTAGGGAAAGCACTGTGTATTACATAGTATTTAAGGTTGAAAAAAGACTTTCAGTCCATCAAGTTCAACCTTTTAAGATCTCCTCTGATCTGCAATATGCGGATTAACTATTAATTAATTAGTTGTATATATATAAAAATAATAATAATAATCAATTCCCTCCTGATCCCAGACACCGGCGACCGGACTTCTCCCTGGATCAATACTATCTAATTATCCATTATAACCCTGAATTCCTTTTTTAATTAGAAATAAATCCAGTCCCCTTTTAAAGTTATCTATCGAATCCGCTGTCACCACCTCCTCTGGTAGAGAATTCCACAGATTAACCACCCTTACTGTGAAGAACCCTTTTTTTTTTCTTTAAGGTGGAATCTTTTTACTTCTAACCTCAAGGGATGTCCTCTTGTCAGTTAAAAACCTTTTGGCACAAAAAGCTCCCTTGACAAATCTTTATACTGACCCTGGATGTATTTATATAAGGTAATCATATCTCCTCTTAGACGCCTTTTTTCTAGAGAAAATAAGTTTAATTTGGTTAGTCTTTCTTCATAACTTAGCCCCTCTATTCCCCTTATTAGTTTTGTTGCCCTCCTCTGTACCTTTTCCAGCTCTAAAATGTCCTTTTTATGAAGTGGTGCCCAAAATTGTACTCCATATTCCAAATAAGGGCATACTAGAGATTTGTATAGTGGCAGAATTATATTTGCTTCCCTTGCTTCTATACCCTTCTTAATACATGCTAATATTTTATTTGCCTTTGCAGCTGCTGCTTGGCTTTGAGCACTGTTACCTAGGTGGTTGTCCACAAGCACTCCCAAATCCCTTTTAATATCTGATACACCTAGATTTGCTCCATTAAGATTATAAATTGCATGGCTATTTTTCCTTCTCAGATTCATAACTTTACATTTATTCATATTAAATCTCATCTGCCATGTAGATGCCCATTCCTCAATTTTATGTAAATCCCTTTGGAGGGAAAGCACAACTTTGTGTCATCAGTGAAAATGGAGACACCGCACTCCAATCCTACCTCTAAGTCATTAATAAATATGTTAAAAAGGAGAGGACCTAATACTGAACCCTGAGGAACCCCACTTACCACATTAGTCCAATCGGAATATGTTCCATTTACAACAACCCTTTGCTTCCTGTCTTTTAGCCAGCTCTCAATCCATGAGCAGATATTTACTGCAACTCCTGTATCTCTTAGTTTGCACAATAGTCTCCCATGTGGCACCCTATCAAAAGCCTTTGCAAAATCCAAAAAGACTACATCCACTGAGTTGCCTTGATCCAGGTTCCTACTAACCTCCTCATAGAAACTAATTAGATTTGTTTGACATGACCTATCCCTCATAAATCCATGCTGACTCCTACTTATAATCTTGGTTAAATAGACATATTCTTGTATATTATCCCTTATTAACCCTTCTAAAAGCTTCCCTACTACAGAAGTGAGGCTCACTGGTCTATAATTCCCCAGATTTGCTCTTGCTCCCTTTTTAAATATAGGTATCACATCAGCTTTTCTCCAGTCATCTGGTAGAGACATTTTGTTTAGTGATGTCGCGAACATCAAATTTTTGGTTCGCGAACATCGGACACGAACTTCAATCAAATGTTCGCGAACCGCCATAGACTTCAATGGGCAGGCAAATTTCAAAACCCACAGGGACTCTTTCTGGCCACAAAAGTGATTGGAAAGTTGTTTCAAGGGGACTAACACCTGGACTGTGGCATGCCGGAGGTGGATCCATGGCAAAACTCCCATGGAAAATTACATAGTTGATGCAGAGTCTGGTTTTAAGCCAAAAGGGCATAAATCACCTAACATTCCTAAATTGTTTGGAATAACATGCTTTAAAACATCAGGTATGATGTTGTATCAATCAGGTAGTGTAAGGGTTACACCCGCTTCACAGTAACAGACCAATCTCCCCGTTTAATGTACCGCAAACAACCGCAAACAGTCCCTTTGCACAACCGCAAACTCCCCATTTGCACAAGGTTGGATACCAAGCTAGCCATGTCCCGTTCCTTGTTCTCACTGATGTCATTGAAGGTCTCTTCCTCCAGCCAGCCACCAAGGGTCCCCGAAAGGTGACAACAAGCCCCCTGGGACGCCTGCTGTGTTTGGTCTTCCACCTCCTGAAAGCCACCTTCCTCCTCTGACTCCTCTTCTTCAGACTCCTCTCTCTGCCTTGCCTCTGTCTGCATTATTATAAGGTGTGTACTGTTAAGTAGTACTATTCCTATCGGTTTAATCCCTGTTACGTCCACTATTAGGGGACGTGTATATGGCATTGATTTTTGGAACAGGGAGATGGAAAAAGATGCTTGGTCGGACCTCCTACTTCAAATTTGGGGCACTGCATGTGCAATCTAAGGTGCCACCAGATATGAGTGTCACTGTGCACTGGCAAAAGTTGGCAGAGTAGGGGCTGTAGGCCTCACACACACGCCTGTAGGCAGGCAACTGATATTCAATTGATTACAGTCAAAAAAGTATTGTTTTATGTCACTGTACACTACGGTTGCACCAGATATGACGTATCACTGTGCACTGGCAAAAGTTGGCAGAGTAGATGCAATAGGCTTCACAGACACGCCTGTAGGCAGACAATTGCTATTCAATCTATTACAGTCAAAAAAGTGTTGTTTTATGTCACTGAGCACAATATAAGCTGTGAGCCTGACAGAGGCAGGCAACTGAAATTAGATTACAGGAAAAAAATGGTTGTTTTCAATGTATGTTACACCACCAGTTATGAGTAGTGAAAATAAGCACAATATAAGCTGTTAGGTGTGAGCCTGTCACACACACACGCTGGCAGGCAGGCATAGATTACACAAAAAAATATAAAATAAAATAAATGATGTTCAAAGTTTCCTCAATAATAAAGTATAGGGGGCGAACCGAAAAGCGCATGTGTTCGCCGTTCGTGGCGGACGCGAACATACGAAAATCGCCGCGAATAGTTCTCTGGCGAACTGTTCGGGACATCACTACTTGTGTTGAGTGAATCTTGAAAAATTAAATATAATGGTTTGGCTATTACAGAACCCAGTTCCCTTAGTACCCTTGGATGTATTACATCAGGACCCGGGGCTTTATTAACATTTATTTTTTCCAACCTCTTTTGGATTACTTCCTGTGTTAACCAATTATTTGGCAAAGGTAGTGTAGCCCCATTATGTTGCCGTGTCCCAACCACTGGTTCCTCCCTTGTGTATACCGAAGAAAAGAACCTATTTAGCTCATCTGCCTTTTGTTGGTCACTAATTATCAGACGGCCTGTGTCACATTGTAATGTTCCTATAGCTTCCTTCCTCGCCTTCTTCCCATTAATATACTTACAAAATATTTTAGGGTTAGTCTTACTCTCTTTTGCAATTAATTTTTCATTTTCTATTTTAGCCAGTCTAATCGCACTTTTGCAAGCCTTGTTGATTTCCTTGTATTCCTGTAAAGCAGTCTCTTTCCCCTCTTGTTTGTATAATTTAAATGCCTGTTTTTTACTCAGTATCTTGATCTTTAAATCATTGTTAAGCCACATTGGATGGGATTTACTCCTTTTACCTTTATTCCCACACGGTATATGCCGATGCGTATGTATATTTAGTAAGGATTTAAAAGTTGCCCACTTGTGGTCAGTGTTTTTACCTGACAGTTCTCTGTCCCAGTCTATACTTTGTATTGCTGCCCTTAGACCGTTAAAATCTGCCCTTTTAAAATTAAGAGTTTTTGTTGGCCCCTTAAAATTTTGTTTTTTTAATTCAATCTCAAACGAGACTGTGTTGTGATCACTATTTCCCAAAGGTTGCCCTATTCCAACATTAGATACTATATCAATATTATTTGTGATGAGTAAATCTAAGATAGCTTAATTTCTAGTAGGCTCTTGTACAACCTGGGCCAGATAATGATCCCTGAGTGTACTCAAGAACCTGCTCCCCTTAGATGAACTGCTGGTCTCATTTATCCAGTTTATTTCGGGGTATTTAAAATCTCCCATTATTAGAACTTGACCATGACTAGCTGCATTTTCAATCTGTAACAATAATTGTATTTCCTCACTTTCAGCTATATTTGGGGGTCTATAGCATACTCCTACTAATATTCTTTTGGAATTTCCTGCTCTGCTATTTAACTCTACCCACAAACATTCAGCTTTATCACTAGGTCCACCATAAATATCTTCTCTGACTATAGGCTTAAATTCACGCTTAACATACAGACAAATCGCTCCTCCTCGTTCACCATTGCCTCTATCTTTCCTAAATAGGTTATAACCTTCCAGATTAAAAGACCAGTCATGAGATTCATCCCACCACATTTCAGTAATGCCTATTAAATCCCATTTTTCATTATTAGCTAATAATTCTAACTCTCCCATTTTTCCTGGCAAGCTTCTGGAATTAGCAAGCATACACCTTATGTTATGAGTCTGTAGTTCTGAAGTGCCTGCCACTGTACTTGAATTACTTAGTACTACCTCCCTATTGACTATACTACCCCTCCCCCATCTCCTCCCATATGAGTTGTTAATTCATCCCTTATACCCTCTACACTTTCTACCCCATTACTTATATCTAGTCCCTCCCCCCAACTACTAGTTTAAAAACTCCTCCAGCCTTTCTACCCTCCTAACCTCTAGTACAAAAGCTCCCTCATCATTAAGGTGCAATCCATCCCTACTGTAGAGATTGTACCGAAGTGAGAAGTCAGCCCAGTGCTCTAAAAACCAGAACCCCTCCTTAGTGCACCACATCTTTAGCCACGCATTAACCTCCCTAAGCTTCTTCTGCCTCCCTGGGCTAGCACGTGGCACTGGTAGTATCTCAGAAAATACTACCTTGGAGGTCCTTCAACTTCTTACCTAGTTCTCTAAAATCATTCTTTAGGACACTCCATCTTCCACTAACTTTGTCATTGGTACCAATATGTACCAAGACTGCCGGTTCATTTCCAGACCCTCCCAATAATTTGTCTACCCGATCCACAACATGACGAACCCGAGCACCCGGGAGACAGCAAACTGTTCGATTGCTGGGATCTGGGTGACAAATCACCCTGTCAACCTTCCTAATAATAGAGTCCCCTACAACCAAAACCTGTCTGTTGCTCTGCCTATGCTGCCCTCCCACTCCCTAAGTAGAGCTGTTCTCCCAGCAGTGGGAAAAATAAAGAATATAAAATAATATATTTGCATAAAGTTTTCCTCCTTTGTACTATAAATCTGCCCTCCCTTTTCTTTGAAGTCCCTACCCCTATTTAAACTCCTACACTTCACTAGAACTGCACCTGATACTGAAAATGTTTGCAAGCTCACAAATTCGCCCCTTCCCCGTTTATACTAACTTCTGCCTTCTCACCTGGGCACAATTAGTGCACTCTGCAATTTATCAGCCTTTATCTGTAAAGGAAAATCTGCTTGTAAACCCCTATTTAAACTCCTACACTTCGCTAGACCTGCACCTGATACTGAAAATGTTTGCAAGCTCACAAGTTCGCCCCTTCCCCGTTTATACTAACTTCTGCCTTCTCACCTGGGCACAATTAGTGCACTCTGCAATTAATCAGCCTTTATCTGTAAAGGAAAATCTGCTTGTAAACAGGCCCCAAAACAGCTCACAAACCTTTTATACTTGTTAAACAGTCAAGCCACACCCCTCTCACCTGGGCACAACTAGTGCACTCTGCAATTTATCAGCCTTTATCTGGGCACAATTAGTGCACTCTGCAATTTATCAGTCTTTCTCTGTAAAGGAAAATCTACTTGTATGCTTGATTTTTTTGCATTGTTTTGACTTGAACTTACCCCTGTAAAGTGCTACAAAATATGTTGGTGCGTTACCAGGTATTAAACATTATAAAATGTTTTATTTGTTCCAAAAGCATTTTGCAACGCAATTTTTTTTCAGATAAAGTCAGAACCTCCTACTGAATAACTCTAATGAGGGTGTGTTAGAGCGCTGCACCAGAGGAGTTATGGAGCTCTATGGAAAAATCTCCCAGTCTACAAGATACAGCAAAAAAGCATTAGTTGTAGAGGGAATACAAGGGCATTCTACACATGTCTATGTGTCTTTCATGCAAAGAAAACATGGTATTATGTAAAACCTTCTCTTTTAAAGGCATGATAGTAAATGTGTGACTTCAGCATTCCTTTATGTTATGTTTCTGCAAGGCCATATGGAAGTATAACATGTTTAACATAACATACAGTACATTTGTGTTTAAAAATTGTAATATGGTTCTGAAAAATATTGGAGAAACATTTGCTATTTACTTTCTCCCATAGCTTGATATCATATATATGTAATGCTGGTGCAATGCTTAAAAAGCAAAGATGAGCAAGAGAAGACCTCAGAGTTCAATTTAATTTCTGCTTGATACAAATTAAACGTCAGCAGCTGGTTAGCGATATACAGTCTTGTATGTAGACCCTACAGAAACTGTGGTCACTATGTCCCTTTGCTATGTAATAAAGAATGAATGTTAGAGCAATTGATACAATCTGGAAAAAAGGAACCCACTGAGACATCCCTGTGCAAAAAATCAATAACAACCAATATGCTTTAAAAAAAAAAAGCAGAATCTAAGTGATTTAGGATCAAAAGGTTTGACAGACTCTGCAATTTGAATGAGCTAATATAGTTTTGAATTGTATTGTATTTTATTGCCCCAGGGGAGTGAGCCTCATGGTGTTAGAGTTATGATAGATGGATAGATAGATAGATAGATAGATAGATAGATAGATAGATAGATAGATAGATAGATAGAGATAGATAGATGATAGATAGATAAAAAAGATGAATATAAAATATATTTTTTTCTTCATTTTGCATTGTAATCTTAAAACACTTTAATTTTGCATCATGTGTATTTTAAATGCAAACCTAATTTATTTCTTCCTTTTTTCGCAATTAAAAAAAAAACAAAAAAACAACTAGACAAACAAGAGGGAAGCCAATAGTTCATAGAAACAAAAATGCCTTGCTTTGTTGCTGATTTCTGGTAAATGCTAGACACTACTTTATGTTTTACAAAAAGTCAATATCTCTTGTTTTTTTTTTTGCAGTGCAAAGTTAAATTATAAAAGATCAGCACGCTGCTGCCAAAGGAGTCTAACAAAGCTAGTGCATTGGTATTAAAACCAGAATGTAGTATACAGTATGTCTTGAAGATTTGCATTTATTTTAAGAATCAGTTCTCATTAAAGGTCTGATTCACAAAACTGTGTATACCTAGAATAGTGTTTGAGTAGAGGTGGTAGATGCTAGAACAGCTATGGAATATAAAGATGCCTAAAGGGACATGCAGTGCAATTTTTAAACATTATAAAATTTAGTTTTTTCATGAAAACATATTTAATAAAACGTTTGGTTTTAATGGAAACCAACAGGAAATGCCACAGGAAATACCTCTGTGTGAGCAGACAGTACGCATGACTCTAGATCCCAATGGCAGACACTTATGACTCATACAGATATATTGCTGCACATTGGCTGAATATGACAAACCCACAAAGATTGTTATACATTCAAAGCACTTAACTCTGCTCCGGGAGCATCATTTTCAAATAGGAAATCCACTGCTCAACATTATCACGTTAACTTGTTCAGATGCAACAAAGAAGAAAATGCCTTCAGTGACCCTTTAAGATAAGGATAACACTATTCTGAGTATTAAATATAGGACTTGTATATTAAGATTTGAAGCACTGACTGAGTGGTCCAATCAATAGTATTTTTTCTTTTTAAAGCAATCTAGAAACACTTAAAACGTCATACCAGTGGCTGGGAGTAGATGGGGGCAGTGTAGGGCATCAGGGAGTAGATGGGGATAGGAGGGGGTAGATGGGGGCAGGAGGTGGGGCATCAGAGGGCAGGAGGAGGCATTTGGGAGTAGATGGGTGCAGTGTAGGGCATCAGAGGACAGAAGGGGGTTTTGATGTGTAAGGGTTAGGGTTAGGCTTGGGTGTTAGGCGTTGGAGGGGGGCAGCCTTCACAAGGAGGAGAGCAGACAGAGAGGGGACACCCAGTGCTCACAGCCAGTGACAGGAGGAGGACCCTCTGCCAGTGCAGGATGCCCCCCCCCCCACCCCTCCTAGTACCAGCTCCAGGCAGCTCTGAGCTGAGCACACACCCCAGGCACATCTGAGGGAAGGAGGGGAGAGAGGGACGCCTAGGACTGATGGAAAGGCAAAGTGCAGTGACAGAAGGGTAAAATATGTTCTTTACTTTACAAACATTACAATTATTATCTGTTAATGAGATGCTCACTGATTCACTGCACCTGCTCTGTGTCTTACAAAATATGAATATTAAGTATAAGCATAGAGAGCAGGAGGAGGCATCAGACTGTAGGCACCCCCACAGATGTCGGTAGCGCGTGCGCACCTGTTGTGGCCGCGCTGGCTTCGGGAGCGCTTCAGCGTGTAAGCGCTTCTGTTGTCGCGCATGTGTCGTCACGTTTTCTGAACTTGTGCAAAAGTCGTGCTTCCCATACCAGTGACCTCTTCACATCCCAAAACACAACATGTAACTAATACAGTCAAAACTGCGCTCTGGGGATTTTGACTTGTAAACTTGTAGCCATATTTGTTTTCTTTTAATTAGGAATTTCACCAAAAAAGACACTTGAAGATAGTGATGTAGATATGCATATGTTAACTGAGGAAACTTAATGAGACAAACTATGAGGGCAACAGGGAATTAGGTAGGATTGGGCTTATTCAGCATGTGGGACAAGACAGTATGATCAAAATCCATTTGAGCTTCAAGGCAGCAGGTAAAATGAAAAGGTAGAGAAGCTGTAAAAAAAAAAAAGATGAGAGAGCTGAGAAGGAGGCAGAAAAGCTAGAATGACCTGGTAAGGTTGTGAACATCTGAACAGGCCTATGGCACATCTATATACATACCTGCTTCACGAAGAAATCTTTTTTTGTTAGTACTCACATAACTTACAACAACAAATATGTTTTTCATTAGGACTATAACTATGTTGGGTGTTTAGATGAGTGTCTGTAATATTGAGGGCCCTATTCTATTGCCCAATTTGTAATTTATACACACTAAAAAACGCTCAAGCTGTGCTAAAATTGCCACATATTTTATTAGCTACTCGCAATGCGATTCCGAGTCGTCCACAATCACTATAGGCCAGCCAAGACCCAAATTAAGGCTTAGAACTCCATTATTTTAGCACAGCTCGAATATTCCTAATTAATTAAAGTTACACAAAACCAATATTGTATTATACCCGTAGGTCTAGCTCGCAAATATAGTCTAACCTGCAACTGAAAAAAAGTATCACGTTTCTGTCAAGAATATTATTAATGCTAAATAGGACTCCCAAGAGCTTTATCAAACATTTATTAGAGCTGTAGCAGCAATTAAACCCACAATACTATACTTTAAAAACATGGGCAGGCATGGAAAGACATTAGAATTAATTGCAGAACAGTTTCAAACCCAAAAGTACGCAATAACAAAATACTCCTTTTAACAGTTATTTCTGAGTAATATCGATCCAGGGACTCAAGGGGTTAATACACATCATGAAACCCACGTGGACTAGAAGAGATGATCTAATGCATTTTATAGATTGCTAGATTGTGAACCCAATCTGCAAATATTACTTATTGCCACTAATTAATTCTTAGCCTCCGATTGCAGACTAGGTACTATTGGCTGTGTCTAAGAAGCAAATTACAGGCTTGCTTAAATATTGTCAGATCATATGATCACGTCCCCTGAAATCTTACTTAAAACTCAAGGTTTACATGTGGAGGCTGTAAGACGTAACTTGCAGGCTTGAGTCATTAGAATACATCTAAACATTTAGAGGAAAGAAAACACCTGCACCCAAAATCACGGGTTAGAGTCACTTACGGGCTTCTAATAGAATAAGGCCCTCTCTGCCATATAGCCAATTTCTTAAGTCAGAATAAGTATGTGCTAGCCTAATAAAAATGTTTTTTTTAATAATGCAAAACTTAGTTTATAAATCATACTTGTTAATAATACTAGACTTTTCTGCAACCCTTTTATGTGCTATTTGTCTATTTGCAGTATTCATCTAAAGGGGGAAGTGTTCTCCGGAGTATATTACTTTACAATTATTTTAGTGTTAATGGGGTGTCACATTTCCTTAAGGATCCAGTGGTATTTCTATTGAGAGAAACCATAATTTTTATATGAAAACATATAAAGATATATTTGATTCAACTCACCCATAGATCTCACAGATCAAAGCAAAATGTGCAAGCTTAATCTTATAAATTATTAACTGTCTCACTACCAAGTGATTTTTTTTTTACGACAAACACTGCTTGCCTTAAAAGTTATCTTTTTCATTGTCTTTGCTCTTTTCTTGCATTTGTAAAATAAAATACATTCAATTAAATTCAATAAAAATAATCAAATATTCAATTAAAATTAGTCATTTTATCGTATTATTTTTGTATCCAACGCATGCAGCCCAGAGGAGCTTCTGAAATCATAATGTTCAAATAAAATTGATTTAAAAAAAAATTCAAAACTTTAAAAGATGTTATTTTGTAGACTATTAACACTGAGGTTAGAAAAGGCTATTTTTACCAATGTTATTAAAATATGCCCCTTTGTATCAAACAAGCTGAAAAAAACAAGATAAACAATAAATTCCATGAGCAATATTTATTCTTCATCTTGCTAATCTACTATCTTAATGCAAAGACAATCCCTTAATGTTACTATTGAACAGAGATTAAATACTACACAGGGTATATTTGGTAAAGTGTAGCATGAAGTTCCACAGCAAGTTTCTTTTTAATTGTATGCAAAATATCTTAAAACAAGGAAAAACTCCTCTATAATTGACTTTTGTCAAATGTATTTTATCTTTCAACAAAGCAGTTCAGAGAAGGTGTTCTGGACCATTTAATTACACTGTGTCCCTTTTTAGAGCATGAATTATAGTTTCATTTTGTCCAATAAATGCAATTTTACACACAACCTTCATGCCATAGGTTAATATAATGTCAAGTCAGCTCCAGTCCACCTTATGTGCTGCATGAGATGTGGAAATGTGCACTCTATAATTTACAAGTTCAACATTTCCTTAGAATGCCTGCCGTTATTCTCTAAATGCTTGTAACATACTCTGAAGTTTCAACTTGGAATTCAATAAAAAATACTTTATTTAGTTACAGACATTGTACATAAATAAATGTATTATAAATAGAAAATTAAACAAAAAAACTTAATGGTTAATGACATAGGCCCTCATTCAATTGCAATTTTGCCAATTGAATAGGGGTCTAAATAAGCACATCACATATATTTTTGAAAGAAGTTTTTATTTATTAAGCATCTATCCAAAAGCACTAACTAAAAACTTCTTTAAAAAATATATATTATGTGCTTATTTAGAGCCATATTCAATTGGCCAAAATAGCAATTGAATGAGGGCCATATTCTTTATATTTTATTATCATCATTTATTTATAAAGGCCAATATAGAGCCCCATTCTAATCAAGCAGTGTAATTTGTGTTATAACGTAAAATCGGCTACGGGATCCTTTTTTCTCCAAGTTATACGTTTATATGTGTAACTAAAATGAAAACAAAAAAAACTTTATTGACATCAGGGGAACACATGTATTCTAATCTTTTCACTTGCAATATTACGACACTCAGCCCATATCCATAAATCTTGTCTTGTCCGGAAGAGATTTTAGTGTAGACGTATGTTTTTACTCGTATATTACACCAAAGCAGGCATTTCACCTACATTACGGATGAGACACAGCTCTAGGAACCAATAGAAAATGAGGACGTCATCATTATTCTTATTAGTGAAAACAAGCACCGATAAATGTATCAAGAAATCATATATAGGAAGCAGGAACTTTGTATTAATACATTTGATATTATTGATGCTTGTATTGTCAGCAATACCAAATAACATCTGAAATGTAGTTAATATTTGGTACACAAATTCAAAATGTTCCTGTACAAATATCTGCACAGTTAATATATCAAAGAATAAAATACTTATTCTTAGTAAGTGATTTATAATTTCAAATCTAAGAGGCAGTCTCATAGTATTAGTACTATTATAAACAGCAATATTCAAAACAATTACAAGTTGTGAAATATCTCATAGTGTCTTTCTACAAATCTTACAGGATACCCAGCTTTTACATGTTTATCCTCTGTAATTTTGGCATCCTGCTTTAGGCCAAAGGCGCTCATCACGGGTCTCACGATGAGCATCACGAGCGGGAGAGGCTTGCAATGAGCAGAGGCAAGAGGAGAGGAAAGGTTTGCAATGAGCACCAAAGGCGATCAGCGCAAAGCAGGAAACTTGAAGTACACGGGGCGACAGGCTCGCAATGAGCCCCAAAGGTGCTCAGAGGACCAAATGCCTCACATTGTGTGGCAACCAGCATTGCCAGCCTTACAATTTTAATCCCGTCATTTTTTAATGACAATTTCCTAGTATATATATATATATATATATATATAATGTGTCCTTGCCGCAGCAGTTACGGCACTTATTACGGCACTTCCCACTCATTATAATATTCATGACGTTCCAAATTCATTCTGGCTCCTAGAGCCGTGTCTCATCTGTAAAGCTTGATTTGGCTACTCCCCACACAGAAAAATTTGGTGCAGCTAAGGCAGGATTTACGGATGTGTTCTGAGTGCCCTAACCTGGGGGAGGAGCAAAAGATTTAAACTAGTGTAGAACTTAGGAAAAAAGCTCTCGCAGCCGATTTATAGCAGTGCCCTAAGTTAGAGCATTTGATTTACAGTGCCCTCCTTTTCATGGTGAACATACGTGCATCATATGGACACTATAGTATCACAGTTATGAAATAATACTCACATTTTAATTTCTATTTGCTCACTTCTACGGATTGAAACATTGCTGAAGTATGACCACATGATTCCTTGGACAAATAGGTAGCCAGTAACTGAAGTGTGCACTAATTTTTTATATGGAAATTCACTGCTTTTTTGGGAGTACATGGCAGCACTATGAGAAGCATCCAAAGGTCCCTCAGGTTGCACATTAGCTATCAATGGTTTTATATTCTGTAATCTATTCCATTTGTTTTAAAGTACTTGTCCAAAGAAGTGTGACTTTAAGTGAGATCTCATCTTTGGATATTCAGATAGAAAAATAAAGGATTCCGGGGAGAGACAAAGGTGCTGATCCCTTTAGACATTAGACACAGTTGTAAATAGAATACTGCAGCAATAATCTGCACTCAAAATGTATCTTATTCAAATTGGCGCAATACTAAATAGAAATCTGCTATGTAATACATACTTTGTCCAAGTTAAGAAACATAGGCAGAAGGCCATATATACCAAAAAGGTTAATGTAATGATGTAAAGTACAAGATTATATGACACTAAAAATATGCATCTTCGTCCTCAACTGCTCTAGTATAGGTATTATATGGCGTTGATTCTCTTGCTATGATCCACAAAGCACAACCTAATTATTTAAGTGTTGTCTGTGAATTATTTACAAGTTAACACACCATCCCCAATACATAATGATTTGTGAAAATAGGTCTCATAGGCAGTGAAACATAATATTTTATATTAGTAACAGTAAATGGAAATAAAATTGTCCACAATAATTTTACTTAATAATTGGAAAAAAAATTCAGAGCGTTGATGGAAAACAACACAATCCTGAAACCTTAGCAGCTTATATATTTGACTACTTCTATTTTTCTGAGTATGTTTTGCTGATAAACAAGTACAGCAACTGCCTTATGCATGAAAAGTTTTCAATGTAATTGTCTGTCAATGATATGATGATTTATAATGCAATCTGTTACTTCTGCTACTGCAGATAACTCTAATTTGCCGCAATTGTTTTAGATATGATGAACTTGACAATCACTCTCAATTTTCTAGTTTGGATTTTATTCAGGTAAATACAGCCAATCAGAGTTTGTTCGTTAACTGCTTTTAAATACTTTAGTATCAGTCAGGCACATTACAATGGAGACATTACATATCCTCATGTGACAAAAGCCACTATTGAATATAAAGCACAGACGTGCATTAATAATTTTATGTTTAGCTGTGAACAACAATGAAAAAAACAAATGAAAAAATAACCCTGTATAATAAATTCAAGCAATATATTTAACACTGGCTTGTAACACACGACACAATACATTTAAGTTATTTAGAGAACCACTTTAATCTATAGTTGTACATACAATATGTCGTATTGCAAAGGTGTCCACCGCCTCACAATTATGGTACTTTATTTTTAGGTAAAATGATTTAAGTCTCAAACCACTCCAGATTAGATTATTCTATGTTCCTCTGTGGAGAGAGAGAATCCCAAGCCAGCCTCGCCAAGTGAGGATCATTTTGAGTACCGGTTATAATCTAGACCAGCTGTTGTGTCAAGACCTACAATCCAACAATACAGCACAAATTATTGGGAAAAAATGTTTGTATGTTAAATTTTCACAAGACCTTGGTTGCAGAATGGAATGAGCCATCAATAGAGTTCTACAAGAGACGTTGGGCATCTGACTATTCAACTTTGAAGAGAGATGGCACCACTTTAGAACAACTGAAGAGTGAAGGTCTTCCAGAAGCAGAAGATTACTTTTAAAAATAAATTTACATTTAATCCTCTGCTTTTTGAAGACCTTTTCACCAGGGGCGATTCTACCAGTGGTGCAGTGCACCAGGGCCCTTCTCTGGGGAGGGGGACAGTGCTGTGAAATTTAAAAAAAAAATGTTTTTCATTAAAATAAATTCTGGAGTGTAGGGACGCCTGGGGCTTTCCACCCTGACCCAAACCATCAAGGCCCCACTGGGACCCCTGTGCCTCCTCAACCACACCCCCCAGTCTGAAATTTGTAGGCGCCTGTGGAGAAAAGAGCATTTCTACTGAAACTCCAACAGGTGGCCGTGTAGAGCAGTTCAGCATGCTGGGGATGTGTATTAGGGAAGAAGGCCTAGAGCAAAAAAATGTTTACATCCCCCAAAGGGGGCCTAACATTTTTTTTTTTGCACCTGGGCCCTCCATTCTTTAGCTCTGTCACTGCTTCTCTCTTTAGATGCCATCTTGCACAAGTACTCTTTGTCAATTCTGAAGAGGTGTCATCTTTCTTCAGTTGAAAGGATAGATACTCCACGTCTCTTGTAGAACTTTATTGATGGTTTGTTCCATTCTGCAAACAAGGCCTTGTTCACATACAAGATTCCACATACAAATGTTTTTTGCCCAAAAGATTGTGCAGTATTGTTGAACAAATATATTCGAACATGGGATAAACTCTGGATCAGTTCAAACACTTTGCAAGTGCTCAACTACATGAAATGTAATTAACATTTTATATTTTGCAGTAAGTCTTATATTCTAGAAATTATCATTAGTATACAAATACTGCTGGATGAAGGGATTATATGGAAGCTTGCAATGTATCCTACCCCATTAGTTCATAAAGGAAAAAACTCTAATTCAATTGTTTTCTGTTGGCCCACATCTAAGACAGTGCCACCCATTTACAAAGCAATGCTACTGATTTTGTGCCCTATAAACTACTATATTGGTATGACATTTATAATGGTGTGCCCATTACATAGTAAAGTTATCCAGCAGTAAATCATTGGACAGAACATGTTTTAAAGAGGCAATTTAGATTGGCTGCAAAATTGTGTTTTAATTAATTTATATTAGAGGTTACATTTACTATACAGTTTATTTGACTATCATGCTGCATAATAAATGATAGTAAATTATTATGTGCTATCTGGGCCATTTAGGGCTATGTCTGCCCTGGAGAATAGCGAACAGAATTAAAAGCTATTAGAAACCAATCAGTAAACTGAAACAGGCTAAAATTGCTCAGTAGCTCAATTACCAACTAATAAGCCTAAAAAGGTATTTAAACTCTATGCAAAAACATGCACTATACACATATACATAATTTCATATTATTACTATTGACAACCCCTGATTGCAATAAACTCTTACCAAATAGCATTTCTGTTTTTTTTTTTTTTTTAAGGGAATCAGTTGAAAAAAATATTACCTTTGGGTAGTATGTACTATACACAAACCATAGAAATAAAGTGAAAAAACTGAGACATAAAGATACAGTCCCAAATATTTAAAGAACATAGCCCTAATATGCAACCAATAGCACCATATGCAAGACAATGGGTTCGGAGGAGGCAGGGGTCAGCAAAAATGTTGCACCAAACCTTGAATTGATACAAAATACTTGGGAAAAATATGTATCCGTAAAGGCATTTATGTTAATAACTGCATATTTCTAATAATAAATAAGACCACATAAATTAATTACCGTAACATTAGTTAAATGCTAAATTTTAGGAGGCACACAATGGCCATTTGTAAAATGTATGAGATCGAGTTAACTAGAACCAGTTCAAATTAATGTTGAAGCCAAGTAGACAATTAATAATATCCAAGCATTTTTATGACCATACAGATAACTTTGAGTTGAAGCCAAGATCTTTCCTACTGAGCAACAAGATGATGCTCCTACTGATGGTGTAAAAGGGAATTTTTATGTAAACCTAAAACCTACCAACATCATAATGCTTAATTGTCATGCCCATCATAATTAGTTCACCTGGCATGTACCTAATGTCTGTAGCTTGCCATACATATGTGCTGTGTGAATATTACGTAAGGATTGAGCTCAGGCGCTTATTGAACACGTTTTAAATCCTCATTGTTAAATGCATAGGTAGGCTTCTCTACTCGTTTATCCGCTATTCCTTGTAAAGGAACGTCCATATTTTGAGATATTTTGAGATATGAGTAGGAGGCCCTTTAGTCACATGGGTGGACATAGCAGGAGTCTATCTCCTAAGATATTTTGAAATAATTCTAAGCTATGTCTCATTTTACTATATATTCTCACGCAGCCAACTGCTTTTTCAGAGGCATATGTAACTATTTCTTATTTAAGAGAATTTTATCAAAACTAACAATTATTACTGGTGCCACACACTACAGTGTATTTTTTATAAATCCTTCAGATCTTACACATCAAGCTGTGATCCGCTGAATTTCACAACCTATGTGCAATGCATTCAGTTATTTGCATCTTCTACAGCCAATCAGGTATTAGAACTTGAAGAAGTAATATTTATAAATAGTCTCTTATGTTAAATTCTGTGAAATTACCACAATTACAATATATTATCTTGTAGAAGAGAAATCACAGTAATTGCACAGAAAGCATCTGTAATGTGTTTTTCACCAAATGTATGAGAAATTGCTAGATTTTAATATTACAAAGACGTGAAATAATTATGTATAAAAGATAAACTGAATTAAGTCTCCAGAATAACGTTTAGAATTACCCGGTTTCTTAAATATATAATAATATGCATTATATGTACTGCTTTTATAGATTTAAAAATGATTTTACTACTTGATATACTGTATATGTGACAGTGTATTTAAATGTATACCATTTCCAGGTTTATACTACTCTTAAAGAAATAGAATATTCTGTATCTTGTTTGCATTTATTTTAGAGGCAAGTGAAGGATGTGGAAAGGAAATAATGACAGGTTTAGTAAACCCCCGCTGCATTTAAGTCATGTCCAGGCAAAAGCATTAAGCTTGGATGCACATTATCGCACCAGTGTCTACCTTAGACTTTCCTTTCCATACATTAAATGACCATTGCAGTAACATATTTAAAGTATGCTGTTTTGAAGAACCATACTTGATAATTGCAGAATCATTTTTATAACTTAATAAAGGTTACAGCTCATTAACTGTTTTGTGAAATTATTCTTTATTTTGTGTGTATATTGCTTTACTTGTTTTATTTCTTGAAAATTATATTTTTGTTTAAACTGCACTCCCAGTAAATCCCTAATCTCTGTTCTGCAAAACTACGGCAGTCATGTCAATCAAAATGAGTTCTTATCTGCATTAAAAAAAGCATATTATGAGTCATCAGTGTCCCTTTAATCTATGAGCCCAGCTTTAAATCCTCTGTATAGGGAGAAATATGGGTTACTGTGCATTCCAATATAAATGAGCCAAATTATATTTCTTGTCTATATTATTATTTTTTATCATACAAAGTTTTTACTGTAAATATCTCACGGGATACATTTATGCGTGTTTGTTAGTGTCAAATACAATACATAGACCATATCTTTTGCAAATAAATTCATAATATATTTTGCGATGTGACTATAGTCATAAAGACTTGTATGTTACAATTAATTATTATGCTTGATTCATAGTAAAATGAATTAGCAGCAGCAAAAGAGAGGTACTAATGACACTATATGTATCTTTAGTTAGACATCATCTAACTAAACTGTGTTTACTTTTGACAAGCTTCCTTATGCACTTCAGGCTGCATTTCTCCCCTCACATTTTTCTTTTTGGGTGCCCGGTAGGTAACCAGGCCCGACATTAGCCAAGCTGGCCTTTTAGTCCAGGAAGCAGTGTCTGGCAGGGGAGGTCCATGCGAGGCCATGTTCCGGGCACTGGTGCTCTCCCATATCTGAGCAGAGTACCTCCGGGTTTTGTCCGCTGGGAGGATGTGTGAGTTTACCTCCCAGTGGGCTGTAGATGGAGTACTCTGCTCGGTATCCCCCACCAGGATTACTTTTCACTCCAGCTCCCAATTTGATTCCATTTATTTTGCAGTTTTTATTCTAGTGTGACCTTTACTTCTCTAGCACCAGGTAGTAATTTAATAAGTAACTTCAAACTGACCCTATAAAAGACCAATTTTCCTCCATGCCCCCTTTATTAGTATTACTTTACACTTGCCCTTATCTGAATATTACCACAACTAAAAAATATATATATATATTTCTGTGCATATGAAAACACTTCTCCATGCTACTCCCTCCTGAAAATCTGCTGCCCTAGACCAGGGTCTCATAGGCAGAAACAAACCACTGGGACAGAGAGTAATGGAACTATAGGGGACTATTTTACTTGTGGGAACATACTATTGAAACATTTAACATAAATTACTTATTCTATATCACATATAATAGTTGTCAAACTGTGAGACGTTGTGCGTACGCCAAAGGCGCTCATTGCGAGGCATGCAAGCCTCGCAATGAGCGCCGAAGGTCCGGAGGCTAACAATGAATGAGCGCCGAAGGTCCTCACAGTACAAAACAGTTTCAAGTATGTCTCAAACAGCATTCCTATGGCTTCAAATTTTATTGCCCCGTCATTTTTGACGGGCAAGTCGCTAGTTATATCATATAGAGGGGATCTTGGGTTGTCATTTGCGTTTCATAATGACCCATGATGAAGTAGATGTGTTCTTTTACTTTAAATATACATGCAAAGTACATTGAAAGTCATTATTTCTGGTGTGTGTAAGAAACAACACCATGCAACAGGAATAGTTATAGCCAGCGATCATCTATAGCATGTCACGCGTAGTGTAATATATATATATATATATATATATATATATATATATATATATATATATATATATATATATATATATATATATATAAGCTATTTTGACTTAAATGAAGTCCAAAGATTAAAAAGTGGAGCTGTTGAATATATATTATATGGAAAGTTGTAGGTTTATACAAAGCACTGGAGCAGAGAGTAATTGAGCTGTAAGGGACTATTACATTTGTGAGAACATAGTATTGAAACATTTAACATAATTTACATATTCTATATTATATCATATAGAGGGGACCTTGTGTTGTCATTTGCATTTCAAAATGACTCATGATGAACTTGATGTGCTCTTTTATTTTCAATGTACATGCAAATGTACCTTGAAAGTGATTATTTCTGGTGTGTAGATATGTGTAAGGACCAACACTATGCTACAATGCAACAGAAATAGTTATGGCCAGTGATCACTAGAGTATCTATGGCATGTCATGTGTATATATAGGCTATTTTGACTTAAAAGAAGTCCAAAGATTAAAAAGTAGAGCTGTAGGTTTATACAAAGCACTGGAGCAGAGAGTAATTGAGCTGTAAGGGACTATTACATTTGTGAGAACATAGTATTGAAACATTTAACATAATTTACATATTCTATATTATATCATATGGAGAGGACCTTGGGTTGTCATTTGCATTTCAAAATATATCATGAGACAACATGAAAATGAAGATGTGGTCTTTTACTTTCGATGTACATGCAAATGTGAAAATGAACACAATCCATACAATATAATATGTAATGCTTAGTTTGTAACATGCTGCGGACATTTTATCATAGATATACTTATTTTTCACAAGAATTTTTACTATGATAACCTACTCTCCCTAAGTGCACTGATCAAAATAATATTGTGTAGCCAATTAAACAGTTAAATAAGTAGAAATAAATGCACCAACACATTTACAGCCTTATTAAATTGCAATTCGGCAAATTCTATAGGTCTCTATATAAGCACATAGCATATTTATTTACAGAAGTTTTTAGTTAGTGAAGACCTTGCTTTTGGGTAGAAGTTCACTAACTAAAAACTTCTGTAAAAAAAATATGCTATGTGCTTATATAGAGCCCTATAGAATTTGCCGAATTGCAATTTAATAAGGGTGCTAGGTTTTGTGATTTATTTTTAATGGACAAAGCACTGGCAAGCTTCAGAAGCTAAGCCCTCTCTTTCATTTGTCTCTGTCTCAAGGAAGATGCACTCCAGAACACTTGTCAGTATAAAATGTGGCTAGTCCATTAACACAGTATCACAAAATATAGATGTATGGACCCTGCTTCTTATATGCATTATAATAATAAAATGGATGAAATAAAATTGCTGATAGTAATTCTGAAGCCAACACGTAGCATAAATATAAAAGCTCTTTAGAATATGACTTTGTTTTGCTTATAGAGATTTATACACTGTACACCGTTTTAGTTTTCAATGTATTTTTGTTTACAATCTGTTCCTTTTAAAACTACATCTGATAGGACTAGTACATGGTACTTACAGTGGGGAGCAGGCTGTCAGGCTGTCTCAAGTCATCTGTGCAGTGCCACAGAAAAGTGTGTGCATATGCAAAGAAATATCTATATAAAATGTCATTTCTGTCTGTAGGTGCATCTGACATTTTGTTTATATATATATAAACACACATGAACATATAATCTTATATGTATGATATGCAGCCCCATTAAATTCCAAGTCGGCAACGGCACACCCGCAAAGGCTGCGCGCTTGAAATTTGCCCGAGTTACAGAGCTATTACATTGAACCATGCCGCGACCAATGGGCTGGAGACGCAAACTCGTAAAGCATTCTTGCGCACGTTGGATGTGCGGCTGTGAACATAATCAAATAGTCAAACCCGTAGTTACGGGTTTAGACGGAGCCAATGGTAAATGAGATCGTCATCATTACGTCACTGAAAAATGGAGGTTAGATTTCAAAGCCGGGTTTCAATTACAACTTTCGATCGGACCCGCATTCCAGAAATAATGCAATATTAATAAATCAGTAAATATGATGTTCTAGTCCATGCACGTTCCATTATATGTATTGACACACTGATTGCCTGGATATCGATATAACACGAAAATGAAACATAAAAAAAAGTATTTTATATTGCAGATTTGCGAGCTTGAGAATGTTGTGCTATTAATTGTAATATCTAACATCACTTTCCCTTTAATTATAAATACAGTAGTGTGTATATATTTGCATTTACAGTGCTATGGATAAGACTTTAACCCCCTAGCGGGTCCTCTTTAGTACCCATTGGCTTTTTGGCTCCATTTGTGGGTTACAGGTTTGAACGTCAGTGGATTTGTAGCAATTTAATAGTGATTTTCGAACATAACATTTACGGGCTTGACAGATCAAAGGATTTGTGGCTGCGGAGTTCAAATTTCAGCGTCCCGTAGTTTTTTTTTGCCTGTAACCCGCAGATCATTAGTGGGTTGCTTTACGAGACCAATTTAATAGCTGTGAGTTTTGTGGGCTACGGTTTTACACATTGAGGGAATGTAATAGGGCTGCTTGTATTGCTGTCATTCAAGGAGAAAGGAGCGGAAGCGACTGAGGTATATGGGATTGTAAAAATGAAAATGCCACTGAATGTGCAAAAATGTTGAATTGATAAATTATTGTATGCAATGTTGCTGGAAGAAATATCAACAACCTCAAATACGTGGATGATACTGCTATGAAAGTGAGGAGGAACTAAAGTACCTTTTGAGGAGGGTAAAAGAAGTAAGTGCAAAAGTTGGCCTGCTGCTCAACGTTAAAAAGACAAAGATAATGGCAAACGGCAATCTCACTTCCTGCCAAAAAGATGGGGAGGAAGTGGAGGCAGTGACAGATTTTATTTTGCTTGGATCCAAGATCTCTGCAGATGGTCACTGTAGTCATGAAATTAAAAGATGTTTGCTTCTGGAGAGGAAAGCTATGGCAAGCTTGGACACGCTAGTAAAAAGATATTAAACTATCAACAAAGGTCTGCATAGTTCGAACTATGGTATTCCCAGTAGTAACATATGGATGTGAGAGCTGAAATATAAAGAAGGCCTTAGAATTGACACCTTTGAATTGTATTGTTGTTGAAAACTGATTAGAGTCCCTTAAACTGCAAGAAGATCCAAAAAATCAGTACATCGGGAAATCAAGACAAACTGTTCACTAGAAGGTATGATCATGAGGCTGAAGCTCAAATATTTTGGCCATATTATGAGACAGCGGGATTCCCTAGAGAAGATTCTGATGCTTGGAAAGATTCAAGGCACACGAAGAAGGGGACGACAGAGGTGGAGATGGAGAGATGAAGTCACTGAAGCAATGAACATGAACTTGATGGAGCTCAGAGTGACAGTGACTGAGAGATGTACCTGACGTGGTGCGGTCCATAGCATCCTGGAGAGTCGGAAGCGAATGAACGACTAAACAACAATTCCTGTAGTGGGAGCTTTCATTCTATTTTTGCTCATCTGCTTCTACAGACTCAAGAAGACCTTGAATTCTACTCAGGTGTACAATTCTCTATAACTTTTCTGTATGCAAATCCCTTAGAATCTCCTTAAGGGTAATCCAGGTGTGGACTCCCTGCACACTGTGTCTTATATTAAGCCTATGGCTAAATGTTTGCCAGGGGGTGTGTTGTTTCTCCTGTATAGAGCCTGGCATTTTGGTTCTGGACTGGCCAGGGTGCAGTTTGATGTTACTGGACTTTTCCTTCTCTATGATTTTGTAATCTCCTAATTTTTTAAGGTCCATCTCTGCTTAAACAAGCAGTTTAATCACATAAATGGCTTATGAAAATAAAGAATAATTACATATAATACTATATTGTGGGCTGCATTGTTTTACTTTCTTAAAACAGTATGTCCGTATTCAGGTGAAGTTTAAAACATCATGGACTACAGTATTACGTTAAGTATAGATCCTAAGAAATACAGTAAACTGATTTTTTTTAGTAAACTGCAATAAAGAACTCTCACAAGGAAAGCAAATATGACATTGTCAACTGTTTGTGTACTTTATGGCCAATATCTTGTCATAATCCAAACAGAACAGGGGAGTTTGGCTCTGAAAGTATAAGATCTTTTTGAAGATTTAATACTGCACAAACTAAAAAAATGGATTTATTGGCCTAAACCTTCTAATAGGGTGTCTAAATTCCCCAGAGAGCAGAAAAATATTAGTTCTTAGCAGTAAGCAATCCCAGATGTGCTTGGTTGTTTGTTTTTCATTGTTTGCTTATTAATATGTGCAAGCAAAGATAGCACCATACTTACAGGCTCATTATAATAAATGTGCAGCGTTTCAGTAAATAATACTAAGGTTTATTTTACGGATTGTTTAAATACTATAAGATGCTAATATGTTACTATTAAGTTAGTAATGCTATATGTTAAAACCCCTTATGGATGGCTATCTTGTCTTGTGTACTTCAATGAGCTAGATCATGTAGGGTCACCAAAGATGGGCAGGTCATAGAAGAAAGGTCAAACAAATTGTTAACTGGAGAAGGAACTGGCATCTCACTCCAATAATTTTACCAAGAAATCCTTTTGGATAAGCCCAACCAGAGACATAACAATTGTGCTTGGCGTGCTGTGGTCCATATGGTCTTGGAGAGTCGGACACGACTGAATGACTAAACAACAAATATGTTAACAAGGCGTATCAGCTAAGAGAAACTGCATCTACCTGAAAAAAAATAACCATTATGATAGTAAATAATATTTCAGTTAGATTACTGCTTGGTGTAAAATGGGCAAAACTCACTAAGCATTACAGTGGTGCCAAAGCGGATCACTGAAGACCATAATGGCTATTTTCTATGGATAAATCTGACATTTCAGCCCCGGAGAAACACTTTGCAGCATCTGTGTAGCTTAGTGATTTTTGGTCAGTTGTTGATGGGTATTATCTCTGGCTGCTATCCAAAAACTATCATTACCATAGGAATACATGTGGTCAATTCCCAACCTGTGTGCAAGAATAATAGATAGAGACTGCAAGCGTACATATATATAATGAAACCTCAGGATAATAACAGAGAGGATCCGAGGCAATAATATAAACAATCAATAACGTATAAAATAAACAACGGAAAGAGCTAATGAAAGCAATTAAGCTCTGCAGTGATGGAGCGTTTCTACCACATAATACAGTCCTGGTGTTGTCAACTACAGTCCCTAGTTATTACAGAGATAGGATATTATACATTATTGATTGTGTATATTTTTTACTCAGGATCCTCTTTTCTCATTTTATTTTTGTTCGCCTAATTTCTCTACAGATAATGTTCATGTACAAAAATGGACTTTGATGGCTATGGCGATGTCATTTGTTGGAAGAACTTTTTATATCTCCCAATGTAGACTAGTTATTAGCGACGTTTGTATTGTTCTTTATTTCGTCTTAAAGGTTGTCTTAAACTTTTTTTCTGTTTAATATATTGCACAAGAGTGTTATTTACTTGTTATAATTGTCTTGAGAAAGTCTGCAAAACTGGTATGAACTGGTAAGAACTTTCTCTTTAGAGATGTGATATCTCACCAATTCTGTACTGTTCCACATTTTTTATGTTAGATCATTCATTTCACACTATAATGAACAGCACAAAGGATAACAGATGTTAGGGAGGTCTCACATCACTAGTTACTTTATTGAATACATTCTATGGACTTAATATAACCTCTCACTCAATAAAATGTATAGTTGTATTATATAATCAGACATATGTATTAAAGGGTGAAGACATCTTGATGACGGTAGATGTCAAATTTTTGTATGTATATACGGTACTTCTCTTATATGCAGTATAACAATGAAATGTCACCAGCTTCTACCCATTTCAAAAAATATATTTCCTCTAACCCAGTGATATTTTTTGCAAATAATATTAAAAACACGCAATTTTACAATTTAGCATAAGGCTGTCATATTTGATATGTATATGTGGCTAAACAGATTTTTTGATCAGTTGTACTGTATATCCATTTTTTTTTTATTTAGCTCCAATTTATGCAGCAGGTGTTTTATATGAAGAGCAAAGATTTTATGGGAAAATTAATAATAAATATATCCACAGCATAAGTATAGAACTGAAATTTGCTAACTCGCTCTGTCTGATTCTTGTCGATCTATAAGATCTTTAAATACTTACCCTTTCAGCGAAGATTATCCCCTATAACTCCACACCTACAACCTCTACAATTTACAGGTATCATCTATACAACTGATTCAGTATTCACTTTGACTCAGACCCACCTCATGCAACCTATTTAGACTACTCCTCTCCTATAACACTTCTGTATCACTTACACAGTGTGTTTCTGCCTAGGCCACAACACCCAGGCCTAGGGCACAGGGGCGTAGGAACTGTCGGGATGGGGAGGACAATTGCCCCAGGGTTATATGAACAGGGGGGCATAAACAAAATAGCAAAATTAAACGTAATTGTGCATTACCAGATTTGGCCACTAGCACTATGGAACAGTATGGCTTTCCCATGAAAGCTTTGACCCATAATTGATGTTATATGTATATATTTTTTTTGTTTGTTTGTTTGTTGTTTTTTTACATTAAATTGGGCAGTGAGTTGGTGGGTTGAGCCCAGGGACATTGAGATTTAAAACAAAGAAATACATTTAAAAAAAAGTTTTTAAGGGGCACTGCACTGTTGGTAGATCCACCCTGTTACCTGTCCCAGGAGTAGAGTTAAACGGCACCACTCAGAGCCAAAGTTTTCTTGTCTCTTTAAACTTTATCCCCCCCCCCCCAGATTTTTGGGGGCTCCTACACCCATGCTAGGGCACCACATTTTCTGGGGTTAGAAGGCTGCCTGAAGATACAGTGCAGTACATTGGAATATACTGTATTTGTATATGCACAGAAATGTCTAAAAACAGTGACATCTGAAAGTGTACTTTATACTTTCTGACATATCATATATGAATGGTCTAGGGCAGCATAAAACCTAAATACACCCATGATCACTTGCTCAAACATTCCCTTAATGTGTAATTTAGTAATAATAATTATTATTATTAAAAAAAGATCATCTGTAGTATGAATCTACAGCTTCCAAGTTAAAATAGTCTAACGTTTCTATATATATATATAGTATGTATATACTGTATAAATATGGCATCTATATATGGCATCTATGGCATCTATATCATGTCATGTGTAGAAGAATATATATATATATATATATATATATATATATATATATATATATATATATATATATATATTCTTCTACACATGACATGATATAGATGCCATAGTGCCATCTATGACTATAACTATTTCTGTTGCATTCTAGCATAGTGTTGTTTCCTACACATATCTTATCCACACACCAGAAATAATGACTTTCCACTAAGGTGACTAACATTATAGAGCTGTTAATCCTGTATACTGCCTTTTGAAGTTTTGCTACCCAAGTCCATTATTTTGTATTTATTGGTAATACATTGCAGGTGACACATTGTCCATTGCTGTAATCTACCTAGATCATTAATTCTATAATTTATCTCCCCAGAGTGTCAACTCTGTCATAGTTTACTGTTGCATGCGTGTCTCTCTATACCTTTCCCTAGAGGTTATTATCAGTGACTGATACATATGTTAAATATCACTGGTTGGCATACACCACCATTAAATTCTGAATTCTGAGAAAGATTTGACGTGTGCTGTATTTTTTGTTTCTAGATTTCATACTTCCTCAACTGATAATAAACAACACGTAACAAAGTGTTCTATGGGGTGATACCAAATCAAGAATACCTCAAATATTGTTAAACTCTCTTAATATATTACAGAGTAGAAACACGTGAATACTACTCTGACCATGCCCAAAAGGATAGTCAATAACCAAAATGCCAGGTCAATTTTCTATGTATGAGAAAGGAACAGAAACACTTAACTTAGACCTTATCAGAGAATTTAAGATTGTTCTGTAGACACATAGAGCAAAGAGTCAATATTTGGGATATTATTTATGCACAGGGATACCCTAAGAGTTTTAAATGTACAAAACTAAAAGTTTATGAAAAGCTTAAATGGAAATGAACAATGCTTACTAGCTTATTATATGGAATGGTACATATTCAGGATCACCCAATTGGTACCCTACTATTTCTTAAAAGGTATATGAAAGTGAGCTGGGTTATTAATGTATCTGATAGAGGAGAATTTATAGTGTCTGAAAAAAAATAGTTTGCCTGAAAAAATTCCAAAGTAAACAGCTAAACCATTAGCATGAAGTTTGCTGAATTTCTTGCATTTGCAAAGAGTTTTCTCTTAATGTTGACACCCCCTGAAATTCCCAGGGATAATTAGCATAACTTATACAATGTTTCTATTTTGCCTGGGAATTGTGCAGACATGCTCAGTTAGCACCTGTAGTCTGCCCTACTGTGGGAAGTCACATGATTTCAGACACTTTCCTTTCCTTTAGCCAATCAGCATGCGCATGTGCTGCATATTGATATCTCATTAAAAAAATATATATCCAATATGCAAATCTCAGTTGCTGGGGGTCACCTCCAGCACATTTTTTTGCAATTTTTCAAGCAAACATTTTTTGCTAGGTGGGTTATAATGCATTCTACAGGACACATTCATAACCCACCTCACTTGCATATACCTTTAAGTGTCGCAGTCTACAATGAAACTAGCATCTGTTTAATTCCCTTATTATAGTTTAATTATGTTTTAAATTATGTGGCTATTAAACATATTTGCTACAATCCTGCATAGGAGTAGATTAGCTAAACTTTGCATTTCCCTATGCGAAAATAGGCAATAAGGCATTCAGAGATTTGCAGCCCTTAGTGAAACCTGGGGAGCAGCCTATATATTGTGCCTTAGATTAGATATTTAATCATGTTTCCAGTGTTCCCTTTTATGTGTGTTAGTGTTTATATTGTATTGGTAAGATATAGTGTTTAAGGAAAAGTAGACTCTTTGCCACCGAAAAAACACAGTATTTCAAATTCTATTATTATTAAACCAGCAGATAAGGATAAATAAACCAGGACATGAATTTGATTCTAGAAAAAGTGCTATCTGTTCAGTGTATCTCATTCTGCATAGATAAGCACTGGGTTATCATATTATAGAAGCCACTAAAATGAACATTTTCCTCATTGATAACAGAGTCACATTTCTCCTCACTGCTACCACATGAATGACTTTATCCCCCTATCAGTTTGCAACTGTTCAACTTGACACTGACAGCTGCAATGCCCCTGCTAATGTGATGGATATCTGATTGGCAACCTTGCAGCTTGTTATGATAAGTTGGATATTGCAAAACAAGTATTGGAAGTTACAGGAGCTATATGGCATTAAGCGTACCCAAACGTGCTGGATGAGGGACATGTTTTTCAGCCAGGCATTCTGTTGTAGCATAATTGCTCTTTTGTATAAATCTAATATGCTATGTTCAAATGTATTATGCAGTGTGTTCATATTAGCTATTGCACTTACAGTTGAAATTGGTAAGTAATACAAATTATATTTTGATATATTTCCATCAGTCATTTAAAGGAACATTCAAGTCACAGATTTGCTGTCATGCTAGTGGTATGTTTTTGCCTAGGCTAACAATGACCAGGCCTAGGGCAGCACACTCTTAGGGTGCAGGAGGTTACCGCAAGATCCTGATGCAATGCTATGCAATAGTTAATATATGTAAGCTATTACATTTCTATAGAATTACATCACTTTCTGACATTACACATACACTTACATATATATATATATGTATATATATATATATATATATATATATATATATATATACATATATATATTTATACACATACATAACTATATATATATATACATACTGTACATACATATATACACAATATCTCAAAAAAGTGAGTACACCCCTCACATTTTTGTAAATATTTAATTATATATTTTCATGTGACAACACTGAAGAAATGACACTCTGCTACAATGTAAACTAGTAAGTGTACAGCCTGTATAACAGTGTACATTTGCTGTCCACTCAAAATAACTCAATACACAGTCATTAATGTCTAAACATGTGAGTACACCCCTAAGTGGAAACTTCCCTCAATGAATTGTAGCTCCCCAGTGCCGGCAGCACTCATGCAGGCCCAGACCATGACACTCCCACCACCAAAAGTATACATCTATACTGAGGAAAGGTAGTTGAAATAATCCCTAAATGTATAAGACACAAAGAACACAAAAACACTGATATGAGATGAAACCCTCAGTTTGAACATAAACAGAGATGCAGAGAGTGGAGGCAGCATCTGACATCATCAGGTAAATTCATATGGGGGAATCAACACAACATATTATAGAAAACATATATACATATATAGACATATGTGTATATATGTTTTGTCTGGGCCTGCATGAGTGCTGCCAGCACTGGGGAGTTACAGTTCATTGAGGGAGCCATGAATGCCAACATGTACTGTGACATACTGAAGCAGAGCATGATCCCCTCCCTTCGGAGACTGGGCCGCAGGGCAGTATTCCAACATGATAACGACCACAAACACACCTCCAAGATGACCACTGCCTTGCTAAAGAAGCTGAAGGTAAAGGTGATGGACTGGCCAAGCATGTCTCCAGACCTAAACCCTATTGAGCATCTGTGGGACTTCCACAAATGGAAGGTGGCGGAGTACAAGGTCTCTAACATCCACC